>OU343224.1:75490232-75682101 GCA_910596185.1 Chrysanthemum makinoi | reverse complement strand
GGGCTTGGTTTGTGATAACATCAAATTAGCCCATCTTTTATATATCATTCTGTGTTTATGGCCTCATTTATATTAATATACTAATTGGTCTATATTCGCTCATATTTGCATTTCAGATAAATGAGGCGTTGGAGCTTTAAACGATGTGAGAAAAGGCCAAGAAATACATTCTCAAGACAAGTTACTTACAGAAGGGTACTTTTGACTACGCCGTGAATCTAATACAACGAAGGCCCTATACAATTATTTAGGTTACGCCAGAACTAGCTAATAATGTTACGGCGTAAATATGATGCTTTTAGCGATACGGGCGTAATCATCTCTTTGGTTACGCCGTAATTATTTTTATGAAGGTTACGCTAACATGGCATTAGTTACTACCGTAGAGATTATTTCGGATCGGATAATCAAGAGCTAACAAAGGGTTACGTCAGAATTCCTCGGATAATTGGTTACGCCGTAACTAATTACTTGGGCGCAAAGCTTCGAGGTCCAGGGATTAAATGCGGCAAGTTTATATTTATTTTATCCATTTCGAGGACTGAAGATAATAATTACAAGAACGTCGAGGGGCCTAAAATGTTAAAGATATTTAATTAAATAACACATTTTATGTGTCATTTATTAAATAAATATCACAAGGACTAAAGTGAAGAATCATGAAAGTTTAAGGGCCAAAGGTTGCTATTTGCTAAAGTTCAATTATTATAAATAGGGATGTACGCATATCATTCTGATCATCAATTAGGGTGCGTTTGACTTTTGCCGTACGAGAGAAAGAAAGAAAAAGGCAAGCAGCGCAGGTTCTTTTAGGGGCAAAATCCTCCGGAGTTTTGCCCCGGGAAATTAGGGGATCAATAGCTTTATCTTTGGTATAATATGTAATTATTTTCCAACTAGTTTCATTATTCAACTTTAATTTTGATTCTAATTTAATTGTTGGACCATCTTTATTTATTGTGTTTTAATTGATTGTCTTTTAATTTATTAATTGTCAATTAATTATTTTGATGTTATGTCTTGGTTTATTTATTGTTTTACTTGGTAATTATATTTGTCATCCCACTAGGGTATTTTAGAGATTAGGTCTTTGCCTAGTTTAGATTCTTTTATTGTTAATGCTTTTGCGTTAATTAATTGTTTCTAGTGTATGCATGCTTAGTTTATTGGTAACTACCCTTGTTTTGGTAGTTTTGAATGGCGGTAGAGGCCAATTGCCTAGAAGATATGACCAACTGACCCTAGGTGAGCGGACTGAGACGGGAAGGGTAAGATATGACCAACTGACGACCCTTTCTACTTGTGCGATTTGACCAACTGATCACCTACCATTTGGATGAACTTAAGAATTAAGGGGTGAGTGTCTAAATTCCTAACGGCTGGGCACTCACTATTATAAATCTAGCATATAGCTAACTTAATGACTTGGCTATAGGGACCCGAGAACAACAGAATTATGACGGTACCGACTTCTCCCTGTGGTGGCATCTTTGCTGATAGGTTAGGGCCAATTGACCAAATGTTGTCCTCTCGACTTTAACCCCACTTGAAACAGGAATCTAGTGACATTTAGAACTCATGTATTGCGATAGTAAACGACTGGCTCTTAATGACTGCTATTAGATTGCCGAATGATCCCGTGTGACCTGTTCATCTTGGTGAGGATTCTAAGAACCATAGGGTAGGCGAATTGACCAAAGGAGTCTATCGATTATTTCCACTTGTGGAAGAACTAGGTTTGAGAATTGCATCACTATCGTTTCCATTAGCTTGTTTACCAGAAAACCAGCCCAATTTATCATGTGACACCTTAAATATTATCAATCCTTACATTAAAACTTATCTATTTGACTAATTTAATTAATTAGACAGTTAGGAATCAACCGTCTTGGAACGACTCCTCTTACCATTCCTCACTACATGCGACCGTACGCCCCCGTTAGTGCATTAGGTAGGCCATAGGTAGACGAGTTACTATAAATGTAAACCTGTCAGAAAACCTGCGTGAAGTTTTTACGCCGCCGGAACCGGTCTTCCTTTTTTTGGCTGTTTGATTAATATTATTCTACAGTTATGTCTTCTGTCTTGAGATTACGGCGTAACCTTGGCCATGGTTACAGCGTAATCTATTCTTATTATATATCAGGTTACTTTCAGACTGAAGTTACGGCGTAGTTAGTAATTGGACTTACGCCGTAACCAAGTCTGAGACATCTTAAAATTATAATGATGTGGTATATCTCACTTGTTGCTCATGTTTATTATTTTTACACATTTAATGCACGAGGTTGTGATAGTGTGCAGGTTGAGCAAGAAGAACAAGTAGAGGGAATCTCGACAAGCTCATAAGCCGAGATTAGGAGAGTAATGGACATTATTGGAGACGTCCGATTGATGGCTGTTGCAGGAGTCTAACTTAAAGACTCGATGGAGATAAAGAAAAGTGCTCGTCGGGAGACTACCCATCCCTATCCTAGATTTAGTTTTTGATTTTGTTTTTCTTAGACCTTTTTGGATATTTTTGGTAGTCTTTTAGATTTTGTTTTTGGGTTTGGTATGTTTTGTTATCTTGTTTACAGGTTTAAAGACCATCGATAGATGATAGGAGTTCCGATAACTCATCTTGATCACGCAGGAAGAAGTTGACACTGTGGGCACAACAACATCAGAAAGTAATTACGGCGTAATGGGCCGATCCACTTACGCCGTAACTGGCTATCATTAAGGCCATCTGCCCACTTCATTCTAATTACGCAACGGCCGATCTAGTTACGCCGTAACATCCATGTTCCAGTATCTTCTTTCTCGGTTTTATTACGCCGTAACCGGGCCGATCCAGTTACGCCGTAATCCCTTCTTGGTAAACATTTTATTAAGTCAACTCAACCTACGCCGTAACTGGGCCGATCCAGTTACGCCGTAACTATCCTCTGATATGAAAATTTTTATAAAAACAGTTTAAAACATTTTCATAACGTATTAGTAATTAAATGAACTTTGATGGTGTGTTCCCTGTAAACCCTCACGAGACTTCACTCGTCCACTCGGGACACTGAGGGGTTTAAAAGGCATGTTGCATGTGCTAAATGCAACCGTGATTCCTACGAAAGTGGGTTAGGTTTTATTTTGTTTTTATTTTTACATTTTGTGCTATTTTTGCTTTCTATCCGGAATTATGCTTTTTGGTATTAGTTTGTCTTGCAGCAATAAAGATTGATTATGGAGCTATGATTGGCTGCAAGAGAACACTTTTTATCCGTCCTAGTTGAGTGACACGGTGTTTGCAAAGAGAGTTGATGAGAAGATGGATGCTGCTCGTGGAGGCACAATTGGAGCGTGTTTTTAAACATGCATTATTATTCATACCGAGCTAATCCAGGGGAGTTTTTCGTTCCATCTCTAACCCTTCCTATTTTTCATTTATATGCTTAAGTATGACCCAAGTGGGGGGAAGGGATTAGACATAGACACCCGCTTGATTTTATTTGCCCTTATTTTTCTAGTTTTCGATGAAAAGTGTTTAATTAATAAAATTTTGACATGTTTTTCATTACTTAACTGGAGTAATCTACACTGAGCACACCTACCCTATATTTCCATTGTGTGAGGATAAGCCTTTCCGTTTTCCCCTTATACATAATTCCATAAAAATGAGTGTGTCGGTGGCTGTAGTAGACTTTAGAACTTGGCTTTGCATATCTTTTCGAGACCATTATCATGAGCATTACACTGAGGTAACTTGGTGTGATCGGTGCAGCTAGGATTTAAGGCAATTTTAGGATTAAACCCAAATAGCCCATATATGTATTGTGTTTATTGACTTTTCACATCGATCAGTCAATCCCCCTATTAAACCCTTTTTGTTTGCACTCACCATTAGTGCAAGATACCCTTAGATACACCTTTCAGAGCCTTTCATTTCATTTTGTTCACCCAATATAACTGTTTCGTTACACCTATCGCCTAGCCTACCCTGTAGTTTCCTTATGTCCATGGTCCGGGCGCTGTTGGTTAATTTTGGTTTCACTAGTGAAAGTCGCGGGTTTTGAATAAAGGGTTTTGGAAGAAAATCGGGTTTAGATGATAGTTGATCTCAAGTGGGGGGATGCTTTATATGTTCGTATTGTTGTTATTTTTATTCATGTATACCTTGTCTTCCATAAAAAAAAAAGTGAAAAAAAGAATGATGAAAAAAAAAATGCAAGCAAGAGTTTATTAGTTTGTTTATTGCTGATCGTTATAATCAGCTTATGTGTCGTATTGTGATAAGTGTTCTCGCCTTGTTTCAAATTGGCGTTTTTTAAACTGTTCTTTACGGATAAAATTAGAAACCCGTACATTTCTATCTCTCCTTTCAAATTTTAATCAATATTCGTACAATGGGGACATTGTACATTTCAAGTGGGGGGATGGGAGATAGAAATGGTTGATTATGGTTGAAAATGTGCTAAAATTACTCAAATTTTAAAAAAATTTATATAGCACATACTTTTTTCATTGATGATAAAGGCCGAGTTAATGCATCTTATTTGCCTAGTTTATGGAGATTATGAGGCACTACACTATTTGTTATATGCATTGACTCGTGTATTGAAGACCCCTTGACTCTTGACCCTTGATTTTTGCTATGGGATTGAATGCGACTAGTGATGGGGCGACTGTGGACTTAGGAATCTATTTGTTTCGTGTCTTTTTATTTACACCCATTAAATGTTTCCCATGTCTTATCCTACCGTTAGTCATGAATCGAGTTTAGGTGAGGAAGCGAGCAATCATTGGTGTCTTGGCCATGGATTTGGTCATGTATCATTGATTTTGTCCACTTCGTAACTCGTTAGTAATGGCAAAATAAACCCATAAGCCTATGTTGTGTCAACCCATTGCCTTTTAGAATAGCTGCATCTATAGACTCTAGTGGTGGATATTAGTATCTTTGCCAAGCCTATGATAGAATACTCGCCATGACTGAGTAGTTGAGTGATCACCCAAATATAAACACGCGGAATTAAGAGAGAGTGTGATTTCAATTCCTTTTTGAGGTGCTCGGTTGGGAGTTTTCTAGCTTAGGTGATTTTTAGACCCATATTTTCCAATTAATCCTGTGAGATATCTTTTCAAGAATTATTTAAAGGGTCTACTTGAGGACAAGTAGGATTCAAGTGGGGGGATATTTGATAACATCAAACTAGCCTGATCTTTTATATATCAAATTCCCGTGTTTATGGCCTCATTTATATTAATATGGTACTTAATTGATCTATATTCGTTCGTATTTGCATTTCAGGATAAATGAGGCGTTGGAGCGGAAAAGATGTGAGAAAAGGCCAAGAAATACATTCTGAAGACAAGTTACTAAGGTAAAGGGTACTTTTGACTACGTCGTAACTAATACAACGAAGGCCTGACAATTATGTGTGAAGGTTACGTCATAACTAGCTAATAATGTTACGGCGTAAATATGATGCTTTGAAGGATACGCGTAACCATCTTTGGTTACGCCGAATTATTTTATGAAGGTTACGGCGAACATGGCATTAGTTACGCGCGAGAGATTATTTCGGATCGGATAATCATGAGCTAACAAAGGGTTACTACAGAATCCTCGATAACGCTCGCAACTAATTACTTGGGCCAAAGCTTCGAGGTCCAGGGATTAAATGCGCAGTTTATATTTATTTTATCCATTTCGAGGACTGAAGATAATAATTGCAAGAACGTCGAGGGGCCTAAAATGTTAAAGATATTTAATTAAATAACACATTTTATGTGTCATTTATTAAATAAATATCACAAAGACTAAAGTGAAGAATCATGAAAGTTTAAGGGCCAAAGGTTGCTATTTGCTAAAGTTCAATTATTATAAATAGGGATGTACGCATATCATTCTGATCATCAATTAGGGTGCGTTTGACTTTTGCCGTACGAGAGAAAGAAAGAAAAAGGCAAGCAGCGCAGGTTCTTTTAGGGGCAAAATCCTTCTAAGTTTTGTCCCTGCGATTTCAACTAGTGGATCGACAGATATCTTTTACGACATGTAATTATTATTTTCCAACCATTTAATTATTTTGGTTTCATTATTCAACTTTAATTTTGATTCTAATTTAATTGTTGGACCATCTTTATTTATTGTGTTTTAATTGATTGGTTTTAATTTATTAATTGTCAATTAATTATTTTGATGTTATATTTTGGTTTATTTATTGTTTTAATTGGTAATTATATTTGTCATCCCAAGAGGGTATTTTGAGATTAGGTCTGGCCTAGTTTATATTCTTTTTATTGTTAACTTTGCTAATTAATTATTTCTAATGATGCATGCTTAGTTTATTGGTAGCTACCCTTGTTTTGGTAGTTTTGAATGGCTTATAGAGGCCAATTGCCTAGGAGATATGACCAATGACCTAGGTGAGTTTTAGGATCAGGAAGAAGTAGAAGATATGACCAACTGTCGACCCTTTCTACTTGTGCGATTTGACCAACTGATCACCTACCGTTTGGATGAACTTAAGAATTAGGGGGTAAGTATCTAAGTTCCTAACGACCGGGGACTCACTATTATAAATCTAAAGATGAATGAACTTAATGACTGGCTTAGGGGACCAGAACAATGTAATGACTTACACCGACTTCCTCGTGGAGGCATCTTTGCTGATAGGTTAGCATGATTGACCAACATCACCCCTCTGACTTTAACCCCACTTGAAACAGAATCTAGTGACATTTAGAACCCATGTATCAAGGGATAGTAAACTAATCGGCTCTTAATGACTACTATTAGATTGCCGAATGATCCCGGGTGACCTGTTCATCTTGGTGAGGATTCTAAGAACCATAGAGTAGGCGAATTGACCAAAGGAGTCTATCGATTGTTTCCACTTGTGGAAGAACTAGGTTTAAGAATTGCATCACTATCGTTTCCATTAGCTTTTAATTATAAAACCAAAATTTCAATTGATCATGTGACACCTTAAATATTATCAATCCTTACATTAAAACTTATCTATTTGACTAATTTAATTAATTAGACAGTTAGGAATCAACCGTTCTTGCGACGACTTCGGTCTTACCAATCCCTCACTACATGCACGGCATTAATCTCCGTTAGGCATTAGGTAGGCCATTAGTAGACGAGTTACTATAAATGTAAAACCTGGTCAGTAAAACCTGCATCAGGTTGTACCCAACTACATTCAATGTATTTGCCCAATGGGTTATGATACTTAAGTTTCTACCCATTTATATTACCCAATATACTACATACTAGTTATGTGTATATTTTACTCAAATATGTAAACACTAGTTGTTGTACATATGTAATATCAAATCATAAAATCACTTATACTTGTTTTAGTGTTTTATGTGAAAATGTGAATACGTTTAAAACTATTAGTTCAAACCATTTACGTATATTATTTGTTTCGTTAAAATGATTTTACGTTTGTTATCGACAAAACATTAGAAGATCGTAAAAATATAAATAAACGTTTTTATGGCTTATTTGTATTAACAATCTCCCCCTTTTTGTTGATGATAAAACATAAAATTATTTTAAGGAAAAGCTAAAATTCGTAAAAGTTTGAATTTGTAGTTTTTACTTTTCTCCCCCTTTTTGTCATAACAAAAGAGCTTGAAAGGAAACTAACACATTTCTTTAGGAAAACATGTGAAAGAAATAAAAGAAATAGAGAGAAGAACGGAAAGGATCTCGTCTTTTACTCCCCTTTGACGAGTCCATCCCTATGTAAGGGCGTCAAGAAAGTAATAATAATCTAGTTTGTTTTCAAGTAAGTTTGCAAAAGATTTCGTCTAAATGACGAATGTGCTCCCCCCTTGATGATTGCAATTTTGCAAAGGGATGTAAAGAAATGTAATCCTAATATTGCACGTAATTTGCAATGTATTGCTTTGACACAAAGCTCCCCCTAGATTTAGGGTGTCAAAGTCTTCAAGTGTAGATTGAATAACTACAAAACAAGGATTAGAAAGCAAGTATAATTTACAATTTCCTGCAAATGTGGTTCAAGTTAGTAGAAAAATTGTTTACTGTATCACGGATCCCACGGTTCCCTCCTAGTAGGGATCCGTCTAGGCAAATTAGAGGGATCCGTCTCCGATGAATAAATTCAACAAATGGTGGTATAACAAATAATGTTATCACAAAAGTGAGATATGAATACAACGTAATCATATACTCAGAAATATAGCAAGTAGCATGTAATTTCATTTAATAAAACTAGAGTTATGATACACATGACTCTATAGACTAAGAAAATAAAAAGTACATGACTAGGAATTTCTAGACCAACTATCGCTTGATGCTAGGACACCACTAAAATCTTCTAGCTCAAGTTTTTTTTAGGTTTAACCTCGTCGAAATGTTTGAGGAGATGATAGAACATGAAACGTTGGTCTTCTCGTACTTCATGTATCAAACTTTCAACATGTTGACAATGATAACAATCTTTGTCATGGCTAGGTAGTGGCGGTGGAAGAAGTGAAATGGCTTGATGCGAAGGATCAAGTGAAGCTGCTTGTGGAGCTTCAAACGACGGAGGGATTGGTGAAGGTGCATTTGAGAATGGCTCGACCAAGAATGATGGTGGTGGTAGAGAAGTGTCAACTTCCATATGGTCGGGTGGTTGACTTTGATGATTTCTCATAATCTAAATGGGATTATATGATGGAAACGGCGAAAAGGAAGCCGGAGCTAGTGTTGACTCAACACCTTGATTTTGTATCATTATTCCTCCAAATGAGGAGAATGTTGTCGGTGGAGGAGGATGAGACGGCCTAGGAGGCAAATCCTCTAAATTATAGAGGTGTGGTGATGATAGTGGAGATGTAAAAGAGATAGCTCTAGGAACCAATGGTGATGGTTTGGTGAAGATGATATTGTTTGGCCTAGGAGGTATGGTGTTGTTTGGCATAGGTAGTTTTGTGGGTACTATCCTTTAAAGAATTGGTTTGATTGGTTGAGAAGAGATCCTTGCATTTGTTGGCTTGACCGGAGATGATTCGGTTGAAGAAATTTCGCGTACAACACGAGCAATTTTCTTGGGTGGTTCTTTGGTGGATAAGATACTACTTGGAGTTTTCCTCATGATGAGATGATTTCAAGAAGTTTGTAAAGGTTTCTTAAGTGCTGAAAATTGGGATGAAGATGATGACTATGGAAGTCCTATCAATGTGGTTTATAAAGCAAGTGATTTGGCAAGTGCATTTAAGCCTTAAGCCACTAAAATACATTGGAATGTGATGATTAACATGCACAAGAGTCAACTTCAGATTTTGTGCTGATCTAGGAACTCATTTAAGATGAGATGGAGTGTTTGAGTTAGAAAGATGAATTAAAATGATTATTTTAGCAAGGTTTGACATAATCTGTCATCCGGATCCCACGGTTCCCTCCTCAGAGGGATCCGTCTAGGCTAATCCTAGGGATCCGGCTCTCAGCAGCTGTGAAAGAGTAGAAATGATGTTTCTAAGGTCTAAGATCAATATCATCTTGAGTGTTTCAGTCCTCCTAAGTGTCTTAAATGAAGGGGTGCTTAAGTACTTGAAAGTAATGAGTGATGTAGCTAATGATTGCCTTTTATGGAAGTAATTGGAACATTCATGAGTATCAATGAATGAACAAGGATAACACTAAAGATGACAGTGTCAATTGAAGCTAAATGATCCTAGATATTAGATAGTGACTTAGGTTAATCCTTTTGGAGAATATCCTAAAGACTTAAGATGGAAAAACTAGAATTTGATCAATTTCGACCAATTTTGACGTAAGGATGATTATGATCAATTTTTGGTATAAGAGGTTTCCAATGTTTAGATATGAGGGATCATGTGAAAAATTATGTGTGAGCTTAAGAGCGGAAGAGTAATGGATTAAAGTAAAATGATAGATCTACAAGCGTCTTTGAATGTGATCTAGGTGAGTTATGTGTGAGTAGGAAAGATCTACTTAACTTAATAAGGACTTAATTTGCCTTAAGACACTATATTTAGTTTAGTGTGAGGTGTTCTAAGGATATGTTTGAAATACAATGCTTGCAATTGCATTTTCTGTTTGCCGGATCCCACGGTTCCCTAAATGTAAGGATCCGTCTAGCACAAACTTTGGGATCTATCCATATCCGCCGTTGGAACCTTTACTAAATGTATGAAATGATCTTGACAATGCATTATATTGCAAGGTTAGTTTAAAGGGGTTCTAACACTAAGATATCAAATGTAAGATGTTTTATTTCATGAAGCAAATAGGATTACATTGAAAAAGCACGAAGCAAGAGGATTGATCCTATTTGAAATACAACTAGGTTCCTTGAGTGTTTTCGCTAGGAGGATCATCACGGGTTGATGAGTGTGGGTGGAATCAAGAATGAAGAAAGTCTTCATGAGAGATATGTTTAGCGGTTCCATCATCTTGTTCACGAGTACGCATAACGGACTTTGAAATTGAGGATGAAAGTGCATAATGTTATGATAGAGGCGCATCAAGAACATTCCATAAGGGATGAGTTTGTTCTTGGAGCCTTGAAGATTTACACCGCTAAGAAGTAGGCGAGACTGTAAGGTTGTTGTGTTAGCAAACAATGCATTATGTGAGCACAACAAGCGGGAAGAATTTCTCGATTTCCCATAAGACTCCAAACATTTTCACGTAGGATGAGTGCAAGGGATTGTACTTTCTGATGTCCCGTGAAGATAATGTTTGGATCGGAGAAATATGGTCGAGGTTTGCATATTACGATTTAAATCTTTTCGAAGGTATGTGTGAACAATATGGACTATTTTCTTCACGAACGTTGAAGAGAGAATCAAGAGACCAATCTTTGGTGAAGGCACATTGTCCATGATTAGGAATTCGGAAGATGTGAGCAAAATGCCCGAGGGTTAAAGTAAACTTTTGGTTTTTGATATAAAACCAAAGAGATAGAGAGCGATCCTCGTTACTTAACGACTTCAACTTGACGGAAGAATTCCATTATGAACCTTGGACATATCTTCTCGTTGATTTCAAGAAGACATTCTAGTCCTATGGCTCGGAAGGAGGTATTGATACCTTCTTCGAATTGTAGAGAGATGTCTGTAGAAAACTAGAAGGGGGGTTGAATAGTTTACCACTTAAAAACTTTGTTTTGAAACTTATTGATAGATCAATTGATATTGATCTTAGATATGTAAATGAAATATGTAAGCAATATGTAAAGAGTAAATAAGGAAAGAAATGATCAAACCACAACAAGTTGTTTATAGTGGTTCGGTCTACAAGGACTCTTTTCCTTGCCCTACTCCACTCCCCGAGTCTCACACTTGAGAGTTCAACTTCACTAGTCAACAAGCTCCTTTCACCGGTGGAGAAACCTTTACACGCTATTACATATTTCCGCATAAGCTAAATGTCGAAGTTCTTTCCCAAGGGTACAACACACAATGTATTTTGAGGACTAAAATACTAACCACTCACACTCACAAGATTTATGATAGTTTAATGTACCAATGAAGTATGAATCAACACAAGATCATACAACATTAAACAAACAAGACTTCCAACTTCTCGTTGAAGCTTGAATGTGACTTGATCTTCTTTGCTACAAAAGAGATCACTATGATATGAAACCGAGTTAGAAAGGTTAGAGAGAAGAAATGTATGAGAGTATGATAGAAAGGGATGAAAACTACTTGGTTTGGCTTTGCTATTTATAGCCAAAACCATCGCAGGCATCCACGACGCGGACCCTTGAAAGGGTTCCGTCCGTATACATTTTGGTGCCACGGTCCTACAAACAAGATATCAAGATCTTTTCCAAAGTCAACCATATCTATGTAAGATTGTGTAAGATATGAAGAGTACAAATCTACACAAAATATCTAACGAAATCTTTCAATGATTTCCATGATGCATCACATGATGTCATGTGTTATTTTTCTATTCTTAGAAATATGCAAATACATAAGTAATATTTAGTTTTTAAGAAACTAAAGCATTCTAAAAACTACTATCATACATTATGCTTAGACTCATATTAAGATATGATTAGTCACAATGTAAATGCTTAAATGATGAAGATATTGTTTGAAAAAGCTTGTTTTAATATCTATTAAACTTGACAAGCTTTAAGCTTTTATAAAATTAAATTTACTTTGTCGAACAAACTTAGGTAAAGAAATATAAATAACGTTTAATGACGATATTTGTATTAACAATCTCCCCTTTTGTTGAGGACAAAATATAAATTTTATTTTTATAAAAGATACAAAGATTGTGCAAGAGTTATAAAAATATTAGTTTTAGAACTTGAAAAGGAAATGATAATGCAAGTGTATGATGTTTGACTTTTTCCGAAAGTCAAAGTCCTCACTAGTTGAGGCATGATGTTGACTTTTTCAGAGAGTCAAGTATTACCCATGAAGTATCATGTTGACTTTTTCAGAAAGTCAATGTATGCAGTTTGACTTTTTCAAAAAAGTCAAATATAACCAAGTTCTATATATTTCTCTCCCTTTTTGTCTCAACAAAAAGAAGATGGGATGCGGAATGCATAATGAGCCCGAGCCATTATCTCCCCCTTGATTAAAGCTCCCCCTAAATTGGGTGCCAATGGGAAGATACATGGATTGTGAAAAAGCTACAAAAAAAATTTGTTAGTAATAATCATCATTTACAAGCATTTCCAAACACTATGTAATAAGCACCAACAATATAGAAAACACCATTCATTAGTTAAAAATTTTCATGATTGAAAAACCATGAAAAGAGAACACAATGAAGTGTTTTTAGTACAAAAAAAACCTAGAAAAATAAGATAAAATAAAAAATGCTAGAAAAGCTAATCTAGACCATTCTAATGAGATGGTGGATGAGAAAGAGCGCTGAGTCGCTCAAGGATGTGATTGAGGATGAACCTCATTTCTTCTTGGAATTCATGGACCATCACCCGGGTCCGATCAATGGTTTGGGCGGTTTGCTCACAAGTTGAGCAACCATGCCTAGGTGGATAGTATGGTTGATGAGGTGGTGGTGGAATGGTAGATGTGTTGGTGTTGGTGTTGGTGTTTGGAGTAGTGATTATGGAGGCTAGCAAAGCACTTTGCATTTGCATAGTCTCACTTAGATGAGAATCCACCATGTTTGAAAATTGGTGGAGATGTTGGAGTTCGGCATGAATTTCTCTTTGTGGGATTATCATCCCACATGGACTCCTCAATGTCCTCTATGTGAGGGACATTGATGTAGGGAGTGGTTGATCCCCATACAAAGGACCATGGATGTCTTTGTGAATGGGGTGGAAGAGAAGAGGTCTTGGCCCTAACGGGGCATTTGGGTCAAAGGATGGTCTAGGTGATTCATGAGCAATTCACCAAAGTGCCCAAATGATGGCAATGGTGGTGGATGAGGGCCTAGGAGGCAATCTTCCAAGTCCTCCAAGAAAGGATTTAGAGTGGGAGGTGTGGAGAATAACTCCAAAAGAATGAGGGTTGGAGACTTTGGTGGTGATGGTGTTTTTGATGTTTGGAGAGGTGCCGGTGGTGGTGAGGTTGGTGTTATTGTAGGTGGTGGGGTGGTGATGACCATGGGTGATTGAGTAGGAGTAGCCAAGGTTAGGCTTGTGTCATCCTTTATGGGAGATGAGATGGTGAGTGGGGAGGATCTGATGAAGAGCTCAAGTTGAGAAACAACAAGGCCTTACGCTTATCCTAGCTTCCGCAAGGCTTGGTGGAAGGTGAAGCTTTTGTCATTTTGACTTGTGTTTTTGCTAGTTGATGGTAAGAATGAAGTAGGTGTGAAGATGATCATGGTAAAACCTCTTAATTTATAGAAGTGAAAAATTATGGAGAAATGTGTTTGATTTGATGTTAAACCTAAGAAAGGATGAGGTTCCTAATGATTTGGAAGTGGGTTAAATGCTAGTCATATCACCCAAGTCAGCCATACAAGAGGATGGAGTGAAGAAGCAAAGATATGCAATAAATGTGTTCTAATGATTGTAAGATCCTACAATCATATTACCCCACGGATTGGAAAGGTACCAACCATAATTTGGTTCCTTCCTTTATGCAAAAGGGTTCCTTGGGTGAATTTTTTAATTTTTGAATTTTGGTGGGAAATGGATTTCCTATATGCCTAAGTGTGTTATACTAGTTCTAATAAGAGTACAAACTAGTTAAGATTGATTTACAAGCAATATATGGTAATTTTGAATGTCGAAAGAACCGAAATTCAAAAAGTTACCTGGAGGATCCATGGCACCAAAATTTTACACGGACGGAACCCTTAAAAGGGTGCCGTCTGGTCCGCCTGTACAGGTACGGCGGTACCATTTTTTATAACAGACGGAACCAAAACGTTGGTGCCGTCTGATCCGTGCAGACCAGAAAAGTTCACAGAGTGTATTTTTATGTGTCGGGGATATTTCCGAAACCTGAAATTTTGCTCAAAACATGTGACACTAAAAATTTCTAGTTAGGAAAAGTAAATAACACATGCACAAACATAATGGAGCATAGATTTTGAGCAAGGCCAAGTGATTTTTACTTTATAGTGAAAATGGGTAAAATTTGATAGCATACTTGTGCTATCCCCCTGCATAAGATTGTTAGCATACATCATTGTTTCGAGTTATATTATCATCCTACAATATAAAAACAACCAAATTGTATCAAACATTAGAGATAATGTATTGTTCCAAACCTCCTTAAACGATTCTCACTTATCCAACTTCTTGCAGATCTTGGTCATCATTCTACCAAGGCACTTGAACATCCCCTTGGTTTCCTTGAACTCCGCTGATTCATTCTCAATCTCGGGAAGAGATTCATAATACTCATGAGGTGGAAGGCGAGAGTTTGGAAGACCATCATCGAGCTATTTGATGATGATGATATGGAGTTGGAGGTTTTGCTCTCTTGCTTTTGTCTTAGCAACTCGTCATTACTCAAGGTACAAAGATGTGAGGGATGAGCTCATAGTGAATGTGCATCCCTTTTGGGCTTGGTGGAATTGGTGCAAAGTTTCTATAGAGACGGGTGAGAAGCATCCCGTATTGAAGAGCAACCGAACCTTGAGTTGGAATATCAATCATTCTCCTAGCGATGTAGTAAGCTAAATTGAATGGTTGATGGGTGGACAAGTTGTAGAGCATGTGACAAAGGCAAGCGTTGATGTGATCCCTATTTCCTATGGTGCTAATAACGTTGGCTCTAAGTAGCTCCTCCCATTTCTTAAATTCGGGCTTAAGTTCATTTAGCTCCATTCCATATGGATCTCGGTTTACCTCTTTTCCTTTTCGGGTGACTCGGGTTGTATCACCCCTTGGGTTAAATAGGTGCTCACGGATGACATCCTTATTTGCTAGAGGTGTTTGGTAGAAGAGAGCGGTCATTGATTGCATCAAGAGTTGTGAGTGATCACTTATCATCCGAGTAGACAGTGTCCTCCATTTGGAATTCCTAGCATTGAGTAAAGTTGGTTAAGGAGATGTAAGTCGTTTTGATTGATTTTAAACCTAAGACTAAACTCATCATCATCTTCATCACTGAATCCGGTTACACTAGCATAGAACTCTAACACAAACCTAGGACAAATCGGTTCATCGATGTCAAGAAGACAATCGAATTGAATGGCGGCTAGTTCTTGATGGAGATTGGTGTTTTCAATGAAAGATGGGTGAATGGTTCTACCCTCAGGGAAATACCTTGATTCTAGACTCTTAAAAATTTCTACTTGTTCCTTGGAAAGTCCTTTGGTTTTGTGATGTTTGGGAATGTAGCCAAGGGTGTCCTTGTGATCATAGAATCTTGCGGCTACCATGGTTATTCCTAGGAGCAAGAATTAACATGTTAAAATGAGAATAAACTTAACGTTTTGGTTCTAGTGTGTGCCTATATGAAAACGATTTGGAGTTGCGGTTATCTCAACTCATTTTATGCAAAAGAATGGTTTTAGTGGGGTGTTTGGCAAATACCATGAGATAACTCAAATGCTCCTAATTCAATGTGGCTTCATTTGAATATACCCGGAATGCATATTAGTTATGCAATACCTTTAGTATTCAAGAGCATGCAAGTGATGAAAATCTAACGTTTCTATTTGTATTAACAATGAAAATTGTTTTCCTACAAGTGAGAAGCTTTCAAAACTTTTGACATGGGGTGTTTGGTTATTTGAATAAGGCCTTATAGTCATTATCTATTGATTAGTGGTAAGCATGATTTGTTTATGCAATATGATAATGTAGTACCTAATTTTAATGACTAGTTATGCAATTTGCCAATTGAATTCATATTTAGTACAAAAGTATATATAAACCCCATGTAATGATTTGTAATGATTTTGTGCACAAATGAGAATCCTAGACTCAGAATTAAGAGATAAAATGTAGTTAGGATACTTACAATGATGTTATCTTCAGTGATTAGTGAGTGAGAAGATGTCAATAATGAGCTTGGTTTAATGTTTACACGTTTTGGTAAAGTGGGTTTTGAGGAAGAAGATGTTTTGTAGGTAGCAGTTTTGCTTCTGTAGTCACCACGGACCAGACGGTACCAAATTTTTGGTTCCATCCGTGTTGTCGTTTGGTGTCGTGGCTACAGTAGCAGAGACAAGACAAAATTGTTTTGTTTTGACTATTCTAATGTTTTAGGCTATGTTTATCTTACATGTTTGGTTCCATTAACCCCAAACCAAGTCTATGAAGATTAAAAGGTTCTCGTTTAAGAGGCTTAGTTAAGATGTCGGCAATGTTGTCTTCGGAGGATACTTTCTCGATTGAGATGTTTCCTTTTTGAACATTGTCATGAAGAAAGTGATGACGGATTTCAATATGCTTTGTACGAGCATGTTGAATGGGATTTTTGCTGAGATCGATGGCTCCTTTGTTGTCGCAAAGTATAACAATATCGTTGAGATGAATTCCGTAATCTACGAGAGCTTGCTTCATCCAAAGAGCTTGTTGACATGCTTTTCCAGCTGAGACGTACTCGGCTTCAGTAGTTGAGATGGCCAAAGCCGTTTGCTTCTTTGCAAACCATGAGATGAGACAATGTCCAACAAAAGTGCAAATACCACTTGTACTTTTTCTATCGACATAGTCACCGGCATGATCCGAATCGGCATACACTATTGTTTCTACACCCGTTCCTTTGGGATACCATAATCCTAAACACGTTGTTCCTTTAATGTATCTAAAAATCCTTTTTAAGGCTTCTAAGTGTGATGCCTTTGGGTTTTCTTGAAAGCGAGCACATAGACAAACACTAAACATGATGTCGGGTCTACTAGCCGTAAGATAGAGTAGGCTACCAATCATTCCTCTATATTTAGTGTTATCTACAGATTCACCTTCCTCATCCTTGGTGAGTTTAGTGTCCGAGGACATGGGTGTCTTAGTTTTTGGAATCTTCAAGACCAAATTTCTTAAGCATGTCTTTTATATATTTAGATTGGTTAAAGAATATGCCATCTTCTAGTTGTTTAATTTGAAGTCCTAGAAAGAATTTTAATTCACCCATCATACTCATTTCAAACTCGTCGTGCATGATTTTAGAGAAATCATCACATAGCTCTTGACAAGTTGATCCGAATATGATGTCATCAACGTATATTTGAACAATGATAATATGTGACTTCTTTTTCTTGGTAAAAAGAGTATTATCTACTAATCCCATAGTGTATTTGTTATCAATAAGAAAATTCTTAAGTCGGTCTTACCAAGCTTTTGGTGCTTGCTTAAGACCGTATAATGCTTTCTTGAGTTTGAAGACATGATGTGGTTTCTCAAAGTCGGTAAAACTGGGAGGTTGAGCAACATATACTTCTTCGTTAATAAACCCATTAAGAAATGCACTTTTAACATCCATTTGAAATAATTTAAAGTCATAAGCACATGCATAAGCAAGTAATATTCTAATAGATTTGAGTCTAGCTACCGGTGCAAAAGTTTCATCATAATCAATCCCTTCTTGTTGATTATAACCTTGTGCAACAAGCCTAGCTTTGTTTCTAGATACTACACCATTTTCATCCATTTTATTTCGCAAAACCCATTTCGTTCCAATTATAGTTTGATCTTTAGGTTTTGGAACTAATTTCCAAACATCATTTCTAACGAATTGGTTTACCTCTTCTTGCATGGCAATTACCCATGATTCATCTTTTATTGCTTTATTTATGTTTTTCGGTTCAATGGTGGATACAAAACAAAAATAATTACTTTGATTTTGGGCTTGTGACCTTAAGGTTCTTTGATTAAGTTGTCCTGTGACCTTTTCTAAAGGATGACTTTTAGATTCTTTGATATTTAAAATCTCTTTATTTAATGGTTCATCTTCCTTGTTATTTTTAATTGTTTCTTGACTTTCAACTAAGTCATCATCTACCAAAGGTGATGTCTTAGAGGGAGGTGGACTTTCGTCGAATGTTATGTTCAACGATTCCTCGACTATCATTGTTTCTTTGTTTAAGACAATGTAAGCTTTACTAGTTTGAGAATAACCAAGAAATACACCTTCATAAGACTTTGGGTCAAACTTTGTGAGATAATCTTTAGTATTAAGAATGAAGCATTTACATCCAAAGACTCTAAAATATCCTAAAGTTGGCTTTTTACCTTTATAAAGCTCATATGGTGTTTTGTTTAGGAAAGGACGTATTAAGACTCTATTCAAAATATATGTAGAAGTGTCACCTCCTTACACCAAACTTTTGAGGTATGTTTTGTTCATTAAGCATTGTTCTACTCATTTCTTGAATTGTTCTATTTTTGCGTTCTACTACTCCATTTGATTGAGGTGTTCGTGGAGCCGAAAAGTTATGTGTTATACCATTTGAATCACAAAAGTTTCCAAATTGAGTTTCCTTGTCAAATTCACGACCATGATCCGTTCGGATCGACACAATTTTAACACCTAGTTGATTTTCAATTTTCTTGCTAAGAATTTCAAATTTATCAAAGGCTTCATTTTTAGTTTTCAAAAATAACGTCCAAGTAAACCTTGAGTAATCATCTACTATGACCAAAGTGTATAGGTTGCCTCCGTAGCTTCTTATAGCGGATGGACCAAACAAGTCCATATGCAATAATTCTAGACATTTAGATGTGGACACCATATTTTTAGATTTACTATGGGTTTGTTTACCAATTTTGCAAGCGTCGCAAAAGTGTTGGTCATATTTTAGTTTTGGTAATTTCCTAACTAGCTCTTTTGAAGATAGGTTTTGTATAAGTCTCATATTAGCGTGACCTAAGCGTCTATGCTAAAGAGATGAGCTATCATCTAATGTTGTTAGACAAAGTTTGTCATTAGATGTTTTATCTATTTTCATGAAATATATGTTATTTTTCCTAACTCCTTTAGCTATGGTGATACCATCTTTTAGTATTTTACTACCATTTTCATCAAATAGTACTTTATACTTTTTATCACATAATTGGCTAATACTAAGTAGATTAAATCCTAACCTATCTACATGAGCAACATTTTCAATAGTTAGGGAGTTATGAGCGATCGTACCTTTGCCAATGATTTTGCTTTTGAGATTGCTACCAAAAGTGACTTTACCTCCGTCATACTCTTGGTATGATGAGAAGAGACTTTTGTTGCCCGTCATGTGCCGTGAGCATCCACTATCTTTTATCCACTCATCAGGTTCCAATCTAACTTTCAAGCATACCTATAAGCACAAACTCAAGCATTTGGTCCCCAATATCTCATGGGTTTGGGTTAAACATACCATTTATTTGATTCATGTATGGAAACGATGGGTAAGAGTTCCATGACATGTAATCTGGAGTTTGATATGGTCTAGGAAGGTTTTGATTCCAACCGTTGTGTTGGTAGTTGGGTTGTATGTTGTGGTTGCTCTTAGGAAAGGGGCGTTTGGCAAAAGGTGTTTTATGTCGTTGTTGAGTAGTTTTTGATCTAAATTCATTTTTAGCAAGTCCTACTCCTGATGTAACAGTTGGTTTTAGTTTAACACTATCCTTGGTTTTCTTTGTTACTTTAACAAATTCATTACGGTCCGTATCACAAACATTCTGTCCTGCTGAAGTACCCACGGCACCATTCTTTTCAATGGACGGAACCCTTATTTTGGTTCCGTCTGGTCCGTGCTATGCTGTAGCAGTTTTGACAGTTTGTTCGTCTTTTTCGGCCGTTTTGTTTTGACTCTTTGGTATTAATACTTCATTAAAACCCAGCCCATTCATGTCTCCTGGTGTTTTATGTATTTTAACTATTTCATCGGCAAGAGCGATGTTTTTGTTAAACCTTTTAAATTTAGAATTATGTTCGATTAGAACATCTTGTGTGAGCTTTAGTTTTTGTATTTCAAGATTAAGCTCTTGACATGATTTACAACCATCGTCATTTGCCTTTGCCTTTTCTAGTCGTTTTGCTTTTTCTTTTAACTCATAGACTTCATTTTCCAAAAATTCCTTTTTGGTTTTTAAAAATTTATTTTTAGTTATGATTTTTAGACTTAGCTCACACAATTGATTGTATTGTTTTTGCAAAGTGTCATCATCAATAGAAGAATAAGAAGAGTCGGAATGTACCTCGTTTGACTCATGTGCCATTAGAGCGATCTCTTCCTTGCTTGACTCTTCATCATCTTCACTATCACTCCAAGCACCACATACAAAAGCTCGTTGAGTTTTGCTTTTAGGTGGCTTGGGACATTCTCCTATGAGATGACTTGCATCACCACATCTAAAACACTTTCTTTCACCTTTACCCTTTTTGTCATCCCGATCTTTTTGGAATGGCTTCTTTTCTTCTCGAGGTTGTCTTACAAACTTTCCTCTTCGTCTAAAGAACTTCTTAAAGTCTCTAACGGCCATGGCATACTCCTCATCTTCACTACCGGAGCAAAATTTGTCATGATCACTTGATTCCTCCTTTGCTTTTAAGGCAACGGATTTGATCTTCTCCCTTCTTCCTTTGATGATCTCCGAATCTTTCTCCATCACCATTTCGTGTACTTTGAGGTTACCGATTAGCTCGTCTAGTGACATTTTTTAGAGATCTTTTGATTCTTCAATAGCGGTCACTTTAGCTCTCCATTTCGGATGGAGTGCTCTAAGAAATTTCCTGACAAAGTTCTTACTACAAAAAGATTCATCAAGTGCTTTAAGTGATGTAATAATAGTATTAAAGCGAGCAAAGCCACAACCAATGGTTTCATTTTCAGGGATAACAAATTGTTCATATTGTTGAACAAGAAGATCAATTTTGTTATCCTTGACTTGTGAATTACCTTGATGTGCAACAATCAAAGATTCCCAAATATCTTTGGCGGTTTCACACATAAAAATTCTTTCATATTCTTTTCTAGGCAAAGCATTATAAAGCATCATTTTATCTTCATTATTTTTAGCAATTAATTTCTTTTGTTCATCAACAGAAATATCCTTTGTTGTTGAAATAAAATCCCCTTTAACAATAACAAACCAAAGATCTATATCTTTTGATTTTACATATGTTTCAAAATGGTTTTTCCAATAGATAAATCCATTAGTTTCAAAGAGTGGTGGTCTTTGCATAGATTGTCCTTCTTTAAAGTTTTCAGAATCCATGGATCGATTCAAGCTTATAAAATACAAATTATTTTAGAAATTCTTGAGCAACGAGGCTCTGGTACCAATTGTAGAAAACTAGAAGGGGGTTGAATAGTTTACCACTTAAAAACTTTGTTTTGAAACTTATTGATAGATCAATTGATATTGATCTTAGATATGTAAATGAATTATGTAAGCAATATGTAAAGAGTAAATAAGGAAAGAAATGATCAAACCACAACAAGTTGTTTATAGTGGTTCGGTCTACAATGACTCTTTTTCCTTGCCCTACTCCACTCTCCGAGTCTCACACTCGAGAGTTCAACTTCACTAGTTAACAAGCTCCTTTCACCGGTGGAGAAACCTTTACACTTTGCTTACACTATTTTCGACACTAAGCTAAATGTCGAGTTCTTTCCAAGGGTACAACCACTCCCACACACAATGTATTTTGAGGACTAAAATACTAACCACTCACACTCACAAGATTTATGATAGTTTAATGTAACAAAGAAGTATGAATCAACACAAGATCATACAACATTAAACAAACAAGACTTCCAACTTCTCGTTGAAGCTTGAATGTGACTTGATCTTCTTTGCTACAAAAGATATCACTAATATGATATGAAAATGAGTTAGAAAGGTTAGAGAGAAGATATGTATAAGAGTATGATAGAAAGGGATGAAAAACTACTTGGTTTGGCTTTGCTATTTATAGCCAAAACCATCAGCAGGCACCACGGACGACGGACCCCTTGAAAGGGTTCCGTCCGTTATACATTTTGGTGCCACCGGGGTCTGACAGCAAGATATCAAGATCTTGCCAAAGTCAACCATATCTATGTAAGATTGTGTAAGATATGAAGAGTACAAATCTACACAAAATATCTAATGAAATCTTCCAATGATTTCCATGATGCATCACATGATGTCATGTGTTGTTTTTCTATTCTTAGAAATATGCAAATACATAAGTAATATTTAGTTTTTAAGAAACTAAATCATTCTAAAAACTACTATCATACATTATGCTTAGACTCATATTAAGATATGATTAGTCACAATGTAAATGCTTAAATGATAAAGATGTTGTTTGAAAAAGCTTGTTTTAATATCTATTAAACTTGACAAGCTTTAAGCTTTATAAAATTAAATTTACTTTTGTCGTTAACAAAACTTAGGTAAAGATCAAAAATATAAATAACGTTTAATGACGATATTTGTATTAACAGTGTCTATAATACGTCCTTCGTGAACGTGACGGTTTTCGAGATTATTGAACCTACGGACATGATTGCCAGGTGTGTTGGGTTCAAGGGAGATGTTCGGAATGTAGACGCTAGTGAGTGAAAAATCAAACTCATATTCATGCGTCATAGTTGAACCTATAGAAATGATGAGTTAATAGAAAGTGATGTTTGTGGTCGACCAATGATTATCTAATGTTTTTACTAGATTTTTATTAACAATGGTTTTTATCAACATTGACACTTAACTTACTTATGGTTTTGACATTCTAGTGGAATATAACTTTTAGAAAGAAAGTGGTTTTTATTTTGCATGAAAAATAGTTTTCCAGTAGGACGGTTCCCACGGTTCCCTTTCAAAAGGGATCCGGCTAGTGTATTTTCCGGGATCCGTGGATCTGTAGTAACAGAAACAGATTTGATAAAAACATAGGTTATACAATTTTATACCACGATATGTGTTTTATCCTACATTTTCTTTTAGCATGCATACATGACTTCTAATGTATCACGAAAGAATATGAAACATATAAATCAAAAGAGATGACAAACACATTAAGATAATAATAACCTAGATAACTAGACTATTAGTAATATTTCATTTCAATACTAAGAATGATACAAAGGATTGGGTATATAACCCCAATGTAGATTAACAACACAAAGTAAATGTCTCCGTATGTGAACTTCATCATAGGGAACACAAGTGCGATGAGTGTTAAGACAATGAGAACGAAGGCGATGTAAACCATGTTGAAGATGATTCTTCTTGGTTTCGGTTGAGATGAAATGGAGAGGAGGATGAAGTTTTGAGTGAGAGAAATTTTTTGAAATTGGAAGATTTGAAAAAGTGGGGATTTGATGGAGTGGTCGACGGTGGGAGTATTTATGGGAAAAGAGGAATTTTTGATATTTGTGTTTTGTTTTATTATTAGAAAGATATGATTTTTGAATTAAGTAAAACAAAACACAAGTTTTATAAACCATGATTTTTAGACGAAAGAGTGACACGTATGTGAGAAAAAGGCTTCCTAATGAAGCTTCATGTAATACATGTAGATGCACAAAAAATAATCATATAAGTACCTAAATAGGCATACTTAATTATCAAGCAAATGTCATTTTAGAGATAAAAAGGAAATCATACCTCCAGCGCACTTAGGAATGTCTTTACAAATGACACGACAAATGTCACTTAGACGATTCCGGCTCCTTTGTGTTTAAGATACCTTCTTAAGGAATGTATTCTTGTTACCAAGCGATTCCTATAGCTTGGTGGGTATGAGCTTTGACTAATCAACATGACATAGAAGATTAGTGCATTTTAAATAGGAAATAACTAATAAGAAATGTTGTCATCTAATCAACATCCAAACAAAGAGTTTTAAAAGACATGGTGTTTGTTTTTTATGAAAAACCTTCTTTGTAGTTTTCAATTAACTATGGATCGTATCAAGTTTTTAAAGTACAATATACTTCAAGAAACTTGGTAACGAAGCTCTGATGCCAATTGTGGAAAACTAGAAGGGGGGGTTGAATAGTTTTGCTAATTAAAACTTCTTTTTAAACTATTTAGATCGACTTATGTCAATCTATTTGGATGTGTGTCTTGGATGTAATGAAAAGATAAGAGTAAAAAGCACAAAACCACAACGCGATTATTTATAGTGGTTCGGCTACAAGGACACCTTCCTTGCCCTACTCCACTCCCCGAGTCACCTACTCGAGAGTTCGTAAACACTACACCAATATCCTTATGGCGGAGAAGCCTTCACAACGTCGCCTACCCTTTTCCCGGTGCTAGGCTAACCACCGGGTTCTTTCACTCCAAGGTGAACCACACCTACACAACGTCGCCTACCCTTTATCAGGTACTAGGCTAAGTACCTAGTTCTTTCACACCAAGGTGAACCATACCTACACAACGTCGCCTAGCCTTTATCAGGTACTAGGCTAAGTACCTATTTCTTTCACACCAAGGTGAACCACACCTACACCACGTCGCCTACCCTTTATTAGGTACTAGGCTAAGCACCTAGTTCCATTGCAATGGAGGAACTACTACCCAACACTACACCAACGACTAATCCCAAAGGATATCAACTCCTTTTTACAACATCATCAAGGATATCAATATCCTTGGATCTAGTACTAATCTATCTTGTACATCGAAACACACCAAATCGAATGTACATCTAAGGCACCTTTCACTAATGCCTTTAACTAGATCTTCAAGACACCCTTCACTAATGTCTTGTGTCTTGACTTCTAAGCACCCTTCACTAATGCTTCTAGTCTTGACTTCTAAGCACTTATCACAAGTGCTTATGATATGGACGATAGATACCCTTCACCAATATCTTCGTCTTGACACTTGAGACACCATTCACAAATGTCTTCAACACTTCTTAGAAAAGAAAAGCAATCATCATCAAGAAGACTTCAGTAGTTTTGATGATGATGAAGCATGGCAACTCATGAACTTGAGCTTGCTCGACTTCAAAGGTGGTGATCTTGACTTTAAGAGGAACCTAGAAGATCACACAAAATAAAAACTACAAACATAAATCTCTTGGATCTGAGGTTAGAGAGTTTTTAACTCAAGGGGAAAGTGTGTTAGAAAGTGGTGAGAAATAATGAAGAAATGGCTCACTATTTATAGAGTAAAAATTCTACTGTTCCCCGGATCCCACGGATCCCTTCCACAAGGGATCTGTCTTGCGTAAAGCTAGGGATCCGTGGGATACTCCTCTTTACCCATGGGTATTTTGGTTATGGCTAATGGGTCATGGGTTGATCCATGGATCTTTAGCTAGATACAATGTATCTCTTGAGTGCAATGCACTTAGTCACATGGGTATGGGTTATGGATATTATCCATATATGATATAAGCATGATGTCATGCAATGGGTTATGGGTCAAGCTCCATGGGTCATGGGCTTTGGGTTGTACCCAACTACATTCAATGTATTTGCCAAATGGGTTATGATACTTAAGTTTCTACCCATTTATATTACCCAATATACTACAAACTAGTTATGTGTATATTTTACTCAAATATGTAAAGACTAGTTGTTGTACATATGTAATATTAAATCATAAAATCACTTATACTTTTTTTAGTGTTTTATCTGAAAATGTGAATACGTTAGAAACTATTAGTTCAAACCATTTACGTATTTTATTTGTTTCGTTAAAATGATTTTACGTTTGTTATCAACAAAACATTAGAAGATCGTAAAATATAAATAAACGTTTTTACGGCTTATTTGTATTAACATTTCGAGCATCACTTTTTTCGAGGTGGTGGTTAGTTATGTCTAAAATTTGAGGGGGCTGTTCACCAGACATGTTTGGTTAAGAAACTTATGCAAGAAGGAAAGAATTTCTGGATTTTTTAGTGAGAAATGAGTGAAAATATGTGAAATTTTTTGAGAAATTTGTCGCTATTTCATATCATGTCCTCATGGATGGCGCCATATTTACATATGGTATGTAAATTGGTTTAGATATGGGATGAGAATGGTTTTTTTGTTTGGTTTTCCGTGTAGAACGGTAAGGACTCGAAGAGATTGATGAAGATCAAGAAGCTCGAGTAACACTTAAACAAAGACCATACTTTACTACTGTGAGGCAATATTTGCCTAAGTGTATGAAACTTGTGAAGTTGTGTGTGTTTCCTTCTACTTATAAGGATGCGAACTGGGTTTAGAGATAAATCACTGAGGGATGATCAACGACTGTGGGGAGGCCAGGTTTTGATCATCTAAAGATCAGACAAGGAGGACACATGGTCAACGTCCCTTGGCTCATACAAAATGGTTCTTGTCATACGTCCCCACTGTACAGTGCCAGATGGTACATCTTAACAACTAGTCACAGGTGGGGAGTAGTAGTACTGCATGCTTTGTCTGACCTGATAGGTTTTACCAGACCCTGCATGGCCTGGAATTTAAGCCGGGCCTCTATCAAGTGTTTGTTGATGGGCCTTGGTTAATAGGCTTGATTCGAGCGTGTAATTAGTGGGCTTTAGCCAATAATATTTATGCGCTATCAACAACCCTAATGATTAATGTTGCATTTATTTCATATACATTCCTCAAAAAACTTTAATTGTTTTAAAAACTCTCTTGCAACAAATTATAAAACGTATCCTAAACACTTGCATCATTTTTATAAAAACTCTTAAAATGATTTATAAAGATAAGTTTGATAACTAGCAAAAATCTTCCAATTTGGGAATTTATTTAAATCTCATCTTTCATTAAGATTGATTAACCATAAATGTAATATCCAAAACAAAAGAGGAAGATATTCAAATGTGTTTTTGCATCAAACTTTTCATAATCCGTATTTAGCCATTGAGTGTTTAAAACTTTAGGAAGTGATCAAACATGCTTTCCTTTAAGTTTTTTTCTAGGTTATCTTAATTGGAAATAATGTAAACAAAAGTTGAATGCAACTTAAAACAGCTATAAACTCTCCAAATCTGGTGACCCATGGATCCTTAACAAGGGATGGATCCATGCACGGATTAGTGGATCCGTGTGGTGTTGTATGCAGTTTGCTTGCCTATTGGACAATTCATTTGGCCACCATTCAAACTAAGCTTTTGTAATATAAAAGTAGACATTATCAAGTCTTTAAAACCCTTACTTACTCTTGATCATAATTCTTCTAAATTTCATTTGTTGAAAGCTCATTAATATGTTATGATCCATCAAAACAAGCTTAGAGCACTTATCACCTTCATCAATTAATTCAATTCATACTAGCATGTGAAGATCCACCACAACAAGCTTAGAGCTCTTGTAATTTTCATACATTGGAAGCTTCTTATCAAGAGAAGATCAACCATTAGACAATCATGTCCTGTATAACCATTATACAAAGCCATGTTTCACTATCATACAACACCATGAATCGACTACTACATTCCAAACTAGAGGTTAGGTTTGTTTTTATTTAGGTCTTAAAACACTAGGGTTATAATTTTGGTGTATTGTAGGATATTGGATTTCACAAACACATCATAACATAATAATATTAGGCGTATGGTTTAAGAGTTTAGAGAGAGAAAGTAGAGGGTGGGAGCCTTTCTAGAGAGAGAAAGTAAACAAAGAAAGAAAGGTTAGATTGAGTAAAAGGTCCAACCCTCTACCTTGGGAGGTAGAGGGTATTTATAGTTACAAACAAACGTCCTCCTTCGGACTGTGGATCAGGCATACAGTGGGTAAAGACCCGTCCGTCCTCCACGGTGTTGCAATAAACTAAATAACTAACTAAATAACTAGTAAATAACGTAATGTCTACGAGCTAACTTATGCTAGATTATATATGGGGTGACCGACACTTCACTATGTAATTTCTAATTCCTAACAATCTCCCCCTAAGGGAGGTCACCCCATGTTTTACATTTTGAATCCTAGCATTCTATTTAATCTTCAGTCTTGACCTCGTAGACTTTAATTCTTCAACTTCCGCATCTTTTGTGCTTTAGCAGTGATACTTCAAAGTTCGATTATATTTTGTACTTTCAGTGGAGGCCTTTAAACTGATCCACATCTTTGATGATCTTTGAGCTTTCTTTGAGATCATCAGCCACAGTAAATCTCTGGATCACCCTTTATTGTGTTGCTATCATGTGTTGTTGTGACTTTTGGACCTACATGCTCACACTTTTGAATCATGACATATTTCCATCAGAGTAGCGGAAGCTTTACTGGTTCATGATATTTGCAGCAGCGTAGCAGAAACATCGTATAAAAATATCAGAGCCAGGTTCTGTAGATATGCACCAGTCATGATTTCTTCAATTAAGTGTGGATGCTGTGAGAATGCGGCTTTGGATTGAGTTCTCAATTCTGATCAGCTGCAACCGTCCAAATGTACCTGCAAGCAACAGTTAGCAATAAAACACACGAAAGTGTCTTTGATCACTTTCGTTGAATTGAGGTACACGGCCCACGGTTCCCCGTTGATCAGTACAAGTACTGCCTGTGATCAGGTATAATTCCGAAGAATTTCCTTACAGGGTTTCGCAGCTGCTCTAGCTGTTCTCAAACCGGAACGTCTCAAAGAAGACAACACGGAGTGCGTGAACCAGCGAATTGAGATTCACTGATTGATGAAAAATTGATTTGAAAACAATCGTGTATTGCTTGAAGAAAGAGTTTTGCATTACGACGAAGGTTTTATGAGAAAGATCAATTTTCAATCAAAATACCTTTTGTATTTGAAATGAGTACACATTCGATGTGCTAGAGAAAAGAAGAATTTTACGAACGGTTTTTCCAAAAGTATTTTTTCAACCAGAGATACTTTTTGTGTTTGAAAATGTGAATACACATTCGATGTGCTAGAGAAAAGAAGATTTGCACATCGAACGGTTTTTCCAAAAGTATTCGTCAATTCCAATCCTGGACCAAGGTTGATTCACGAGTGAATCGCCCCATTGTTTCTTTCCAGTTGTCACAGGTTTGATCTTATGAAAAGATCTCACATGTCACCCACCAAGAGCTTGTTTGATGTTGGCTCTAGAAGAATTTCCATCTTCATCGTGAATACTTACATATCACTCGGATGTTCTGGCAATACCACAAGGATAATACGTAGGACTCTTAATATATTCTTACTTTCCACATTGTGTGAAACAGCAAGTCTTCATTAATTTAGTGTCCTAATGAGATATTGTGGATGATCTCTTGGCTCTAGACTCGATTGTGCACATTTGGTTCTTATGCCGGAGACTAGGGAGAGGGTCTCCTTCTTCAATATCAACAATCTCTAAGAGAATGTCGATAGATGATGTTGGTTCCCCGTGAGAATGAAACAAGCCCTTTTAAGAGGAACTTGAGTAAGTGCAGTGCGTCACTGGGTCCATGACGTCTTGTCTTCAATACCGGCGTTACCTTAGTAACCACCAGTAGCATATGTATTGAACCCGGTTTCTGCCCTAAGGTTGAATTAGTGGAGGGCTATTTCTTTTCACCCTTTTCACATTTAATTCTTTTTTATTCTTCAACCCCTTCAGTGCTTACCGAGACTTCATTACTAGAACCTTTTTGGGTTTGTTCCAGTACCAGCTCTGTCTCAGTCGGCACTCTTCCCATATCTTTCTTTTCTCCTTTTTTTTTCATCACACCTAAGGACTCTACACTATCTAGTGGATTGTCCCTGGGTAGATCCCTCCGGTTCTGGTGGATCGTGGAAACTAATACCTAACCTCACCATCCTTATAACTCAATGCATAAAGTAAAATGGTCGGTCTTTTGGTACAGTTCATTCCTTCTCAAAACCAATTGAAAAATCATTTGGAAAAACAATCAAGGTACTTGTGATACGAGATCAAAGCATTTTGTACCTTAATAGTTTTGATCATTTAGAAAACCTCCCCCTCAACATGTGCATATGATTTAGAGATTGTTTAGCACATGGAGGCAAGAGGACTTTGAAATATTTTCTTTGATCACAATTTTCATAGAAAACGCCATTTGATTATCTTGGTAAATTCTCCCCCTCAATATGTGCATAGGATAAATGAAATCATTTTATCACATAGAGGCAAGAGTTCTTTGAAGTACATTTTACAATCACAAATGCCATATAGAAAACCTTTAAAACTCAATCAAGGTACTTATGATAAAACATTGAAACCTTTGTACCTTGATAGTTTATTTTCTTTTGAAATGCTCCCCCTCAATATGTGCTTTGAGATTCGAAAGCGTTTAACACATATGGGAGAGCAGCCTGCACTTTTGAATCAAATCGATCATCATTTATCAAATTTCATTATTAAATCACAAATTCTCCCCCGATCAAAAATATCAAACCCTTTGAGATTTTGGATACCAAGTGATTTTGTCACACCCCCAAAATATCGCAGCGGAACGATAGTGTCTTTGGGGTATGACGTCATAGCACAAAGTATGGATACAGAAAACGACCTCTAAAATGAGACGTTTTGAAAAGTTTACCATTCGATTAAATAGAGTTAAAGTTTACAAAACATGAGATCCCAAAGTTTGATAATACATAAAGGGTTACAAAACATGTCAAATGGTAATTGATAAAAACACAAGACTCCAATGTATACCATGTGACCCAAAAGCTCCATGAAATGCTATCGCCTTACGACCTGAGATAAACATGCTAAAAAGTGTCAACACAATGGTTGGTGAGTTCATAAGTTTGTTGAAAATGATTTGAAAAAGTCTATAAAGAATGTTGATGCAGCAAAGGCATTGCAAATCCATTCAGTTCCGAGTTCCGCCCATACAAAACTTGCAACCTATGTGTTCACAACCCATTGCCTAATATAGAATTGTCAACCTTGTTTGTAAGTAAGACATATGTGCATACGATATATACATGTACTTAATTCAAAGAATCACAGCCAACTGAACCTCTTGACAAGTCTACATTGTTTGTTGTGTCTCATTGAATAACAGATTATATTCACCCCAGGTCAAGTATTCAGGGACACAAGGGTGGGGGCGTCAGCCCGATAGTACTATCAATACCTCTCCGCCGGCTCCCGCAGGAGTTAACCAGTTGCTAAAGTATGTATGTTGAAGCATAATTGAAAACAAGTTTAACACATTAAGGCATATATCGCAATAAACCACACATAATGTCCAAAGAGTATAAGAAGTATAGTGTAACACAATTGTATAAATGGTTTGAGTATTCGCAAGAGTAAAAACAAGTATTTAAGCATTGATCTCCCCCAAAGAGTTTGTAAGAATTTAAATGAGTAAAATCGGGGTATGAACTCACCTGGTATGATTGATATGCTAACAAAATGAAGTGCACGAAAATGAGGCTCGGAAACTATCCGCGACCTAAATGAATGTCATGACTTGAGTTATGATATGTTTTCGTGAATGCATGATACAATGTCGTGCATGCAAATCCATATGTAATCTATACCACTTGTACGTTTTTGAAAATAGAATTTATCGTCGAAAAATATGTTTATGACATCTCGTCATGTTTATAAAATACTTTACAAGTATATACGTTGAATCAACATCCTACGATAATCGTTTTGTGACTTATTGTGAAATTATAATTTTTCGTCTTAAAATAATGTTATTTGACAATTTCATGAAAGTGAATATACGGCCTCGAAAAGCTAGTCGTGGAATGGTGCACGTCGAGTGTCAGGAAACAAACTCGACGGTTTTGGGAAGCTTGTGTCATTATCTCAAAGTTTTAGCATTTAAGTTTTCATCCTAGAGGTCTCGATCATGGAGAAAAATATAGGTAAAGTATGGTACTTGTGTCCAAAATATCATTTTAGGGTGGTTTCCGGCAAAGTTTAAGCGACCGTAATTTATTCGTTACAACTCCGCTTGACGAACGGTTGGACATTTTGGAAAATATGCTAGGCGAACTTACTTTTACTAGAAGACATCACGTTATAAAAAGTATTACATCCTTGTTAAAAACGACCCTCAACATAATCACTTGTTGCCGTAAAGTTTGTCTAATAGAAATATATTAGTTTTTCTTATATAATAAAGTTACGGCAACTTTGTGTAAACGTGTATAATTTAATCGTTACAAGTCCGTTTTCTACGTTTTATATGTCCTAGGAATCGTAATAATATATACTAATATATTTTTGATAAGTCGACACATTTTTTAACGCTTAAGACTCATTTTTGACTTGTAAAAAGTTAATATAACATGCTGAATTTTCTGGAATTATTAGTTTTCGTCGTCAAACTTCAAATTAGCATAACTTTTTCGTTATAGCTCCGTTTTAACCCGTTCAAGCGGCCACGTTTTCGTTTTAAAGTATATTTTCCAAATATCTAGCCCAAAATATTTTACCAACTGTCGAATTTTCCCAGATTTAAAAATATGGACAGACCCTTAATTAAACTTGTCGAAATGAGTTTTTCACGCGCAAAACATATTCTAACCAATTCAAAATAACTCCGAAGCTATTCTAATCCTACCATACACCTTCTTAGGGTGTCATGGGTTCCTAGGCATCACCAAAAGTGATATGTTTCAAGGAGTAATTATAGGATGACATAAATATATATAACTCTTAAAATCAATGAAAAAGTGGTATAAACATCCATAAGACTTGCATGTTTTTCTCAAATACGATGTAATGAACATAAAATAAATATGAATTATGAAGATGAATATGAGATGCTTACTAGTTAACTTGATGAGGTTAATGAACAAAGGTTTAATCCTAATCACCCAAGGTTTTTATTTCAAAACCTTAATCAAGAGTGTGTCTAGATTGTATAAAACTTGTCTTGAAAATATTTTGGTGATCACCTTCTTGGTCTCTATGGTGGCCGGTTTTGTGGAGAAGAAAGAAAAGGATGAGAGCTTTTTATTTTACACCTAGCAAGTCTTGAGTTGTATGTGTTAGATTTTGAGTATTATATGTATATACATGAAAGATATTTAGCAAGTCACTTGACTCACCCTTGTTTGTCGACAAGGGTGTATTAGTCTTAGATAATACATTTTTTTTATTTATGTAATTGCATGTACAAGTGTAAGTAATTGTAAGTTAATTAAAAATAAGTAGTAACTTGTATACACATTTGAGTATTTAGGGTAGCGTTAGCTAAAAATAAATTTTAACGGGTCAAGATAAAATATATTGAGGTCATAAAAATTATAAAAATATATTTCTTGAAAGTTTTAAGTGAATAAATATTTATCGGGTTGAATTTACTAAAACCGTCGTAATTATATAAACTTAACAATTTATATACGAAATAAATTAAAAACATTAGGTAAACTCATAATATTATTTTTATAATCTTAATATGAGTATAAAAATATATCGGAAAAATTTTTGGAAGTGTCGGATCAAATGTTCAAAATAATTAATTACGCGATAGCGTTTATTTAATAAGAAATTATGCGTTAAATGTGAAATGCAAAACCATGCATGAACTAGTATGATGAATATTGAGTTTGAGAAATGACCGGAAATTGAGAATTGTGACATTCTTCCCATGTCAGCGGAATCACGTCCTCGTGATTCAATCGATGATACTTAAAGGTCTACCCTTAGGTTTCGCGAAATCAGGGTGTATGGTCAAAGCGCTTATGTCAAAACCTACATGTCTAAGTTTCTTATCTAATGAGGCTCACTGAATCTGAATAATACAGGGGATCACTTAATGGTCTAGGGAAAACATACCAGTTACGCATTGCGGGCTGCCCCGGTCCCTAAATAGAATGCTCGACCTCGGGGTGGACTGATATTGAGTACAGGGTTTGGGTTGTTTCCGTCAATTGCTAAAGCTAGGTGTTGGTTACCCTGTGGTTGTCCCTGTGTTCCATTCAACCTAGGACAATTATTCCGGTAGTGATTCGGGTTGTTGCACTCGAAGCAAGTCCTTTGGTTATTCCTCATGTTGCCCACATTAGCTGGTGTTACCTGTGTTCTACATTGCTCTTTAAGATGGCCGTATCGATTGCAATTTATACACAAGCGGTAGGGCTTGGTCTTCGGATGATGATAAGCACATTTGGGATGTGTACCCGCATACTCTCTTTGCTCAGTACTAGTTGCCCCAAAAACTCTTGCCCTTTTGTTGTCTGCTACCACGTCCATCTGCCTATTCGACCCACTCGCTTCCTTCCTCTTGTCACTGCTCTTCAAAGTACCATTTCTAACCATCTCGTCAGTCAGGGTTCCGGCCCTCAGTATTGCACTTTGTATTGTAGACGGCTCAGTTGTTTTCACAGTTCCACGGATTTCAGGCACAAGACCATATATGTACCTCGCGATTCTCTTGGATTCAGGGGTAACCATATGAGGAACTAGTCTGGCTAACTCATGAAATCGATATGTGTAGGCTGCGTGACCAGCTCCTATCATAGAGTGATGATAAAGTTCATGTTCCAGTTTCTGCATTTCATTGTCCGGGCAGTACTCTTCTTGCAATAACGCCTTAAATTCGTCCCATGTCATACCTATAGCTGCTTCTCTGCCCCTATCCTGTAGCTGTGTGTTCCACCATGTCAATGCCTTCCCTGATAGCAAGCAAGCATCATACTTCACCCTCTGATGTGCGGCACAATTGCTGATGTCGATCACTGACTCTGTCTTCTCTACCCATCGAGTATACGCAAAAGCACCTCCTATACCATCAAATTCCACGGGTTTGCATACTGAAAATTCCTTATACGTGCATCCAGTTCTGTTGTTGTTGTTGGTCTTGGTGGTGTTGTTATTGTTGCCACTGCCAACTACATTGTTGGTGTCGCCATTCCCGTTCCCGTGGTTTCCCGAGTTATTCATATGGTTTCCAACTTGTGTGACAATAGTGGGAAGCAAGATTTGAAGTTTTTGAGCGATGATGGCGGTAAAATCAGGGTTTCCGCCAGCGTTGTTGTCGTTGTTACCCATGTCGCGACCGCCTTCTCTACCTCCATGCTCACCTGTCCTTCCACCCCTTTGCGCCGCACCACCTCGGTTAGTGCTGCGTGTTACCCTATTTGGTGCCATGATCTCTGCAAGGAAAGGACAGTTGAGTTCCCAATGTCTATACTTAACGTCCTCAAACATAATACCACGCCACAAATTGGTTTCTAAGGTGTCCACACCGATCTACGTATGCGTGGTCGCATATGTCCACGTGGGTTGTGACGCATTTATAATTATGTTGGCCACCATAATTATAATTGCCTCATTTCACACGTGTACATACCACCAAGCATACATGTCTCGGTGATTGTTGTTACTGAAATAGGTAGCCATTCTATCATCCGATTCTAAACGGTGGAGGAGGGATTTAGGGTAGGTATCTATGGAAAATCGCACTTGGTGTATAGGAAATTCCTTTAGGTGCTAAAGTCGCTATGAGGTTTGGTCGCCAGCAGTTCCCAAAGTATCCTCAAGAGAACTCCCATCCTCGGGCAAATCATCAAATCTATACAGCTATATAGTAACACTTATTTAGCTCGATCTCGTGTCTCATCAAACAAGAACTGTCACGAGATCAAGTTAGATAAGTGCTCATTACTGAGCTCCATATTTTTGATGACTTGACTAGATTTTGGGACTCCCCTATCGGTGCAAGGAAACCACGTTATCCAATGAGGTGGGTCTAGAAGAAATTTTTCAGAAAACATATGCGCACGAAAAGTGTGTAAGGCGATAGGAAAAGAAAGGATCGACGTGAAAGCGGTTATAGTCTAGGAACTAAAATGCAACCTAGTTCTCAATAACCAAGTCTCTGATACCAATCTGTCACACCCCCAAAAAATCGCAGCGGAACGATAGTGTCTTTGGGGTATGACGTCATAGCACAAAGTATGGATACAGAAAACGACCTCTAAAATGAGACGTTTTGAAAAGTTTACCATTCGATTAAATAGAGTTAAAGTTTACAAAACATGAGATCCCAAAGTTTGATAATACATAAAGGGTTACAAAACATGTCGAATGGTAATTGATAAAAACACAAGACTCCAATGTATGCCATGTGACCCAAAAGCTCCATGAAATGCTATCGCCTTACGACCTGAGATAAACCTGCTAAAAAGTGTCAACACAATGGTTGGTGAGTTCATAAGTTTGTTGAAAATGATTTGAAAAAGTCTATAAAGAATGTTGATGCAGCAAAGGCATTGCAAATCCATTCAGTTCGATTCGCCCATACAAACTACTCGCCCTATGTGTTCACAACCCATTGCCTAATATAGAATTGTCAACCTTGTTTGTAAGTAGGACATATGTGCATACGATATATACATGTACTTAATTCAAAGAATCACAGCCAACTGAACCTCTTGACAAGTCTACATTGTTTGTTGTGTCTCATTGAATGCAGATTATATTCACCCGGTCAAGTATTCAGGGACACAAGGGTGGGGGCGTGCCCGATAGTACTATCAATACCTCGCCGGCTCCCGAGAGATTACCATTGCTAAAGTATGTATGTTGAAGCATAATTGAAAACAAGTTTAACACATTAAGGCATATATCGCAATAAACCACACATAATGTCCAAAGAGTATAAGAAGTATAGTGTAACACAATTGTATAAATGGTTTGAGTATTCACAAGAGTAAAACAAGTATTTAAGCATGGATCTCCCCCAAAGAGTTTGTAAGAATTTAAATGAGTAAAAGCGGGTATGAACTCACCGTATGATTGATATGCTAACAAAATAAAGTGCAGAAAAGAGGCTGGAAACTATCCGCGACCTAATGACTTGAGTTATGATATGTTGTCGTGAATGCATGATACAATGTCGTGCATGCAAATCCATATGTAATCTATACCACTTGTACGTTTTTGAAAATAGAATTTATCGTCGAAAAATATGTTTATGACATCTCGTCATGTTTATAAAATACTTTACAAGTATATACGTTGAATCAACATCCTACGATAATCGTTTTGTGACTTATTGTGAAATTATAATTTTTCGTCTTAAAATAATGTTATTTGACAATTTCATGAAAGTGAATATACGGCCTCGAAAAGCTAGTCGTGGAATGGTGCACGTCGAGTGTCAGGAAACAAACTCGACGGTTTTGGGAAGCTTGTGTCATTATCTCAAAGTTTTAGCATTTAAGTTTTCATCCTAGAGGTCTCGATCATGGAGAAAAATATAGGTAAAGTATGGTACTTGTGTCTAAAATATCGTTTTAGGGTGGTTTCCGGCAAAGTTTAAGCGACCGTAATTTATTCGTTACAACTCCGGCAACGACGGTTGGACATTTTGTAAAATATGCTAGGCGAACTTACTTTTACTAGAAGACATCACGTTATAAAAAGTATTACATCCTTGTTAAAAACGACCCTCAACATGGTCACTTGTTGCCGTAAGGTTTGTCTAATATAAATATATTAGTTTTTCTTATATAATAAAGTTACGGCAACTTTGTGTAAACGTGTAAAATTTAATCGTTACAAGTCCGTTTTCTACGTTTTATATGTCCTAGAAATGTAATAATATATACAAATATATTTTTGATAAGTCGACACATTTTTAGCGCTTAAAGACTCATTTTTGACTCGTAAAAGTTAATATAACATGCTGAATTTCTGGAATTATTAGTTTTCGTCGTCAAACTTCAAAATAGCATAACTTTTTTCGTTATAGCTCCGTTTTAACCCGTTCAAGCGGCCACGTTTTCGTTTTAAAGTATATTTTCAAAATATCTAGCCCAAAATATTTTACCAACTGTCGAATCTTCCCAGATTTAAAAATATGACAGACCCTTAATTAAACTTGTCGAAATGAGTTTTCACGCGCAAAACCTATTCTAACCAATTCAAAATAACTCCGAAGCTATTCTAATCCTACCATACACCTTCTTAGGGTGTCATGGGTTCCTAGGCATCACCAAAAGTGATATGTTTCAAGGAGTAATTATAGGATGACATAAATATATATAACTCTTAAAATCAATGAAAAAGTGGTATAAACATCCATAAGACTTGCATGTTTTTCTCAAATATGATGTAATGAACATAAAATAAATATGAATTATGAAGATGAATATGAGATGCTTACTAGTTAACTTGATGAGGTTAATGAACAAAGGTTTAATCCTAATCACCCAAGGTTTTTATTTCAAAACCTTAATCAAGAGTGTGTCAAGATTGTATAAAACTTGTCTTGAAATTATTTTGGTGATCACCTTCTTGGTCTCTATGGTGGCGGTTTTGTGGAGAAAGAAAGAAAAGGATGAGAGCTTTTTATTTTACACCTAGCAAGTCTTGAGTTGTATGTGTTAGATTTTGAGTATTATATGTATATACATGAAAGATATTTAGCAAGTCACTTGACTCACCCTTGTTTGTCGACAAGGGTGTATTAGTCTTAGATAATACATTTTTTTTATTTATGTAATTGCATGTACAAGTGTAAGTAATTGTAAGTTAATTAAAATAAGTAGTAACTTGTATACACATTTGAGTATTTAGGGTAGCGTTAGCTAAAATAAATTTTAACGGGTCAAGATAAAATATATTGAGGTCATAAAATTATAAAAATATATTTCTTGAAATATTTAAGTGAATAAATATTTATCGGGTTGAATTTACTAAAACCGTCGTAATTATATAAACTTAACAATTTATATACGAAATAAATTAAAAACATCGGGTAATATGTAATATTTTTATAATCTTAATATGAGTATAAAATATATCGGAAAATTTTGGAAGTGTCGGATCAAATGTTCAAAATAATTAATTAAGCGATAGCGTTTATTTAATAAGAAATTATGCGTTAAATATGAAATGCAAAACCATGCATGAACTAGTATGATGAATATTGAGTTTGAGAAATGACCGGAAATTGAGAATTGTGACAGATTTAATAAGGTTTAGAAAACATGGGAGAAAATGTGGCCAGGTTTAAATACTCATCATGTTTTTGGATAAATCCTCCTCCTCAACATGTGCATTGTTTATTTGAAATCGTTTGGCACATGGAGGCAGGAGTGCCTATAAAGCACTAAAACCGATTCCATTAAAACAGATTTGAGATTTAAAAACGATCTCTCCCGATCAAAAAGTTTCAAACCTTTTGAGATTTGTGATCCCAATTGATTTAAATCATTTAAAAGATTTTGGGGAAAAACGTGGCAAAATTTAATTTTGAAAAATGACTAATAAGGAACAGTTTTTCGACATTAAATATTGTTAGTGTCAGGTATGATAGTTTTTAAGAGATCTTTAAGTAAAATAAAACAATTTCACAATCAAACAAGAACAGAAAAAATTTCATTTTGTAAGATCTTGATTCTAAAGAAAAAATCATACCATGACATAACATTAAATCTTTAGATCACCACTTATTTTCTACACACCGGACTTTTTGATGAAATATCATTTGAAAATATTTAATTTGAAATCACTTAAGATTTGACAAAATAAAGACCAGTTGATTTCAAAACTTTGAATCCGATTTATTTTCAAAACAATATTTTTTCATTTTCAAAACAATATTATTCAAAGTTTTAGAAAAATGGTATCATCACTATTATCCCTGCACAAAGATACGTTAGGTGGTTGAGAAGCTTATGTTGTTGCTGTACGGCTTGGAAGAAAAACCGTCTGCGGTGCAGAGACTTCTTACGTTGCATTTTAATGCCAACTAAGGTCAAATTAAGCCGTTTCTTCTTTCTTTGATGAAGAAAACGATCTGCGATGATTGAGACCTCTTACGTTGCATTTTTTCATGCCAACTCTCCATTGAAGTCCAATTAAGCTCTGTTTCTTCATTTGTCAACCCAAGATATAGTTACCCTTTCCTTTCGGCATCCAATCATCATCATTTGTGGGATCTGGATCGGGAACATTCTTATATACCAATATACATGCATACGTTAGTGAACACACATACAAATATATGGTGGTCGACATCACCCAAACAGCAATCGACTAATAAAAGTCAATCCAACATATCAATCAGATCATATAAAGCATGGGAATTATGTGTTTATCAAACTCTAATCATCTAATCCTAACAATCTTATCCTAGGCACCTAGTCCTTCAACGTAGGTTAACATGTTTAACATTTAAGTATATAGGATAATTAGATAAGTCCGTTAGATGATATAAATTTGAAAACATTCTCCCCCTCAATCAATGATTGAGTTTGCAAATTTAATAAAAACTCTGATTCTGATCGATTTTCAAGCAACTCAATTTCCACCAATTTTGTTAAAACAAATATTTTTCTAAAGAATTTTAGAAGGAAAAATATTTGAGTAGGAACAACAGTCCTTCGACATACTTTCCTCATTTTATTTTAGGAAAAGTGCACGATATTTTTGAAAATTGTTTATCGCAGCACTTTCCTTTCTTGAAGAACGGGTTGCTATCTGAAATACTAGCAAGCCATAGTTTTAGACATGTTTTGGAAAGAATATTTACACTTTCTGCTCGAACTTCATCTATGGTCCCGTGCCATTGTTGAATGACATTTCTAAGACCGTAGATGTTATCGATACCAGAAGACATGTCTTGAGAAAAACAATATTTTTGGTATTTTTAAATTGTCTGAATTTTTATGGGATTTTGTAATTTTCTAATTTTCTATTTTCTTTTTGTTGGTTTTATATTTTTGTATTTTGTTTTTCTGATAAATATTTACAGATAGAATAGATGATATAGTTTTAAGAAGATGATGATACGAGTACCGAGATAAGGATATCGAGTAGCCCCGTTGTAGAAGATAGAATCATCATCTCTAAAACTTTCACCACCAAAGCTTCTGAGTCTCCAGAATAGAAGATAGAACATGAGCCTTTGAGAAAGCGAGACTTTGGTAGCTTCCCCCAAAACCGACAAACTAAGAATAAAGACCATTTCTCCAAGAAGTAGAAGTGAATAAAATGGTCTCATTGAATGAAGCTCAGTACCCCGAAGAACACGAGAACACCAAAGAAACAAGTTGAAACATTGATCGTCTCAGTGGTTATCAAATCCGATCACATGAACTTTGTTGTGCGTCCCGATGTACACATTACTCTTCGAGATTGACCAGTTGTCTATTCAGGGGAACAATACATCAACATCTTCATTTTACCAAGTGCATTCGGTTATCTCCCATATAACCAATCAGTCCATAATGTACACACTACTGACCGAGTAGAGACAACGACATCATAGTGCTGGTTGAATCTCTCTTCTGCGGATGTCAACTCGGAATAACTGATTTCGATCATGTGAATATGTTGTGCGTCCGATGTACACATATCTCTCCCCTGATGGTTGCGATCTCATCAAAATCATCATTACATTGTGTACATGAAGCAATAACCGGAAGCACTACTATAAACCATATAGAAGATGTCGATAAACAATATCATCTCACGCTCCAAATATTCTTCTCATATTTTGCCCGAAAGCTGAGTTAACACAAACCAAAAGAGTCAAGAGACCACTTACCCCAAATAGTTGGAATAATACATCCTTCCCCAAATAGTTGGAATGATACATCCTTTCAAATGGTTTGGAATAATAACCAAACTCCACAAGTTAAACACTGAGTTTCTCGGCGGTTAAGACATTTGTCTTCCCGGAATAACTTCAATTGAGCAGAAGTATTAAGTTCATCACGTGTACTCGTTGTGAGTTTAAATGTATGTCTCCTTCCCCTCTTGGTTTTGATACCTCCTCAGAATCAGCAAAACATAATACACTCTTATCCTTGAAATCTTTTGAGAAGAACACAATTAGCTCAAATGTATCTTGTGAGAATCAACTGCTACAGAAACTCTCTCTGACTATCTTTATCAACCCATATGTAGACAATTTGAAGTGACCACTGTTGAAGAAAACCCGATATACCAAACTTGAAACTGAAGTCGAATTCCCCGCATTTGTATCTTAAGCTTGCACTTAATGATGGAAGAACGGTGTCGAGAATCTATGCTTTAAGCAAATTTCTAACTACTCACTACTCAAACAAAGTATGAGACATTAACACCTCTTGCGATTATCCACAACGACATAGCGTGTGACACTAAGTAAAACAACGTAACTCCTAAAAGTGATAGTTAACCAGGTCTTCAACCATCCACCCCGACAGCTGGTAACTAGATAAACCAAGTCTTCAAATCAAATTCTTAAGCTCGAGCAAGTTATCAAATAAGAACACGCCTTAGTGAAAGTCAACTTCACTCTCAAATAAGTGATAAATAATTAACTCCGAAGTAATCAACTTGTGTTAAATTCCCAGCATGTGAATAAACATACAATCGGATGTACATTGACCCACTGAATGAACCGGAACAAATGATTCCTCAACATCAATACATTCTTCCTAAAGGTATACATGTAGATACTGATCTGGAAGATTCACCAATTATGTCTTCGAGCGGATGAGGTAGTCATTTTCCTTAATGTTCATGAGGTTGATTTATAGCATGCACAATGAGAGGAACAATAATCCGTGAAGATTTGGCAAAGGGATACCAAAGAGCGGATCATTATTCATGAACAATAATCCGTGAAGATTTGGCAAAGGAATACCAAAGCGGATTAGTATTCAATAGTGCAACTACAATATCATGATAGTCATTATCAACGCTTGTGAAATACTGGAGATAAGGTTTTCTTGAGAATTCCAAGAAGTACTTCTTAGATGGTGAACCAGTTGAGTCAGTAGGAACCGGAGCATGAGCTTCAGAAACTAGATGATCAACATTCGTTGAAGGTTGGAAGTACTCATCAAACATACCTTTAACCAATGAATCCCAAGCAATGAATCCCAGTTATCCTTAGTAAGTGAAGCATTAGGCGTTGAAGGAGAGTCAAATGACCATAAATCAAGCATCCAACAACATGTAGTATATGCACTCTTCTCCCCCTCAAAAATTGAATCCGAGGTTGCCATTTTTGATTTGAACAAGCGAATAAGAATATACACCAATGAACGTAGATCCACTTGAGAGTTGAAGAGCGGGAAAAACATGAAGCTTGTTGATGAATAATGTCGATGAGATGGTCATACATGAAGATTTCTCTTCTTCTGAAGATAAAGCACACTGAAGCGTACACCTTTCTTTTCTTTGAGGAACGGGGCCTGAAGTGTTATCTACAGACGCCATATAATGATGACGAGGCTGGCTGATGTGAGCGGCGTCATAGCCGAAAGAATATCAAGATTGATTCACTTGAACCCGTGAGTTATGAGATATCAATCCATTTGTAATCCATACTTTAAGCCATTCCATGTAGTGAAGGATTGAAGTATCTGCAGCAGTAAGGACTACACTAATATTACAAAATTGATTGCATATATTTTGGTTAGTGACATTAGTATCCAAACCCTTTGGGGTTCCACAGGCAACCTTGATTTTGTCATCGGTAAACAGCTTTCCGGTAGGTATCCACCTAAGTCCAGCATCCTTAAACATTTTACCAGACTGCATCCACTTATGGCAAGGTCTACGATTGTTGATATTCTTATGCAAATTTGTTAGGGTCCAAATATTATTGTGTTGATGATTCGAGTGGTCTTGGATGATCAAAATACATGTTTGCCATTAGAGAGAGAAGTAGAGAGAGTTGGGTGTTTTCTTGCTAGAGACTTGGTATTCAAAAGTATGGAATGTTAGATAGAAAAGCACCACCCCTTCCATGGATGGAAGGGGTATTTATAGTTACATGAAATACGACCTCCTATCGGCCTGTGGATCAGGTATACAGTGGGTAAAGACCCGTCCTTCCTCCACGGTGTTGCACTAAACTAAACTACGCTACAAACTAACTAATAAACTATTAAACAACATAAATAACGACACGTCTACGAGCTAACTTATGCTAGATAATATTTGGGGTGACCGACTCTTCACTATGGAATTTTCTAATTCCTAACAATCTCCCCCTAAGGGAGGTCACCCCATGTTTTACATTTCGAATCCTAGCATTCTATTCTAGACTTTGTTCTTGAGCTCGTAGACTTTAATTCTTCAATTCAGCAATCTTTGTGCTTTAGTAGTGCAACTTCAAAGTCCGCATAGTTTTGTACTTTCAATGGAGGTCTTTGAACTGATCCACATCTTTGATGATCTTCGAGCTTTCTTTGAGATCATCACCACGGTAAATCTGGATCACCCTTTATAGTGTTGCCATCATGTGATGTTGTGACTTTCGGACCGACATGCTCACACTTTCGGATCATGACATCTTTCCATCAGAGTAGCGGAAGCTTTCTTGGTTCATGATATTTGCGGCGGCGTAGCAAGCGTATAAAATAGGCGAGGTTATGTAGATATGCACAGTCATGATTTCTTCAATTAAGTGTGGATGCTGTGAGCATGCGGCATTGGATTGACTCCTCAATTACGATCAGTGCAACCGTCCAAATGTACTGCAAACAACGGTTAGCAACAAAGCGCGAAAGTGTCTTTGATCACTTTCGTTGAATTGAGGTACACGGCCCGGTTCCCGTTGATGATGCAAGTCGCACTCGGTAAGTTCCTAAGAATCTCCTTGACAGGGTTTCGCAGTTGTTCTAGCGTTCTCAAACCGGACCGTCTCAAAGAAGACAACACGTGAGTGAAGAACGGCAAATTGAGATTCGCGATTGATGAAAAATTGATTTGAAAACAATTACGTATTGCTTAGAATAAAGAGTTTTGCAATACGACGAAGGTTTTATGAGAAAGATCAATTTTCAATCAAAATACTTTTGTATATAAGAGAGTACATTCGACGTGCTAGAAAGAAGGTTTGCATCGAGCGGTTTCCAAAAGTATTTTTCAATCAGAGATACTTTTTGTTTGAAAATGAATACACATTGCGTGCTAGAGAAGGTTTGCACATCGAATGGTTTTTCCAAGCATTAGTCAATTCATTCTGGACCAAGGTTGATTCAAGAATGAATCTCCCCATCGTTTCTATCGGTTTGTCACAAGCTTGATCTTCGAGAAAGATCTCACATGCCACCCACCAGGAGCTTGTTTGATGTTGGCAATACGAAGGCTTTCCATCTTCATTGTGAATACTTTTACATATCACTTTCGGATGTTACGGCAATTACCACAAGGATAATGCGTAGGACTCTTAATATGTTCTTACTTTCCACATTGTGTGAAACAGCAAGTATTCATTAATTGTGTGTCCTAATGAGATTAATTGATGATCTCTTGGCTCTAGACTCAATAGTGCACATTTGGTTCCTATGCCGGAGACTAGGGAGAGGGTCTCCTTCTTCAATATCAACAATCTCTAAGAGAAAGTCGATAGATTATGTAGGTTCCCCGTGAGAATGAAACAAGCCCTTTTAAGAGGAACTTGAGTAGCTTGGGAAGTTGTAGTACGATCGTCCTTTGGGTCCATGGCGTCTTGTCTTCAATACCGATGTTACCTTGGTAACCACCAGTAGCATATGAATTGAACGGTTCTTTAAGGTTGAATTATTGGTGGGCTATTTCTTTTCACCCTTTTTCACATTCATTTCTTTTTCATTCTTCAACCCCTTAGTGCTTACCGAGACTTCATTACTAGAACCTTGTTGGGTTTATTCCAGTACTAGCTCACGTCTCAGATCCGCACTTCCCATATCTCATTTTCTCCTTTTTTCAATATACCTAAGGACTCTACACTATCTAGTGGATTGTCCCTGGGTAGATCCCTCCGGCTCTGGCGGCATCGTAGGAACAAATACCTAACCTAACCATCCTTATAACTCCATACATAAAGTAAAATGGTCGGTCTTTAGGTACAGTTCATTCTTCCTTGAAACCAATTGAAAAATCATTTGGAAAAACAATCAAGGTACTTGTGATACGAGATCAAAGCATTTTGTACCTTAATAGTTTTGATCATTTAGAAAACCTCCCCTCAACATGTGCATATGATTTAGAAATTGTTTATCACATGGAGGCAAAGGAACTTTGAAATATTTTTCTTTGATCACAATTTTCATACGAAAAAGCCATTTGATTTTCTTGGTAAAAATTCTCCCCTCTAATATGTGTATAGGATATTTGAATACATTTTATCACATAGAGGCAAGAGTTCTTTTGAAGCACATCCACGATAACAAAATCCATTAAGAAAACCATTTGAAAACTCAATCAAGGTACTTTATGTTAAAACATAAAAGCTTTGTACCTCGATAGTTTATTTTCTTTAAAAATGCTCCCCTCAATATGTTGCGAGATTCGGCGTTTAGCACATATGAGAGAGCGACACACTGTGAATCAATAGCGATCACCTTTTATCAAATTTCATTATTAAATAACAAATTCTCCCCGATCAAAATATCAAACCCTTTGAGATTTTGGATCCCAAGTGATTTAATTAGGTTTAGAAAACATGGGAGAAAATGTGGCCTTGTTTAAATACTCATCGGGTTTTTGGATAAATCCTCCTCCTCAACATGTGCATTGTGTATTTGAAATCGTTTGGCACATGGAGGCAGGAGTGCCTATAAAGGACTAAAACAATTCCATTAAAGCAGTTGAGATTTAAATCCGCGATCTCTCACCGATCAAAATTTCAAACCATTTGAGATTAGTGACCCAAAGATTTAAATAATTTAGAAAATTTTGGGGAAAGGCGTGGCAAGATTTAATTTTGAAAAATGACAGATAAGGACCATTTTAAGACATTAAAGATTGTTAGTGTCAGGTATGATTGTTTTAAAAGACCTTTAAGTAAAATAAAACAATTTCACAATCAAACAAAACGAGAAAAATTTCATTTTGTTAAGATCTTTGAGTTTTAAAGAAAATCATACCATGACATAACATTAAATCTTTAGATCACCACATTTTAGTACAAAGCGGAACTTTTGTGAAGAAATATAGTTTGAAAATATTTTATTTTAAATCACTCTCCCCCTCAAACCATGACCAGTCAATAGTTTAGTGACTTAGGTTTTGAAAAAAAGTCGGTGATTTTCAAAATTCAGTTCAATTTATTTTCAAAACAATATTTTTCCATTTTCAAAACAATTTAATCAAATTATTCAAAATTGTTTAAAAATGGTATCTTGCACAAAGATGCGTTAGGTGGTTGAGCTTTATTGTTCTTTGTAAGAGCTTGGAAGAAAAACGATGTGCGTCGTGAGACTTAGACTCCTACGTTGCATTTTGAATGCTGGCGAGGTCAAATTAAGCTCGTTCACTTAGAAGAAAACCATCTTGCGTGAGACCTCTTACGTTGTATTTATGCCAACTCTCCATAGAAGTCCAATTAAGCTCCGTTTCTTCATTTGTCAACCCAATATATAGTTACCCTTTCCTTTCGGCATCCAATCATCTTCAATTGTGGGATCCGGATCGGGAATATTCTTTTATACCAATATACCTGCATACGTTAGTGAACACAAATACAAATATATGGTGGTCGACATCACCCAAACAGCAATCGACTAATACAAGTCAATCCAATATATCAATCAGTTCATATAAGTTTAAAACTCATTTTCTCCCCCTCAATCAATGACTCATTTTCTGAAAAGTTTAAAAGCGTTGAAGTCATTGATTGAGTTTTAAACTAATAAAACTAAAGGCCCGATTGTTTTCAATTTCAACTCATTTACCACCATTTGAAAAACAACAAATATTTTTTTGAAGAATTTTAGAAAAACATTTGTTAGGAAGAGCAGTCCTTCGACATACTTTCCTCATTTTGTTTTAGGATAAGTGCACGAAATATTTGAAAAATTGGTTTAGCGCAACACTTTCCTTTCATGAAAAACGGGTTGCTATCACGAAATAATAGCACCATAGTTTAAGCAGCGGGTCCGCGATGCGAAGCTGCAAGCCATCATTTGAAGCAGGGTTACAGTCGAGAATAGCGTAAGCCATATTTTGAACATGTTTTGAAAAGATATTTACACCTCACCTTTCGAACTTCATCTAAAATCCCGTGCCATTATTGAATGATATTTCTAAGACCGTAGATGTTATCGATACCAGAAGACATGTCTTGAGAAAATATATTTTTGGTATTTTTGAAATTTTCTGATTTTTATGGGTTTTTGAAGGTTTTATATTTTTCTATTTTTTTTGTTGGTTTTATATTTTTGTATTTTGTTTTTTTGATAAATATATACAAGGATAGAGAAGATGATATAGTTAAAGAAGATGATGATCACAGTACGAGAGATAAGGATATCGGCGGCGTAATATGAAGATAGAAGTCGTCATCTCTTAAACTTCACCACAAAGCTTCGAGGCTCGAGAATAGAAGATAGAACATGAGCCTTTGAGAAGTGAGACTTTGGCGACTTCCCCAAACCGAAAATCCTTATGTTGAGCGATTTGAAGCTCTATTTCAAGCTTGCTTTAGCCGTGCACAAAAGCACACCATTATCATTGATTGCTCCTTTAAGAATAATCACGAGTGATTCTTAGTCAAGGTTATATCATCAACCACGAACAACAACATATCATCCCACATAAATAACTCTTCTCAAATTTCATTACCACTAAATTCGAAGCAATCCATCCCAAAGGTTGTCAAGAGACCACTTCCCCAGTAGTGAATTGATGCCGTCAGTCTCAGACTAGAGCTCACGAACCGAATACATGCAGAAGACAAAAAACTTCCATCGATAGCGATTAAGTCCAATAGCCAAAGAATAACCCGATGTATACTTTCTTTGAAGAGAAGTGTGAAGCTCAAGAACCGGTACCGAATATGCAGAAGAATAACCGATAACATTGAAGAAGCAGGGAATCTTGATTATCGCGGAGGACTATCTTCTTGGATTTAAATCGGAATAAGTGATTATATCTCAGAATCAGCGATTAAGCACTCAAGTGTAGTGGCGTCCCCAATGTACACCAATCTCTCCACGATGATTGTGATAACATTGAAATCATCACACACTTGTGTACCTCTTTTATCTTCAGAAACTAACTCTTACATCTCTTCCCCGTGGTTGGAATAAGGACACTAAACGCCTTGATGAGTAAACCTTGAGTTTCTCTGCGGTCATGACATATGTCGGGATATCTTCAATCACTTAGAAAATTAAGTTCATCAAGTTTTCGTCATGAGTCAAACCTTGAGTTTCTCTGCGGTAATAACATTTGTCTTCCCATGATATCTTCAATTACTTAGAAGTATTAAGTTCATCAAGTTTACTCGGCTTTAGGTGCTTGTCTCCCCTACGCCTTGCTGGTTTGACGCTTGATCGGCAACATAGTATAAGCCCAAATACTTGAAATATTTATGAGAAGAACACTTGAACACTTGTGAGAATCATTCTTGAAGACTCTCTCGACTATTTTCATCAACCCTTATGTAGACAATTTGAGCTGACCAGCGATGAAGAAACCGATATACCATACTTGAAACTGAAGTCAACTTCCCACATTTGTATCTTAAGCTTGCACCTAATGATGGAAGAACGGTGTAGAGAATTTATGTTTCAAACAAATCTCTAAGTACTCACTACCCAAACAAAGTATGAGACATTAACACCTCTTGCGCTTATCCACGCGTCATATGGTGTGACGAGTAAAAAAACAAAGTAACTCCTAATAGTGATAGTTAACCAGGTCTTCAACCATCGCCTCGACTGGCGGTAACTAGATAAACAAATCTTCAACTCAACTTCTTAAGTCAGAGCAAGTTATCAAATAAGAACACGCCTTTGTGAAAGTCAACTTCAATCTCAAATAAGTGATAAATGATTAGCTCTGAAGTAATCAACTTGCGTCAAATGTCCAACACGTGAATAAATGTACAACCGGATGTACATTGACCCTTAATGAACCGAACAAATGTTCCTCAACATCAATTCCATCTTCCTAAAGATATACATAGGAAGCGATGGAAATTCACCAATAATGTCTTCAAGCAGATGAGGTAGTCATTTTCCTTAATGTTCATGTGGTTGATTTACTGAGTGCACAATAATCCGTGAAGATTTGGTAAAGGAATTCCAAAGAGATCATTTTCATGAACACTAATCCGTGAAGATTTGGCAAAGGAATACCGAAAGGCGGATTATTATTCAACAGTGCAACTGCAATATTACAATAGTCAATATCAACGCCTCCCATAAACCCGACAATGTGATAAATGCCAGTTAAGAAAGTCTTTAGATAATCAAATGCAACTCGTATTTAGTCTTACAACATGTAGCAGAGAGAATGTAAGCTGACTATAGACTCGACCTTCTTCAAGATTGTCAAATGAGGAATAGATAGTTAACATCTCTTCACCCCAAAACAAAGAACATCACCAAAAGCATCCCAGTTAACTACATTTTGCAAATTCCATTAATTAAAGATCCTCCCAATCAAACAGAAACAGAAAGATGTTCATCGAAATCGACAATCGGCTAGCGAACACAAGATGGTAACAAACTACCAATCACATCAAACAAGAACGAGATTGTTGAATCATCATGTTGATGTATCGTGAAGCGAAAGCACTTTGTCGATGAACTCATCAATCCGAGTGAAGATGTCAACCAACGGCTCTTAGAAGAGAAAAACTCCATGTGAAGATGACCCGATAAGAAGCAGCTCGGTTCTTACATGAGTTTAGAGCCGTATGACCATTTATATTCTCAAATATCAATCAACAATAAAAATTCACTTCTTCTCCCCTCAAGAATTGGAGATGCCATTCTTGACTAAATAAGTGAAATCATCCAAAAGTATTCTATTCACACTTCTCCCAAAATTGGCACATGATGTGCCGCATCGTATTATAGTTGAGCAAGTGGAATAAGAAAAACAATCAATGTAGTAGGTTCACTTGATGGTAGGCGCATGGAAAAAGTATGAAACATGTTGATGAGAATGGTCATAAATGAGAAGATTTCTCTTCTTGAGAGATAAGCGCCTTGACCGTACACTTTTTCTTTTCTTTGGAGAGCGAGGCATGACCGGAAGTATTCAAGCGTCATAAGAAGATTTCTCTTACGTAGAAGATAAAGCGCCTGAAGCATACACTTTCTTTTCTTTAAAGTCACGAGGCATGAGCTGTTGTGTTCATACGTCATAATATCTCTCTTTTCAATCTCTTGGCAAAACAAGTAATCAACCCCATTATCATTGATAGGCTCTTTGTGGCGAGTGATGGAGAAAAACCAATATGATGAATTTGACCACAGAAGTAAACTAACTAGAACTTCGTGACTTAAACTTGCACATGTGTAACAAAAGAAGCGGTCTTAGAATTCATGCTCCATTGAATCTCTAAGTACTCTATACTCTTCAACCAACCAACCATCAAGTAATAGGCGTACATCACCTCTTGAGAATCCACAATTCAATGTGACCTTTGAGCACTACAACGTAACTCCTTAAAGTGATAGTTATTTTGTAGTGGTAAGAGCCAATTCCCCCAAGTGGTAAAAGAAAAGGTAAAAGTCACCCAACAATAACTAGATTTCCAAGTCTTAGTTTTTGATAATAAGCTCGAACAAGGATCATGAAGAATCTTCATCCATCCATCCCCGATACCTTCGGATACTAAGTACACTCGCCCGTGATATTTCACTTCAACCTCAAATAAATAATACTGAATGCTTGGTTGTGCATCTTACGAGCTGCTTTCAAATCTAGCCTTTTTTTGACAATTAAATGAACTTTGATAATGGTTTCATCCCGACCATGGTTAGTAGCACATAACCCCATAAAACTATATAATAACCAAACTGCCATGATGAATATCCAAACACACATCCAATTCATGAAGTAAACCCTTTTATCCTTCTTGAGGCGAGAAACCGTACACTGACATCGAAAAAGATCCCGAACTACACTTTCCTTTTTCTCGGGATGGTTCCATCAATACAGGATTTTACAACTCTATGGTTTAAACCGAAAAATAGTTTCTTTCGCGGGATTTTACAAAACCAGGAATAAACCGTAAGATAGATCCGGAAATGCACTTTACTATTACTAGGATGTTTCCATTGTCACAGGATTTTACAAGTCTATAATTTAAACCGAGAAATAGATTCTTTCGCGGGATTTTACAAAATCAAGACAAAACCGTAAACAATTTCAGCTTGAATGTGTTATGACAACTTTGATTTCGGTGAATATCAGTTTTAGGGGAACATGCAACGGTTCATCAACGGTTCATTGTCCAACATCACCAATAACATCAACAACCATCCCATAAATACTTTAGTAAACACATCATTCACGCATTCTGTCGGCTATTGTTGTGACTACTTGGTGAAGTAAACCCAATATGTCAAACTTGATCATGAAGTGAACTTCCCTTGATTTGTTACTTAAACTTGTACTAGTCCTTGTGAAGAAGAAACGGTGAATCTCAATGTAAACCCTCTTGACATTCTCAACTGAGTGAGACAGAGTGATAGTTACGTTGTGGGTTAGAAAGAATCACAAGTAATTAAATATCCAAGTCTTCATCACCCTCTATAAGCCAAAAAGTCATCTTGGCGGAAGTGTAGAAAGAAAGAAGACGAAATAAGTAAACGTGCCTGGAAAAACCTCACTTCAAATTCAAATAAGAAATACCATCCAAACAACCCCGTAGTCGAATTTGTTCACTCATCAATTCAAGCCGTGAAATAACATCCTCCGTGAAAATGCATACACCAAATTTCCAAACCTCATATCAAATCAAATCTATGTCAAGTCTCATCATCAGATAAGCATAAAATAAGGTCTCAACACCCAACAAGTCTCATTGACATACAAAAACGTACACAGGATCCAAATTAATCCCACATAAGATAAGCACATCCGATATTAAAAGCCCATCCGGAATTAATCACTCTTAAAGTTCAAGTAATCATAAAGTACAGGGCATACACCACTCATGTAGTATATTCGGAAAAAAAACATTTCACAACATTACTTACCGTTAAGAGTACGAGTCTGTGGATAACCGATTCAAGTGATTAAAATTCGAAGCCCAAAAATTACCACATAACTCAATCGTAAATTAGTACAATTTGTGATCAAGTTTGTGATTTAATACACAACAAAAATCATATTCTCATGCCCATTCTACATCACTTATGCGTCCAACATAAATCCCATAACATCACATAACTTATGACACAATTCTTACACACCATAGCCATAAGATCAAACAAGCCACGGCCCAACATAATTCCAGCAGATTAAACACGTTCGGCCCAGTACACAAACCACGGCCTAATGCACAAGACTTTTGCAACGTGGCTCGTCCAAGCCCACATGTGCATTCACAATATCTGGTAAAGACATTTAGGCCTGGTCATTTCAACTAAAATGGATACCCTAATATTTCGGGGTATAAAACACCTTATCAAAGTACACATAACCCTAATTACCATTATACATCCCTAATACTTCTCACCAAAATCTCCGCCTACCACCATTCTCTCTCCATATTTCTTCTCTGCCAAAAGTGCAACACAAAAGCTTACCAAACTCAGATCTAAACTTGATCAAATCATCCCATAAATCTCATTCCTTTCACAACCATTAGAAAAAAACAACAAACACAAACGAATGTGATGAACAAAACACAACCATAGATGGTGTTCTCTGCCCATACGGATCAAGAACCCATTCGAGCACCTTAAATCCTTTTTAGTTTGATCTCGCCACAGGGATGGCATGAGATATGGAGATGGATTTGAGATCAAACCAAAGGTCTTAGGTAGGTTTATATTTTATTCAATTGAAATGGTCAAACAAATAATGAAAGTAACCTGATTGAAATGTTTTTCGTTTATGTTTGAGATTATTCTTGTTTTAACCGGACATAAGAAGGATGAAAACTTAGGTTTTTGTTCTATCTTTGAAGTTCGAATATTGACAGATCGATGAGAAGAAGTTCTTTCGTTAGTAGGACCTTAGAGAGTCTTGATATTACTTATGAATATCACGAAAGTATTTATCTGAGATCAAAAGGTACTAGCTTTGTTTGATATTACCATGAAAAATCTGTGATGATTAATTCTTCGTCTTGAACCTTAACTGGTTTAGATGTATATCTGACTAAGCACGAAAAGGTATTCTGAGATAATTTTTATACATGTTGCACGAGTCATAAAATAGGATGTGGTAGAGAGTTGGAGGATGAGTTAGGTTTAAGATGTGTTGACAATGGACTGATGATGGTTGTAGAACCTGAGGTCACATGTGATGTTTGAGTGTCTTGTATATGTTATGGTTGTTTGTGGTCGAGGTCGAGTCGTACTTCTTCTCCTTCATTTCTGTCTCAGTCAAGTCGCTAGCCAAAATTTTCCAAACCAAGTCGCTATGACTTTTTCAAAACCAAGTCGCTACGACTTGTTAAAAAACAAGTCGCTAGGTCAAATGCTTTTTCCAAGTCGCTAGCCAAATTTATGCCAAGTCGCTATTGACTTGAGTTGACTAAATAGTCAACTTGCTACATATCTCAACTCGCTACCATGAGTAAATACTCATGGCAAGTCGCTAGCACATATACAAGTCACTACACCTTTTGATTCAAGTCAAGTCGCTAACAAATTCAGTGAATCTGGAGAATACGAGACAAGTCGCTAGTAAGGCTGTATGACTAGCAACAAACCCGAAAGCGCATTCTTTTACCCATTTTGACCACTAAAAAGGTAACCATTAGACCACGGATACACGCGGTTTGGTACCCAAAGCTCGGATAAAGGTGAGACAAAAGTACAAAAGCTGTAAAACCTTTTGACCAAATTGAGATCACGCCAAGTCGTGATAAGAATGTCAAAGGCAGCGTTTACAAAACTTTAATAAACCATTTTAAAGACATTTTAAAGCAGTTTAACAACCATTAATCGATTGGCAAGGCGAACAACATCAAACATAACTCAACCAAATCAAACCATGACAACCATACACAAACCACATCTAAAGCGCATTAAAACCGTAATGCAATCATCAAAAACAACACAACCTAGGCTCTGATGCCAATTGTTAGGATCCAAATATTATTGTGTTGATGATTCGGGTGGTCTTGGATGATCAAAATACATGTTAGCCATTAGAGAGAGTAGTAGAGAGTTGGGTGTTTTCTTGCTAGAGACTTGGTATACAAAAGTATGGAATGTTAGATTAAACCACCCCTTCCATAGATGGAAGGTATTTATTACATGAAATACGACCTCTAATCGGCCTGGATCGGTATCTGATGGGTAAATACCGTCCTTCCTCCACGGTGTTGCACTAAACTAAACTACGCTAAAAACTAACTAATAAACTATTAAACAACATAAATAATGACACGTCTACGAGATAACTTATGCTAGATAGTATTTGGGGTGACCGACTCTTCACTATGGAATTTTCTAATTCCTAAAAAAATTGGAAGACTTATCGTTATTCCTAGACTCCAAAGATTTAGCAGTTTGGATCCATCTAGACGAAGTTTTAGGTTTGTTTTGCATCATAACATGTTGAACCTTAGCCATGTAGGTAGTCTTAGTGGATTGTACCTTGGCATGTGAATTAGGAAAATGTTTCTTATGTGGAAAAGACTCAGAATTTCTAGTTTTGTTTTCTACATGCTTAGCATTCTTATGCACATAACTACTCTTAGATGCACGTCAATCCCTAGTCTTTTGAGTGTTCCTAGGTAGTGGTTTACAACTACTAGCGATTGCCTTGAAATCTCGTAGCATTCCTCATCATAGGTCTTGCCCTAAAATTCCGTCTTTTGAATGTGCCTTTTTAGCTTTTTCTAGATAATAGTTTTCCCAAGTCATTCATATCATATGAATTACGGGTTTTAATGCTTGGTTTTGACACTTTGTTTTGAACTAATCCTAGAGGTGCGGGGTAGAAGTGGCTACGTGTTGAGAGTTAACGGAGCTAGAAGCCTTATTCTTAGGTAACTCTAGCGAAGTGACTGGTTTTGACAAAACTTGTTTCTCATCAACTTGGGAACCGTGTTTTTGAAAATTTTGGTTTTGGATATAAGCGGTAGGCTTCCTAACAATGGACCCGGTTTCTAATGGGATGAGAAGTTTTCCCAAGGTTGATGGTTTTTAAACTTAGTGTTCACACTTTTCCTACGATTTCCTAAGCTCATTTTTAAGGCAACAATAACTCTTTTCTGAAGTTGAGCTTTGAGTTCATCAATATTTGCTATCAAAGAGTTTGTTTGCTCCATTGACTTAGTTCTAGCTTCTTTGACAGAGTCACTTAGTTCTATGTGATGCTTTCTCAACGACTCATTTTCCTTTAGTAATTTGGCCACACAAACCGCTAATTCATCATTTCTCATTTGAATATCATCAACAATATTAACATCAGAATTACTTGTAACCAAATTACTTTTCACATGCATATTAGAAATATGTTTCTTCAAATTGTTGATAGTTGACTCTTTGTCTTGAAGTGAGCTAAAATGTTAATTTCAAAAGTTCATGGAAACTGAAGTCCCGGATTTTTATATGGTTTGTTAAGTTGAAAACTTTTTCTTTACTACATGTCGCAATTTCAAGTGAAGAGCAATGTTTTTCAAGTTTTGAGAATTTGTTTGAAAGTTCATCAAAAGCCTTTTTGTCAACCATATCATTTGTTTTGGAATCTTTCAAACTGGTTGAGTTCATGTTCAAAATTTTGGTTTATGTTGAGCGTTGGTGCAGGGTTTGAAATCACATCATGTGTAACAAGTCACGGGCCATTTGGGCGTGTCAAGCTTATCTATCTCTGAGCCTCGTATGCGGTGTCAAGCGATCCATCATCACGGTGCTTTACCCGACTCATCATTATTTGTTGTCTCTAACATTCTGCATTTAGTAACACCCGATTCTTCAACAGTACATTACCCACTTATCACAACAATCTCTCTTGCACGGACACTCATCCACTTTTTCATCTATGCGAGTAACTTCCTCAATTTACTTCTCCACATTATCCATGAGATGGATAAGTGTCTCTATGAACACGCTAATTTCCATTCGAGTGTGTTTCTTGAAAGACACTTCAGTCATGTCTTGATCATAATCTGATGTAAATTCCCCATGATGACCGAATGAAATTGTTTGTGGATCACACGAAGTGCAAACTTTGAACTATCCTTTTGAACCTTTTCTTTATCAAGTTGTTGTTCCAATTGTTCTAAGTTCAACAGTAAGTTTCTAGTCAGGTGTAGGTAAATCCGACGGAAGATGGCACTACATGTTCGATCCTAATTGTGGACAAAAGGCATGCGAGTGAAGTGGAAATGTGATAAGGTTCAATGTTACTTTCCATTAGCATGGCATTTTGTATCCTAAAGCGGTGCAATTCTCTCTTTTATTCGAACACGGAGATCCCACATCCTCATTGCTTAATTCAATCATCTTTAATCGTCGATTAGCATACATTATCATTGTTGTCCACATATCATACGGTTTAAGCACTTCTAAATCACTGGGTCGATAGAGTAAGACATGACGTGGTAGAATGCACAGGATTTTACAAGTCTATGATTTAAACCGAGAAATAGAATCTTTCGCGGGATTTTACTAAAATCAAGACCAAACCGTTAAACAATGACCAATGGAATGTGTTAAGATGACTGATGGATCGACACAATGATATACAATTGTGTGTTAGGACATATGATTGTTTGTAGGATTAGCAGAGATGTTGTTTGGTTGAGATTTGGATTGGTTTATGCCCGTTTTAAAAATTTAGGTCTAAAAAAGTAAAAACCTTAATAACTTCTGTTCGGAGTGGATTTAGGCCTCGAAGATTGACCCGTTCATTCGGCATGCCATTCTCCTCATTCTCGGGTGTTTTGATGGGTAGAGCGGCGGAGTTACGGTTCAAAAGTTATGGCCGTTTGAAGTTTTATCGGGAAAAGTCAACAAAACGCTATGAAGACAAGTCGCTAAGTCACCAGTCAATATGAACCAAGTCGCTAAACCAAGTCGCTAATGAACCAGTCGCTACCTACAAGGTCAAAATTAAGAAAACTCGCTAAGATCCAAGTCGCTAACACCAAGTCGCTAAGAATTATGACAGAGTAAGCTAAGCACCAAGTCGCTAGACAGGTTAAGTTGCTAAAGAACAACTCGCTAAGATCCAAGTCACTAGTATCAAGTCGCTAACAATTTGCACTACAACTTCGCTAACAATTCCGAAGCAAGTCGCTAACCTCACCGTAAGCTAGCGAGTAGTGGAGAATCCATTAAGTTGTACTATTTGTCGGCTTGTCTCAATAGACAAGTCGCTAGGCTCAAGTCGCTAACAACTAACCCTGTAACTCGCTAACTTTAACAAGTCGCTATGATGAAAATCACAACGAGAACCAAGTCGCTTTTCAATCCAAAACAAGCTCAACCACAGTGATTCAAGCTTACCAAATCAAAACCCAAACATTTACAATGGTTCTAAACACAAAAGTACACCCAAAATTCAAACTTTAACACTAGAAATGATCCATATGATGGAAAAACCACTAAACTTTTTCAAACTCAAAAACCATCTAAAAACTACTAGAAATCCAAGAATATGTAAGAGATGATCTAACCATGGCTCTTGATACCAATTGTAGGATATTGGATTTCACAAACACATCATAACATAATAATATTAGGCCGTATGGTTTAAGAGTTTAGAGAGAGAAAGTAGAAGGTGAGAGCCTTTCTAGAGAGAGAAAGTAAACAAAGAAAGAAAGGTTAGATTGAGTGAAAGGTCCAACCCTCTACCTTGGGAGGTAGAGGGTATTTATAGTTACAAACAAACGTCCTCCTTCGGACTGTGGATCAGGCATACAGTGGGTAAAGACCCGTCCGTCCTCCACGGTGTTGCACTAAACTAAATAACTAACTAAATAACTAGTAAATAACGTAATGTCTACGAGCTAACTTATGCTAGATTTTATATGGGGTGACCGACACTTCACTATGTAATTTCTAATTCCTAACAATCTAGGCCTTAAAACAAAAGGGTAAGAGGTTTGTTGTGTTTGAGCCATAAAACACAATGGGTTTGGTTGTTCTCGAAGAAAAAATCGATATCTAGCTTAGTATCGGTAAACTTGTAAGAGACGATGTAAGCTTTTCTCTGCTGAGAAGGGAGCCTGTTGAATTAGTAAAGGAACTCTCAAGTAGGAAACTCGGGGAGTAGAGTATGGCGAAGAAGAGCATCATAGCGAACCACTATAAATCATCGTATCTGATTTGATTTCTCTTTTACTTATTGTTTTGTGTTTATACTTGTACTGTGTTGATATGTTTTCTTTCATGCTCTTTATTATTACTATTTTTGAATTATTATTTTCACTTATAATATTGCATCACACTTGATTGGTTATTTGATAAAATAAATTAAAGTTTTTAAAGCGTATTCACCCCTCTACGTTTTCACGTATATATAACATAGTACCTTTCTTTTATATATCCTTCTTGATCAGAAGTGTGTGTTGTTGTTGTGATAAAACATTTAGTGGACCCTTATGGTGATGAGGAATCTAACATGTACATTGTGTCTTCAGAAAATTGTAAGGATGAGTTAGTTTTAATGGAATTAGCCCGATTGTTTTACCTCTCTTTTATATATCCTTCTTGAAGCGCTTAACCTTAGTCTTCTTTCTAAATGGGTGCGGAGATGACATCTGAGATAAGGATGCCTTATGGAATTCTTCACTCGATTCATGGCTCAAAGGGAGGTGATTTTCTAAACTATGCTTCTATTGACATAAAAGGTACCCGGTATGATATTCTAAAGGCGTGCCATGATGTGAATAGTCTCAATATTCCCCTTTTTCTTTCTTTACTCGTTCTATTGGTGGGGGAGTATCAATTAAATTTTGGGATGAAACGTGGCTTGGTTCTTTCAAGATATCCGAGGTCTATCCAAGATTATATGCTTTAAAGTCCATTAAAGATTGCAACAATCTGATCGCCTGTTTAAATTGAATGGTCATCTTTCATCAACATGGAACTGGTGTCGATCTATTCGTGATGGTAGATGCGAAGTCCCGTTTAGCCCATCTAGGATATAGTAACAATTATTTGCACAACGAAATAATAAACAAGAACATCAATGTTACTTCAAGGTTTTTCTATATTCACCATGATAAACTAACAAACCCTAGGCATTTAGAAGCCATACGCCCAGGAACACACACACACACTTTTGTGTTTACATCTTGCTTGACTTGCTAATAACCTATTCCCTACCTCGCCTTATAAACTAAAATACTACTAGGGACTAGATAAAAAATACTAAAATAACAAATAGGTCCCTTGTCTTCAATAGTCCTTTATCTTTCACATATTTTGTCATATCAACTCAATTATAATTCCCAACAATCTTACCCTAGTTGATAATGACAAAACCAATAAGCATAAACTTCCCCTGAAGTTAGTATGATGAAAGATAAATGAACTTCCCCTTACACCATCAAGGATCTTCAAGTTGCAAAACACCAAATCATCTTCCCCTTTTTGTTATTATCGAATAGGGGTCTTCTGTAGATATGCAACTTCCCCTCAAGTGATGCACGTTGATGGCTTTATGTAGTAATTACTGATGAAGAAAACTGAATATAACCAATTTGATGAAGAAGTTGAATTTTCCAAACTTGTATCTTATGTCTTGTACTAACCATGTGACTATGAACTCATACCAGATGATATATGAGTAGACCTCGTCCTCATGATAAAATCCTCATCTTCAATGAGACACTGAGCACTACAACGTAACTCCTTTAAGTGATAGCAAACACTACTTGCTAGATTTACAAGTCTCTTAGCCACAACATGAGCGTCTGAACAAGTTACCTCACCTTAAAAGGTATGATAAAACCTTTTGTGAAACTCAACTACAAAATCAAATAAATGATATTCAACCTTCTTCGTAATCACATCTTCAAATAATCAATGAAAAATATCTAAGTGTAATAACGTCATCCTCTCTTATGTAAGTGTTGCCTCATCCGGCGATCTACGCGTATTCCTCACCTATATCGTTGCCTCGCAATGAACACCAAGGGTACTCTTGTCACATAATTGATTAAAAAGCCATTGCACCAAATACAATTCATAAATAGCCATCATCGTTCGGGATCTAAGCATGTGTGTCGTCAAGCCAGAAATATGATCATTACTAGGGTTCATCATTGAATAAAAATTCAAGTCACCAAGACTAGTAATCAACGAACATGATTAACCTTCAGACGACCAGAATTATGATCGCACCAGTATTAACTTTCAAGCTGCCAGAATTAACTTCAAGCATAGCAGAATTAACTGTCATGATGACCAGACTTAACTCCTTAGACCATAATTAACTTCGTAACGAACAGTATGAATATATGACCAGCATTAACCATTGACCAGTACAAAATAAAATAGTAGCGTAGAAAATAATACCATCAAGATAGCCCCATGTGTACTCCCATAATAGTGATCCTCGTCTGACAAATATAGCCCCACATCCGAATATATACACTCGAATTACAAATGTACCTCACTACCGAATTTATCTATCACTGATCCATATAATACTCGTAAACCATCAAAGGTGCTTGGCCACATGACTCTTGTTGATTGGCAGATACAATAGTGGTATGTGAGTGTGAGGACAAAAGAGCAGAGGCTTCACATTTCTTGTACCAGACTTAATATAAGGACCAGTATTAACTTATTACCCAATCATACCATTAAAAGGACTTCCATCGTACAATGTTAACAAATTAAATGAAAACCTCGTCTGATCACTGACCCACGGTCCAATCAACACCATTCTTCAATTGCAATTTCATTATCACCAACCCACATGCAAGAGCAGTACATGATTTCTCTTTTTATTATGTCGACTTCTTGATCAGGCACCCAAAGGTCAGAACTTCTCCCCATAAAAAATGACATCAAAATCCTGGATTAAACCCTAGATATCACGAGCCACCCGCTCTGATACCAATTGTGACGTCCTGTTTAGCCCATCTAGGATATAGTAACAATGATTTGCACAGCGGAATAATAAACAAGAACATCAATGTTACTTCAAGGTTTTTCTATATTCACCATGTTAAACTAACAAACCCTAGGCGTTTACAAGCCATACGCCTAGGAACACACACACACACACTTTTGTGTTTACATCTTGCTTGACTTGCTAATAACCTATTCCCTGCCTCTCTTTATAAACTAGAGAGCTAGGGTTACAAAATACTACTAGAGAGTAGATAATAAATACTAAAATAATAAATATGTCCCTTATCTTCAATAGTCCTTTATCTTTCACATATTTTTTCATATCAACTCAATTATAATTCCCAACAGTAGAGAAAAAGAGAAAATGGAAAGTTTGGCTTGTTTAGTTCAAGGAGTTGAGTTAAAGTCAAGGCCAGATGGTTGGAGTTGGGCTCTTGAGAGCTCGTAAAATTCTCAGTTAAATCTCTTCAGGTCAAATTAGATGAGAAAATTCTCACTTTATCTCATGAAAAACCAAGATGGAATTCTCTAGTTCCGAAGAAGGTGAACATTTTAATATGTCAAGCAGATAAAGATAGTCTTGAAATAAGAAGTAATTTAGACAAGAGATGTATTGACTTGCATTCATTCTCTGCCCAATGTGTGAAGAAGATGTTGACTCATTAGGCCATTTTATGGGTCGATGCTCATGGTCTCGTAGCATTTGGAATTTCATTTTCAAATGGTGTGGTTTCTCTCTTTCTGGGGATCTCGATTACAAAGGTGTTAGCAATTTTGTTAATCGTTGAGCGCTGAGAAAAAAGGAATTCTCGCCATTTCATCTCCAATTCTTTGAAGCAGTAATCTTCAACTCTGTTTGGCATATTTGGAGAAGCAAACGCTTAGAAGAATCCAAAGGCTGAGATATCTTCAAGGATGTTCAATCCTTATTATTTTGTTGGGTGAGTAATAGGTGTAAGAAATTTAAACTATATTGGGATATATGGGTGAAAAACCCAGTTTTAGTTATCTCTTCGATCGTGTAATGTTCTTTTGTTGTTTTTAGTATCTTGTTAAATCTTTGTGTTCCAATAATAGTCCGTCAATTAAAAAAAATAAAAAATAAATAAATCCTTGTTTGTGTATTGTCGTTGTGTGCAAAATATTTAGTGGCGTGAAGTGGTAGTGAGAGGATGCGTGTTTGACCTAACAAGGCGAGCTAGGTTGTATTTTATAAAGGTATGTTTGTGTGTGTATTTGTATATTTTGGGATCCACCATGAGCCATGAGGGTCCTCCCACGTGATTGAAAAATACTAAACGCCTTAAGTCATCATTCCACAAAACCCCATCTCATCTCACGATCATTTCTTATAACATTTCTTTGATCATGTTATGTTAAATCTACTTATCATATTTATAACTTTGTTAAGATTACAAGAAACATTAATTAATTTAGTAGTTGTCATGTCGAATTATGAACACGGAACATGGGGAATAATGCATGTTTTGAGCTTAGAAGCTAATGCTTTGTTTAGGTAACCATACACAAATAAAATGAGATGCTAAGTTAAATCACTCTATCATTAAGAAAGATTTTATGTTACCATTGATGTATTTTTCGACAAATTTGCAATTTTGAAGTAGTTAAAGTTATTGGTTAAACGCACTTCATGGTATTACTAGTTGTGAAGTGATAGACAAGACTAAAAATATGTTCAAAACCGTATGTCAATAATTTATTTGTTTGAGAAAAAGTGAGTAACTCTCATGCAACCAACAAAATACTAACTCGTAAAATTAAACACAAAATTAGATATGTTTCTGGTAATCTCAATCATGGTTTTTCCAGTTTTGCATTTCAATATTTTGCTGCTGAGAATTTGCAATAAAAATAGTCCAAAACTCTAGAAAAATGCAATAAGTCAGTAGTTTTTCTCTTATAGAAAAGAGATTCATTATATTATTTTGCACGAGATGCCATTACCGCTTAATTATAATTCTAAGACTTGGGCTATATGTAAACAAAATCAAGTTGATATTCATACTCAATATCTATGCTGACTAGTTAACGTATATTAATATTATGAGTTGCATTTTTATAGTATATTGTTTTGAAAAATATGGCATTTCTTTTTCAAACGTCAGTATCTTTGTACAAAAAAGAATAGTGGTTTAGCCACGAAATTAAAATATGTAAAGATAGGGTGACGTGAAAAACTACAAGAGCCATTGGCAATTTTTAAATCTACAAGGAACATTGGTCGGCAAATTCATTATAATTCATTTATATCCGTCCATTCACTTGTCACACTTTCTTCTCAGCACTCTTATCTAAATCAATTGAACATATTCTTTTTAGTCATGTATCATGTATGTAAGGATTATATATCTGGTTTCTGTCAATAATCTTAAAATTAAGCTAAAGCAGCGCAACAAATGTACATAACTCAAAGCTATTACTATCACGGATCATCTTTTTGTACTATCATCATCAATCTTCCATTTGTGTACGTAGATAAATAAAAATTATGTCTCTAGTTCTCTACAAATGTGAAGCATTGTATCCAACTTCTATGTAAGAGGATCGTTACTAAGTAGTAATTCACATCTTAATTAGGCCCTCCAATATGTTAATTGGTAAATCACTAAATGAATGATAATTAAGAGTTCGGTACATTAAATAGAATACAAAGATAATTTTAGAAGCAGGCTTGAGCCCAATACTCTAACGTGTCGACTAACACCCCCTCGCAGTTTGAGCGGGAGGACACCGAACACTCAAGCTGATACGAAACTCCTCAAAAAAAGCGGAGGGCAAACCCTTAGTGAAGATATCCGCATACTGATAACGAGATGGAACATGAAGAACCTGAACCTAACGGGCAACAACCAAATCTCGAACAAAGTGAATATCTATCTCTATATGCTTTGTACATTGATGCTGAACCGAATTAGAAGACAAGTAAACAACACTGGCATTATCACAGTAAACAAGTGAAGCGGGAGGTATAGGAGTGTGCAACTCATGTAAGAGATTCCGTAATAAACAAGTCTCAGCAACTGCAGTGGCAACACCATGATACTCTCCCTCGATATTATACCGAGATATCATTCGATGATGCTTAGATGACTAAGAGAGTAAGTTGTTGCCAAGAAACACACAATAACGTGAAGTCGAAAGTCTAGTAGTGGGGCAACCGGCCTAATCTGCATCCGAGTAAACAACCAAAGAGGTAGTAGAAGATGAATATAACTGCAACCCATGATCCAAAGTACCACGAACATAACACAAAATCAGTTTAAGAGGCTCCAGTGGATCGTACATATAAATACCAACATGTTGTACCGCATAAGAAATATCCGAGCGAGTAAAGTAAGATACTGAAGAGAACCTGCAAGACTATGATATAATGTCGGATAAGATACTGTATCACCATCAGCCCCTAATTTAGACTCAGTATCAACAGGTATCCGACAGGGATTGCAACCAACCATATGAGCCCGCTAAAGAATCTCAACAGCATATTTACGCTAAGACAAGAACATCCCCGAGGAATCACGCACAATAGAAATACCCAGAAAATAATTAAGTGAACCAAGATCCTTTATAAAGAACTCCTGATGCAATGAAGCAATAATTTGTTGTAACAATATTTTAGAGGAAGCAGTCAGAGCAATATCGTAATATACAATAGTAAATAAGCAGTGTTAGTCCCCCCTGTCTGTAAATCAATAAAGAAGAGTCACAACGGCTATGAGTAAAACCAACACGCGTGATGTACGCCACAAGAGCTGAAACCAAGCCCAAGAGGCCTGCTTAAGACCATGTAGAGAGCGCTGCAACAAATAAATATAATCAGGATGTGCAGAATCCCGAAATCCCAGAAGCTGATGTGTATAAACCGTCTCTGGTAAATCACCATGTAAGAAGGCCTTTCTTGACATCAAGGTGATGAACAAGACAATGTCGAGAAGTAACCAAACTAAGTACAATCCGAATGTTACCTAGTTTGACAATCGGACTAAAGGTCTCATCAACATCAATACCTGATAAATGTGTGCTGCCATTTGCTACAAGACGAGCCTTGTAGCGACTAAGAATACCATCTGCTAAATGCTTATGCCAAAACAACCACATACAATGAACAATGTTGGCATCAGTGGGTCGAGGTACTAGTGTCTAAGTTTTACTTTTAATAAGGGCATTATATTCATCATACATGGAATTTTGCCAATTTAGATCATTGAAAGCATCAATATACAATTTTGGTAAAGGTGAAATGGAAGATACATGAAGATTAAGACTGATAGGAGGATGATTTGACCCGATACAAAAATGTGTGACCATAGGATGAACATAAACCCGGTTTGGTTAGGTTGTGGTTGTGAATTTAGTCGTGGTGGAGTGACATATGGGCTGAATTGGGGAGTTGGGATTGGTCAGGCATGTTGCGAAGGTGGAGTATTATGGCTTTGGGCCGGAGTCTGTGATTGATTATTAAGGGATTGGGTATTATTAAGGGATTGGGTCGATTATGGCTTATTAGTAAGGTGGGCCAGTGACTGTGGAGAAATAGTAGACGAACTAGGTGTTGGCTGGCCAATTGGAGTATTGTTGTTTGAAGGAGTTGTTAGTAGGTGACGAGCAGATGATTTGGGAGATAACATTAGTTGGCTCATCCAAAAAGGTATAGGAGAGAGGCGAGGTGGGGGTCATAGAGACATAAAGGAATACCGTCTCGTCAAAGGTAACATGTCTTGAAATAATGATTCTATTCGTGTTTAGATCAAGACAACGATACCCAAGATGGTTGTATGCATGACCCAAAAATATAGATGGGGTAGCACGTGGTTCAAGTTTGTGATTGGTATTTAGATGTGGGTAACATAGACACCCAAATGTACGCAAAAGGCTATAGTCTGGTTTTATGCTAAGTAATCGGGTATGAGGTATGTCATTGTTAATAGCACTCGAGGTTAAAATATTTAACAAATAAATGGCCAATTGAGTGCTTTGACCCAAAATTTTGGAGGAAGGTTAGCTTGAAAAAGTAAAGTTCGGATGAGGTTGTTGATAGTTCGAATCATTCTTTTGGACTTACCGTTTTGTTGTGAGGTTTGTGGACAAGAAAAACGAATCTGAATGTCGTTTGAGGCAAGTAATGTATGTAAAGCGTGCTTGTCAAATTCACCACCATGATCACACTGAAATGACTTGATTTCACACTTAAATTGGGTCTTAACAAAGTTACGAAACAACACAAACTTAGACAAGACATCTGATTTATTAATCAACATATAAATCCAAACATAATGAGAATAATGATCCAAGAAAAAAATATAGTATTTAAATCCCGAAAGACTCAGAATGGGTGAGGTCCATAAATCCGAATGAAGAATATCAAAACAAGACTTAACCAATGTTGTTGAACTAAAAAATGGAAGCTTCGCGTGCTTTCCAAGCTGACAAGCATGGCAAAGACCAAGAGCTTTCACTTTATTACACGAAATAGAATTACTAGAAATAAGACTACATAACAGGTCACTTCCTGGATGTCCAAGTCGTTGGTGCCACATATGCTAACTGCTAAGAAATGCATGTGGAATTGGAGAAGGCTTTGTGACCGAGTAAAGATCCTCCGTGCTATCACATCATAAAATCACCCGGCGAGTCATAAAATCCTTATTAGAAAAACCAAAAGCGTCAAATTCAACCATACAAGGATTATCAGGAACAAACTGATGAACATAAATTAATTTTTTTGAAAATATTAGGGGTAATAAGAACTTTGTTAAGGTTAAGTGGTCGGTAAGGAGTAGGCAAAATACTATGTCCAGTATTGGTGGGGGGTATAGAATAACCATCACCAACCGAGACAAATGGATATATACCCTTATTAAAAACATCACTAAGACTAGTAACAGAATCATTAAGGTGAGAACTCACACTTGTATTCATATTCCAAGCACCAGTAGTTGGATCCTATAAAGTCATGACACTAAAAGCATGCGGTAAAAGTGTCTCATGGCCCGGGACAGTATTAGAAATAGGTTGTCCAAGTGGAGTAGTGGGCTGCCCGATAGCATTAGCCTGTCCTAATGATGATGTATGATGGGTCGTATGGAGTTGGTCCGTACCATGAGTGGGGAAAATAGGTGGGCTGCTAGTGGGCTGAGGAGGGAAGTTGGGTGGTCTAGGCATGCTAGTGAACTGAACTAGACCTGTTTAATAAGCCACAGGTCGTGGAATAGTAGCATTAGGATGCATGGAAGTATAATGTCCCAAATTTCAAGTCCTATTGTAACCAAGGTGAGTCAATAATTCCTGTTGTGATTGAATAAGTGCCTACATTTGTGCCTGGATTAATTGGTGTGGGTTTTGGGCACTAGTTGAGACAGTGCTACTCATAGGGGACGAAGATTAATTGGTGAAGGGTTATTAGTTCTTGCATGCATGATACCCTCATGAACAAACTTACAGTGAGCACCAAACCGACATGATCCTTTAGCAAAATTAAAACATGGCTTCAAAGACTTAACTTGAGCAACATTAGGGTGACGATTATTACCTGATTCGGCCAAAAGGATCGTAGGAGAAGAGGACGAAGAATCAATGTGTAGAGCTTGTGACTTCAATTTCAATCTCATCTCCTCAGTAGTGAGTATCGAACGAACCGGATTTAGATCCGGAAAGGGCTCCCGATGTACAATAATGCCGGAAACATTCTCATACTTATTGGTCAATCCTTCGAGAGCAAAGGTAAAGACATCATCATTGCTCATTGGAGAGACGAGATTTGTTAAAATAGTGGTTATGAACTCGATCTTACGAAAGTAGGCATCAATACTCAAATCACCAAGTTTCAATGACCGCAATTATGCTTTCAAGGCAATCGTACGAGTCGATTTGTTGTCATTAAATATTGTAGCAATGTGATCCCATGCCTCCTTAGCGGTTTGCGGATCTTCCACAACGAGACGTTCTTGAAGGGTTTCGAATGACGTCATGAATATCCATGATAACAATATGGTATCAATTTTCAGCCACTCCGGTGTGGGAGACACAATGGTACTTGTCATAGTTTCATCCGATGTACAAACGATATGTGTAAGGACTTCAAAACCTTTACAAAGGTTTTTCAAAAAGTAAACCCACGATGAATAATTAAGTTTGTTAATATCCAATTTGACAGGAACACGTGTTATAAGCTTATTAACGGTTAGTAACTTATCCGACAAGAGGATAACAAGAGGATTTGTAAACCTGGTCATGTTGTTTATATGTCGACTGTGGATTAGCAGTGAGGGTTGTTGTAAAACCCTGAAATTCGTAAACGTGTATAATGACTATAATACCCCTCTAGCCTATAATTGTGATACCAGAAAAAAAATAAAGCGAGCTCGTTAAATTCATTAAACACTAAATTTATGAATGAGTTACAATGATAATAAAGTTACACTTATGTCTACCAAATAAATGTGTCACAATAGATAAGTTAAATGGACAAGTTACATGTACAAATTACAAGTTAATAATAAAGACATTTGGTAAATAAGGAAATTAAATAAATCATAAACTCCCTCCCCCTTGGTTCGGCCTATATCAACGCCCCTCCCCCCATGCCTACGTTTTGTTTCCTAAAAATCCTCCCTAAATCAATCACATTTAATATCTTCCTAAATTTTAAACATGAAAAAGGAAGACCGGTATTTTTTTTACTACGCTCCATCTCATTGAACAAAGCAAAACCCTAACTTCCTCTCCATCCTAAAAGTGCTGCACGGCAACAAAGGAATTTTTCTCAAGACAAAAGAAAGAAGCATGAATCGTTGTGATGGATTTGAGATGTTTGTGATCTTTTTGGTTCGAAGAAGAAGCTAGGTCGTGGGTTGGTATTATGGTCGTGGGTTTTTGAAAGCCATGGAAGGCTTGTCGTGGCTCTTGATGCTTTTGGTACTCGTCTTGCTCTTCGTACACTGCTAGGGTAATGTGTCCTCACCCGTGGTCGCTTTCATTCTTGTTTTCTTGTTTTGGTAGGTGGGTATGATGTCCTTTTAGGGGTATTGTATCAAACAACTTGATCACATAAAATAATAGATTATGTTGTTACATTAAATGATAAAATGGTTATTGGTGGTTAAAGGGTGTATATAATTTTTGTAAGACTGAAAATATGGAATGGTAAACTTGCTATGATGATGTTAAATCAGGTTGTGTAGCTTACATGGGTCATGGGTGCGTTTGGGTAGGTAAAACATGTGATTATAATGGTTTTAATGGACCCTAAAACTGGACAGCATCATATGTCGAATTTGTGTGTGTTATAGATCCAATTTTATAAGTGCAATAATCTGGGTTTTTGTGGGAAAGGTTTATTTTATGTCTTAGTTAAGTTTTCCAAGTGGTTTGGTCGAATTTGGAGTTGTCTAAGTCGTATTTTTGAATTTTACAAAATCAAGTGTCAAAGCTGAGAAAACGGGTCTGAAATTTGGATTGGATTGTTTGATTTTTCATTTTCAAACCATAAGGAATTGGGAGCTATCCTTTTACAGGATTGACATTTAGGATATAAATGAATTTCTGGAAGTTTTGGGAATTTTTCCAAGGTGTCTAAACAGGCCAATAAGTGTAACTTTTAAGGTGTATTTTTGATTACTTTCTGGGACAGGTTGGACTTGTGATTTTCCAAGGCTTTGCATAGAGATAGAACCCACCAATTTTTGGAGACTCTTTTAACTCATATGGGAACCCCTGGGATTTTACTTGATTTCATTTGAAGCTAAGTAAGTATTTTATAAAAATCGTTAAAGTCTGGTCCAAATATGAGTTTAAGAAAATGAAAGATAGAAAAAGGATATCAATAAGTAAAACACTTACAATGCAAAGAGGCTTATAAAATGAGTATATAAGTAATATATGATATCAATTCGTGTAGATTCGTTGAAGGATATGTGGCGTTGTGTCTTCGTGTTCATTCATTCGTTTGCTTTCCTTTCATTGGCGTTAAGGTGCAGATATTCTATCCATTTCATAATGGGTTTTCTCATGATTCGTTTACATCTTTCGATATTTGTTTGGAACTGTTATCCTTTGCTCTGAGCCTTCTTATTAGGAACTTTGTATGCCCTTTAATTGAATCTCTATGTGAAGCTTTGATATGAACCTTCGATTATGAACTTTGATATGAAACTCACGATGTGAACCTTGATATGAAACTTGATATGAACCCTTGATGTAAACTTTGATATAATTGATATGAACTTTGATATGAACCCTTATGATATGAATATGCTTTGACCCTTTAGTTTGATACCCGAGCCAATATATTTTCCTCCTAGTCATGAAGGTAACATGACCGTGTCATTGATGCACCAATGGCATGACTCAGTGTACAGTGATGACACACAGATCCCCATTATGTCCCCATATTGATATGATTATGATTATGAGCTCACTATATGTATATGATTTGGCCACTATGTTCGTTGGGGGGGGCGTATGGATGCATTCTAGATATGATATGTTGATGGATTTGATCTAATACGTTTTGTTTATGATATGGTGAATGATGTCGTGTTGCAATACAGCGTCTTCACAATTCCGGGAAGCTACTCCATTTGTTCTTGAGGTCTCCCCTCATTATGTATGGTATTCCGAGAATCAACCTCCGAATACAATGGCTACTATGATATGATATGATATGATATGATATATTTCCGGGCTCGGGTAGATTTGTTATAACCCTTACACTTTTGATAAACCTATATTGTACCTTCCGTATTCCCAACGCAATGTACTTCATTACTCAATACCCTTATATGATTCACTTTTACTCTATTACATTGAAGATATAGACTATCGATTCACGTAAGGGTTATTTCCATTCATGTTATTATATGTCATTGGATTGATTATGATATTCATGTTTATATGACTACTGATTACTATGTATGATATGTATGTATGCGATATAAGATTTACTGTTGTCATCGATGATGATATGCTATCTTCTGTTATGTGATCCTTTGATTTACTGCAGTAACGTATTGTGTGAAATCGATTGGATCTGTATCTTTTGTACCCGTCGATTACTTGTATGACTATCCGTGGTGTCCTTATTGTTGATCTGTTTATCTTTTGTATGTTGCTTTCTGGTTATTTATTTGATGGGTAAATGGTTCAACTTTGAAGTGGTGTCCTTATTACTTGTTATTGACCCGCCGCTAGTATTTAATTCATTTAATTATAGTGTTCTACGGTTTGATTGGGTAAATTGTTACGTGTGAAGTCTAGCTTGTTAACTTGTTTATTGCTTCTGCTATGTATTCTCAATTCATTTAATTATAGTTTTGATCTGTGTGATTCCTACTTGTCATGTTTTGATACTTATTAATGTAATTGCTTCCGTTTCATGCTCACATTAATTAATTGCTTGGTTTTCTTTTGTAGATATCTGTTTGGCTTGTATGTCTTCGATTTCTGATTTGATTGTATGACATATATGTTGTGTGGATGCTACGCCTGCTATGTTTGCTTATGTTTGAGTTCTTGTATGGTTTGTATGTGGTTGTAGTGCTTGTTTATATGTCATTGATGCTTTGCTTGGCTCCGTTCTCCTTGTTATCTGTTCGTTTTGGATATCCGTATAATTTTTTTCTTGCAGATCCTCATTGACTCATATTCTCATTTCGTACGACTTGTTATCAGTTTCCTTTCATTTCTAATTTTATTTAGCTTTCGTTTGTTATATCGTTCACCTTTGGGCTTTTTAAGCTCAGGCATTCTTTTCGTGGTGTTAGATGAAGAGGGCATTCATGGGTGAGAGTTGGATTATCTGGTGGGTACCAACCCTAATTACCTTATCATTTGGTTTTATGTCGGCGCTATTGTTGGAATTTTTTATTTTAAACATTTTGGGATTATGTAAATTTCCTTGTAAGTCATTGTTTAAATGACTTGATAGTTTATTCTTAAGACTTCCGTTTTTAACTGTATGTTCTGATATAACACCAGAATGTGACACTTTTACCCTTGTCGGGTTGGGGTGTTAGCAGTGAGGGTTGTAAAGGTGGATCGATTGTATCAAAGGAACATGCGGTTTGATGCGTCGACTGTAGTATTTATTCGTTAACCAAAGAACAAATTAAGTGAATGTGTATTGATTCATTAACCAAAGAACAAATCACTAAGAGTTAGGATAGGGAACAAAATTTTGGATCGATAAAACAAAAAAGAAATTAGGGTTCAGGGTTTGGTTGTTTTTGGGAGGATTTTAGAAAGGCTGTGATACCATGTTAATTGGTAAATCACTAAATAAATACCGTAATAATCAAGAGTTCGGTATATTAAATAGAATACAAAGATAAATTTAAAAGCGGGCTTGAGCCCAATACTCTAATATGTCTGCTAACACAATAAGGATGTTGTATTCAAGTTCCGTCCATATATGCTCACGATCAGTATAACTTAATTTCAAATGACTTACATACATTAAGACGAGACACATTTTTATTACGAACAAACCTATGTCACTAGGACAATATGTGATGATCAGTTCTCAACAGATACAGCTTCAAATCTAGAAATCCGTTGCTACTGTTGCGACAACATTTTTTTTTTTTTTTTTTTTTTGGTATTTCTTAATTTATCGCCATCACTAAGTAGCTAACCAAAGACAACATTATACTTAAAATAATTTACATGTGGTTAAATAAGAGAAGAGAGATTAGACATGTTTTTTTCCTAGTATAATTTAGTTTTCTCAATTTTCTTGGAAGGAATATTTGTATGACTTTTAAGAATCCATGGCCCATCACTGGTTGGATTTTTCCAACACAAGAACATGTATAGTTACCTGCTCATCACGTCTTCACACTATGATATTTCGTTTTATATTCCTCATTTTTGTACCTCTTTCGTTGAAATAATATTAATGTGCCATGTTTTTAAGATAAGTTTGCATTATAAAATACGCCAAACTAATAATCTAGAACCTTTATCGTGTTTATGCTAAATCACTTGGTAATTACTAACAGTCTATGGTCATGTTTGGTAACAAGCGGTAAGGAAGCATTTAAGAGCGATAAACGACAAGCGGTAAGCATTTAAATGAAAAGTTTGTTTTGTAACACTAAATAGCGTTTGATACTAGCCCAACTGCTCCAAATTAAATTGTTTCATGAAGAAGCATTCCATTACTGCTCCTAGCATTTTGTTTAAGAAATTACATATTTACCCATAAATATTACCACGTACAAATATTGAATGGGTTGGGATGACAGCATACATGTTTGTCTATTGAAGAGATAGGAATACACACTACTATTATATATTGTTTTACTTGACCTGGTTGACAATCATGAAATTAAAAAGAATCACAAAGGTTGCTCTTTGGTTGCCATATTAGATTGCAATGAAATTGATACAAGATTATAAAGTAGTATATGTGGGAATCCTGAGTTGTGTCCTGGCAATAAACATAGTCTGTAAATTTGTAACAATATGTGTAAGTTGTTGGGATGATTTGTTTGTAAGTTTTAGTTAAATGGACTAGTTATAACTTTTAGCCTGTTTGCATAAATTGTGAACTCGACTCTTTTTTTCATTTTCTGTATAAATAATAACTTAATTATTTGTTTAATAATTTTTTTTTGTTTTAATGTGTGTACCTTTTTTCGTAATTTTACACTTTATAGTTACAGCTAGGGGTGTTATTGGGTCGGGTTATCGGGTTGTCGGGTTTATCGGGTCGGGTTTTGCGTTTTAAAAAAGTGACCCGCAACCCGACCCGATAAGAAATCGGGTTATCGGGTTCGGGTGTTTATCGGGTCGGGTGATTCGGGTTGTCGGGTTATAAGATAAATCCAATTTTACATAAATAAACCATAGATAGACAACCTTATATAGTTTTCGAACACAATCTCACATCAGTAGACGTGTTCCACTTATAAAAGACATTTTAGATATGTTTTGTTCATGTTTAATAATTTATTATACCGTCAAAGACGATAAGACCTATTGCAAATGCATCAAATTGGGTGCTGTTTCTTTTTCTATATGCGAAAGGAGATGGACCCACTAAGTATTTTAATATTGTTATTTTTGCAAGTGAAGCCCATTTTTTCTTTTGTTTCGTCTGTCTATACAAAGGAGAAAAAAGCATCATTTCCCCATCCAGATGAACTAAGAGCCTTAGGACCCCACATGGCCTCACATCTACCCTTAGCTAACAAAAAAAATAAACAACAAGTGGACTTCTAAGAGACTTGTATAAATAAATAAATAAAAGATGAAAATTGTCTAGCATAACCACAGTGGTTATAGTTTTGTGATGACAATCGTGTGATTCAAAAAAGTACGCTTACAATAGTTAATTGAGGTTACATCCATAAGTAGCTTGGTCCATCTTTATTCTATTTCATATATGTGTGAGGATCCGCATAGCCTTCGATTTATGTGTTATTTATCTATTCTTATTTTTTTTATGCCAATGTTGGTGACCGGAGATAACTCTCTTCAATTATTCCTGGGATGGAAGGGAGTAGGTCTTGCTTCATATTTGTTAATTCATTTCTGGGCAGTCAAAAAACCTAATGAAGCCATAAACTAAAAAAATATAACGTTAGATGCAACATAATACTGTAATCAGGGTGCCAAGGATTCATTATCATGTCTCACTTTATGGACTAGCATGCTAGTATGTTGCTTTAGTTATGGATCCTAAAACTGATTCATTGATCCGTAATGGCTTACAAGGTTTTATTTGAAAAAGAAATAAATAGCACTTATCGGTTCATATCGGGTTGACCTGATAACCCGATAAGAAAAATATTTCAACCCTAACCCGACCCGATAACAATGTCGGGTTATCGGGTTCGGGTGAAACTAACCCGACTAGTTTTATTAACCCGATTAACCCGACCCGATAAGACCTTATCGGGTTCGGGTTCGGGTTCGGGGCCGGTCAACCCAACCCTACTGACACCCCTAGTTACCAAACACGTTTTTTAAAAAACAGCTACTGCTTACTGCTTAAGAAACAACTACTGCTTACTGCTTCTTGCTACTCGTCGCCAAAGCCAATGGGTATACGGTAAGAAATACAGCACAAAATTACTTTCAACTAATCATGTATACACTCCTATATGTACATTTATTATTGAGAAAGTAAGTTTTTAATCCATATTTAATTCCGATTTGCAACCAGTATGTCATTACATTCAACTTAACACCCTAGGTAATAAGAATATACAAGTAGGTCAATAATAAGGAATGTCGTCTCAGATCCAATTGATATAAATCATTTCCTTTTGTGATAATCTTTAGTGACAAAATGTGTTTTATATTGATTCTTTTCCTTTTCAGGTCTTTTGTAGGTCCACATGTATCTAATACACTATTTAGCTTTTACTATTTGGTAAATAACCAAATAATATACGTTAGGATCTGTAGTTTGATTGAAATCATAATCTATGGATTATCTAAATATCATACAAATATGTCACTAGAGCATTCACAACAATGTCATTACCATCATTTTAACGTCACATCATTATATATTTTTACTCCGTGATAATCCATGTTTACCACTAAGCATCTTTCAGAAACATATACCTTTGTGTTTGTTCGGCCTCAACACCACTGCACGAGTTTCTGACTAAAATCAGCTCTATCGAGTTGCAATGGTGACCACTTTTAATCACGAGCCACATCAACTCCACCAAGATTGTCGATCCGGATCATCCCCATTGTTCATGCTTTTAGTACGTATGCGTTCAAATCCTTATTGAGCCCGAAACAAATAGTATAGCTACCTTATATAATAGTGAAACCCTTACCTTCTTAAGACAAACCGGCTCGGTCCTAACTTATCAATAACTAAAACAAAACCCCGAAACTTGGTCTAATTATCATCTAAGAAAGTATCTTTACTGTACAGAAAGAAAAATCGAATTTAAGAAAGCAAATTTGACGCCAACAAACCTAATTATCCGTTACTTAACACTCCCGCAGCTTCGGCGGCGATCGCGAATGTAGTAGCGAAGTTCGAACAACTTAAACAATAAAGAAAATTTAAAATTAATTCAAAGTATCATCGTCTCGGGAATAGAACCCTAGATTCGACAAAAGCCGCCTCAGAATAAGAACCCTAAATTGAACACCAACAAAGTCGTCTCGGAATTGATACCCGGATTCGACACCAATAAAAGTCAATTCGATTCATTAAAAAACAAATAAATAACTTTTTTAAAGTAAACCAGGCATCTAACATTATAATTAAAATTTTCACAAATAATCTCTGAACCAATACGTACGCAAAATAAAGATATGTCTTGAAACTACTCAAAAGTCCAACAGACTCTTGATGTTGAGATAGTGTGCGGCCAGAATAAGATCAAACAAAGTGCCCTGATCCACTTAAACAAAGTCAGCATCAAAAGATTTGAGATCTTCCTCAGCAACCTTATCATCAGAACTGGATGGCTCGACATGTTTCTTACAGTACTCAATAATCATCGCTAAGATTTTGCTGGTGACGTTGGGGAGAGGGATGACAGTGTCAGCACAATCATCTTCGATCATGAGGTGGAAAGGATTGAGGGAGGCAGTAATAGACGAAGGAGGGAAGGGTGAGCAGTGGAAGGAGAAGCAGCGGAAGGGGAGTAGAGGTGGAAAGAGAAGCAGCAGAAAAGTGTCGATTTAGGGTTTTGAGGATCGGTTAATGGTAGGCTCTGAAACCATGTTAGACCTTATGTTTACATTGAAACCCGTCGGTATAACTTTATTAATAACCACTATATATAATAGTGAAACCCTAATACTCAAAACCCACAAACCGGGCTTGGTCCTAATTATCTACTAATAATTGAGCCCGAAACAAATAGTATAGCTACCTTACCTTCTTAAGACAAACAACAATTTTCTATTCGATCGCAATGACTTATTCCATTACGGCTTCAATTCTCACGTACCAAACATTACGTACGTTGCCATTCAAGTAGTGTTTGGTACGTGAGGGTTCAATATTATGTTTTGATGTTTTTTTTTGGATTAAATAGCATGAACTATAACTTAATATCGTGGAAATAGATTAGGTGACTTCATAAATAACTATCAAACTAACACAAGATTCATTCCGTAATTTGCTTTGTGAAATGAAAAACGAACGTTGAAATGTGTGGGAATTAGGTTCTATGTTGGTAAAATTGTCTCCTACTTTTGGCCAAAAGTAACCTAATACAAAATTTCCCAAGGATTACACGTGAACGTAACATCTTTTCTTGAACCATTTCACTCTCACACCATGTGAAAAAAACTTCACTTTATAAAGTTGATAACTATTTTTCTTAACAGCGATTTATATTAAAAAAAAAACTTGCAAGAAGCTAACAATTACAAATGACGAGTTTAATCAGTCGTTCCAACTAAAGCAATGTTTGGTATTGCTTAATAAGTTGTTTCTAATTAGCATATTAAGTTAAGTATTATTAAGAACAACTTATTTAGTACATAAATAATCAGATAAGCGATCTATACCGCCCTTGAAAGTGTTTGCATATTGTATTAGCAATAAGCATCTAAGCAATCTTGATATACAAAATCCCAGTCACCCCTAACTCTTCATACATTCAATAGCATTAACTGTCCCCTAACGACAAGTCGAGAAAGGATCTGTGTACCTCAAGTTGTACTATGATCTCGCTTTATCATGAAATTTCAATATCAGATTCAATCAATTTTTAGTACTTTAAATTATAGAGACTATTTTAACCGTATATAATCAGAAGGGAGTATCAGTTTTAGCGTAACACACTCGAAAAATTGATGTTTAAACAACTAAACTCACATCCAAACACCCCTTAGCCGTTATCTTGGTGCACTGTACTTATCATACATATAGCATTTGCATTTGATACTCTATTAGTTATCAAGTGAACACTTTTATTCTTTTCATCTCATCAAAAATCAGGTTATTTTCGTGGTAATCTTGCTTACAACATAGGCACATGAACTAATTTAAATAACGCGCTAGTAAATTAAATTGAACAAAATTAATTTTTATAATTACGGTTTTTTCAAAGTGGAAACATCATTCAAGTTATTGCTACTCGCTTCATGCTCGTCGCAAGAACTAGCATCATCCGTGATCCCACTGGAACCCGAAGCTGAGGAAGTTGGTGTCAAGTTCAAATCAGTTCTTCTTCTTTTGCTTGCACCCGCAGCCATGAAATCGTAGAAAATTGGCTTCGATTTCAGTGACTTACAATCGCTAATAACAGGAATTGTTGGTTTGGTCTCTTCATCGTTTCTGTTAACATTACTTCCTCTTTTCTTCAAGAAAATCCTACAAATTACCCAATTCTCCATACCCTGAAAAAAAAATTACAATAAAATAAATCGTTAGTTACTCTAGCGGGTTCAAGTAAAAAAATTACTAATAACCTAACACTTCATGAGTAAAATCGCCAAAATTTGGTTCTCAACTGAAATTTCCCCATAGTTTTGCTACATTCTAATAATTTTGCAAAAATAAAAAAGCGCGGAATATAAAAGAAATCGCAGAACATACAAAAATTATCGAAAAATCATGTTTTTAGCGGACTTTTGGCTCTTTGCGAATTACAAAAAATACTTTTGCAATTTATTGGGTCATTTTGTTACACACTCAACATAAAAATGATCATAGCAGTACTTTTGAAAATATATATATCTAGTCGAAAAGAACCTGTGGAGGGTTCTGGGGGTGAGGAGTTGCAAGCCGATACTCGTGCATGATCCAGTCGGTTCGTGATCCATTTGGTGGTTTTCCTCTATAAAACACAAGTGTCTTCTTCATACCAACAAGTTGATTGTTACATGATGTCACAATTTTTTTATCTAAACCAGTTGCTTTCCAATACCCGGATTCAGTAGCTCGATTTGATCGATTCCCATTTGGGTACTTCACTTCTTTTGTGCTGAAAAAGAATCTTTCTTGCTCACAATTACCTAAATTAAGCATAAACCACATGAATTATTATAATGTGTATGATAACTTATACCCCTTTAGGTTGAGAAACTCGAGAATTATATAACGGGTCGAAAGTCATCCAGAGTCGTATACTATGCAACATCCTAAATCATTTCATGGCAAATAACTTATTCATGCAACCAAGTTAATTTTTTTCATATGCAAATTCATCTAAAAGAAGTAGCAAGTTAAAAAGGTAAAGAAGTAAAAATACAAAATAAATTAACCGCTAAAAAAGTCAAACTTTGTGGCATTTTTTGTGAGTCCAAATATCCCTTTTTAAGTTCATAAAATTTTTAACTTGATTACATATAATCTAGCCAATCATTTTATTCCAATCTCCTTATAACAAAGTGTTTGTGGTGACCACTCATACTAACCCATACTAAAAATGACCCGTTTCAACTTTAGCATATTTTACCCGTTTGACCCGTTAGATAAATAACAAAAAATACCTGGCAACTCCCATGGATCAGACTTGCAAACATCAACTTCAGGAATGATAGAAGCAGGCAAAGGAAAAGAGTGCACTTTACGTTTCAAATATTGCACAACAAGTTCTTCATCAGTGGGATGAAACCTAAAACCTGGAGGCAATCTCAACACACCATTTTTCACAAAGTTTAGCCTCTCCATATGATCAAAGGGAAATGAATATTTAGTGATTTTAGGAATGACCCACTTTATAAAATGTGCTAAAATTTTGATGTGTGCATGTTTTAAGGAATTTGTGTTTTTTGGATACAAGAGAAGAGAAGAGGAGGGGTTTTGGTGAGGGGTGTAAGAAGGAAAATGAGGCTTCTTTATAGTAATGGGGGATAGGAGAAATTTGGAATAAGGACGAAAAGTGTGTTTGGAGTAAACTATACTCAATCTCCTTGTACCCCCTTTGACGTTAGTTTTTTAATACATACAATAAATAAATGTCTCAAGTATCTTGAATATTAATTGGACCATCTCTACATGTTAATACAACATTACAACTCATTAAGATGCTAATTTGGTATATGACAAAAGTATTCATGCAAAAATCTCTATACTTCTTTTGGCAAGTTTTTGTACATCTATGTCATTTTAGAGCTGTAGATGTGTCTCAAGTGCTTGAGACCGAAATCATTCTTATGTTTAGAAATAAGATTAATACGTGTGCCAAATTCAAAATAGAAGATTAATGTGATGTGCGTTTTTTCAGATGTTTTATGTCTCATTCCTAAGGAATGGTAGAAAAATCTTTTCTTGTCTTTGTTTTCATTCCTTTTTAAAAAAAATCGCGGTTATAAAAGGGAAAAATAAACACTATTTTCTTAAAACGTGTGAGCGTTTGTAGGCTAGAAAATACAAATACAGAGTAGTATTTTTTTTCAAATAGGTGTCTTCTGTTGAGAAAACAAACATCACCATATGAATGAATTCTCAGAGTGAAAATACATTGTCCTCCCTGCATACTGCACTTGAGGAAATATCATTTGTTAATCAAAGTTGATAGAATAGAATGGTTGCTTAACTAGTTAACTCATACATGTAATAGTAAAAAAAACGTTTCTTTTTCCACAATTAACATTAGTATACTAATTATAATAATCTGTTTTATAATAAGGAGTTGATATAAACAACATTACTAGTTACTACATTATATGTATGCGTAACCCATAAACAAGAAAGACCAAATCTTTAATTTCATTATGGAATTGAAAAGTAACTTGGAAATTCTATGTTCCTAGCATTTGTTAAGATAATACCCAACGAAAAGAATCTCTCACAGCTTTTATCAATATGGTAATATCGAATTCAAGACTCAAACTCAACTCACCTAAGTTACATTAAATAACTACTAGTATCATCAACTACTTGCACCTGCCTATAAAATAGTTTTTTCATATTTTACGCAAACAACATCCCATATACGTCTAATAGTGACGCATCTTAATAAAAATGTAATAGTTATATAATATGATTAACAGTATAAAGGTATGTTTGGCAAAAGTAGGTTGTTATACAAGCTGTAAGCTGACGGCTACAAACTAAAAGCTGGAAACTGTTAGCTATAACTTTTAATTATAAAAAAAATGTTTGATAGTACAGTTGTAGCTATTACAATAATTATAAAATGAAGTAAAAAGATATATAGATATATTTCAAAATAAATAAAAAGTATAAATTGTAAAGTTAATAAAAATACTCCCAATTTTACATGTTTATCTTTATATGAACCAACTATATATGTACTTCATTAGGAATTTACACATAACTGAATTCTATTGTTGGTGATTTTAGTGTCTATCATTTATATTTTATTTAATTGTGATTTACATGAAAATCAAGGGCTTAATCAGGTTCAGCTTACAGCCGAGTTAGAAGGCGCGAAATGCACACTCGTTTTAGCTAGCTTGATGCCGCCGCGAACAAAGAGCGGGGGTCAAGGGGCAGAGCCCCTTGCTGGATATTACCCGATTTTTGGGCTTTAGGTATTACCCGGTTTACTTTCAGAACAGTTTTTTCCACCAAAAGTCGCCTCTTTTCCCCAGATGTTGCAACTCTTTCCGCCAACTGTTTTTAACTGATTTTAACTAACTTTCGGTTATGATTTTTCATTATTTATTGATCTCTTACAGAACATAACATATATAACAACTGTCAGTGTATTGCTTTAATTTCTCCTGCCTTAAAAACAAAGTGTTGTTTTCTGTCTTATCCAATTGAGGATATCGTGAACCCGATGCATATAGGATCGAAATACTACAATCTGAAAGTAATATCAGGATTATTACCACTCACACACACCCAAATTCTAACACCTACGAGTAGTAATATTTATATAAGATATTGTAAAATAAACAATTAACTAACTCGTGATAAAAAATTTTAAAAAAAAAAAAAAAAAAAAAAAAAATCAGATAAAAATGATTTAAGAATACATTGCACTTACGAGTTTGGACATAGAACATAGAATTAAATAAAAACAAATGGGTGAGTTTTGGCTCATTGGCAATTGGGTAAACGCTATATCAAAAAAACGTTTGCTTATTGAGCCTTTTTATAAATAATAAAGCTCCAATTTATTCAACCAAACACAGCTTCTTTTCTTTTGGAGTTCTTCCTTTAAAACAAAAAAGCTTTCAAAAAGCTTGCTACTAAACAGGTCTTAAATATGTTAGAGTTAGCGTGAGGTTTGTTTACTTTGGTTAAGTTTAACAATGCAATACGAAAACCCAAACACTAATCAATCAATCAATCACTCCCAAGTCTTAATTATTCTAAACTTGTTTCTCCAAATCCCATTCTATTGAATCTTTCCTTTTCTTGCAAATTTTGATACTTTATAAAATGTTACATCTTTGATGGGTCATATTTATATAAAAATATTCCTCATATTTATATAAAAATATTCCGATTCTAGTTATCTTATATATATAATGTGGCAATTTGTCTCACACCGTAGATTAAAAACGAGCACTAGGCAATAACAGGCTTGACGAAAAAGACTGAGTTTGAAGACAAAGCTTTTCTTATTGATCGTGAGTGACAAATTCGAGCTTTCTACTCTCGAAGTCATTAGGATGCATATCGTACACGACGCAGTCCGACACATTTGGTAGTTGGCTCGTTAATCTGTTGATTTATATTCTAGGCTAAATATTGAGCCCATGTTAAATCCGTTTCTCAGTCACAACTGGTTGTTTCTGGCATATAGTTTGAACTAAATACTCCCACTGACACTAAATTATTGTTTACAGGCAAGAGACGCACAATTTAAAAAAAATAAGTTAATTGCAGTCTTCAACGAATCAAATATAATATCTACTCACAAAATAAAAAGTTAGACTATAAGTTTGAGATGAAAATTTAGTCGTTATCAATCTATATACAACTAACAATTTGGTGTGTTGAAAAATAAATAAGATACGTGAAATTTTATAACAACTCGGCTCGCAAAAATAAGGGTACAATATGTATAAAAAATATAAGAAGAGCTTGACTTCTCTTTTTCTTGATTCATTAAGTCTCAAAATGGAACACAAATCAAATTATAAAAGCATTACCCATGCACTTTACTAACTTCACCAATAGTACATAGACTAATGTATATGTATTGCACTATAACTAAACATAATTAGTTACCAAATGAGACAAATTAACGTATAAATGTAACTAGCGCATTTGGTCTCTTTGACTCGCAAGTAAATGCAAATCACTCTAGCTTGAGCTAAACTAGATCGATGATCTTAGATTACACCCGCGCCTCATTAGGTTGCTCGAAAACTTTCATGATCCATGTTTTGATTCCAACTGAGAAACACTCGAGCTTGATTATGACTTGAATAACGCGAAAAACATTCTATAGAATCTATGCTTGTTAAACAATTTCTAAGTTCAACTTGAATGGGACTGAGCTGAGTTTGAGTTGCTACTACGACTCAACGTGCAAATATTATATTAACACATCATATAATCTATTGCTTGGAAATCATATAAAGGTCAAGAAAGTGCATAAGAATTTGAGTTGAGTTTTCTTTTGAATTCAAAGGTTATCTTTTGGGCTGAGTTATTAATACGGTGGCTATGTTTTTATTCATACGGTGGCTATTTTTTTTTATTTTTTTTTATTTTTTTTTTATTTTTATAATTTTGTTTATATCAAAAAGCTATAAACCTGAAAATGCGGAACAGTAAATATAAAGTTTAATACGTCAAATGCTTAAAACTGTTAGAAATACGGAACAGAAACTGACAAAAAACTGTGCTGTACTGAAAAAGTGATGGACAAAGAGAATATTCCCCCTATGATTTGACATCATAGGGGGTATTAATAGTGTGACCCTACCTTTTATGTTAATCATAGCTGTGACTTGTGCTTAACCCACTATCATATTGAAATGATAACTAAAACGAAATTATGGACTGTGGTAGGGCTATGTTGGGAAATTGTGCAATTAGATTTATAAAAGGAAAATTTGTAAAACTGACATCTAAAATGACATTTATTTTCAACTTAACTCAACTTTGTGATATATTGCTAAAACTATAATACCAAATCATGTTTTGTCGAGTTTCATAAGCGGTCATATCTCCTCGCACGCATCTCCATTCTTCGCGAAAAATACACCATCGTCACCGCCGGCTCATTCTGATCATCGTCACCGCCGGCTCATTCTGATCATGATGACACCCATCTCGTCCGTTTTAGTGCAAATTGTAATTCGATCATAAATCTGCCCCAACGCACCAACTGATCTTTCAAATGCCTACATCATGTGTTTTGAATTCGCAATGCGATCACATTGTATCACATTCATCGTTTTTTGCTTCGAAATAATATTCGAAGTGAAAAGGGTTAGATTTTCTAATTTGTGGGTAGCTATAGAATCAACAAACTTATGAGCAGTTAGGCATGAGTAAATTAATAGTCAAAACATATATTTAATATATTAAAGTACACAATGATAGGAGTAATATGAAAACATAAAACAAATTATTAGTTTTAGCAATATATTACAAAATTAAGTAAAGTTTCAAAATAAGTGTTACATCATCTTTGATATCAGTTTTGGAAATTTCCCTTATAAAGTAAGTGGACCGACTTTAAAAAAAGGGATTGTCTAACCAGTGCCCTTAGGGCACTGGTTAAGAAGAGGGAAGACCTACAAAAAAACACCAAAAAAATAATTTAAAGACTCAAGGACCCACACTTTTTTAATAAAAAAATATTTTTTCGGTACCTTTTTGTGGGTCCTCAGCCTTCTTAACCAGTGCCCTAAGGGCACTGGTTAGACAATCCCTTAAAAAATTGCAATATATTCATTTATTAACTCAGCATATGTCATGCTCACTGTGGCAAACAACAAACGTTCATTTTAAAAGGTAGCCGAAGAGACATCACTACTATTTGTGCAATTCATATTTCATCACAATAATGTTGATGCCCACTAAATAAGTAAAAGAGTAAATTACATTCTTAGTACATGTGGTTTAACTCATATCCTACTATAGTCCTCGATCTTTATTTTTTGCAAAAGTAACCCTTATTTTTAAACCTTACAACACAATTCGTCCTTATCCTTACTCGATTCACTGGAGGTGTGCAAAGATGCTCCTCTTGAGTATCTGATGGCGAAACTAGTTTTGCAGGAGGAGAGGCCCAGTGGGTCGGGGGAGTTTGTATTCAGTTGCCCTACTGCGGAAGAGGTTTTAGTTCCCCACTCTCTACTTCAGGCCATCACAAGGCGACCGCGGGCCATTGCTGCATACAAGGAGAGGAAAGGTCGCCGTCATGGCAAGGAGTTTGATTATGGAAACCCAGACTTGACAGTTTCTACTGTTGTTCATCAGATCAACCCCTCCGGGGAACTTTCCATGGTTATCGTTCCTCCTGGGCCGACCCCGACTGCTCCTCTCACAGACCCGACCGGGGAAGAAGAGCCCCCCTTTGATGACATGTTTGACACCGGAGTGTTAGATGGGGCTGGGGATGTCTAGCTTGTTTGTTCGTAATGGGTGGCATTTAGACTATGCCGCCCTTTCAACCTTTGTGAAGCTTTTATCAATGTTCTCTTTGTCCGGGGGTGTGTCCTCGTTGCATGTTGTTAGGTTCGGGTTCGGGTTCGGGTTCGGGTTCGGGTTCGGGTCCGGGGCTATGATCCCGCTAGACTAGTGTTGTGTCTTTGTAATCCAGGGGTATGCCCCTGTGTACTTGTAAAAATATTTTGACTTAGATATTACATGTTTTATACTTGGATCGTATTCATATGTTTGGTTGGTTGTCGGGGTTGAATAGTCCAGGCTTTGTTTTATACCCTTATATGTCTGTACTCTGTATTCCGGGGGTAATATGTGTTGGTCAACGGGTTTGAAATACCTCTTACATGCCTGAGTCAATTATGAGGTTGCTCATCCTAGTGCTGGGTTTGCAACAGCTCTTACACACGTGTCGCGGATATGCAATGATATTATAAAAACGTAAGTAAACTTGTGTTTTGGAAAATTTGTGAAGCGGGCCAGGCTCCACGTTTCATTAATGATTAAAGATGATACAAGAAAAATAAAAACAGGAATTTAAACTACTTTCCCCGTTGTCCGGATATGGTCCGCGATCAACTACAAAAGATGGGGATAATAGGCTTGAACTTACACATAACATTTTTTCAAGTTGCGAACATTCCACGTCGGGGAGCATTTATTCGTTTGGTCCCCTGAGCTTGTATGCTCCGTTCCCCAGTGCTTCCATTATTTCGCATGGTCCCTCCCACTTGGGACCCAATTTGCCTGTGTCTTCCACCCGACTGGCTTCGTTACTGCGGTAGACAAACTCTCCGGGTCTGTATGTCGTACCCCAGACTTTGGCATTGTAGTACTTCTCCATTCTGGCCTTGCTACGTGCCTCCTCAATTGTGGCTGTTGGAATCACTCCTAAACCTAAATCAAGTGTTAGTAATTCATATGTAATAGTTAGCTTAATATAGCCTTTATGTTAGTAATTAGCCTTAGGCTTATGTAGAAGGCCCATAAGCCTAGGCCTAGTCCAATAAGGAAAAGGATGTGAACTAGGAGTGTTGCCCTAGCTTCCCTCCTATAAATACTATGTAATAACCCTCACTTGAGGGTTGGTTGTTCAATTTACTCTTTCACTCATACTCCTACGCGTAACCGTCTTTACTATACGTGTGTGTTTGTTTGGTTTGTTGTTCATCCGCCTCTATCTCTTCTCTATTTCTTCTATTGTTACTTGTGTTGCCTATTTGGGAACCTAACAGTGGTATCAATCGCCAAATAGTTGGGTGAACGTATTGTTCTTGAAGTAGGTTTTTGGTCCTACGCGTAGAACATACGCTTCGGTGTTGATACTTTGGTTTGCTTAAAGACACATTTTTTTCACTTTTTAATCCAAGATTCTTGTACTTTCAATGTTTTAAGGTGTTAAAATAACTGTTTTTGGCAAAAAGTTTCAACCTTTACGCATGGATCATTGTTTTTAAGCTTGTTTTTGTTCGAGGGTTTCATTCTACGCTTATCTGTTTTAGACGCTTTGGATCATCAAGTTTCACACTTTTGTGTTATTTTGGTGATATTGAAGCTATTTCAACACAAAAATCTGGTTTAGAAACATCTTTGGGAAAAAGTCACCTTACGATTAGAACTACGCGTAGTAAAACCCTAAAACTACGCGTAACGTGTTCCTTGGTTTGATCTTCAGTTTCGTGGTTTACTCCGTGTTTTCTTGCTTGGATAAGCCTGAAAATACGTCGACTTTGGATATCTTTTGCACTGTGATAGTGTAAAAGATCATTTGGGCAAAACCCTAAAATTACGCATAAGCATAAAGCTTACGCGTAGAAAATCCTACGCATAAGATTTATCTTACGCCTAAGCTTAGTCTTACGCATAAGGTAATCCTACGCCTAAGTTTTCTAAGCCTAACTTCTTGTTTTACGCTTAACTTTAGTGTTTGTTCCTTTCTTACGCGTAAGCTAAACCTACGCTTAACTCTTGCTGTTACGCGTAACTTTGGTGTTTTTACGCATAAGTGCTACTTGGCTATTGTGATTTCTACGCCTAAGGATACTTCATCAACAAAGGTTCATTCGACTACAAAGATCCATTTTACCAACACAAGTTTTCAACATGTCACAACCACCATACTCTAACTATTTTCCTTACACTTATAATCAACAACAACAACAACAACTAAGTCCACAACATCAACAATGGAATCAACAACAAGCAGTTTATCAACAACAATTCAATCAACAACATACTCCACTACTTGCAGCAATTCCACAACCTCAAATGATTCAACCACCACATAGTCTTCAAGTACAACCTTACACAAACTTCTACAATCAACATCTATCCAGGAATACTATGAAGGAACCAGCATGGTTTGGCAAGATGTGTGAAGCCTTGAGTAGCCAACAATCAATTCATGAAGCTGGCTCACTTGATAGACCTCCAATGCTCACTCCCGGTAATTATGATCAATGGGTGATTCGGTTCTTTAGGTTTTGTGATCTAAAGAAGCCACATGGAAAGTTTTTAAAGAAGGTATAACAACCCGTAAATTTCCGAGTTTTTATAATAATATTTATCACGTCAGAAAATTCAAATCGATTATTTTCTGACAAAATGCCAATATCTAAAATTTAAAACGAGAGGTCATTTCGTTCCTTTAGAAATAAGACACCGCACATACAATACTTGCCCACAAAGTATATGTGAAATTTATTATTGTCCAAGCTAAAATGAAAGCGTACATAAGCTTAATTCATTAGTTATTCCGCATACTGCAGCGCAGTAACACCCAAGACTAAAAATAAATACTGAGATAAGAGAAAAATACACTTTTTATCAATCACTAATAATTTACGAAAGAAAACGAGAAGTTATCTCGAGAATTTAGAAAGTCACGGCACCGCACGCATTCCGACACCAATTAAATAACGGAAAACAATTATAATCAAATTTCAACGTAATAAGAATGCCATATTATTACGTTTACAAAATCGTTTTCAAAAATATAATTTTTATATTTTTCGGATACCGGAAAGATACGTTTACTCAAGGATTCGACAAAACACGGGGTACAATCTATACTGTGATGTATAATAAAATAAAATAAGTATAAACCTTATCCCCACATAATCTGATTTCATTCCCTCCTACTCTCTACCCACGCCTCCCTATTGTCTCCCTTCCTCTCTCTGTTCAACAAAACTCAGAAATACCAAAACACAAAAATGGAAAACCTGCAAACACCTTTCTTCTTCCTCATATTCTCACTCTCCAAAAACATGAAACAATTTGTCCCCTCCTACTTTTGCTGCTACCATACGCAAGCACCTACCCAAGGTCAAGTCTTCAAAACCTAGCACTAGATGAAACACCTGTCATCTCCACCTTTATTACTATCCTTAAATGAAAACTCTACAAAACTAGACATCACATGGATTGACAAGGACAGCTGTGGGATGTGACTCGAGCCAAAGAAAGGTGTGCTACCTACATGAGACCAATAGGGCTAGTGTCTTCATCTCTTTTTATTCTTCTACATATGGGAGTAAACAATCACAGCTTCATTCATCTTTCCACATCAAAAAATTCGAGAAATTAGGGTTCCAAGAATTAGGGTTCATATCAAAACAAAGGGCTTTTGGAAATTGATAGAGGGGTTTTGTTAATCGAAACATAAGGAAGGTATCCCAAGTGTTAATCGTTCTAATTCGACCCGAAACTCCTCCAATTGAGCTCGTTGGGTTTTTCGGTGTTCATCTATCGCAACCCACGAAATCCAATGTAAGAATATTCAATTTTTATCTTGTCAAATTGTAATCTCAGTTGTAAAAATTCGAAGTATAAATACATTTTTTTTTCTCTTCGAATGTTAGTAAAAGTTTGGAAGTCATATTGTTGAAGTATTGGTAAAAAATTAAAGTTGATGAAGGAATTGATAATGAGGTATTTTAGTTAAAATGAGTGGCAAATTATTGTTGTTGTTGCGAATCTGTGGTAAAAGAAAATAGGAAGAAACTTAAAAACATTGGCATAAGTAGTATCGGCTTAACTAAATTCCTTTTCAGTTTCGAGCTTAATCCATACTCATTTGTTTTCGGCTTATTTGTCCCTCATATTAATGGAAATTTTTGATCAAATTCCTAGCTTATTCAGCTTATTTTAGTTTCCAGCTTTACGTGTCCTTCGGCTTATTCTGTTAGTGCATTCGAAATTATGAATGTGACTTATCTGAGTTGTTAGTCTCGGATGAGATTAACCCCACCCGAAGCATTTTGTAGCAAGCTTGTATGCCTAGGCTGTGGTGAGAATCACACACAGGAGGTACTAATTTTTGCGCACCTATTGTCAACTCGAATGAAATCCATAAAACCCGTAAGGGCAAGGTGGTATAAAGCCGTGGTCGAACCGGGTTATACCCGATTTTTATAAAACACTGGTCACACTAAATTTTTACCATCCTCGACTAGGTACTTGCTTGTCTTTCGTTTGCATGTCCTTGTGTTTGGCTTGTTGCAGGTCGAACCCACTGTTGGGTCGAGCCTCACAATAGGTGTTTAGTAATTACTTATGTTGCTGCCATTATTTTCTCGACAAGCTATTCTAATGACCTTGTGTTAAGCAAAGATGGTGTCTGATTGTGTTCCGTCTTCGGTCGAGACCCACTGTTGGAACTAACAGTGGATGGCTTTGTCCTTGTTCATATTTTGATACTCAAATGGCAATCTTAATATTTGGTTTGCTCACTGAACTATAAGAACAAGATATCAAAACAACTAGTAACATATAAGTCTAAATTAAAAGCTAGTGGGTTGGGTTAAATGCTAATTTAAGCTTGGGTTAATTTTAGTTTGGAATTGTGTGTGTATCAACATACTATGGGCTGAAGCCCAATTAAACCAACATAAGAGTGCATTTGGATTAATTGTGGGCATGTTTGTTAATTGCTTAGTTTGTACCCGAAACTTAATACACGACTTAGCTTCCGGCTTATTTTGGTTTATCGAATCGTCTCGTGTTTAACTTACTCGTTCGTAACATATTGAGAAAATTATAACATTTACTTATAATATTAAACCGTAATTTTTATATATTGAAACTAAACTAATTGGAAAATATATATATATATATTTATATATATATATATATATATATATATATATATATATATATATACATATATATTTTACTCATGTTGGGACTCTTAGTTAATATAGCAAAAATTTGGAAACATGATTGTGTAAATAAATAAGTATTTTGTATCACTTATAACAAAAATTAAATATTTTCATACCCCTAAACCAAATGGTTGGAAAATATAAACTTCTAATCATTTACTTACAATACTAAATTTGATTATTCAAACTTGATAAAAATTCATTTTTATAAAACTTTGACGATAGTCACCTCGGATAAAGTTATACATCCGGGTCACGCCCAATTCTCTACAGATATACATTTTCCATGGCAATTTGAAATAGTTATAACAACACTTACAAGCATAATTATTTCTTTTAAAATGTATACATTTGGCACATGAAATGTACTTTAGAAACTTACAAAGGAGTACAAGTTAAATTGTACCTAAAACTTTTCCTTATACACTTATTAGTATCGACATAAATATATATATTATATATAAATACTTCCTTCAATTATGATATCCATCTAGTCCGAAAAGGTCCTAACAAGTATACATACTTTTCGTCCCACCGTCCATTCGTCATCATCAAACCGAAGTCTTGATTCATCCTTCGTATCTTTTCTGCGTGTACCCTTCCAAATATTATCATCTGGTCAATATTAAACCAAAGCCGCAATTCCTTCTTCGAGTTTCCTTCCATGCCATACCCTCCTAAGCCGAGATTTATCCAAATCTTTGTAAAATTGTTCTAAAATAAATGATGCCACAACAACAACAACAATAACAAAAACATTTAAAACTTATAAAGTTAGTTAAACTTTATCGAGTCTTAAACATAAAGACTAAATTGCCGTATTAATTAGGTTGCGTGTCGGAGCCGTGCACTATCACTCCTTGATTTAATTCCCTTTAGACTTCATATTGCACATTGCCAAGGTGAGTTTCATAGCCCCTACTTTTAACTGCTTTATACTTGTTTTGGGGGAAGATACATGCTCATTTTACTTGTGCATTCCATATATACTATGCTTTTACATGTTTAAAGTTTTCATCACACATAGATGTTTTATAGAGCATACCAAAACCTTTGACCTAGAATATTACGCAGCTTAGCCTAAGTCATTAGATCCCAAATTTCCCTTTTCATGAACCGTCAATTCTTGCTGGGAAGCGCGAATGTTATAAATAGATCTATTGAGGGTGACACCTCTGTTCGGTTGACCCCGCTTGGGTCAAGGCGAAACATATAACATGTCGAGACCGAGTGTATCGGGATAAACACTCGCCATGGGCTCACTAATTGTATGACTTCCTTGTGCATACAGAAACTGTCGTAGCTTCGGTTGCATGAACTTAGTGATAGCGTAATAGATTCAATATATGACATTATATTCGTTGTAATGTACATATACCCTACTTATGGTCCACTAATGAAATCTATTTTATGAAACCCTTTTATGAATTGAAATCATAAACTTTATGACATTATGCAAGACGTAATGATCATCAAGAACCAAATTTGAAACAATATACTGAAATCCCTTTTAAATAAATCTATGAACTCACCAGCGTAAGCTGACCCCTTTTAGCATGTATCTTCAGGTTTTGAAGTGATAGCTTATCTTTGGAGGCGCAAGGCAAAGGCATGGCATGGTCATAAATGACTCTGATTTATGTATTGGGACCACTCGTTTATAATGGGCCATTTTCCGCACTAATCAATAATGTAAACATTGTTTTTAAGAATGAATAAAAGTTTATTTATGAAAAACCAATTGTTCTATGCTTATGTTGTGATACCAATTTAGTAGCGCCCCAATACACGTATGCTTCCGATGAGTCATTTTTGGGGGTGTTACAGAAGGTCATTATGGAAGGTCCATTTCAGATGCCTACTGCCGTTACACCCGGAGATCCTAATGCTGTTCCACCAAGAGATGATGTCACCAACATTGCAACTGTTGCAAAACTCACGGGTGATCAACTTCTACACTTTGAAGCCGACGAACTTGCAATGCAATACATCCTTTTAGGATTACCCAATCCAATCCTTCGAAGTGTTGATGCTCAAAAGACTGCAAAAGCAATGTGGGAACAGATTCATCTTCTTATACAAGGCACAACACTCAATCAGGAAGACATGGAATCCAAAATCTACTTGTCTTATGAACACTTCATGATTGAACCAGGAGAGTCATTAGAATCTTATCATATTCGCTTTTCAGACATCATTAATGATTTGGACAAACACAATATCATCATGCCACGAATTGCTGTTAACACAAAGTTCCTAAGTAGTCTTGGTCCGGAATGGGAGGAGTATGTTATTTTTCTCCGTCAAGCTAAAGATATGCATCATGCTACCTACGGATTGTTGTACGACTATCAGAAGCCTCACCAAAAAGAAGTTGATAAGGAAAGGATTCTCCGTGGTCAAACTGTTTCACCATCACTTCTGGACAATCAACAACTTGCTTTGTGGGCTCAAACAAATATTCCTTTCAACAAGCTCTTCAACCCGCTCCTCAAACAACTGCAACCATCAAACCTTCTGATCCGTCACAACAACAACCTCAACAAAATCAATTGGTTCCATACAACAACACTGCTCAAGCTCTTTACAATGAAGCTGATGAGGACTCCGATGCCTTCGATGAACTGCAACAAGGATTTGTTATGATTGCTAAAGAATTTGGCCGTTATACAAACAAATCCAACAATCGCATTCGCTCTTCATCTAATACAAGGAATCAGGCTGTTGTGAACAATGGACGCGTTGAAGTTCAAAATCGTGGTTATGGTCGTCAGATGGGAGGTGGTCAAGGGTTCAATGCTATGGGAAGGAATAATATGGGTGCTCCGCAACCGCAAAGGGCTCAAGTGGTTGAACAAGGAAATGCTCAGAATGGGGTTAATGGTCTTCGTTGCTATAACTGTAATGAGAAGGGTCATCTGGCTAATGCATTTCCTAAACCGAGGACAAGAGGCAGTGCTTATTTCAAAGAGGCCTTGCTCTTGGCTCTTAAGGATGAAGCTGGTGGAACTCTTACCAACAAGGAACGAGCTTTATGGCGGATGCGATTCGTGATGATGATATGGAGGACTTGCAGGCTAATGCAGCAGTGATGTTGATGGCACAAATGCAAGCTCTCCACATGAGTGATACAGCCCAGTGTATGACATCGACGGCTTGTCCTGTGTACTGAACAAACAATTATCATCAATGAACCGATATCTCCACCACTTTCTCTATCCGACAAGGATCGAGTGTTCAACATAAGCCATCCACATCTCATTCCGATGATTATCAAATAGATCCCGTAGTTATATTTGATGATCAAAATGACCTTATGGTTAATATTGATAATCAAGTTGACTTCGTGGTTATATTTGAGGATCTAAATAATGATCATGTTGAGCCTTACGTTGAACAAAATGATCTTTTGTCTAACAGAGAAACTGAGCTCTTGACCTTAATTAAAGACCAACATTCTCGTTTGGAAATTTGCACGAAATTAAAAGAGAAAAATGCACTGTTAACCAGGGATAATGAATGCTTAATTCGACAACTCAACTTTTTCAAAACTCAAGAAAACCGTGAAAATGGTTTTGAAGCCATTTACAAAATCTTCATTTGTTCTGTGATGGAGATTTGGAAGTTGGATTTCGCAAGAAAACTTGTTTCATTCGTGATCTACAAGGAAACGATCTCATGTCTGGCTCTCGCAATTTTAGTCTCTACACCATCTCAATGCAAGACATGGTTGCTTCATCTCCTATTTGTTTACTCTCAAAGGCTACATCTACAAAATCTTGGCTATGGCACCGTCGTCTCTCACATCTAAACTTTCAAACCATAACCAACCTTGCTCGACACAAACTTGTTGAAGGTCTCCCGAGATTCAGGTATTCTAAAGATCACCTATGCTCAGCTTGTGAACAAGGGAAAAGCACCCGTGCTCATTTTCCTTCAAAGGTGGAACACGCTCTCAAAGATATGCTTCATCTTCTTCACATGGATTTGTGTGGTCCGATGCGCGTGCAGACAATTAACGGCAAACACTACATCTTGGTAATTGTTGATGACTATTCAAGATAGACTTGGGTTTATTTTCTTCGAAGTAAAGACCAAGCTCCACAGATGATCATCACCTTTCTCACGAAAATTCAAATTCAGCTCCGCAACACCGTCCGACAAATTCGAACAGACAAAGGAACTGAATTTGTAAATCAAACTCTTCGGGAATATTATGAGAAAGTGGGAATTGAGCATCAAACAACTATTGCCCGCACACCAGAACAAAACGGAGTTGTTGAAAGACGAAACCGCACATTAGTGGAAGCCGCCATAACGATGTTAATCAATGCTAAACTTCCAGATTACTTGTGGGCTGAAGCCGTCTCAACCGCATGCTACACTCGTAACCACTCAATGATTACTAAACGCCACAACAAAACACCATTTGAGCTTCTCCACAATCGTAAACCGAATCTCAAACACTTTCATGTCTTTAGATCTCTTTGCTATCCAAATAATGATCGTGATGACTTTGGAAAGCTCAAATCCAAAGCTGACATTGGAGTCTTTATTGGATATTGTGAGAATTCTAAAGGTTACCGGATCTGGAATCGTCCGGACAAAGCAGGTTATGGAAACGATTCATGCTAATTTTGATGAACTCACCGAAATGGCTTCTGAGTATAACAACTTAGAACCCGGTCACAACCGCTTAAACTTTCCCCAAACCCCATCATCACCAAACAAGCCCTCGCTTACTCGTCAACAAATGGAATGACTATTTGCTCCTCTATTCAGTGACGATATTGATGAACGTGCTCCAGGTGTATCCGCTATTTCCGCTCAACCGATAATACTCCTATACCGATACACTGCTACAACAACTATTTTTGAAGATGCACCACCAGTTGACTCTACTACAACAGTTGAACAAACTGCATCCAACGACACAGAACCAATGATGATGTTCTCAATGAAGTACCCCTCCCGCAGATTTTGATCCAAATGCGTTCTTTAACCCATTTTCTAATGAAACTGCTGCACCTGATGTCGCGGAATCATCTACAAGCCATTTGAATCCTCGAATGCATAATGAATATCAACATCAACCCTCTACACATCGATGGACAAAAGACCATCCTCTGGAAAATATTATTGGCAATCCAAACCAACCAGTCGTTACGAGACAACGTCTTCACACAGACGGTGAACATTGCATTTATGCACTCACTGTCTTCCAAACTGAACCTAAAAACATTAAGGATGAAATGACAAAAGATAACTGGATTGAATCCATGCAAGAAGAACTCAACCAATTCAAACGTCTTGAAGTATGGGAACTGGTTGAAAGACCATCAGGGGTCTACGTCATTGGTCTAAAATGGATTTGGAAGAACAAATTGAATGCTGAAGGGAATGTCATCGAAACAAGTTACGCCGGTGGCTAAGGGTTATAAACACGAAGAGGGTATTGACTTTGAAGAATCATTTGCTCTGGTTGCTCGTCTTGAGGCTATTTGGATATTTCTAGCGTTCGCGACTCATATGAACATAACGGTCTTTCAAATGGACGCCAAAACGCTTCAATGGTCAACCGAAAGAAACAGTTTATGTCACCCAGCCGAAGGATTCATTGATCCCGCTTCGAACCATGTCTACAAACTGAACAAAGCTCTGTGTGGTCTCAAACAAGCTCCTCGGGCGTGGTATGATAAGCTATCATCTTTCCTCATTGCCAATAATTTTACCAAAGGTTCGGTCGATCCAACTCTTTTCATACAATATCACGGGGAACATATTTTAATTGTTCAAATTTACGTGGATGACATCATTTTGGGTCAACACATTAAAAGTACTCAATCGCTTTTGCAAAACTAATGAAGAAACATTTTGAAATGTCCATGATGGGTGAACTTACGCTCTTTCAAGGACCGCAAGTTCATCAATCACCCCATGGTATTTTCTTGAGTCACCCAAATATGCCCTTGAAATTCGAACAAATTCGAATGAATACTTGTGATAATTATGCCACACCAATGGCACATACCAAGAAGCTGGACGCTGATTTGCATGGGAAATTGGTTGACCCTACCAAATACCGTAGTATTATTGGGTCTCTCTTGTATCTAACAGCCAGCAAACCTGATATTGTCTTTGCCATTTATCTTTGCTCCCGTTATCAGTCGCGACCAACTAAAACCCACCTCTCAGAGGCTAAAAGAATCCTCCGATACATCAAGGGAACCATTAATTTGGAGTTCTGGTATCCGAAGGATTCTGGTTTTGAACTAATAGCTTTTTCAGACGCCGATCACGCAGTGCTTAGACTCTCGAAAAGTACTTCGTGAGCTCTACAATTTCTTGGTGACAAACTGGTATCTTGGCAATCGAAGAAGCAGGACTGTACATCACTGTCATCAACCGAAGCAGAATATGTAGCCATGTCGGCGTGTTGTGCTCAAGTCATTTGGATGAGAACACAACTCAAAGACTATGGTTACGTATTTGACCGAATCCCGATGTACTGTGACAATCGGAGTGCTATTGTGATCTCGTGCAACTCTGTTCAACACTCAAAGTAAAAGCACATCGATCTTCGTTATCACTTCATCAAGGACCACGTGGAACAGGGTACTGTTGAATTATATTTCGTGGGTACAGAATACCAATTGGCAGATCTTATCACCAAAGCCTTAGCTCCCGCTAGGTTTAATGAGTTGGTCCACCGAATTGGTATGCGGTGTTTGACTCAAGAGGAACTGGATGAACTCTTAAAACATTCTTAAAAAACAGTCAAACACCAAAACCTCTTTTGTAAATATTTTTCAAAAACAAAATACAAAAATATAAAATCAGATAAAACAACAAAAATATTCTTCTATCTATATTTCTTTTAACATGGCAAGTACAACTCTTCTGTCAACACTCAAATCTTTCAAAATTCAGTATTTTTCCGATCAAGTGTTGAGGGGGAGAAAATAAATTCTTAACTATTTCAAAATAACCGTGTACTTGCAAGTTACCTTTTCCCGATTGTTTCTGTAAATGGTGGTCATATTTCTGGTTTTTTCTGACACTCCTCGGACTAAAATTTATAACCTTTCTTTATTTTTTAAGTCAAGGGGGAGTGTCGTCTAGTTTCTGTCTTAAAATCTTTCGTTTGGTAACCAAAATGGAAGTTAAAAGGCTTTGGATGAAAATAGAAAAGGTGGAGGGGCTAATATTGTCAAAAGCTCAAAGTTATTTTAATAAAACTCCTCACCTAACCTTTTCACTTCACATTTATTACACACACCAAACTCATCCTACGCATAATAATCGTTCAACAAATCCAAAGTTTTGATCATCAATCTGTAAGTGATTTTGTGTTTGTAACACGCTTTTAAACATTGGTTTTGATTTTCAAACAAATCCAACGGTTAAATTTATGAATATGGTTGATTTTGTGTTATACGCATACGCGTAAGAACACATGATCATGTTTATGTGTTTGAGGTTAAGATAAATGGGTCAAAACGTTTCTTTAATTTCAATGATACTATGTTTATCCTCAAAATCCACCCAGAAACACGAATTGATGGTTTTTCAAAATTAGGGTTCATGAGTCGTTTTGGGTGTTTTCATTTGTGAACGTTTTTGGTGATAAAGATTGTTATAATAGGTTGTTTTCAAGTTGAATTAATCATAACTAAACCCAGAAACTCTAATGATTCATTAATTGGAATTTATGGTTTATATTCATACGGTTTGGGTATTTTTGATTCATGACTTATTTGATGTTAAAACTTGGATAAAACAACTCTATAGGCTTCTTAGACTTACCAGAAAAATTTTGGTGCTATTTCCATGGCTAGATTTGTTATGCGTAATTCTTGAAACTAGGGTTTAAGCTCTACGCATAAGGTTTTCTACGCGTAAAATGTTTAATGAGTTTTCATGCCATGATCTGTTATAGAATGGATGTATGTGTTAATATTGTTGCTATGATGACTTTATTTCAGGTCTGCTACACGTAGAATTCAGAATCAAGGTCATTAGCAATCTACGCATAAGGATCACCTTACGCGTAGAAGGTTATGCGTAATAGAAATCTTACGCGTAGCGTTTACGCGTAAGGTTCTACAAAGGGACTACGCGTATCCTGTGAAGGATATGCGTAAACAGTGACCACTACGCATAAGGTCTACTCTTACGAGTAAGCCTTACGCGTAAGGTTTTATATACGCTTACGCGTAAGCTCTACGCATAAGGTTACCCTGTTCCTACGCGTAATATTTCTTACGCGTAAGTCAGGTTCCTACTCATAAGCTTGTGTCTACGCGTATAACTCCTGTTTACGCATAAGCTACCATTTTTACGCTTAAGCCTTGATCAAACCTTCATTATGAATTGTTACGCGTGCAAACATGTAAATAAATAAATCATAACGTCACAAAACCAATAAATGTCACTGATAAGCTTAAACGTTTAATATGTTGTGGAAAATAAGTGATAACATAAACTTTAAAACTTAAAGTTAACTAACTCACGTAACTTTTCTCGACGACATTGGACTATTGAACAAACAAGTGACTTTGGACTCGTAACAATCATTGACATATCTCATTCATTAAGCAGACAATAAAACCTTCTATTGACTAACATTATGTCTTTCGATATGTTGGTTCTTTTGGCTAAATGTGTTTCAGATCATGACATGGAAGCTCAAATGAATGTGGATGCACCAAATGTCCTCACCATTGCTGATATCTTCCCATATGGCTATCCAATGAAGATTGGAAAGAATAATCTTCGTGTCGACTTTGAAACTCTCACCGCTCGAATCTTCTTGTCTCATTGCAGGTGGATATTCAAGAATCATCCCTATCAAAACATGCTCACCAATTCCGCCATCGTTCGGAGATCTACATTCAGAATTCGGAATACTATGCTAATGATCAAAGGACAGAATGTTGTGACTGTAACTCTCAACCACAAACAACTCACCATCACACCGGCAGATTTAAGGGCTGTCCTCCTCATTCCTCGACATCATACCAATCAATTCTCTCACGCACCAACCAAGAGACTGTTCTGCAATTTTTGATTGATATTGGGTACGACGAAGCTTCAGGAGTAATCAATAAGCATTCACATGTGGATCTAAAGAACATTCCTCAGCCTTGGAGAACCCTTTATATCATCATCACAAAATCGGTTTCTGGTCGTGACAGCGGCTATGAGCATCCCAAGCTCGTGGAACTGCAAATCTTTTGGGCTCTGATCAACATGAAGCACATCGAAGTTGAAGCTCTGATTTGGGATGACATGATGACATTCCTCAAAAAGCTTGGCTCAAAGATTCCTTACATCAGATACACTAAACTGTTGATCCAGAGAGCACTTGGGTATAACCCAGATATCCCCAAGAGAATCAATGACCCTAACAATCACGACATGTTGTCTGAACCTACCCTAACTGTCAGATTTAAGGAATCAACAACTAAGAAACAGGGTGCTGTGTTGCCAGACCATCTTCTCTCAGATGAACTCAAAAAGCTCTACTCTTATACAAGATACTTGGTTGCTGTGGAAGAGAACAAAGTTGGATTTCTTGATGAAAAATCTTCTGGTACGCCTACAAGGAAAACCAGAAGAGGAAGTGGAGGAAGTGCTGAAAGCACTGAGAGTCAGAGGAAGTTCCCTAGGAGGAATCCTCCACGAAAGAGGACAGTTCCCGCCAAGGAAGCTTTCCTATTCCCGCACCTAAGCCTGAACCGCAAAGAAAGCTAATAGACGAGGACTCGGAGGGTACTGCATCAGATGAAGAGATTTTCTACTCTGAAACTGCTAAAGATGACACTACAACGGTATCTAAACCTCCCAGTCCACCAGCTGAACACGGCAAAGGAAAGACTCCAGTCATTGAGCAACAAGAAGAAGAAGATTCAGATGAAGAGCAACTAGACACTGATTACAGGAAAAAGTTCAAATTCATTAGACTTCAACACGTCGCACAAGAATTTGCTAAAGAACAAATGGGTGGCCCCGGAGGGTCAAGTGGTGGAGTTCAACCTACACCAAATCCTGATGCGGTTTATCAACCCGATAAGGGATCTGGTGCCACCACTTTGGAACAACAACAAACACGTGTGGAGGACACTCTTGAGTATGACTTTGAAGAACCAGAAAAGGAAAAGACTTCTGGTGATGAAACAAAGACTGATGATACGACTAAGTCTGGAAAAGATGATGACGCTGATTATGATAAGCTTCTTCTAGACAGTCCAACACGTCCCAAGGAGAAAACCTCGAAACCTCATAAGGACCCCGAGTCTCCTCATGTCTCTTCGTCATCAGATTCTTCTTCTCATTCTTCACCACCACCATCAAAAAGATCAACCAAATCATCATCCAAATCAGTGAAGAAGCCAACTGCCTCTTGGATGTCTCATGCAAAGTCACGAATCGTTAAAGCTGTCAAACATGTCAGAGAGAAAAATATTACAAAGAAGAAGTTAGATTTTCTTGCTGACCAGATACAGTATCTTCATGATGAGCAAGACAAAATGCAAGTTGAAAGGGAGTATGTCCAGAAGCTCATGAAAGATGTTCTTCAAGGGAGAATGGACGAGATGATCAAAGGATACTCTCACAAGTTCCTCATGGAGGTCGTTCCTAAACTGACAAAGGAGATGTATACCAGACAACTTTATCCAAATCTCTTACATTTGGCCAAGCAAGCCATGAAATCAACTCCAATGAATTTGAGCATCAATCCAGTTAAACTCACAATCTTCTCAGATGATGAATTGGTGAACCGGCTAGTAGCTCAAATGTCGAAACGCTCTGCAACGTTTGCCTCCTACGAAGCTAAATTGTTTGAAGCATTGCTGGAATACCAACTCAGGTCGGCATACAGAGAAGAAGCTATAAGGCCTAAACGTTCAAGAGACGACGAAGACAAAGATCAGGATAAGGATAACGAGCCCAAACGCATCGAAGAAGTCCGGTGAATCATCCTTCATTCAAGACTCAATGCGCCTCCACCCCAAAGGACTCCAGCTCAACAACGATCCCATCCTCGCTCTTCAACTGAAAAACCTCAGATTCGAGACACCACCCCATACTCAGAAAACCGGTGATCACTTTGAGTATACGGGTGGTGACGATGAGGAAATCCCCGAGCCACAACAATGACCCATCTCTCGACACGATAAGAAACCGAATCTTCAACCAGGCCAAAGAAAAGAAGAAAAGGCGCTATGACCGACGCCTTATCATGGCTGGACGAGGATGATCAATTTGAATGGTTCTCGAAGTTTGTTGATTCCACTCGCACCCATCCAAGGTCAAGAGGTTACAGAATGTAGTACATTGGAGCATGCGAAACTACTGCAAGAAAAATTCCATGTGAAAAAGATGACGAAATCCTAGTTGAAGCGAATCAAGAATGAAGCATTTCAACTGCTAAAAGACAGCTCGGAAAGTGCTATAGAAGTTGAGTATCACCTTGATAATATAGCACGAGCCATGTCTAACAACATGGATTGGCTCAACCCAGAAGCAAACATCGACTTCACCAAACGGGACAATCCTCCATATTACACCGACTCGTCCAAACCTCAGCCAACAATTGGCCAACCAGATCAGCCTAGGATTCCATTCAGATATTTCTTCAACAAAGACTTGGAATTTCTTCTTCACGGTGGCGATGGTTCAAGGAAATACGCTACATCACTGACACTTCCATTCCCACCATATACTCTAACTGTATAGCCATCGAGGAAAGAGCGAACCACATGTTCTCCAACAATGTGGAAGAGTATGACCGTGATGCACTGTATGGGATTCACCATTGGCCGGAACGCCAAGAATCTACTACGTAAGCCAGGTTCGAAGTCTCAACATGAAGTGTTCAAGACTAAGAGTATCATAGCCATCAAACATGTTGATCTTTCGTCCAAATGGGACTACACTTTTCTCAAAAATATTGTGGTCAAAAGGCAAGACGAAAGAGATTATGCATTCTCTGAAGCGGACTTTGAGAATTTGTCTCTCAACGACATTGAAGACATGTAACTTGCCAAAGTACAGGGTCGCATGAGACAATTTTCAACTGAAGTACAACGTGAATTCATCAAGTCCTTGCTTATCTTCATCAGACGCATAGTCATCAAAGAACGTGTAGAAGATCTCCACCTTGCAGTTGAATCATATCAGACCCGTGTCAACTTCACTCCACCTCAGCTAGATCTTCCCGACATCAACCAGCTTTCACAATATACACTCATCAACCAACCATTCGGAGTGGTTTACCTTAGTGAAACACTACGCAATCGCTGATGGCGTGTAGAGATCATCACAAGTTTGGGGATCACACATTGAAGAAGGTTAGGGACGGATTAGCTTATAGGTTGAAGGATATTCATGAAGGAATTGGGTCTAAAAGCGATGGAATTCTAAGGAAAGACGGGATGTGAAGAGGATCATCACCATGATTGATGAAAGGTTGTATCGGAGGATCGAACACCGGAGAGCTTTGTAGGCGGTCGTCCCAGGATTGCTCTCGTCGGCTATCAACGCCCGCGCATTCCCGGAAACATTGATGGACTTCCTGGTACCCCTTGAACTGTTTCTATTTCATAATATTTTGGATGTGTGATTTATATGTCTATGGCTTGTGCACACATTACAGTGTACAACCCGCTCTTGTAAATAAAGGACCCGTGGTACGCTTGTGCCACAATCCTTATATAAGGAGCGAAAGCTTCTTACTTTTGAGTAAAACCTATTAAACCTTTCATTTTTCAAGGTTTTGCTCAAAAGAACAAGTACTTCCCCTTATGTTTTTCAAAACCTCAACCGTTTATCTCACTTGTTGAAGGGGAGTATTTGACTAAAATCTTTGTTCACAAATTGTTCACAGTGGTCATCTTCCCATAAAACTCAAAATGGTCATATTTATTCTCAACATTTCGTCAAAAATAACATTTATATGTCATTTTTGAGGGGAAGAAAAATACGTGATAAGAAATATGTTGTGTTTTGCTCATGAATTCTCGTGTGAAAAGACTTCAACCCATGAATTGACAGGAACTGAACAGTCATACATTGAAAAGATTTGTCTTCCAAGACTTATCCAAGTAAATCGTACCTATTCGAGAAGCTCTTGATAGACATGAACTTTGATGGGTTTGACAACATCTTCAAGGTAATTATTAGAGCTAGTTGTCACCTAAAAGCTGACAATGTATCTCTTTAACTATACAATGTAATCGTGTCTCGCAAGGAATTGTCTATCTTGAGTCGATCAATTCAAAAAGTGCGCGCTCTTTCCTCACTGTGCAGATTTATGTCAAAACTCTTAAGCACATGTTGAGGGGGAGTATTTCTGCAAAAGATCAAACTCTTACAGTGGTACAAAATGTTTTCATTCATAAACACTTTAAGAGATTTTCATGTAAATGGTTTTTATGGCAATGGATTTATAAGGTGATCAAGGTAAGGAATAACCGTCCTATGATCCGCCAGAGGGATCTACCCAAGGACACTACCAATAGTTAGAATTAGAAGTCCTTAGGTATGATTATAAAAAGGAGAAAATGAGAATCGGAGAAAGAAGGAGTTGAAGAATTAAAAAGAAATGTAAAGAAAAGGGTGAAAAGAAATAGCCCTCCAGATTATTCAACTTAGGGCATACACCGGGTTCAATTCATATGCTACTGGTTGTCGCTTGATGACGCCGGTATTGAAGATTAAAAGTCGTCATGGACCCAGTGACGCATGCACTAAACCTTCTTAGCCACTCAAGTTTCTCTCAAAAGAAGCTTGTTTCATTCTCACAGGGAACCCTACGTAAACTATCGGCTTTCTCTTAGAGATTGCTGGTATTGAAGAAGGATACCCTCTCCCTAGTCTCCGCTCAGGAAAACCAAAACGCACTATTGAGTCTAGAGCCATGAGATTCATCAAAAGATCTCTTAGGTACACTTGACATTTCATCACTTGCTGTTCAACAATAAGAACATCGGTGGTACGTTATCGAGTCCTTCACAGATCTTAGCAATCTGTCGAGAACATTTATGAGAGGTTCACAATTGTGATCCTCGGTGATTGAATGGAAACTCCTGCCAGGGTCAACATCAAACAGCCGACAGAGGTCACTTCGGTAACACCTCGTGGATTACGCTTAGTGTGTCTCAAACGGTCTACAGTCGTGAGGTGATGCTTCGTGTACCTCGACTCATCCAACCGTAGATATACTTCGGTACATCGTGTTATCTCACTTGTGGGACTCCGGTTCAGGAACGGCCTTTGTGAGAATTAGAGCTGTGTTTTCACACTATGCTGTTAACACTCTCGAAGTTCAAACTTGTAAGTGCTGGTATCCGCTTATTACTAACTGTTTTCATGTTTTCCTCTTATGGAAGCTCTGGAGCGGAACGATCGTGCAGATTCTTCACATGCTCATGCCAACATCATCACTAATGGAAGTTCTAACTAAAAGCAACACAAAAGTCAGAATGATTCTTCGTCAAACCAAAGAATCTACAAAGTTAAAGACTTAAAGAACTTCATCAGTACTGAAATCCAACATCAAAGAGCGTGTGGGCATGTTGAAGAATGACTTGGAGACACCGAGCAATGAAGCGCACTGAGGCGTAACGATGAGACAACAATAACATACTATCACTATCACCACAAAGAACAAAGATCAAAGAACAAAGAAAATGATGACGTCAAAGCAGAACTGTTTAAAGAAAACAATTTCTCTACACTGGAGAGATTGTTCAAATCAAGGAAATCCTTCTCACAAGAAAGAAGAATGTCAGAAGACGTCAAAGCTACTATTACATCAACGCCTTCACCGTTCATATTCATTCATCACCAACACTTAGGGGGAGATTGTTGGAATCACTCCTAAACCTAAATCAAGTGTTAGTAATTCATATGTAATAGTTAGCTTAATATGGCCTTTATGTTAGTAATTAGCCTTAGGCTTATGTAGATGGCCCATAAGCCTAGGCCTAGTCCAATAAGGAAAAGGATGGGAACTAGGAGTGTTGCCCAAGCTTCCCTCCTATAAATACTATGTAATAACCCTCACTTGAGGGTTGGTTGTTCAATTTACTCTTTCACTCATACTCCTACACGTAACCATCTTTACTATACGTGTGTGTTTGTTTGGTTTGTTGTTCATTCGCCTCTATCTCTTCTCTATTTCTTCTATTGTTACTTGTGTTGCCTATTTGGGAACCTAACAGTGGCGGCTTCTCTTTTTTCTTCCAAGAGTTCGAGGTTCAGGCGGAGGTCCTGGTCGTTGGAGACCTGATTTACGGCTGTGCACCAGATGCTTGACATTCCGATTTCCACTGGGATGACCGCTTATGTGCCATATGTGAGGGAAAATGGGGTTTCCCCGTTGCTAGTCTTGATCATCGTTCTGTGAGCCCATAGCACATGTGGCACTTCTTATATTCAGTCTTTGCTACCTCTCTCCAACCTTGCCTTTATGCCATCTCCCAAGCTCTTGTTCGCACTTTCTACCAATCCATTTTCCTGCGGATGTTTGACGGACGCGAAACGTTGTTTGATATTGAGTTTCTCACACCATTCCTTAAACGGATTGTCGCGAAACTGTTTCTCGTTGTCCGACACTATCTCGCCCGGCAGCCCAAATCGACACACGATGTTGTCCCAAACGAACTTCTTAACTTGTTTGCCTGTGATGGTAGCCAGGGGTTTGGCCTCGATCCACTTGGTGAAATAATCAATTTCCACTATCATGTACTTGACCTTGCCCGGTGCTTCTGGGAAAGGGCCACAGATGTCCAGTCCCCATTTGTAAAAGGGCCAGGGAGAGGTGATCGGGGTCAAGTTTTATTGCGGGTTCTTTGGCACCGGACGATGAACTTGGCAATCTTTGCATTTCTGTATAAGTTCCTGAGCGTCCTTGTGCATTGTCGGCCAATAGTACCCGGATCAGATTGCTTTGGCAACGACTGCTCTTGGTCCTGAGTGCATACTACACGAGCCCTCGTGAATTTCCCATATCACATAGTTGGCTTGATCTGGACCAACACATCAGAGCCACGGTTTAAGGAATGATCTCCGGAATAGGACGCCGTCCCTTAGCGCATACTATCGCGCCTTGATCCTCAGCTTTCTGGCTTGCTTGGCATCCGTTGGAAATGTTTCGTCCTTTAGATAATCGACCAGAGGGGTCATCTATGTGTCCCCTTCCTCTTCAACCACAGCCAAGACTTCCCTTTCCTCGATTGACTTTTCCTTCAGGACATCCACGAGTACTTGTTTTGTTAGGTGGTGATAACATCAAATAGTCATGAATATTAAGTGTCAATTTCCTCCGATAATGCTCGTATTTTATATCATTTATATGGATTTACGCTTGTTTTCCTTTATATTTCACTTTCAGGTAAAATACGAGCATTGGAGCTAAAGAGACGCGGATTTGGAGAGTTTATTGAAGATTTATCATAGTATGCTCACTTTGAAGAAGTTACGACGTAACTCCTCTCTCACATTACGCCGTAACTAAAGCGTGGCTCAGAAAACCAACTTAATAGCAGATTACGGCATAACTCTCCCAAAGATTACGGCGTAACCAACAAGGTCAAATGAGGTTCCGCGCCGCTGCAAGCTACGCCGTAACTCTTGCATCAATTATGGCGTAACCAAGATTTATTGAAGATACGGCGTAACCCCTTCCATAGTTACGCCGTAACCAGCTTTATTAGTGCAAATTAAGAAGAATTGTATGTTACGGTGTAACTCTTATAATTAGTTACGCCGTAAACAGATCTGGCCTATAAATACCCCATGATTTCCAGCATTTCAAAGCATCTCATTTCACACACAACATTCAGAGAACGTGAGAAGAAGTCGAAGGCATATCTAGAGGAGCATACGGAGCCATCTCCAAGGGAGAAATCAGTCCCCTACGATAAGCATTGCTTTTTATCTTTTCTTTACTTTCAATTCATGTATTTCGTAATGTTAAACATTGAATTGATTGTAATAGTTAATATGAGCGGCTAAGCACCTCTAGGTGCTGGCCTATTTATGATTCCTTAATTTTTTTATTTGCGTTTACATTGCTTCCGTATAATTATTTCTAAGTGTATGCATGCATAGTTTGTTGGTAGCTACCCTTGTTTTGGTTGTTTTGAATGGCGGTAGAGGCTAGTTACTTAGGAGATATGACCAACTGACCCTAAGTAAGTAGACTGAGACGGGAAGGGTAAGATATGACCAACTAACGACCCTTTCTACTTGTGCGATTTGACAAACTGATCACCTACCATTTGGATGAACTTAAGAAGTAAGGGGTGAGTGTTTAAGATGCTAGCTCCCGGGCACTCACTGTTATGAATTTAGCATGTAGCGGTACTTAATGACTTGGCTTAGGGGACCAACAACAACTGGACTTATGACGGGGCACCTGATTTCTCCAGTGAGACCCTTTGCTGATAGGTTATGATGAACTGACCAAATGCTGTCCTAGCGACTTTGACCCCACCTGAAGTAATTGGAAGTAATTAGGCGTAAACACTATAATTAGGATGATTAACTAGGTTAGCACGCCTCTCCTTTATTGATCACAACCTTCATCTTTATTTGCTTTAGAAGTTAATCATATCAAAATCATACTAAAATCTGTGACACCTAGAGTTAGTTTAAATCCGCACACATAGCTCTTGGGACGACCTCGGTTTTTCCGAATACTACACTACACATGACCGGGTATACTTCGCATTAGTGCATTAGGGTAAAACATAGGTATAACGAGTAATTATAAATATTAAAATCTGGTCAGTAAAACCTGCATCAAGTTTTTGGCGCCGCTGTCGGGGAGTTATATTAGGATTTCTATTAAGTCTTTCATTTTTGTTTTGTTTTAAAATTTTCTCAAATTCTCACGATCTCTTTTCAAGTTTCAGTTTCCATGAAAGTTGTTAACATTGATGACCTCACTCTTGAGGAGTATTGGGCGTTGACAAGAAAAGAACAAGGGCTGGGGCTCGTAAGACCGACAATTGGAGCTAATGTCCGTTTCGAGATTAAAGACCAATTTATGAGGTAGCTTCCTGCTAACCCTTTTTCAGGAAACAGGGACGAAGATGCGTATGAGCACGTTGAGAATGTCTTGTACATCGCAAGCCTTTTCAACATTCCGGGTATGTCTCATGACGCTGTTATGCTAAGGGTGTTCCCCATGACTCTTACTGGGGCTGCCAGAAGATGGATCGAAAGATTGCCCGCCAGGGCAATTGATACATGGGCTCTACTAAAAAAGCACTTCATTCAGAGGTATTGTCCTCTGTCAAAGATATCTAACCAACTCTTGGAGATCCATAATTTCAAGCAAAAAGACGATGAAACATTGTATCAAGCCTAGGATAGATACAATGATCTCCTTTACAAGTGTCCTACACATGATCTAAACAACCAGCAAAAGGTCAACTTCTTCTACAAAGAGATAAACGTGACTACAAGACAGATGATGGACTATCAAGGACCAATTCCGAGCATGACTCCTACTCTAGCAATTGAAGCCATCCAAAAAATGGCTGATCATTCCCAAAAATGGCACGATGGAGGAAGCAAAAGAAACCAAGGCAGAAGTTTTGACGGATTTGAAGCCATCACTAACAAGCTAGAGAATCTGGGTCGGGATATGCTAAAAATCAGAGAAACTGTTCATGCCATCCAAGTAGGTTGCGAAAGCTGCGGGGGAGGACATCTCACCAAGAATTGTCCTCACATTAACGAAGAAAACATAATCGAAGAAGCTAAATATGGAGAAAATCGACCGTTTTACGGAGATAATCGAAATAGTAATGGGTATCGTGGAAATTACAACCTCGGGCCTTATAGAGAAAAAAGGCCCAACCTTGAAGAGACCATAAACAAATTCCCCGGAAAGCTCACCCGAAGCAAAAAGAACAAGATAAATGGCTCAGGAATTTCCAGGAAAACACAAATAAAAATCTTTCCAGGCACGACATAACCCTAAAAAACCTTGAAGCCATGGTAGAAAAGCTCAATACAGAGATAGAGATCAGTAACATTGAACCTGAGGGGACCAAACCTATGGTGGTATGCAATGCCGTTTTTGTTGATGATAATTCGCAGGAAGTGATTGAGGAGTGCAAATCTACAACCGAAAATTTAGAGGAGACGATTGTCGACAACCAGGTGCAGTTACGCCGTAACTATTTTCCAGAGTTACGGCGTAACCATGATTCAGAAGGCGAAACCAGGTCAGAAATCGGTTTATTTTCAGTTAAGGATATTAGCGCAGACGGGTTAGTCATTCCATGTTCAGTTGGGAGTTATGATATCTTGGGGGTAGTAGATTTTGGGTTTAGTATAAACATCATGCCACTTTCCATATTCTTAAAACTCAAATTAATCCATCTTTGGAAAACAGATATTGTGATGAGATGGCAAATAAGACCAAGGCTACTCCGTTAGGAATTACAGGTGGTACTTGCGTTAAGGTCGATAGATTTGTTTCTGCCCCCGAATTTGTGGTTATCGACATGGAGAAAAATACGAAGGAACGTTTGATTCTTGGTAAACCGTTCCTTGACTCATTGGGATACTATGGTGATAGAGTAGAATTTAAATTGGACAAAACCTTATGCCATAAGCCGGATGAAATTGTAACAACTGAGGAATCACCGGAGGTTAAATTGGATTATTCCGATAGATTTCCTCCTTCACATTTTGGCCATTTGCAGGGGACCTAATCAAGTGATGATGACAACAACAATGAAGAAGATAACGAGGTCTGACCTTCTGTGCCTAGTTATGTTGTTACGGGTAAACTTCACTGTTGTGCTCCTGAAATTTGTTTGATAGAAGGGTCCAAAGTGACATTGCCTACATGTTCTCCTTATCAAAAATGATGTAATGGAGGAATAGAATTTCTCATTCGTAGGATTGAAAAAGCAGCAGAAGTTTGGTGGTGTTGGGAAGACGAAAAATTAGTTAAGAGGCGATGGATTTAAGGGCACAATATTATGAACGATTGGTTCACTGAGGTCGATTGGACTATTCATTTTTGTGAACCAGCTATGATGTCTGATGAATTCACCAGGGCATGGCCTACATGCGACCTCAACCGCAAGATTTGCGATGGAGGAGAATTCCCCGATCCTAACTGGCTCAAACGCAAAGAATGGGTATGTTTTGAAGAGGAAAAGAGAAAGGAAGTCGGATACAAGGGAATCTCATTTGAAAACTGGTTACGAGTAAAGTTTGGAGCTGTTAAAATAAAATGGGAAGAAGAGGTTAAATTTCGTTACGAGTGGGCAAAGGCTAATTTTTTGCAAGAAAATCGACATTCCATAACTCGGTTTGCTTCTCCACGTGTTTGGGACCAGCCTTCTTCAAGTAAAAGAGCAGTCAAGGAGGATGTTAACCGAAGGCCACCATAAAGCCCCAAGGCTCTGAGTCTAACTTAAAGACTCATAAATAAAGAAAAGTGCTCTTTCGGGAGACAACCCAAATTATCCCTTTCTTTTGTTTTATTTCCATTTTTGTTGGGTTTTGTGTTTTTAACCATTTTTCAGAAACGAAGAAAATTTGCTGTAGCATGCCGATCCGACCGAGTTACGGCTAACTCATTCTCATGGTTACGCCGCAGATCTTTTGCGCAGTAACTTCGAAGCATTACTAATTGCGCGCGTAATCCCACTCGAGGTTACGCCAGTAGCTACACTTTTGCAAATGTCGCAAAGTTTTACCTAGTTACGGCGTAACTCCATCTGGAGTTACGACGTAACTGTCCTCTGCGTTACTTCTTTCATTTTAAACACAATAACCTTGTATTAGCTTTCAAATAAACTTTGTGGGTATGTTCCCTGTAAGCCCTCACGAGACTACACTCGTCTACTTGGGACACCAAGTGGTTTAAAAGGCTTGATGCATACGCTAAATGCAACCGTGATTCCTACGAAAGTGAGTTAGATTTCGTTTTCATTTTTCTTTTTCTTTTTAGAATTATGCTTGTCGGTAGTGTGATTTCAGGGATTGAAGTTTGCTTGTGGATGCTTATGCGAAGGCACGACTCTTTTCGTGGGCCTTCCTTCTTTTTGAAGCAAATTTCAGGGAAGTTCTCGCTCTAATTCTACTTTTCTCTTCACCTTTATTTAACGCTTAGTACAAAAGGGACTTTGTACAATTCAAGTGGGGGGACGGGAGTAGAATTGTCTCTTGAAATTTATTGCCCTCGTTTTTCTAGTTTATTTTGAAAAATTATGCCATTTTTAAAATTTTGACATGTTTTTCTTAACCTAACTAGATTAGACCTTAGCCGAGCACATTATAACCCTTGATATTATATGGTGATACTAGCCTTATCCGTTTCCAAATTTTACCCCAAATCCACCAAATTATGAGTGCATCATTTCGAGACCATAGACGAGGTATGTTGAGTTAGCTCGATGTATTTGGACTTTCAGTTTAAGAGGGCAGTATTATAGGATTATCACCCAAATAGCCTATCATTGTGTGTCAATCGATTAGTCACCTCGACTTCTCGACCCCCATGTTAAACCCTTTGTTGCACTCTCCTTTAGTGCAAGATGCCCCTAGATACACCCTTCTGAGCCATTCATTTCATTTTGTTCACCCAACATATTGTTTCGATACACCATTACACCTTACCCTACCCTGTAGTCTTTATTTGTAATTGGGAAGTCATCATTTGCCTAAGTTCAAGGTTCAAGTAGAAAGGTTCGGGAATCACGCTCTCGTCGACGACATATCCTTAAAGATCATTGAAGACCCCCCAAATTCTCATATTTTTCATCTTAAGTGGGGTGATGTTATGTTATTATGTTATGTTAAAAAAATGATGAAGTGATTCAATATATATATATATATATATATATATATATATATATAATTTAGTTTTCATTTGTTTGTAAAGTGCGATGTTATAAGCACTATTGTTATGAGCTTAATATAGATTTAGTATCGAGGAGGCCACCTCGATCACATTTGAAGAATGAAGTTGGAAGTGTGCCTATCATGACGTCCTCTAATGGCAGATCTACCTGATTATATCATGATCCGGTTTCTTGACTTCGAAACTTGAGCTTTGGGCAAACGGTAAGTGGTGATGACTTAGTTGCAGATTTAGACTATTTGCTTGATTTTGTTTTACACCAATTTTATCCCATGTCTTATCCTACCCTTAGTCATGAAGCATGTCTAGGTGATGCAGCGAGCAATCTTTGGTGTCTTGACCATGGATTTGGTCATATATAATTGATTTTTTCCACTTCGCCGTGACATGTTAGTAATGACAAATCAACATTAACCTTTGTCGTGTCTACCCATATTGCCTTCAAGAATTGTTTAGTCCTTAACTCTAGTGGTGCAGATTTGTGTAACCACCAAGCTTATGATAGAATACATCCTATGACTGTGCAATGAGTGATCACCCCGAAATTGACACTTATAATAGTTGAGAGATTTGAGTGTTTTGTTCCCATTTCGTGAGGTGTTCGGCTTTTTTTATTCTAGCATAAGGGATTTGTAAACTTATATTTTCCAGGTAATGGGAGATATCTTTTTAGGAATCTATCTAATAAGGTCTACTTGAGGGCAAGTAGAGTTCAAGTGGGGGGATATTTAATAACATGAAATAGTCCTGAATATTAAGTGTCAATTTCCCCTGATAATGCTCGTATTTTATATCATTTATATGGATTTACGCTTGTTTTCCTTTATATTTCACTTTTAGGTAAAATACGAGCATTGGAGCTAAAGAGACGCGGATTTAGAGAGTTTATTGAATATTTATCATAGTATGCTCACTTTGAAGAAGTTGCGGCGTAACTCCTCTCTCACATTACGCCGTAACTAAAGCGTGGCTCAGAAAACCAACTTAACAGCAGATTACGGCGTAACTCTCCTAAAGATTACGGCGTAACTAACTAGGTCAAATGAGGTTTCTCGCCACTGCAAGCTACGTCGTAACTCTTGCATCAATTACGGCGTAACCAAGATTTATTGAAGATACGGCGTAACTCCTTCCACAGTTACGCCGTAACCAGAATTATTAGTGCAAATTACGAAGAATTGTATGTTACGGCATAACTTTTATAATTAGTTACGCCGTAACTAGATCTGGCTTATAAATACCCCACGATTTCCAGCATTTCAAAGCATCCCATTTCACACACAACATTCAGAGAACGTGAGAAGAAGTCGAAGGCAGATCTAGAGGAGCATACGGAGCTATCTCCAAGTGAGAAATCACTCCCCTACGATAAGCATTAGCTTTTTATCTTTTCTTTACTTTCAAATCATGTATTTCGTAACGTTAAACATTGAATCGATTGTTATAGTTAATATGAGCGGCTAAGCACCTCTAGGTGCTGGCCTAGTTATGATTCCTTAATTGTTTTATTTATGTTTACATTGCTTCCGTATAATTATTTCTAAGTGTATGCATGCATAGTTTGTTGGTAGCTACCCTTGTTTCGTTAGTTTTGAATGGCGGTAGTGGCTAGTTACTTAGGAGATATGACCAACTGACCCTAAGTAAGTAGACCGAGACCGAAGGGTAAGATATGACCAACTCGACGACCCTTTTACTTGTGTGATTTGACCAACTGATCACCTACCGTTTGGATGAACTTAAGAAGTCAGGGGTGAGTGTTTAAGATGCTAGCGCCCGGGAACTCACTGTTATGAATCTAGCATGTAGCGGTACTTAATGACTTGGCTTAGGGACCGTGAACAACCGGACTTATGACGGGCACTGATTTCTCCAAGTGGGACCCTTTGCTGATAGGTTAGGACGAACTGACCAAATGTTGTCCTATCGACTTTGACCCCACCTGAAGTAATTGGAAGTAATTAGACATAAACACTACTAATTAGGATGATTAACTAGGTTAGCACCCCTCTCCTCTATTGATCACAACCTTCATCTTTATTTTCTTTAGTAGTTAATCATATCGAAATCATATTATAATCTGTGACACCTAGACTTAGTTTAAATCCGCACACATAGTTCTTGGGACAACCTCGGTTTTACCGAATACTACACTACACACGATCGGGTACTTATAAATATTAAATTCCGATCAGTAAAACCTGCATCAGGTGGGCAAAGCTGGTAGAAGCTTTTTTGCTTAATGTGTCCGCCTGCTTGTTCTGGCTTCGCGAGAACTGTTAGATAGAGAATGTCTGGAAGCCTTCGATCAGAGCTTTGACTTTAGTTAGGTAACGCATCATGCTTTCTTCCTTTGCCTCATATGAGCCATTGATTTGGTTTGCCACCAGTCTAGAGTCTACGTTTGCTGAAAGGTCTTTTACCTTAATTTGCTCTGCAATTCGCAAACTTGCTATCAGCGCCTCATACTCAGCCTCGTTTTTGGATGCCTTAAATTCAAAGCGCAGGTCATATGTGAATTCTTTCCCATCTGGACTTGTCAGGATTAAGCCAGCTCCGTACCCTTCCTGGCATGCAGATCCGTCCGTGAATAGATTCCATGGTTCTGAGTATGGCTGCTTGTCTGTTGGCTTGTCGGGGAATCCTTCTTCCGGAACTTCAGCGATGAAATCTGCCAACACTTGTCCTTTGATAGTCGTCCTGGGTCTGAAGCTAATGTCATGCTCATCCAGCTCTATCACCCATCCGGCCATTCTTCCACTCTTCTATGTTTTGGTTAGCACCTGCTTCAGGGGTTGATCTGTGATAACTGCCACCGGATGTGCTTGGAAATATCGCTACAGTCTGCGGGATGCGTACGCCAATGCGAGTACTAGCTTCTCGATTGGGTTGTAATTCATCTCTGGCCCCTTCAAGGCGTGACTGACAAAATAGTATGGCTCTTGTCGCGACTCCCTTTGTGCTAGCAAGACTGCGCTCAATGCTTCATGTGTCGCGTGTTGTCCCAACTCTAGATCAATAATATGTAGATTGCAAATGTAAAGTAAATGAATAAGTAAAATTGTCTATTAACTTGTAAAATGATTCTGTACAATGTATATATACTAATCTAACCGGTACAACTAACCGATGCAACGGTTATGTTTGTAACCGCCATATCCATAACTGTTTTTCAGTTATTAAGTTTCTAAGTGGCGAGTTTAGTCCCTCGTCTAATAATAATAACATAAGAAGCATAAAGATAAAGATTATTGGTTCACATTCTCCTCCTTAATCTTGATCGTTGCTTTGTCCTAAGTCTTGAACTCCGAGCATTTTTCGCATAGTCACGAACTTCAATCTTGGTAGAGCCTTTGTTAGAATATCTGCTCTTTGTAGTTATCCGCTGACATGTTCCACATTGATGTGCCCATTCTCTACGCTTTCACGAATGAAATGGTAGCGAATATCGATGTGCTTGCTTCTTCCATGAAAAACTGGGTTCACAAGTGCTATTGCTGAAATATTATCGACCTTCAGCGTTATCCTTTTCTCTTCCCATCCAGTTAGTTCACTAAGCAATCGCTTTAACCATAAGGCTTGACATGCTGCTGCAGTAGCCGCCATGAATTCTGATTCACATGATGATAGCGCCATCGTTGGTTGCTTCGAGTACACCGTGTAATCGGTGACTCTCCGAAATAAAATACGATCCCAGAGTTCCTTTTCCTTGATCAGATTTGACTCCATAACTACTGTCGTTGTAACCTGTAATCTTGCAGCCGCCTTCTTGCTTATATATAATGTCATGCTCCTTTGTTCCTTTGATATATCGGATTACTTGCTTTACCGCCTTCAGGTGATGATCCTTCGGGTCTTGCATGAATCTACTGAGTAGTCCGACCGAGTAACTAAGATATGCTCTTGTATGCAGTAAGTACCGAGACTTCCTATTAAGCTTCAGTAGTAAGTTGCGTCAACTGAGTTTCCTTCTTCCGCCTTGACCAACTTAGTACCGGTATCCATATGTATCTTCGTATCATTGCTGTCTGCCATACTTGTTTCCTTTAAGATCTTGTTAATATAACCTGTTTGCTTGATTGTAATCTCTCCTCCTGTTTGTGTGACTTCTATCCCAAGATAATAAGCTAACAATCCTAAGTCGCTCATTTCAAATATATCCTTCATCTGGGATTTGAATTCTTCGATCTCTTTCATTGGAGTGCCGTGATTATCGTGTCATCTACGTAGACTCCAACTATAAGTGTAGAATTCTTGTTCCGCTTTGTATAAACTGCTTGTTCGAGATTACATTTCTTAAAGTCTAAAGACTTTAACGTTTGATCAAGCTTCACATTCGAAGATCTCGGTGCTTACCTTAAGCCATATAAAGCTTTAGTAAGCTTATAGACTTTTACTGTATTTCCTTGTTGTATAAATCCTCCAGGTTGTGTAACGTAGACTTCTTCCTTTAAATCTCCATGTAAAAATGCTGATTTTACATCTAAGTGATGTACTTGCCATCCATGATATGCTGCTAATGCTAATATCAACCGAACTGTCTCTATCCGAGCAACCGGTGCAAATACTTCATTGAAGTCTATCCCTTGTTCTTGTACATAACCTTTTGCCACTAATCGTGCTTTATATTTGATGATGTTTCCTTTTGCATCCCTCTTGGTCTTGTAAACCCATTTGAGTCCTATTGCCTTCTGATTTTCTGGCAATGTAGTAAGAGTCCATGTATTATTCTTGTTGATTAAATCCAATTCAATCTCCATGGCCTCAAGCCATTTTTCATCTGTTGATGCTTCCTTGTAATTACGGGGTTCTTCTTCCGTAAATAACAAGCTTTGTGGTTCAACTCTTCGTGCATGCCTGTATATATCCGACATGTTTCTGTACTCACGTACGGGTGTATCATCAAATCTATCTCTTGAGTTCTCTACAGAACTAGTAGTAGCTTCTTCTTCTTCTTCTGAGTGTGGGTCGTAATGATATGCCGGTGGTGTGTTGGTGAAACCGATCGTGAATCGATCTTGTTCATGATATGCGGTTGTCATCATTTTCTGTGTTGACTGGTGTAAGGTTTTCATTGTCAACTCCATCTACCACAAAACTAGCCCAAAATGTGTCTTGTGTGTTCGTATCTTCTTCATCTTTGTTCCAAACCCACTGCTTTGTTTCCATAAATTTTACGTCCCTACTAACATGTTTCTTCCTGGTTATAGGGTCATATAACCTACATGCTTTTGATCCTTCCTCTACTCCTAAGTAAACCAATGGTATGCTTCTGTCGTCCAGCTTCTTTAAGTGAGGTATTGTTATCTTTGCATAAGCTGTGCATCCAAATATTCTTAGGTTTTCCAAATTTGGTTTTCTGTTGTAGAGTGCCTCATATGGAGTTTTATCTATCAGGGCCCTCGTAGGTACCCTATTGAGTATGTATATAGCATGTTTAACGCTTCCCCAAAAGGTTAAAGGTAACTTCATCGCTTTCATCATACTCCTAGTGGTTGATAACACCGTCCTATTCCTTCTCCACTACTCCATTCGATGTGGGAGTACGGTCTTGTCAACTGTCGTGCTATTTCGTTTTCCTTACAGTACCTTGTGAATTCATTTGATGTGAATTCACCACCTCTATCCGTTCTTAGCATCCTTATTTTCAATTTCATCTCCATTTCTATCTTCTGTCTAAATTCCTTGAATGTACTAAATGCCTCATCTTTCGATGTTAGAAAGTAGGCCCACATGAAACGTGTACAATCGTCCACTAACAAGAAAAAGAGTTTCTTGCCTGAGTGTGTTGCTGGGCTTATTGGACCGCAAAGGTCTCCGTATACTAAGTCCAACGGGTTCTTTGATCTAAATTTAGCTTGGTTTGGAAATGGTGTTCTACTGTGTTTTCCTAATAAACATGCGTCACAAATCTTCCCTGCATGATTTATCCTTGGAGTTCCTTCTACTAGACCTTTCCTAGTCATCTTGTTTATATCGTCAAAGTTCAGATGACCTAATCTAGCATGCCATAACCATGCTTGGTTATCTATATTTGCTAAGAGACATATAGGTGCTTCTATCTGTAATTGTATCTTGTAGAGTCGATTCTTAGATCTTTCTACTTTCATCAACAACTTCTTGTTCTTATCATACAAAGTCAACTTGTTTCCGTCCATGATGACTTTACAACCTATTTCCGTAAGTTGTCCTAGACTAAGTATGTTGCTCTTGAGGTTTGGTATGTAGTATACTTCCGATACTACTTTCGTTCTCGGTTCTTACAACCTAATAGTATAGACCCTCTACCCATTATCTGTACATACGATCCATCTCCAAAACGTACTCGTCCTGTTACGCTTTCATCAATATCCATAAAATGACTCTTTATCCCAGTCATATGGTTACTTGCACCATTATCTAAATACCATATGCTTGTATCCGTTGTAGCATATTTCTTTGGTTGAATTTGTTCTTCATTCAACAACACTTCCTTGTGTTCGGTGCATAGTCATTAATAGTGATGGTTCATCGTCTTCTAAGATAAGGTTTGATTGTTCCCGAGTTGCTGGTTTTCCTCTACAATTCCTTTTAAGATGTCCCATTTTATGACACCTATAGCATTTTATCTTGCTCACATCCCACTCATCTTTATTCTTATCCGAACTCTCCTTATAATTAGAGTTCCCTCTTTGTGGGTTGTTTCTATTTTTATTCTGCCAGTTCCCTCGTGAGAATTTTGATTTTCCTCCACGTTTGTAAAAACGTTTCCTATTTCCTGAGTGTTCGCCATGTGCGAATAATAGGTTTTCCTGGCTTTCTACTTGTCCTCCTTTCCGAAGTTTTATCCTTTCCTCAAATGCCTTGAGTCTTCCAATGATCTCATCTAAAGAGATGTCGTCGAGATCAGTTGTTTGTTCTATGGATGCTACTATCTGAATGAACCTATCTGGTGTGGAGTCTAATAGTTTTTTAACTAAAAGTGATTCATCCAAAGTTTTCCCTAATTCTTTTGCCTTCGTGGCATAGCCATTTAGTTTAGCCGCAAACGCATCCAATCCGCCTCATCTTCTTTCATCCGGTGAGTTAAACCCAATCATTAATGATTGTAATCGTGCTTTCTGCACTCTATCTTCTCCAACGTGTCTTTTCTTCAACGAATCCCATAAATCCTTTGCCGTCTTACAACCCGCTACTTGTAAGATCACATCTTCTGTCAATGCTTGATATAGGAAGGCAGTCGTTGCCTTTTCCTTCTTATCATCAACTGGTGTATCTAACTTTGGTTCTATTGCTTCCCATAAGCCATGTGCCTCTAGTATAACCTTAATTTGTATAGCCCAAACTATGTAGTTTGTGGTTTTCAACTTAGGGCATTGATATTGTGCAATAGGTGTTACGGGTTTTGTTACAGTTACAGTTGATGTGGTTGCTATATCGTCAGTTGTCATTTCGAAAGTGTTTAGTATCTTCACTTTCTAATTCAATGGGATTTATTCTTCCTAGTGTGGTTTTTCTATAAAGTATGGAAATTTCTAATCTTCCGGGAATCCTAGTAATACGGGATCAATAAATACTTTTCGGGATTTCCTAATAGTATGAAATAAGATATTCTATACTATTCTATACTATGTAAAAGTAATGAAATCCAAAGAGTTTAACTTGTGACCTCGTATATCCGATGAATACTAGCGTATTCTCTTTTGTTTTCGTTAGTAGTAATCGGTTACCAACGTTGCTTTGGTTCCCTTTTCCTTGCCTCGTACCCTTGTTGTTTTTGATTCGGTTTCTTTTGCCTTCGAACTCAAAAGCACCAAAAAATCCTTTGTCGAATTCCTTTTGTCCGACTAGTACAATAACAATAAGAGAAATAATTTATGTCGAGTTATCTCTTTTCAACAAGCCCGAAAACAAAGTTGTTTTCTTTTCTTGTTCCTCCACACTACACACGTCTCCTTTCTTATGTACGTTATTTGATATCTATACTCCGATATCAAACTTCCCACGCATAAAATATTTGATACCGAGATGGTATCAAAAATCTCCAAACAAAATGTTTCGATCTTCTTCTTCGTTGTTGTTCTCCTTGTGTCGTTTGACACTACTCCACACAATCTTGAGCGCTTCTTCTTCTATCACGTACGTACCCTTTTCCACAACAACGTTTCCCCGCGTCTTCCTCCCTTTGTGTCTTGTTCAACCCGGTTTCACAAAGTTTTATCCCACTCGTTCCTATTACCAAAACGTAGTGTTTGAATTCTTCCTTCCCTATGTTGTTTGCCAACAAGGTTTCCCCACCAATTCGTTTGGTGTAAAACGTTTGCAATCCCCTACGTAAATGATCGTGCACTATCTTCTACGTATCCTTATTCACGTTTGTTCCTCTTGGAAGTAAAGAGTAAACAAAAACTTGTCACCAAAACTTTCTGTTTTCAAAGCGTATGAAAAACGCTTTTTGTTTTTCTGCGCGTGTTCTCCTTGGGTCTTCTCCCTTGCGTATGATATGTTTGTAATAAAAAACGAAGGTGTAATCCTATGCTCTTGATGCCAATTGTTGTCCCAACTCTAGATCAATAATATGTAGATTGCAAATGTAAAGTAAATGAATAAGTAAAATTGTCTATTAACTTGTAAAATGATTCTGTACAATGTATATATACTAATCTAACCGGTACAACTAACCGATGCAACGGTTATGTTTGTAACCGCCATATCCATAACTGTTTTTCAGTTATTAAATTTCTAAGTGGCGAGTTTTGTCCCTCGTCTAATAATAATAACATAAGAAGCATAAAGATAAAGATTATTGGTTCACATCGCGGCTAGGTACATGATCAGTTCATCCTTTGGGTGTGGTGTAGTTACCATTGGTAGGTTGGCTATGTGTTGCTTCATTTCCTTGAATGCTTGCTCCCCTCGGTCGTCCAATGGAATTCGCTCTTCTTAATGCATTTCTTTAGTGTTTTAAAGAATGGTAGAGACTTATCCACGTGCACTTAGACATGAAATGGCTGAGGCTTGCTAGTTTTCCGTTCAGACTTTGTACTTCCTTCTTAGTCGTTGGGGATGGGAGTGTGGTCACGGCCTCGGACTTCTCCAGGGAAGCTATATTGCCTTATTTAACTATGACATGGCCCATGAATATTCCATGTTCCGCCCCAAAAGTGCACTTCTTAGGATTTAGTTTAATGTTAATCCTTCGTAAGGTTCTGAAGGTTTCTTCCATATCCCTGAGGACTTCTGCCTCTGAGTGGCTTTTGATGACCAAGTCATCAACATAGACTTCCAGGTTTCTTCCAATCTGCTTGTCAAAAGCTTTATCCATTAGCCTTTGGTAAGTCGCTCTGGCATTTTTTAATCCAAAGGGCATCTTTGTATAGCAGAAGATGCCTTGGTTTGTGTGAAATGTCATCTTCTCCTCATCCTCGGCCGCCATCTGTATTTTGTGGTATCCTTTGTAGGCGTCCAGAAATCATTTAAAGGAATAACCGCAGAGGGATTCAATCTTCCAATCGATCTCCAGCAGAGGATAACAGTCCTTTGGACAAGCTTTATTCAAGTCCTTGAAGTCCACACACCTTCTACAGCTCCCATCACTCTTCTTAACTAGGACCGGATTAGATAACCAATCATGGTAATGAACTTCCTTCATGATTCCTACTTCAACTAGTTTGGTGACATCATCGTTGATAGCCTTGTTCCGTTCCGGAGCTTGCCCTCTCTTCTTTTGCTGCACTAGGTTGTAGCCTTCTCTGATGTTTAGCTTGTTCTCAGCTATTGTCCTTGGAACCCTGGTCATGTCGGAGGGCTGCCAAGCGAAGATGTCCAAGTTTCTTTTGAGTAAATCGCATAGATTCCTCTTACACTTGTCGCTCAAACTTCCTCCAATTGTAATCGTTTGATCTGGAAATTTGGGGTGGATTGCTACCTTGACTCCTTCTTTTGCCGTAGCCTCTTCCGCGTCCTGGTGCGGCTTCATTATGCATTCGACCAGGACTGCTTCGTCACTATGCAAGGTTACTATCCCCTAATGGGTGGGGAACTTTAGCATCCCGTGTACCGTGGACGGGACTATCTTTAACAGCCTTATGCCTGGCCTCCCGATTATCCCATTATATTGAGACGGGGACCGTACTACCATGAAGTTCATCCAGGCGCTGGTCGTCCTTTTTTCGTCTCCCAATGTCACTTCCAGAAGTATTTGCCCTAATGGCCATGAAAGTTCTCCATTGAATCCTAAGAGCGAGGATGAGGCAGGGACCATTCTTTTTTGGATATCGGGGCATAGCTTGTTAAAGCAGTGCTCATACAAGACTTCCGAGGCACTCCCGTTGTCCACGTACATCCAGTGGACCTTGCATCCTTCAACGTCTGCCTTTATCATCAGTGGATGATCATCCCAATCGTCTCTGGATATAGGAGGAAATGAGATTTCCATGTTAGGAGTTGTGTCCTCAGACATTCTGGGTCTGTCCGCTGCCTACTTTGGACCATGAATATGGTATGGGCTTTGTCTTTGGCGGAGGTATCCTTTTGCCCTCCTTTGGGGCCTCCATTCTTTTACGTGCCGTTCTTAATTTCCTTGACCAGTTGTGCTAACTTTCCAGACCTAACCGCTTCCTCGATTTGCTTCTTCAGCTGGTAGCATTCGTCCGTATTGTGTCCCTTTTCCCTATGAAAATCACAGTACTTGTCTTTGTTTCGGGACTCAGCTGGGCTGCACATAGGCGGAGGAGCTGTGAAATTGACAGAATCCATGGCCAGGATATCCTTCGGGGTTTTCGTGAGGGGAGTGAATCTGTCACCCGGCTTTCTTTCCGGCCTCAGACGCCCTTTGAATTCCGTTTTTCGTTCAAACACCTGGATGCTTTTCTGTCGACTTTCGTGGTTCTTCCATTGTGAGTGCTTCTTCTTTGTTTGGTTTGCTGCGGCTAACTCTCCTCGGAGAAATGTCTTGGTTACCTTCCACATTTCATCCACTTTCTGGGGTATGTTGTCATTAAGTCTTTTGATCAGCTCAGGATTTGTTATCCCGTGCATGAAACCCGACACCCGCATGCATTCCGGGGCACCCTTCACATGCATACTCTCTGCCTTGAATCGCTCAACAAATTCCTCTGTAGACTCTCCTTCCCGCTGCTTTATGTGGTGCAGCTCTACAGGGTCCTTTGTGTAATTCTTTTGCTGAAGGAAGTATGAGAGAAAGCTTGTCCTTAGCTCTTCGAAACTGTCAATGCTTTCTGGACGGAGTTCATCAAACCAGACGCGGGTGTGCCCCATTAGGGTGGAATTGAACATGTGGCACCACGTTGGCATGGGCCAGGCCGCGGTCTGGAAAATTTTGAGGTGATCCTCCGGATCCCCCGTCCCGTCATACGTCCTGACATGAGCTGGCATCCTTGTTCTCTTTGGGAATTCGAAGTTCCGTATCCGCTGGGTGAAAGGATCTGCATCAGCTATGTCGTAGGGAGAGTACAAATTCGTCAGCTTCATCTCCTGACCTGTTCTTTGGGGTGGACTTCCAGTGTCCTTGATATGTGTCTAAAAACACATATATTTTACCTTATTTAAACCCACAAAAACAGCCAAAAACACACAAATGACTATATAAATGTTACAAATATCATGAAAATGTGTTTTTATGTGTTACAAGTGCAAAGGATTGAAAACGATGAAAAACAACAAAGTTTACATAATTCTGATTCGGTCCTAAACTTTCATAAATTGGCAAAACTAGTCCCCGTAATTCAAAACTTGTAAATTATCATTAAAGGTCCTTGGGGATTCACAAGTTGTTAGAAATAGTCCTTTGAAGTTAAAATTGCATATTTACAACTTTGGTCCCTCAACTTTGAAAAGTGTCAAAAATGGTCCCTGGGTTATTTAAAATGGAAAATTAATAAATATAACCCTTGTACTATTCATATATGGCATAATCGGTCCTTGTGTTAACTTTGGAAAAATTGCAGGTTTAACCCCTCAAAATTCAGAAATTACAAAATGGTCCTTGTGATAACTACTAAACCATCCGGACCTTAAATAAATATAACCCAAATCCATATCCAACCCAGCCCAAAACCAACCCACGGTTTAAAACCGCCCCATCTCTTCCATATCCCCTCCTTTCTATCACAGCCAGCACCTCCCGGTTTCACCACCCACCACTGTCCATATCCCCAAATATCTACCACTACCTTCCACCTCCACAATCAACCAAAATTCATTAAATGCTTTAAACCTGCTCAATCCAGTTGTAAAGACTTTTGGCGCCAAAATACCATTTGATGGCCAAGATGAATTTGACCCATCCAAAGGCTGGGATTATTGATGGAATTGATCGGATGGTTGAGATACACTAAAAAGAAACACACCTTCCTTCTTAGTTCTTGAAGCCCATCTACTCTATTTAAACTCTTGAAATCACAAGTTGTATTCATCTAGTTTCTCTCGGTAGCTTAGTTTAGTTTTAATTTACTTTTAAATGTTTTTAGTAGATTTCTGATAATTTCCATATTGTACTTTTCATTTTGTACTTAATCTCGGTTTAATAAAAGCATTTATAATCTCATTTTCTTGTTTGTTTTCAATTCTTGTTAAATCAACGATTAATGTTTAGTTGTTACTACTTTCAATTAGTGAAGATTACTTTACCATTAACTCAGTTTGTTTAATTCTCAATAAAAAAAAATAAATAAATAAAAAAATAAAAATAAAAAAAATAAGAAAAATAATTTGAAAATAAAAAATATTTCAAATCAGTTCATAGCTACAAAAAGCTAAAGCTCTTTGTTAATATAAGCTCACTAAGCTCTTTATAGCTTTTTGTGAACTTATTATCATTTCAAACTCGAGATTACATTCAAATCAAAAATCAGTCAAACTAAGTCAAATGCATAAGGTAGAATCGGATATGGGTGGATTCTTTGGTTTGATTTGCGAGAATGGGTTGATTTAGCTTGATTTGGATGTTTAATGGGTATAGAATAGTATAGTGTGGTTCTCGGTTATCATCGTTTTCTTGGACCTTTTGTAAGTTACGCTTGAATCTCATATTTAGTTCGTTTATTAGGAGTCAGAATATGGTTTAATTGTGCTTAATATTGTGTAGTTATGCTAGTTTAGATTATTGTTTAATCTGTTTTATCCTTATTGAATCATTTGCTATCATTTCGTTGGTTTTACTCTTAACTACATAAGTTGGTAAATCATAGTTTAGTGTTGCTTTGATCTGTAAACCTGCATCATTTAGATCTGAAAATATTGTTAGAATAGATATTAAGGATTAGTTTGGCTTTAGTTGTGAATTGGTGTTTATTGGTTAATATCAGAATTATTAGTAGTGTTTGGTTGGTAAAAATTATTGCATTAGAGGTTTTAGTAGTGGTAAGAATCAGTTTAGACAGTCTCACTTTAGTATACTTAGGAGATTTCAAGCATAAAATTGCATTACAATCTTAGGAAAGTCAAAATCTATTTGGATCTGCTCATATTGGCACATCAGTTAGTTATAGGATTGCTCAAGCTTGCATTTAGATATAGGATCACTATAGGTTGCATTATTAGGTGTAATTTTAGTTTAAAACAACATTTAGAAGCAAATCATAAAAGGCATTCAAGTTCATAAAATTCAGATTTCAAGTTTTCAATAAAAGTCAAAAATTCCAAATAATGTTCAAATAGATTATAGTTTTGATTTTAATTCCTTCAATAGGGCAAAATTAGATGAAATTCGGATTCTAGCTCTTTGGTTGGTTTTCTCTTTTCTGGTCATTTTAGTTAATTTTTAGGAATTTTTCTAACTAGCTTATTCTAGGCTTAAAGTAGCTAGTTAGGTGGTTTGGCATAGTAGAGTTAGAACATGATATGTAGCTTTTATGCCTCTAGCTTGTGCTATTTAGGTTCAATTCATTGCGAAGGCTTATATTAGTTAGTTTAGGTCAGTTTGAGCATTAGGTAGCTTATAGTTAGCTTATTGCTCATTTTAAGTGCTTATTCATTCAAGTAATGTGTCCAAATCATTATAGTTTGCATATTAGAGGTTTAGGCTAGTTGAAATAAGTTAGTATTAAGTGTATTTTGCATACTCTAGCTGCTGTGATCATTTGGTGCTCATTTGGTACTTATAGCTTATTTTTAGTGCTTATTTATAAGCACTTTTCACTACAGAACCTAATCTTGCACACCTGCACCATTTTTATTATCTTTCCTGGGTTCTTAGTATTATTTTATCGTTTTTGGAAGTTTTCATATTTTTCACTGTTCATTTACTATTTTTTCGCATTTAATTTCAGTTTTTAGCATTTTTTAAAATAGCTTTTAATACAAATAAATCAGAAAAGCTTCAAAATAAATTTTTCAATTTTCATAGATTAAGATAAATATAAAAAGCAAAAAATAATTTTTCCAGATTTTTCCTAGTTAAATTTATAATTTTTAGCCATTTAATTAGTTTAAAATAGTTTTAAATTTGTAGAAAATAGAAAAATCATCAGAAAAATACAAAATTAGTTTTGAAAATTCTCTTTAGTTATTTTAGATTTTTATAAGTCATAATTTCACTTTTCTAGCTTTATTTCATATTTTCTTATATTTTAGGGTATTATTAAATAGTTAAAAATAGTTTTTAATAAATAATAATTAAATAAATAGTTTTAAAAATAATTTTCTTTTTCTAATAATTTTCTAGTATAATTAGGATTGTAAAAATGTATTTTTCATATCCGTAGGTATTTTCCTTCTTTATTTTCACGTTTTATTTCGTACGTTCGTAGTTTTAATTTAAACGTAAGTTTTAGATTATAGCGTTAATCAATTTTAAAAATAGTGATAGCGTTTATTTAATATAATTTAGATTTTTAATTTTCTTTAATTTGCATTTAAGCCCCTGTAATTTACAAACTTTTCCTTTAGGTATAAATATTCCAAATCTACAAACCTTTTCCATTCAATATCACGTCATGAAATTCGTTATTAGGTGTTCACACCGTTGGGGACTTAACGACCCGGAAACACTATACTCTCGGATCATAATTGTATTGTTTCTGAGCTGTTTGAAGTTTATCACGGTTGACCATTCACAAGTGGTTAGCTAGTGTGATTAAACTTGATTCGAAACGAATCCATTTCCCAAGCTGCTTGCAGTGGTGTCTTTGCGCGTTCTGCAATTTGAAGAATCATTGATTGTTGAATATACACCCATTGTATATTTACCATCTTTGTCCATATTTCCTTGTTTTCAGATAAAACCAAAATTATCGTTGAAGTTAATTCGTTTATTGGATCGATTCAAAAACATTTTTATTCAAGTTTTCAACAAACACAAAACCCAAAAAGATTTTCTTTCTTATTTTTACAAAATGTTTTTCAAAAATACCAAAAATATTCCTCTTTACCCTTTTACCCTTTTTGATTCTTTATCCATTTACCCTCTATCCATTTGATTCTAACTTCTTCTATTCTCATGGAATCTTTCAACTACGACGAATTCTGGAACGAAGTTGAAAAACTTCATACTTTATCACAAATGTCAAGAATTCGTGTTGTTCGTGATGATCCATTAATTCTGCGTAGGGAAATGGAACGAGAAACCGGGTGACAAAGGACCGTATTCCTTCCCCGATAATGGAAGTGCTAAATACATCCAACCTACGGTTATCCAAAGATCTAACCCCTCAATTGCTCCTAAGCCGTCTAAAATTGATCCTAAACTTTTACAATTTACGGTTAAAAGCAATCATGCAGAATTTAGACCGGTGACTAGCAAGAATGACTTGCCTAATCTTCACGTTTCAGAACCAAGCGAGAAACCATAACGAAGTGGTGGAAATTGCTAGCTCTCGAGCACACCACTTGTCCCACCTCGAATTTTTCAAAATGTTCTTGAGACTTGATAGTCATTGAATCACCATGTTGGTTTTGTTGATTCTTTGAATGTACCGATTCCTTCTCATAACTCTCAAATGGAATCGTTTATTCCTTGTGTCGGTTGTGGTGAGCCTCTTTTGGTTCACCCGTGTGGTGTACGTGTGCAGTGTGGTAATGATATTCAGTAGCGGAGTTGTTTGTTTTGTGGTTCGAGGAATTCATTTGCTTCGATCCTAATCCAACTCATTTGACCCTTCAAACTTTTCAATTACCCACCAGCCGACTTATCTTCATATAATCAACATAACTGGCTGTAATTTTGTGGAGATCCTCACCAAGGATTTGAGTGTCAATCCAGAAACACGTTTGTCTATGAACAGTTTTTAAGGTGATGCTCGAACTTTGGTTATGACCAATATCCATATAATTCGCCAGTCGATTCAACGCTTTTTTCTTGTTGTGAGCTGTGGAGTCCCATTTCACTCACGATTGTCAAACAGAATCCATTTCCTTGTAACAATTACGACTATCCATATCACAACCAACCTCCACAGTGCCAAATGACTCAAACTCCTCAGCAAACCCAACAAGACACTTATCTAGAGCTTGAGTCGGTGAAAAGACTGAGGAGTTGAGTAAAACAACATTCAAAATGCTCAGTTTTTCTTGTGTTTATTGTGGGGGTTCTCATGATGATTATCAATGTCAACCTTCCGGTTTTGACAAATCTCCACTCCCACAATGTCCCGTCATTCAAAATTCACATGAGAAATCCATGGAAGAATTGCTATTTGGCTTGGTACGCTAAAATAAATTCCCAAATTGCCTTTGAAAAATCTATTAGGTAATCAATTGCAAAAGAAAAAGCGACCGGTCTAGCTCTCAATTTCGTTTATTCGATGACGGTGATGATGAGGATGCACTTGGTATCCTACAATTTTATAAAGATTCATCAAGTTCATCGGTTGATATCCCAAAGATTGAGGTTCATTCTCAAACAACTGCTATCACACCCAGCTCCCACTCACTCGAACATGGGGACGAGCATCTTGACACTTGTTCCGAAAAGGAATGGACGAATTCATAAAGTCTAGTGTTGAGAACCTTGTCCCAATCCAGAGAGCACAGGGAACTTTGACCATATGTGTGATATCCCTTACCCTCTTAAGTGTTCAAAAGATCATTTTGAGACTTTCTCCGATTTTAGCAATGATTGTAAATCTTATGGGGACATTGAGAATGTTGAGGCATCACTTTCACATTTTGATGTTGATCCTCTTTTTGAGGAGTTCACCGATGAACTCACTCACATCATTCCACTTTCATCGGAAAGTGATGATGATCTCTTTGATTTCAAAGCCAACCTAGGAGAAATTGAAAGTCTCCTTTGTAATGATCGTTCACTCACTTCTCACCCAACAGTCAATAGAGAATGTTAATCACTTTGTTCTTGAAGCGTTCAAAACAACTCTCACTAATCCTCTATTTGAATTCGACTCAAGTTCACTAATTTATGAGAATCCACTCTTTGATACTCAGATTGAGGATAGTGATGAGTCTGATGGAACAAGAGTTCCGCAGACTTACATCACATGAATAATTCTCTTTACGAGGAGTTCTCCTTTGAACTCACTCATATCATATCTCCACCGGAGTATGATAACTTCCACTTTGATCTAGACAAAAATGATTTTTGTGTTGGAAATGTTCTCAACCATGAGAACTTGCTTGATATCAAAATCCCATCCTCCCACCCGAAATATGTCTTGATCAAATGAGCTTAAATGATGAGATTCATGATCCAAATCATGAATTCCCACCCGATAATGATGAGTTAGTCATGATTTTTATCATGATTTTCTTTCTTTTCTTCACCTATCCGGTGACTTCTCCTGTTCTTCACTCCTTCGGTAATGAAGACATTATTTTTGACCCCGGCATTTTCATTTATCATTTTTGAGCTGGTTCTATGTATATCTCATCGGTGTGGAACTTTCACGTACTTCAATGTTTATACAAACATCTTGAATGAAAGTCCGATGGAGATTGTTTCTTCCACTTACTTCCTATGAACAAATTAATTAGGTCGAGTCAAGCTAGCGACTCGGTAATCAAAACACTAGTTAAACATGGGTTTCACCCGTGTGTACCACCTTAGTGTGGGGAGATGCCCCACATATTGTTTATAAATCTAAAAAAAAAAGAATAATTATTTGTGTTTCCACACTTGGCTAGTAATGTTATATTTTTTTACGTTCAAGGATTCGGCATAATAGTAGGACTTTGAATATTGAGGACAATATTCATTTCTAAGTGTGGGGGAAATTCATGAATTTGATCATAAATGTACCCTTTAGTCCCTTTTTCCCTCAAATGGCCAAATTTTAAAATTTTAGTGGAAGTACTATGTACTAAACACAACAAATGGTAATCAGTCCACCATGTCTAACCCACATAAGGATTGGCTAATCCAGAGCAAACGGCTCTTGGTAAAGATATCTCAAATCCGTTGACGGCTTATAATTTGCCCAAAATTGTATGGTGTTCATTTCATATCTTTAATTAGTAAAGAGTTGGCTAGCATAAAGTTTATGGCTTGTGGTAAAGGCAGATTGAAAAACCATAATTGGTATCGACTCACCAAAGATATTTTATCTAAGAGTTGGCTAGTCCGAGAAGCACGGCTTCGGTAAAGACAAATCAAAACCGTTGAAAGCTGGTGATTTGCTCAAGATCATTTGGTTATCATTGTACCAAGGTTCTTACTTGAACTGAAACAATTGGCTACTAGAAGTAATGGCTTTTGGTAAAGAGACTTAAATCCATTAAATTTTCATAAAATATTGCTAGGGACTAGCAATAGTTTAGTGTGGGGGATTTGATATGTGTCTAAAACACATATATTTTACCTATTTAAACCACAAAAACACCAAAACACACAAATGACTATATAAATGTTACAAATATCATGAAAATGTGTTTTATGTGTTACAAGTGCTGGATTAACTTGATGAAAACAACAAAGTTTACATAATTCTGCTTTAGGTCCTAAACTTTCATAAATTGGCAAAACTAGTTCCTGGTAATTCAAAACTTGTAAAATATCATTAAAGGTCCTTGAGGATTCACAAGTTGTTAGAAATAGTCCTTTGAAGTTAAATTTGCATATTTACAACTTTGGTCCCTCAACTTTGAAAATTGTCAAAAATAGTCCTTGGGTTATTTAAAATGGAAAATTAATAAATATAACCCTTGTACTATTCATATATGGCATAATCGGTCCTTGTGTTAACTTTGGAAAAATTGCGAGTTTAACCCCTCAAATTGAAATTACAAAATGGTCCTTGTGATAACTACTAAACCATCCGGACCTTAAATAAATATAACCCAAATCTATATCCACCCAGTAAAACCAACCGGTTTAAAAAACCGCCCACCCATCTCCTTCCTCATATCTCCTTTCTTTACCATACCACCCTCTCCCCTCCGGTTTCACCACCACCACTGTCCACATATCCCCGTTTATGCCACTACCTTCCACCTCCACAATCAACCAGAATTCATTAAATGCTTTAAACACCTTCCAATCCAGTTTGCAAGACTTTTGGCGCCAAAATACCATTTGATGGCCAAGATGAATTTGACCCATCCAAAGGTTGGATTATTGATGGGAATTGATGGATGGTTGAGATACACTAAAGAAACACACCTTCCTTCTTACGGATTCTTGAAGGCCATCATCTCCTATTTAAACTCTTGAAATCACAAGTTGTATTCATCTAGTTTTCTCAGTAGCTTAGTTTAGTTTTAATTTACTTTTAAATGTTTTAGTAGATTTCGATAATTTCCATATTGTACTTTTCATTTTGTACTTAATCTCAGTTTAATAAAAAGCATTTATAATCTCAGTTTTCTTGTTTGTTTTCAATTACTGTTTAAATCACTGATTAATGTTTAGTTGTTACTACTTTCAATTAGTGAAGATTACTTTACCATTAACTCAGTTTGTTTAATTCTCAATAAAAAATAAATAAATAAATAAATAAATAAAAATAAAAAAAATAAGAAAAATAATTTGAAAATAAAAAAATATTTCAAATCAGTTTCATAGCTACAAAAAGCTAAAGCTACTGTTAATATAAGCTCACTTAAGCTCTTTATAGCTTTTGTGAACTTATTCGCTTTCAAACTCGATTACATTCAAATCAAAATTGATCAAACTAAGTCAAATGCATAAGGTAGAATGAGATATGGGTGGATTCTTTGGTTTGATTTGCGAGAATGGGTTGATTTAGCTTGATTTGGATGTTTAATGGGTATAGAATAGTATAGTGTGGTTCTCATTATCATCGTTTCTTGGACCTTTTGTAAGTTACGCTTGAATCTCATATTTAGTTACATTTATTAGGAGTAATCGAATGGTTTTAATTGTGCTTAATATTGTGTAGTTATGCTAGTTTAGATTATTGTTTAATCTGTTTTATCCTTATTGAATCATTTGCTATCATTTACATTTGGTTTTACTCTTAACTACATAAGTTGGTAAATCATAGTTTAGTGTTGCTTTGATCTGTATTTGCATCATTTAGATGCAAATATTGTTAGAATAGATATTAAGGATTAGTTTGGCTTTAGTTGTGAATTGGTGTTTATTGGTTAATATCAGAATTATTAGTAGTGTTTGGTTCGATAGAATTATTGCATTAGGGTTTTAGTAGTGGTAAGAATCGGTTTAAACAGTCTCACTTTAGTATACTTAGGAGATTTCAAGCATAAAATTGCATTACAATCTTAGGAAAGTCAAAATCTATTTGGATCTGCTCATATTGGCACATCAGTTAGTTATAGGATTGCTCAAGCTTGCATTTAGATATAGGATCACTATAGGTTGCATTATTAGGTGTAATTTTAGTTTAAAACAACATTTAGAAGCAAATCATAAGCTGTTCAAGTTCATAAAAGTCAGATTTCAAGTTTTCAATAAAAGTCAAAAATTCCAAATAATGTTCAAATAGATTATAGTTTTGATTTTTCATTCCTTCAATATAGGGCAAAATTAGATGAAATTCTGGATTCTAGCTCTTTGGTTGGTTTTCTCTTGCTGGTCATTTTAGTTAATTTTTAGGAATTTTTCTAACTAGCTTATTCTAGGCTTAAAGTAGCTAGTTAGGGCAGTTTAAGCATAGTAGAGTTAGAACCTGATATGTAGCTTTTATGCCTCTAGCTTGTGCTATTTAGGTTCAATTCATTCTTGAGGAAGGTATATTAGTTAGTTTAGGTAAGTTTGAGCATTAGGTAGCTTATAGTTAGCTTATTGCTCATTTTAAGTGCTTATTCATTCAAGTAATGTGTCCAAATCATTATAGTTTGCATATTAGAGGTTTAGGCTAGTTGAAATAAGTTAGTATTAAGTGTATTTTGCATACTCTAGCTGCTGTGATCATTTGGTGCTCATTTGGTACTTATAGCTTATTTTTAGTGCTTATTTATAAGCACTTTTCACTACAGAACCTAATCTTGCACACCTGCACCATTTTTATTATTTTTCCTGGGTTCTTAGTATTATTTTATCGTTTACTGGAAGTTTTCATATTTTTCACTGTTCATTTACTATTTTTCTGCATTTAATTTCAGTTTTTAGCATTTTTAATAGCTTTTAATACAAATAAATCAGAAAAGCTTCTAAAAAATAAGTTTTCAATTTTCATAGATTAAGATAAATATAAAAGCAAAAAATAATTTTCCAGATTTTTCCTAGTTAAATTTATAACTTTTAGCCATTTAATTAGTTTAAAATAGTTTTAAATTTGTAGAAAATAGAAAAATCATCAAAAAAATACAAAATTAGTTTTGAAAATTTTCTTTAGTTATTTTAGATTTTTATAAGTCATAATTTCACTTTTCTAGCTTTATTTCATATTTTCTTATATTTTAGGGTATTATTAAATAGTTAAAAATAGTTTTAATTAATAATAATTAAATAAATAGTTTTAAAAATAATTTTCTTTTTCCAATAATTTTCTAGTATAATTAGGATTGTAAAAATGTATTTTTCATATCCGTAGGTATTTTCCTTCTTTATTTTCACGTTTATTTAATGCGTTCGTTAGTTTTAATTTAAGCGTAAGTTTTAGATTATAAGCGTTAATCAATTTAAAAAATAGTGATAGCGTTTATTTAATATAATTTATCTTTTTAATTTTCTTTAATTTGCATTTAAGCTCCTGTAATTTACAAACTTTTTCCTTTAGGTATAAATATTCCAAATCTACAAACCTTTTCCCATTCAATATCACCGCGATCACAAATTAAGTTCTATTGGGTGTCCACCTCGTTGGGACTTAACGACCGGGAAACACTATACTCTCCGGATCATAATTGTATTGTTTTACGAGCTGTTTGAAGTTTATCACGGTTGACCATTCCTGAAGTGGTTAGCTAGTTGTGATTAAACTTGATGACCGGAACGAACGGATTCCTCACTTTAACTCTCTCTCAGGAGACATCTCCCTAGGCCTGCTGGGGTATAAGCGGTGGCTCTCGTCCCTGCTATACCTTGAGTGAGAAGCACCTACGTGGGCCGAGCTTTGGCTTTTATGATGCCTTTCGGCCGAGTGCCTTACTGCCGTGTTTTCTTTCTTAAGCTTTTCATCTTCTTTTCTCCGTTGCCGCGGAGGGGCGGCTTTTGAGGGAGCACGGAGAACACATCCGGCTTTTTGTCTCCAAGTCTTGTGGTCACGTGTGGACGTTCTCTTTCCAACCTGGAGAATACGTTTGTCCGTGACCTCCAACCCTCACCCGATTTCTTCTCTCTAGAGCGCTCAGTTTCTCGACTGCTAAGTCTCGAGAACACTCTTTGTGACCTGGAATACTCAGTGGGGTCAGATCTGGCACTGGGGCTGGCCCTCTGCCTTTTCCTGGACTTCCTTTTCCTTTCGGACTCCGACTGGGTGTTCCGGGCGTGCTCCCGAGATCTCTCATTCATGGTCTCATCATCAAAATCCAAACGGGTTTTGACCCGGTCTAGCTTTTCCTGATGAACCTTCTCTACCATTAGGGGCATAATTCGATCATAGTGCCTTTCCGCGAGAACTCCCTTATTGCCGCGTCTGGCACATCGCTATAGGAGTAACATTCTGTGTCGTGCTCCTTTTCCTTTCCGCCTGTGTTTCTGACCGTAGAGGGCCCAGGGGAAGGGGAAGGGTTATCTTCCTAATTACTCATGAAAGAGCTTCTTTTGGAAACGCAATTGTGTTAGCGTCCCACGGATAGCACCAACTTGTTAATACAAATCTGGGGTCTTCCGCACAAAGGCTAGTTTAAGCTATCTTTGAGGGAATAGATCTTGGATTAAGTGAGGAAATCTTGACTTGTAGCTGCTAAGAAAATGAAACACCGTTAGCCTCACCGCGGAAGGGGTCTTCCGCGTTCAACCTTCGGCGTGAGAGTAAGTATTGGTTTAGAGAGATAAAGTATTTTAGAGAGAGAGAGTGAGTTTGAGTTACCGCTTGAATAGTGGCGAGGGCCCCTATTTATACGTTGGACCTTCTTGTCGTGTTCTCATGGTCACGGGTCATGAGAGCGACAGTTTGTGAGTGGGGAATGACGTAAGTCAACCCATGAGGGTGTCTTGTTGTTGTGACAGTGACGGTTTTGGGCGGGAATCAACCGCGCTTTCCCTTTTTGGGGACTGTGGGAGACAGTACCTCATTCCCATGTAAGATTCCTTACCCTTTGGTTTGGCCGCAGTTAAGACTTCCCCCGGAGGTATCGTGCATCCGCGGTTTGACATCCCCGTCTGGGTAATGTGTTGTGGGGACGGACAGCGTCCGGGTGAGTCTGGACGGGTGAGTCGTGTTCTGGGGTTGTGCGTGTCCAGGGGTACCATACACGATCAATGGTTATAAACTTCAAAATATATGTGTTTTGATACATGTTTGATTTTGTTGAAGATTTCAACTGGGTATCTGTGAATGTTTCGAAAAGATGAAAGATTTGATGAATTAAGTATTTGAGTTTTGAATTTATTTTGTAGTTGTAACTTGTGATTTGAATGTTGTATCTTGTGTTATAAAATAATTGATAAAGGTATAGTATAAAAGGTGTTTGGATTGGTATTTAAATATAATGTTGCATTAAAATAGCAAAAAGAGTGGACTACTGAAAAATAAGAGATAAAATGTCTATTTCACCCTCATGTGTAATACACATGAGGGGTTTTAACAAACGGATTTAACAGACGTTAATGTTAAGCACGAATGGTGTTACAAAGTTTCAAAATGATGACTATCTATGCAAAAAAAAATAATAAAAAAAAAGAAATCAAGGATTGTAGTAAGGATTTGGGTTAAACCACATGAACGAACGGCGTAATTTACTCTAAATAAAATATTAAAACTAGATTTATCTATTTATTACTAAGAAAAGTTACGCATAACATTATTTATTATTTTGTGAATGTAAAAAAATATATTATGCGTAAATACAGTAGAAATTAACCCCAAAAAGTTGATATATTATGGATGGCAATAAAGTAACATTACTTCTGTTTAAGACTCATGTACATCATCAAATATTTAGTTGAGTTGGGATCATGATTCCACCACCATTTCCTACCCTTAGTTTGTTAAAGGCTACGAATTTCTTTCTAACCACTTTTGGAAAGTAAATTAAATCAATTTCAAATTCGTTTTGAAACCAATTTGATACATTAACATTATACTTTTGTGGCCTGGGACAAGAGTTGTTGTCGCTTACAATAGCAGCGATGTATTCGTGCTACAATTGTCATGGTCTGCTGCTTATGTTAAGGCACTTGGGGTTCCTTTGATATTGAATGAGAGTGGGTCGTTTCTTTCGCATAATGTTCTTGAAATAATTGTAATATGTTAAAGGAATCGTAATCTGAATGAATTGCAATGTGAACGAATTGTGATGTTAATGAATTGTAATCTAGATATGAATGAATTAGAATGTGAATAAATTGTAAATTTATGAATTTCAATAATAATAATAATAATAATAATAATAATAATAATAAATTGTTTAAGTTTAACTGCTATTACATATTTTAATATTTTAATTAACATTAATATAATATTTTAATTTTATAATAATACAAATTAATTGTAAGAAAAGACAAATGAATACTTAAATTTAATAATACTTAGCAATCTTAAATATAAAAAAATATTATTTTTTTATTATTCTTATGTTATTTATTAAATTAATAATAATTAACTAAAAAAACTTATAAAAACTGATTACTTTGAATTTAGTACAATAAATAGATATTTTTAATAAAAAATAACAAAATACAATAAAATATAATAATCTAATGATAATCTATATTATTTATATTAAATATTAAATAAATAAATAAGTAAACATGTATAAATACTTGTGATAATTGTAAGAAATCTGAATTACAACGTAATTCAAAACTTTATATCGAACTACAATTACAAGGCAATCCAAACAACATACCTAATGACTAAATTACAAGTCTCCCAATTCCGCAAAACAAATTGCCTACGTAGCGTATCAAATTACAATTATATCAAATAATACCATATTACGGTGTTTGAGTAGAAGAGTTTATATTTCCTGTTAACTATAAAATTTTAGAGTACACCTGCATCACATGTGAAAATAGTAGTAATGTAGTACTAGTATATTCATACATATATATATATATATATATATATATATATATATATATATATATATATATATATATATATATATATATATATATATATATATATATATTCTCATAACGGCACAACACTTGAAATCCGACCCCGAGTTAAACCATCTAGCGGGCAGAGGACGAGATGAGACATGAATGAAAACCCTTAGAACCATGACAGCATTAAGAAGAAAATCCGATTTTTTTTTGTCACTTGAGATACTCGAACCTGGGTAAAACCCTCCCCAAGCTCCAGAAGAAACTCAGATGACCAACTAAGCTAAGTCAGTTGATTAGTATATTCGTATCTTTCTTATTATATAAATCTCTCCTTTTAATTTTCTAACATCACACCTCCTACAAGCTTCCTTGGTTTTCACACGTCTTAAAGTTCTATACACATCACAAAATCAACCTTTTGGCCCATTTCAGTTCCCACCTTTTGCTTCCCTCTTTTGCCTCCTTGGACTCCACCAAGCTACCACACACTTCATGTACAAGTAACAAGACGACTACAAGTCGCACATTTCATGTCATGTTGCAATTATTAGGTTCATGTTTAGAATTACAAGTATTATTTAGATTATTTTCGTTCACTCACTAAGTCGCAAGGACTTACCATTCTCTGTTTCATGTTTTGTAGGTTTGATAGATGAGACCAAGTTATGTGCTAAATGGGATTAATGGGTCAAAATGGTGTAGCTCGTGGGTTACGTAGCGAGCTTCTCATCACCATCACATGTTATTAATTTGGAATGCCCAAAACACGAGTCATTTTCTATAACAAGTTCAAATAGTTCATGTCATGTATTTTTAATAGTTTCAACCCCCTTCTGATCCATCCTTTTCTGCAAGCAGGGGGATCCAGAGCTAAGCCCCCTCCTATTCGAGGCCAGGTGACCTTGCCCTACAAGAACCCAACATTCTTTTTGCTCTTCCTTGGGGTTGCCTCCACGAACACGCCACCTAAGAGCCCTACTCATATTCCAAAGGCGCTACTGAAATTCAAGCGCCCATTTGGCATAAGCATGTTTGATGTAGAAAACAGGCTTTCGCTTATAAAACTTAGACTAAAATACACGGTTGGTCCCTAAACTTGGCAAAACGCTTCGCGTTGGGACAAAACTCGGCCTTTTCATCGTTGGGGGTCCCTATTTCAAGTTTTATACTCGCTCTGAGGTCCTTTGACCATATTGCCATTAGTCAAGGACATCTTATGGGGTTAGATTTGTCTTTATACCAAGGGCACATTTGTTATTTTACCATTTTCCATTAATTACCGTGTAAGCCCGCTTGTTTAACCAGAGGCGGTAAAACCTCGCTAATAAAAGGGAAATTTTATCACTACTCATCCTTTATCTTTCCTAACAACTAAAATCTTATCTTCTTCACGGCGGTAAAATCTGAAAAATGGTGGCGTGTTCATGCAACGAAGGGCCGTCATTAGAACTCTTTGGAACAACACGAACCCGGCAGGAGGTTCTATGCTGTCCAAGCAGGTTGGGACACTAATTTTATTTGATATTAAAGTTGGCATGTAGTGGTTTACCTTAAAATGTGTTGATTATAGTAGTATATCTGTTTTATTATAATTGTGATTTTATACAAGTGGGTTTAGTTGGTGTTTATGAGGCAAGCAGATGCTAACATTTTAATTATCAATTATAGGCAACAACATGTCCGTTCATTGGGTGGTACGATCCACCCATGCAGGAAGCAAGGGATGTTATCATCTACTTCAGAGGACTATCTCTGAAGCGAGGCGGAATTACAAGAATGCGGCCAGCCCCATTTCTGAGACTATGGAAGCGGTGGCCGGTGACCATGCAAGCGAGGTTGAGGCGCACCAAGCGGCCTTGGCGATCTCCTTATGAGAAGGAGAAAGTTTTCGTCTCGGGAACTTTGTGTGTTGTCTTGGATGGTCATCTTCTTGGTTTTTTTATGGTTCTTCTATAGGGTTTAGATAGGTCTGGTTTTGTGTTTTGAATCGGTGGTAGATGGTCTTATTGTGTTTAAGAAGTTTTAGTGTACGTTGACTAAGAATAGTCTTTTGGTGTATAATGTTTGGTCCTTGTACAGTGGTAATATATTTCTTTTATGCTTTGGTCCTTATAATGTGCTGCCTTTACTAATAGGTCCTTTGCCCTAAGAATTTATATATCACTTGCCATACAAATGATCAAACTCATAACACAGATACGAGGTTCAAAGATGGATGAATGATCAGGGATGGATGAACAGACATCACTTTTGAATATCAACATAAACTTGATATGGTGTTGTTCATCCATCTTTGATCCTTCATTCCTGTTTGTGATAATAGAATAACAGTAACCAAACTCAAAACACAAATCCAAGTTCAATAGATCCAAGAATCATAGACATATGAAGTCTCAAAAATGGATGACCAGACACCACTTTTGAGTCTCAACATAAACTTGATATGGTGTTGTTCATCCATCTTTGATCCTTCATTCCTGTTTGTGATGATAGAATAACAGTAGCCAACTCAAAACACAGATCCAAGTTCAACAGATCCAAGATTCATACACGTATAAAGTCTCAAGGATGGGTGAACTAACACCATTTCTGAGTATCAACATGATGGGTTCCATCGTGGTTTTAAATTTGTAAACATGAATTATCGGTTAACTAGGAACACATTCGGGCAAGTATACCCTAGTCAAGTTGTAGTATAGTATATGGTAAATCAAGGTCGTCCCAAGAGACTTGGTTGAACTACAAGTGTCGTTTGTTTGTTTAAGCAAGTAACAAGTTGATGGTTATGATTGTCACATATCAAACCAACAAGAAAAGCAATAAGAACAAGCAAGTATCAAGTTCATGGTTATGATTGTTACGGATCAAACCACAAAGAAAAGCAATATAAGAACATATTATCATAAGAACAAAACAAGTAAACAAAACATCATGGTTATTTCAATCAAACACAAAATCTCAACAATCATATCAATAACAAACATCCTGAAATATAAAAGTAACAAGGTTTACCCAAAGTATGAATTACAATAGGCAGAGATGAAGGATTATAGCAACCTTCAAGCCTCTAATCAACTACAATAGTTCTACCAAGCTGGAAAATGATGTCCAAACGCCTTCAACAACACATGAGCACTACTTCTGGAAATGGCAGAGGTTGGTGGTCTTTTGGGGAAGATAAGTTGGTGAAAATTCGTCCTTAAGAGTGGAGGATCGAATTTCACACCTTTGGGGTGAAGAGATTGAGAGTGGGTGTGTTCTCTCAAGTTGGGGTTTTCTCTCTAGGTGGAAATTCGTCCTTAAGGGTGGAGGCTTGAATTTCACACCTAGAGAGGAGTAGTGGTGGTAGGAGAGATGTGAGAGAAGTTCTCTCAAGTTGTGGTGCCTGAAATGAGGTTGCAAAGGCCTCTATTTATACTAATTTCAAGGCTTAGGGTATTAAATGCTCAACTTGGCCTCCAAGGAGCTTGGAAGGGACTAGAAACTGAGTGGGAAGGATTTAGAATCATTTAGGACAAGTTTGGAGTCTTAGTGATGAAGAAATGGCTGAAACAGGCCCTCCAACCGAATCGGTTAAGCTCCAACCGTTTCGGTTGGTGTTCTTGACCATTCTCCAACCGTTCCGGTTGCGGGGCCCTACCGAACGGTTGGAGCAAGTTGGCAGAAAATGACAAAACCCAAAGTTGTAGATCATTCTCTTGGCTTTCTGTGGCCGTGAACCGGAGGTCAAACGGAGTCCGTATGCAAAAGTTATGGCCAAAATGGTGAAGGTGTGTCGGGAACAACGAGTCTTCCAATATGTCTTCGTTTTAGCTTCTTTTCTTCATTTCTTTCTCATTTTCCTTCTTGAACTTTATTCTTGAGTCTTTGGACCACTAACTTGATGAATCTATCTTCTCGAATATACTCCACAAGTCTTGCTTTTGTCGGGAATTCTTCCTATATGGAGAAATCTTCGTATTTTACTTCTTTTTCCGTCTTTTTCTCCACTTTCCTGTAGTTGGCTACAAATGAACTAGCAAACACACTTTTATACGATTAAGCAACAAAATCATATGATTATAGCCAAATAACACTCATAAAAGCACGGATAACGCTACTGAAAACATGCACAATTTGAGCGTTATCAAATTCCCCCACACTTAAACTTTGCTTGCACTCAAACAAATCTAAGAAAAGAAAAATAGAACTAAATACCTAAATGACAAAACAAAAAGAAAAATAAAAAATTTGAATATTTTTGGGTTTTATTTTTTATTTTTTATTTTTAGCAAAAATAAGCAAAAATAGGCGAAAAATGAGCACAAACTCCCCCACACTTAAGGGTTTGCTTGCCCTCAAGCAAATCTAGAATTTAAGAAAAATAAAACCCACATGGTGCATGAAATATGATTAGAAAAATGTGATGCAAAATCTTCCAAGTACAAGTACGAGATAAGATTCATCGTTTTAAGCTTTAAGAGGTGAAAAATCGAGATGTTTGACAATTACCTATGGATTTTCTTGCTTGTTAACATTGCTAAGCACCTCACGAAAAAGGAATGAAGTATAATTCACTCAACACTCTATTTATTTAGTGATGGATAGTATTAAGGAATAGTACACTCATATTGCTCAGTCATGATCTAAATATTACCATAGACTTGTACAAGAAACAAAACTCCACCGACGTGGCATAAGCACCAAGTGTAAACATCTAAAGAGGGCTTTTATTCGGGTAATAATGACATGCTTAGGGTGAATAAAGGGTATGGATAAGGCATGGGAATATTTATTAAATTGGTTTTAAAAGAAAAATAAATAAAAATAAAGTCAAGTCTAATACCCATGTTGCTAGTTACGACATCCGCAAACCCGAAAATGATTATAGTTACAATCTTCTCTTCTTCACATATCGATCACCAAATACATATATATCACGTCTTAGCATATTGGCTAATCGATATCTCAAACATACTTCATCTTCCTTCATAATAATATTGTCATCACATATATTTTTTTTCTTTCATTTTTTTTTCGATGACTTTTTTTTTCCACATACATCACATCTCCCCTGCACTTCATATAAGCATCACCACAAAAATACAAAATATAAAGGTGATCAATTTTTATCTTTGTCGGAATGGCACACACGAATGGCAAAGTGCGGCTAACTCATAATCACCAAAAACAATCCATCATACCACGTAACTAGCAACCAACCATTTAGACATCGACAAGGGGTTAGGCTAAGGTTTAAAGGTGTAAAATATTTTTGTATTTTTCTGAATTTAACAAAAAGAAAAGAATGGCTCGGAGGGTGTACTAAGGGTATCTAGCGCTAAAGATGAGCGCTAACAAATGAGTCTATGTGGGTGGTTAACTAACCGATGTGGCTAGCTAATATATCATTAGATGTAAAATCGAAGACCATTTGGTTTTATTCCTAAGGTGCCTCTTTATCACACGAATACACTTATATCACACGAATGTGATCTTACTGCGGTCTGGTAATTATTTACAAGTACAAGTTCTAGAATAAATAAAATCACCGACACACTCATAGCAAAAGATTCAAGCATAAAAGATGTATGCTTTATATAGAACAAGCTCAAATCCTCACAATTTTAGTGGAAGGGCTATAAAATGTGCTAGCAAATGTTATCGATCCCAGAATGGATTGCAATATTAATCGGGACACATCTCAAGTTTTTCAAAATTACCGATTTCACCAGTGGGTTGATCCAGATATTCTAATATATTATCCTAAAGCGTGAAAACAACTAGATCATGAGGGCAAACAAGTTCACAAAATTTTAAAAATCTGGCCCAAAAATTTTAGTTTTTAAAAACTAGTATCGCTTTTCACAATAATATTTCCCCCCCACACTTAAGTTAAGCACACAAAAGAAAAATAATTTAACGACTATAAAAATATTGCTATTATATTATTACTACGAGAAAACTTTGAAAAATAAACTATTTACAACTTCTTTCTTTTCTTTTTCCTTTTTTATTCCTTTTTTTTTTAATTTTTATATTTTTAAAAACCAAACATGACTTATTCTTGTCCAACGAGTTCTCGGTAGCTCCATTGAAACGCACAAAGAAGCGGAGAAGTAGGTCAGCGCGAAGCATATTAAAAACCCAACTTCTTTAGGGAATCAGGGAGACCCGCCTTATACTTCTCACAAAGTTTGTTTACAATGGGTGAGCCTTACTTTCGAGGGTCTTAAAGAAGTCAATTTATAAAATAATTTACCAAACAAACCAACAAAGGAAAAAATAACAAAGAAGCAAAATAAATAAATTGTGAAAACTTCAAAGCATGTAAGATAGGGAAAAATAAAACTATAAGTCTAAGATAAACGAAACTTCCCGGGCTAAACATCACGATCGAACTCCATATGATAAGGTGCTAAGCAAACGCTAGCATAAGCGTGTGAGATCAATCGATTTCTCATCCAACATATCCAATCAAGAGTGTAAGGTTACGATCCAACCAATCCTTCCTCCAAAAGCTTATTAAATCTGCAAAAATAAACTAAACAACAAAAACGCGTAAAGTTCTAAAACTCACTTTCGTAGGCATCACGGTTTTGCATTTAGCGCATGCAACAAGCCTTTAAACCCCTCGGTGGCCCGAGTGGACGAGTTATAGTCTCGTGAGGGTTTCCAGTGAACATACCCACAAAGTTCATAACAATTTATTTTTAAAAACACATGTACTTATTTATTCACAATGTACTAAAAATTGACAAAACTTTAAAATGCAAAAAAACAAATAAAGAAATGATACTCTTGCAAAAACAAAAAGACATTTAAACTTATTTTATCTAAACACAAACACACAAAAACTAAATACAAAAAATGATTTTTTTTTTAACCACAAGTTTTATTTCAAAACTTTTATTGATAAAATAAAACAAGGACACAAAAGGTAACAAACATAAAATAAACACATAAACACACATTAACTAGAATACCATCAAGAACATAATACGACACTTAAAACAGATAGAAGCACTATCACAGAAAAAACGACAATCACATAGACGCAAGGACACACAATTAGTTACGTAACACAAATCAAACAAGATAATCTAAAATAAGATAATCTTATTTAAAATTAATACGAAACCAATCTAAACAAGATTAACACAAATAAAAAGAAATACAAACATGCAAGAGATCAGATAACATAAAAAACACAAAACACACGAAACAAGAAACAAGAAAACTAAAAAAAATGGGACAGAAACTCCAACCGGATCGGTTACGGGTGGTGACCGATCGGTTGGAGGGGTTTGGGTGGTCCAACCGTTCGGCTGCAGAGGCAACCGATCCGGTTAGATGATTCCGGTCAATTTTGGTGGTTTTTTCGCAAACATTTTCGATCACACTTAGAAAGCAATCGTTGAAATGAGCATTTTTGGAACACATGAAACGAAATCCCAACATCAAAAACTTGATTTTGATGCAAATATCATATGAGCAATTTTGAGAAAATGAGAGATTTTAAGAAAAAGACAAGCATTCAAGCAAACATCATGAGCAATCAAACAAGAGCAAAGCAACAATTATTCATGAGTAAGAGCAATTTAGCATTCGAACAAACAAGCAAACAAGCAATTCAATTCAATTAAACATTTCAACAAACAAACAAACATAAGAATACAAACTCAAGTCCCCGGCAACGGCGCCAAAAACTTGATGGGCTTCGTCGAGGTTTTAAATTTGTAAACATGAATTACCGGTTAACTGGGAACACATTCGGGCAAGTATACCCTAGTCAAGTTGTAGTATAGTATATGGTTAATCAAGGTTGTCCCAAGAGACTTGGTTGAACTACAAGTGTCGTTTGTTTGTTTAAGCAAGTAACAAGTTGATGGTTATGATTGTCACATATCAAAACAACAAGAAAAGCAATAAGAACAAGCAATTATCAAGTTCATGGTTATGATTGTCACGGATCAAACCACAAAGAAAAGCAATATAAGAGCATATTATCATAAGAACAAAACAAGTAAACAAAACATCATGGTTATTTCAATCAAACACAAAATCTCAACAATCATATCAATCATATCAATAACAAACATCTTGAAATATAAAAGTAACAAGGTTTACCCAAAGTATGAATTACAATAGGCAAAGATGAAGGATTATAGCAACCTTCAAGCCTCCAATCAACTACAATAGTTCTACCAAGCCGGAAAATGATGTCCAAACGCCTTCAACAACACATGAGCACTACTTCTGGAAATGGCAGACGTTGGTGGTCTTTTGGGGAAGATAAGTTGGTGGAAATTCTTCCTTAAGGGTGGAGGATCGAATTTCACACCTTTGGAGTGAAGAGATTGAGAGTGGGTGTGTTCTCTCAAGTTGGGGTTTTCTCTCTAGGTGGAAATTCGTCCTTAAGGGTGGAGGCTTGAATTTCACACCTAGAGAGGAGTAGTGGTGGTAGGAGAGGTGTGAGAGAAGTTCTCTCAAGTTTTGGTGCCTGAAATGAGGTTGCAAAGGCCCCTATTTATACTACTTCCAAGGCTTAGGGTATTAAATGCTCAACTTGGCCTCCAAGGAGCTTGGAAGGGACTAGAAACTGAGTGGGAAGGACCTAGAATTGTTTGGGACAATTTTGGAGTCTTAGTGATGAAGAAATGGCTGAAACAGGCCCTCTAAACGAATCGGTTAAGCTCTAACCGTTTCGGTTGGTGTTCTTGACCATTCTCCAACCGTTCCGGTTGCAGGGCCCTACCGAACGGTTGGAGGAAGTTCGCAGAAAATGACTAAAACCAAAGTTGTCGATCTTTCTCTTAGCTTTCCGTGGCCATGAACCGGGTGTCAAAAGGAGTTCGTATGCAAAAGTTATGGCCAAAATGGTGAAGGTGTGTCTGGAACAACGAGTCTTCCAATATGTCTTCGTTTTAGCTTCTTTTCTTCATTTTTTTCTCGTTTTCCTTCTTGAACTTTATTCTTGGGTCTTTGGACCACTAACTTGATGACTTTATCTTCTCGAATATACTCCACAAGTTTTGCTTTTTTTGGGAATTCTTCGTATATGGAGAAATCTTCGTATTTTACTTCTTTTTCCGTCTTTTCTCCACTTTCCTGTACTTGGCTACAAATGAACTAGCAAACACACTTTTATACGATTAAGCAACAAAAGCATATGATTATAGCCAAATAACATACATAAAAGCACGGATAATGCTACTAAAAACATGCACAATTTGAGCGTTATCACAACATAAACTTGATATGGTGTTGTTCATCCATCTTTGATCCTTCATTAGTGTTTATGATAATAGAATAACAGTATCCAACTCAAAACACAGATGTATGAAGACTCTATTAAAACAATACAATAAAAACACAATTTAACCCATACACTAACATGACATGATTTCATACATAACGCAAATGGATATATTTCCAAATGCATAAAATTTTGTAGTCTACAAAGTTCAGAAACATACATTGTTTAAACACAGCAAATAATTTTTAGGGGAATACATATTCGATGGATAACATTGGCTTTCATATGCTTAACCAGCATTTTTTTGTGGTGAAGAAAGCTTTGCAGTTATAATCTTGGTCTTAGTCCAAAATTGTTTTGGAGACCCACCAGAAGCAGCATCAACTTGACTTCCAGATTGAGACTGGACCACACTTGGTTGATCATTACCTTCATAGTTGTCACTTGTAACCTTTTCCTTCTTCTTTCCTGTAACTTTTGGCTGGGATGAACCTATTTTTTGAGACCGTTGTGTAGTGCCTTGACTTCCTGTTACACCTCCTTGCCCAAGACATGTTTTCTTGTTGTGTCCAGCATTGCCACAAATACTACAAACCACACTCTTACTAGACTGTGACAAGTTACTGGTTTTGTCACTATTATCATTTTCAGTAAAAGCGCTGGTTCTTTTCTTTCGTGGCCTGCCTAATGGTTTATGATGTTTGGGTGGAAGAATGGTTGTAGGCACTTCTGACTTATACCAATGCTCATAACCATTTATTGGCTAGATGTGGTGTTTGTAAGTTTCTTCCCAAGTCTTAAGCAAGTAACATGGATGAGCCCATGATTCAACAGATCCTACTTGCATTCCATTGAACCTCATACACCGGTGGGTAGCAACAGCATGTTTACATGGCATACCTGTAAGCTCCTGTCTTCTACAAGCCCTAGCTTCAACATTCACAATACACTTGGCTCCCCATCCACTGACCTCATACTTTTTTCCTTCAACCAGTAAAGCAGTGTACTTATAAGCCTCTTTCTTGATTGCATCTAACATGAATGTTGCCTTTGGTGTTAATGGTCCGGCACACTTGTCAATCACATTCACAACGTTCACTATTCTTTTCATACAGTACTCTCTAATGTATTCCAAAGCAGTAATGATGGGTTGGTGCCTACCTCCTACTAGTTTCCCATTGAACACCTCACACATGTTATTAAGTAACACATCAGAATGAGCCCTCCCTACAACATGTTTGGTTAGGTACCTGAAAAATGTCGTATAACAAAAGATGTACAAGTAGACATAGATTTGGTTAGGTACCTGAAAAATGCGACCTTGACTAATGGGTTGGGGGTATCTTACTTAACCAAGCATGGGCAGGTTAGCTAAACCTCTTGAATGCCAGCATGGCCGCCTCAAATTTTGGACGGTTGTTGCTGCTGCACATCTCCACAAATGTTCCTTGTATGCTTTAGCATTCCATTGCAATTTCATATTATCATGGATGTTCTTTAAACAATATATGTGTTCACACTAGGGAATACTCGCTAACCGAATGATACCCCGCACAAATAAACATCAATTACTTACTAATAAAACTTGCATTTAACGAAAATACAAGTGAATCTAATCAACTAAATGGTAACATAACCTTTTGCCTGTCGCTGATAAAAGTGTAGTTTGAGTTTGGTTGCAAGTCAATATCATCTCTTAGACATTCAAGAAACCAAATCCATGAGTCTTTGCTTTCAAGCTTCTCGCAGCGTAGGCTAAAGGGTATATTCCATTGTCGTCTATACCGACTGCTGTAAAAGCGGCAGGAAAAGGACCCCTCATAAAAGCACCATCTAACCCCAACAACTCTATTTGACAAGCTTTATATCCTTCCTTCAAAGAACCTAAGCTTACATACATTCTCTTGAAAACTCTGGTTAGACTTGTTGCATCTGTTGCAGTTTATACACTTATCCTAACTGTTGTATCTGGGTTAGTTTTCTGCAACTCTTCAACATAGTCTCTTAAAAGGGTGTATTGCTGCTTATGATCACCCCTAATCTCATTTTCTTCCTTGTTTTTTTTCCCTTAATGCTTTTTGCATAGACACCTGAACTTCAAACTGTTTACTGAGCTGATCTTGAACAGCCTTGATTGGAATATCTGGATTGACTTGAACTTGGTCAACTATTTGCTTCGAAAGAAACTTGTAGTCACAAGCTTTAATGTCTCTTGATTGCAAACATTTGTGTTCATCCCTGAAAGTTCGAACAATCCATACATCTTTAGTTGTATTTTTGGCTACATACAACAACCATGGACAATCTGTTGCTTTCTCCTTGCGTGTTCGCAAATATACATCCCTACCAAGGCCTCTAGTTATCGGACCATTTTTCCTCTTTGGGGCTTTTCCCAGCCCTGATCCTTCGGTTATTCCACAAACAGGTATTTGTCCAAGACACATAACCTTAATTCTCTGTTTGTCATTCTTAATTAGTTGCAATTTCCTCCTAGTCTTTATTGAAAGCAGGTAGATCCTATCTTTCACTTCTTTTGCAGTCACAAAACTTTGACCACAGAAAAAAAAAGATTTTGTCCTCTGTTTGTGCTGCCTCACTTAACTTTTGTTTCTTGTATGCCCTCAATTTGTTCCTCCTAATAACATACTCATCATCATTCTCAGAACCACTTGCAAAATCATTATCATCTAAAAGATCCAACTCATTTTTCTTAAAAAAATCATGTGGTAGCTGGCTGGTGGTGCCTATAGATGGTAAATCTGTAGTTTCAGTCACTTTGAACAGATTAACATCAAAATCAGGCTCCTCAAAAGTATTAGCCTCATCGACAACTGTGTTTCCATCACCATTGTTCTCAATATCATCATCGTCACTCATATAACTGTCTGTCTCACTCACATTGTCATCACTTAATGCTTCATCGATTTCACTTACCTGTACAGATTTACCTTTTTGGATATGATCCACAGTGTGGAAAACTAGAAGGGATTAATAGTTTTACCAATTTAAAACTTCCTTTTAAATATTTAGATCGACTTATATCAATCTATTTGGTTGTTTATGTTGGACGTTGATAGATAGATATATAAACGTGTAATGAAAGATAAAGAGTAAGAAGCACATCACCACGACACAAGTATTTATAGTGGTTCGGCTACAAGGACACCTTCCTTGCCCTACTCCACTCCCCGAGTAACCTACTCGAGAGTTCGTAAACACTACACCAATCTCCTTATGGCGGAGAAACCTTCACAACGTCGCTTACACCTTTTTTCGGTACAAAGCTAAATACCGAGTTCTTTCACACCAAGGCGAACCACACCTAACACAACGTCGCCTACCCTTTATACGGTGCTAGGCTAACCACCGAGTTCTTTCACTCCAAGGAGAACTAATCCTATCACAACGTCGCCTACCCTTTATTAGGTACTAGGCTAAGCACCTAGTTCCATTACTATGGAGGAACTACTACCCATCACAACACAACACCTAATCTTAAGGAGATCCACTATTTGTTACAACACCATCAAGGATATCACCATCCTTGGAAATAAACTAATACTTATATGTATAACGATGCACCTCATCGATTATACGACCTACGCATTCTTCCCTAATGCCACTTGATTTGATTCCTAGGCATCCTTCACTAATGCCTTTGACTTGACACCTTTAGCATTCTTCACCAATGCTTTTGACATAGACGTTAAGCACCTTTCACTAATTCTTTCGTCTTGACTCTTTCGGCATCCTTCACTAATGCCTTCAACACAACATCTACGGAGGAAGAAAGAACTATCAACAAGAGAACCTCAGTTGTCTTGATGATGACGAAGCATGGCAACTCATGGACTTGAGCTTGCTCGACTTCAAGAAGTGGTGATCTCGCCTTTAAGAGGAACCTAGAGAATCACATAAAAACAAAAGACAAACTACATAGAAAGATCCCTTAGGATCAGTGGTTAGAGAGGTACAATACTTGGAGAAAGAATATGTGAAAGTGGTGAGCCAAAAGGAAGAAATGCCTCACTATTTATGTAGAAAAAAATCTACTGATCCTCGGATCCCACGGATCTAGCGTAAAGCTAGGGATCCGTGGGATGCTCCTCTTTGCCCATGGGTATTTTTGGTTATGGGTCATGGGTCATGGGTTATGGGTTAATCCATGGGTTTCTTTCTAGATACAATGTATCTCTAGAATACAATGAACCTAGTTAAGTGGTTTGGACAAAACCATGGGTTATGGGTCAATACCATTTGTTAGTTTTTACCCATTTTAGTATATACTTGTTTTTACCCATTTTAGTATATACTTAGTTAAGTATATGTTAGCTCAATATGTAAACACTAGTTGTTGTACATATGTATCTCTAAATCATAAAATCACTTATACTTGTTTTAGTGTTTTATGTGAAAACGTAAGTGTGTTAGAAAACTATTGGCTCAAACAGTTTACGTATTTTATTTGTTTCGTTAAAATGATTTTACGTTTGTTATCGACAAAACATTAGAAGATCGTAAAATATAAATAAACGTTTTTACGGCTTATTTGTATTAACACACAGGATTACATGTTTCCTCCTCATGATGACTTAACTCTTGATCATTTTGACATACCTCTTCAGGACTATCTATTTGGATATGCTCAACATGTTTATCTATATGCTGGTTGACATCACCTACAACATCTTCAGTCTGACAGACCTCTACAGATGGAAACAAGGGTTTTGTTTCTGGCATCTGACTAGATTGTACCAAAGTATTGACTTCCAAAGGTTGATGCGTAACCTCACATATATCCTCTACCACATATTTATTAACAATATTTTCTAAGAACAATTTGTTTGGGCAATATGGAACAATAGCAAGAGCTGCCTTTTTCTTTGTTGCATCCACATCAACAATAACTGTTCTAATTGACTTTGGTGACATTTGATCAACATCCAATGTTGTCTTACCATTTTCAACATAAACCTCTATCATCTTATGGTCATCAACAAGATCTTTCAATATTTCTAAATTAGCACTCTCACTTAAGCTATACAAACCATCATCCAAATTACTACCAGGCTTAACAAAGTAATAGTAATTTTTTGAACCAAACTCATAACCCAATTCATACATAAGAACATCCAACTCTTCAACTGACACACTATCAACATCAACCAAATCAACCAAAGTTTCCATACCTCCAACGTATATTCTACAAGGCCAGTATTTAAAGACACCATTGTGATGAACCCTCATGCTAAACATATTAGATCTACCACCTGAAAACATGTCAATATATGTTTAAAGCATTCTAAAAACTTAATTGGGAAACAATAAATACACCAATTACAAATTCCAATGACTATAAAAAAACGAAGTATTTCTTCTTAGCAGAGTCGTATAAGACGGTATCATCAACCGGATAACTGGATGTCTTCTTAATTTCCATAGAGTAAAGTCCATGTTTCGGTTTTATGATTGATAAACAGGGTTTTTGTGACATGCAATTAGGGTTTGTGAATTCTGATCATTCTTGTAACGAAAGTTCTGGGACGAATAATAATACATACTATGTGTTTATTGGGGCGGGAAGAGGGTTACATTACATGTGGCAATAATTAAGAAATTTTTAATTGAAATATGTAATTGACAAATGTACCCTTGGACTAAAGACAAATTTAACGCCATAAGATGTCCTTGACTAACGGCAATATGGTCAAAGGACCTGTAGCGAGTATAAAACTTGAAATAAGGACCCCCAACGATGAAAAGGCCGAGTTTTATCCCAACGCGAAGCGTTTTGCCAAGTTTAGGGACCAACCATGTATTTTAGTCTAAAACTTACGTATAGTTATTATATGTTTTGATTATGAAATATAATTTAGAGTTTATATGTTATCAAAAACATATTTAATTCAGAATTTAGTTTTTTCCTCGTTTTGGGTACTGTAGGCTGATTGGCGTATTCAGTATTAATATAATTTAAAAAAATTGGGGTCTAGTGTTGGGCGTTTCAGTTAGTAGAGAAAATATGCTTTTTTTTTTATATTTTATTTTACTTTTTTTTGTTAGAGGGAATTAAGAAAGGTGTGTGAAAAATGGTTTTATGAAGGCAATATATATAAAGGTGAGATAAAAATAAAATAAATTTCAACCGTTGGTAGCGCTCCAACTGCTAATTTTTATCTAAAAGTAAAATAAAGCTTCACCTTTCACGCAACGCCAAACTTTTGGCTTGTGAAATGGCGTCGAGAGGGGGGTTGTGGTAACGACGGAATTGAGGTGTCATTTGGCCATCCACGTGAGAATGGCGCCGATCGAGCATGATGATACCCAATGCTTTTAGGGGTGTTGGTAATAAGGGGGTGTTTGTTTTGCTTTATTGATAAAAAAGGTCGTATGCTAACATGGAAAAAAAATGCCACATAGGCATTAGAAGTTTTCTAGTTCACTAGGTATACGAAAGTGAACACATTCAAAAACTTGTGATTTTTAAAGATTTTTTTTTGCTACATAAAACTGCGTGAAGTGAAAAATTAGTTACATTTTTATGCAATTAGCTTTAAAAAAAAATAGAAATCATGGCATAAGATAATTGGTGGAATAGTCAAAGTCCAAAAATGTTATTACATGATACCACTACGGATGTTATATACGAGGATTTATTCCCGCGCTTCGCTGCTGTGTGTTTTATATACATCGTTTTAATAAAAATGATAGAATGTCGTTACTTAACGAACGACAGTTAGTAGGACTAACTTCGTAACGGACCTCTAACGTGAAGGATCATATATGTAAATTATGTTACATCATTAGTCCTTAAGGGACCTATTTTACAACGAAAGATAAACCTCAGGGGCTGTTGTCCCCTTTTTGTTTTTTTTTTTAATATTAGAAAAATGGCCAATTTCATCTATATCCTTGAAAAATGTTGAAATTACATCAATATCCTTGCAAAATTCATAATTACATAAATATCATTTCAAAACTTATAAATGCTCAAATATATCCGAATAAATAATTAATCTCTTTTAAATAATTTTAAATTCAAAAATACAGTTTATAAAAGACTTATTACCAATTTACCCTTGTGTCTTAACTTAATCTGAATTACATGTTCTTCTTCCTCAAGTTCTTTTTTTCTTTTTCACTAGATACCCTTCTTATTCTCACCGGATTACCACTAAAACATTTATCATCAATTGATTGAGTATTTTTTTTTTAATTTATATTCGTTTATAATTTAGTGTTTCACACAACTATTATTCAACTTTTTCCATCTGCATAAAATACAAATAAAATAGCCAAACCGACTCAAATACAGATTGATAAAACTTCCATTCACTAGATTAAAAAATTGTATTGAACTCCAGGGATATTGTTTAAAGTAATTTTAGCTATTATGTCCTACCTATAAACCAACAAGGCTGTTATCTCCCAAATAATGTTATGGAGAATTGGAGACTAATTTAGAATGGTGGTCCAATTCAATAACAGTGCAATAGAAGATTGACGAAGAAAAAAACGTGAAGAGGACAAATAGATAGAAGTTTAATGAATGGCTTTCTTTTTGTTTAATTGGGGTTAAAGGGTAGAATAGTAAAAGAACTTCTAAATTAATATGTAGATAATACTTTTCAAGTTTAAAATCATTTAATTAGATTATATGGCTTACTTGGATATATTTGAGTAATTTTAAGTTTTGAAAGGATATTGACGTAATTGTTATTTTTACAATAATATTTTTGTAATTTCAATGTTTTTGAAAGATATAAATGAAATTTTACCTAGAAAAAAAAAAGATAATGGTCGTTAGCTAGTGACCGTTAGTAGATAACGGCCGTTAACTAACGACCGTTACTGTTGTTACACTTCAGCCATACCCCAAGCAAAAACATCCCCTAGCAACCAAGTAGTTATAGTTTGTGCGTACAGTACTATACTTAAAGCATGTTGGGTGTGGCGCTAGCAGAAATGGGATTGGCTGAAGCAATCCCAATTTACTGTTCATCATTGCCCCCAAGATAAAAAAAGATTGTCCCTAGCAACCTGGAGGTTATATTTTATGCGTAAAGTATTGTAGCTAAAGCATGTTGGGTGTGGCGGTAGTAGAAACTGGATTGGCGGAAGCAATCCATATAAATGTATTATAGCCCTATAAATGTATCATAATAGTAAAGTAATAGTAATAGTAATGTATTCAGCTAAATTCACGTATCTTGCCATTTAGCGTCCTTCCAATTACCTTAAACCAAGGTTGTCAAGATCGGGATCCTACCCAGGAGCGTTTTAGTCTTTGCAAGATCGTGATCGTAAGATCGGATCGGGATCTTAAGATCCTACTCTAATGTTATTTCTTAATAGTTTATGTAATTTTATACAAATTTACAAATTCTAATACATTATAACCACAAAATACTATGAATGTTTTATATAAATGTTGTCCTAAATTATGAATATAAAATGTTTAAAAAGATTAACATGTTGTTTTTCGAATTCTACAAACAAACAACCCATAAATTTGTAGTTTTTTAGTTTGTAATCCGAGTAAGATCGGATCGGATTAGATCGTAAGATCGGATGGTCAAGATCGGGATCCTATAAGATCTTAAGCTTGCAAAGATACTATGTAGGATCCGGATCGTTTTTGCTTTGCAGTATTGTAAAATCGTAAGATCATAAGATTAAGATCGGGATCCTGACAACCATGCGCTTAAACGATCAAATGAGACCAATCATCAATATTATTAGAATTAACTACATTTTTGGTCCTTGTGGTTGTACATGGATTCCACTTTTGGTCCATTTGTTCAAAAAGTTGCAATTTTAGTCCAAAATGCATAGTTTGGTTCCACTTTTGGTCCATTTTCTAACGGTTAGTTCATTAGTTAAGTCGTTTGCAACGTTAGTCCTTTATAACGTCGCTTGCAACGTTAGTCCTTTATACCAAAGATTTTGCAACATTTGCAACGCTAGTCCTTTCAGTTAGTTAGTCCTTAAAAAATTCTAAAAAATTCGAAAAAAATTTAGAAATAAAAATTATAATTTTTCTAAAAAAAATTAAAATTTAAATATATTCTAAAAGAAAACTTTTTTTCCGAAAAAATTCTAAAAGAAACTTTTTTCCTCGAAGAAAATTTTTTTCCAAAAAATTTAAATATATTCCAAAAAAACTTTTTTTCGAAAAAATTTAAAAATATATTCTAAAAAACTTTTTTTCTAAAAAATTTCAAAATATATTCTAAATTTTTTTTTAAAAATGTATATACATTGAAAAAACGTTTTTTTAAAAATGTATATACATTGAAAAAAATTTCGAAATATATTCTAAAAAAAACTTTTTTTAAAAAACTTTTTTTTAATGTATATACATTTTTAAAAAAACGTTTTTTCAAAATTTTTTTCAAAAATGTTTTTCAATGTAGTTAACTCTTATTTTTATTATCTAACATTTTTCTGATAGAGGCTAACGTATACTGAGCTAAAGCTGGACTTGAAGACTGGTTTAATCGCTAAATGGGCTACAAGTTTATTGGTATCTGTATGTTCGGTTAATTATATTTAAACAACTAAACATTCAATATTAGCTATTTTAACTCTTATAAGCCATTATTCAATATATAAACAAACTTAACAATTTGGTTAAAAACAAAAATAAAATTACTAAAGGTGAAACTTTATCACAGCTTTAAAAAATCAAAAAACTTTTCGAAATTTTTTCAATGTATATACATTTTTAAAAAAACGCTTTTTCAATGTATATACATTTAAAAAAAATTAGAATATTTTTGAAATTTTTTCGAAAAAAAAGTTTTAAAATATATTTTTAGAATTTTTTCGGAAAAAGTTTTTTAGAATATATTTCGAATTTTTCAAAAAAAAGCTTTTTAGAATTCTTTTTCAAAAATAAAAGTTTTCTTTTTAGAATATATCTAAATTTTTCGAATTTATTTTTAGAAAAAAAATTATATTTTTTTACTAAATTTTTTTCCTAATTTTTTTTTAATTTTAAAGGACTAACTAACCGAAAGGACTAAAAATGTTGCAAAAGATCTTTGGTATAATACTATTGGACTAAGTTGGGGCGCTGCGTTGAAAAAATCGTTATAAAGGACTAACGTGTGCAAAAAAACTTAACTAACTGAACTAACTTTTTGAAAAATGGACTAAAAGTGGAACCAAATTATGCATTTTGGACTAAAATCGCAACTTTTTGAACAAATGGACCAAAAGTGGAATCCATGTACAACCACAAGGACCAAAAATGTAGTTAACTCATATTATTATATTGGGAAAAAAATGAATAAAAGAACCACACGTTTCCGAGAAAATAATCGTTTTTGAGAATATATATTTGCAAGCTAACAAAATGGAATTTTATACCCACAATATAATTCATTTACGTCCTATTTCGACCAAAAATTTAAAACTCATAAAATATCTATAACATAGAAGTTACCTATATTTAAGATACTCCGCATGAGGTAGTAATTTGTAACTTTGTACAATGCAAAATTTTCTAAGCACACGAGTAGATGCCTATGTATTATCGTACCATTTTATTTTATTTATTTATTTATTATGTGGTTCACCTTATCTGCAAAGTATATAAGGTTGAAAATTGCTTAATTTAAGTTGTTAATTTTCTTTGTTATAAACTTTGATTTAAAATCATTTGAGGACAAAAGATTAATTACATACAAAGGGATCAATCTCCACCATCTATTTTTATTTGATCTAATGGATGAGATTAATCACAACAATTTAAAAAACCAACTTTCATCATTTTTTTCAAATATTAATATCTTTCAAACCGTTAATCATAAATACTTTTTAAAAAATATATTTCAGGAGGGGCATGAAAATGGGCGAGCATTTAATTATCTTTCTATAGATATTGATATACTTACAAAATTTTTATTTTCGAGTGCCGGGGGGTATTTGGCACGTTTTTTTTAAGCTTTTTTCGTTTTACGCTATGAAGGCAGATTGAAAAATCATATATTTGTTTTTTAATAAAACACTAATTTGAATATCATATATGATATTAGTGTTATATCATATATGATATATAATATCACATGATATTAGTTGTTAATATCACATATGATATTACATATCATATGTGATATTACATATCATATATGATTTAACACTAATATCACATATGATATTCAATTTAAGTTTTTGGGTATCATATACGATTTTTTCATGTAAATTTTAATAACGAAAAAATGAAAAATTACTTAAAAGGTGAAAAAACGGCTTTTTTTTTCTTTTTCGGTGATATCATTCTTTGTTTTCAGTCCGTCCGCTATAGAAAGATCTCTTCTAATTAAATGCACGTCGCTATGGTGTAAATATTTTCACTTAACGATTAATTTAAGATATTTAAATTATAAAAAAAAGTAAATAATAAAATGTTTTTATCTCACCTATCGATTTCTTTTTAGATGGATCAGGATAGATGATTTAGATGTGAAAGTTTGAAATAGATGTTTTAAAATAACTCTCCTCATAAACTTTATACTCCGTACTTCTGTATTATGTTACTGATATTTTCATAATTATTGTGATCTAGATAATTATTCAACGTATAAAGACAACAGTTATTTTCACGATTATTGAGGGTACTGAATACACCCCATTCATTAAACATAAACTTTATTTTTATAATACAAATTGTATTTAATACACATTAAATAAACTAATAAATTATCATAGTTAAGTATGATTTTTTAATTCAATAAACTTAAATTTTCCTTTTATAAATCGTGTAAGTATAATAAAAAAGTTTGAAACATTGGATACTGGTAAATAAAATAGTTTAGAGCATATATAGGGTGCACGCATGTTTAAACCAACTTTGATACTGTGGGTGAGATGGTTGGGGCCTCCTTTGAGTTGGAAGAGATTCTCTCTTTTCAAGTTGACAAGCTATCAAGGCATCTATTTGCAATTTACAGTCTTTACTAACTTAATATAATCGTATAATCGTATCAACTTGAAACGTCAAATGATGACAAAGACATGTACGACGGTTAACATGTTTCCCCTTTTTATTACCAAGTTTGATGGTTTACTACAACGACTAAAGGGCAGTTTCGTCATTTTACATACAACGACACGGTGAGGGTGGGTGTGAGGTATAATTATGAATGGTCCTACATGCTTCCAAAACGACGGACAACCACATCGTTGCGGTGGTGATGGTGGCCATATGAAGCCAATTTCAAGATGATTTTGGTGACCACAATATATATGATTTGCTTGTCTCACTATCTTTGATCATATTTCTGATTATGCCACATATAGCTACAATTTGTTCACTTTCAAAACAATTGTTTGCCCCTTTATGCTTTATATGCTCATCCATGATATAATCACTATAATCTAAAATATAACCAGTTATAACTAATATTCATACTAAATATGTGTTTCATTTAACCGTATGTATAATTTAATCAATGGTTAATATATTACTAGTTACCAACTAAAAGAGGTAAATTAATGCAGTAGAATGGTGGGTGGTTGGTAAGAAGAGTGGCGACATAGTGGCGCATCTGGAGGATATAAATGAAATTTATGGGAGCAACATGGGACGGTTTGGATTTTTATGATAAAACCGGACCTCAAAATTTATAGGAAAGTTCAAGGGTTGTTGCCGTCGGGCACTAGTTTAGAACTTTAGATTATTAAAGGTATGTTTGCAAAATTATTTGTAAAGTTGTATGTTGTAAACTACAAAGCTGTTAATATGAAATATAAATTGTATATTTTTTTATCAAAGCTGTTAATACGAACTATAAACTGTATCATTTTTATCAATAAAAGTGTTTGATAAATTAGCTGTTAACTGTAATTATCAACTGTTAATAGTAATTTTATATTTTAACAGTTCCGAAAATTTAAAAGTTTCATGAATCAGCTTTTCATTTTGGAGTTACTTGTTTAAAATAAAATCTTGAAATTGATGTATCCAAACAGAACTACTTGTTTTGAAAGAAATTATTTTTTAAACAAAAAACTTAAAACTTTAAAAAAACCTCCGAATATTAGTCTACAAAATAGGCCCTAAATAAAAAAAACTTTTTGTTTATTAAATATTAAATTACATTTAACTATTCTTAAGTTTAATTTATGTGTATTTAGTGCATTTTTTAGTTGTAAAAAAAAGTTTGTGTTTAATTAATATACCATAACTAGTGCCCTGAGTGCACTTGTTATACATATAGCTAGCCTTAAGTAAATATGCAAACACTTTTAGCTACCTTATCGACCTTGTGAAAATCTTTACCTAAGTATTTTATCGATTTGCCCTCGTTCTTATTAGTATTTTTATTGAGTTTCACTATTGTTACTCGTTACTATTTAAAATATCATTTTATTTATGTTATTTTCATCACATTAAAAAAATATCTACGTCTCATTTGCATCCCGTATTGTAACACTTCGTCTATTTAGCTCACACGCCTCTTCAACACAAACAATCCATTAGATGACAACTATCACTATTATATTATATGAAGCTGAGAATAATCGAAATTGCAATGTACTAAAATAAGTTCACGCCATAAATTATGAGGGTCAAATATATTCAATGGCTCATTAGGGGAGACAAAAAAAATGCTCAAGCTCCGCCACTAGTTACATGTATTACACTATTACACCCTTTTTGTCTATTTTTTTGGTACTTCATGTATTGTAAGCAAACGTAAAATGAACTCTTGAACGTCTTTTACTAACTTTTTATATCTATTTGAGTAGTAAAAATGGAATACATCAAGTAACAAACTTCCATATATATGAATTTAAATCAACTTACCTGCTTACTTGGTTTTCGTTAGAAGAAGGAAAAAATTTAAGTCTAGAAACATAAGTTAGTGATTATGTAAAAGAAACGTCATACGTTAGAATGCGAATTGCGGCTAGAATTTTCCCACTTTGTTTGTTTAAAATAAAAAATCAGAGAAAAATAAAAAAGACTTTTGAGTTTGCGTGTGGGAGTAGAAGAGGAGGAGAAAAAGATAGAAACGTCAAAGCCTGCAATTATTCCTTTTTCTACTAACCATTGCAATTTCATTTAATAAATCACCTTCCATTACCGTAGTATTCCCGTTAGTTATTAAATAATAACCATAAAATTTTGTTTAAGGGGGGAGGGAGTGGTACCCTACTACCCGAAATGTCACGTCACCTCTATCCAATAAAAACCTTCCAACTCAAAACTACTCAATTCTACCCTAATACTACCCTAAGTGGAGGGAGTGGTACCCGATCCTACCCTAACACTACCTTTCACAAAAAGACAAAAAAAAAAATAGAGAAGAAAGGAGATAACCGATCGGCTTGTGAAACCGATTTGGTTCAAGATTTCAAGTACCCGATTGACTGGGGACGGTGTACCCAAAATACCCGAGTATACCCGAATCATACCCGACCGAAATACCTATAAGTTACTAGTACATAATAAACGCATATTTGTTTAAATGTTCTTATATGACATATATATACTTGAAATATAATATGTATGTATATTTGAAAGTTGTAGTGATTAGCATGTACGAGTAGTGCCAACATATTATTAGTTCAGTGTTTATCAGTACGTGGTGGTGGCGGTTTCGAGTGATGGCGGGTTAAAATTATCACAATAAAAGTTTATATGGAAGGGATGGTGAATTGACCGCGTATAATAAGGAAATAGACGGAGTGGAAGTATATGGAGTAGTATTGTGAAAGTGGCGAGAGTCATACTTCAGTAGGGTGTAAACTTTTGTTCTTCTTTTGAGAGAAATGTGAGGAACGGGTATAATACTCGTTTTTGGTTGGATAAATGGGTCGATGAAATGTTGCTTTATATGAAAAATTTTTAAGGCTTTTTAGACTAGAAATACATAAAGATATCTTGGTTGGAGAGAAGAGATGTTGGAAGGTCGATGGGTGGGCGTGGGAATGGAGTTGGGCGAGAAATCCAAGGTCTCTTCACTGTTAAATGTCTTAGAGAAAAGATTGATGAAGTTACTCTAAACTCAACGGTTACGGCTCAAAAGACTAAGCGGAACACATACATACAAAAAAAATGCATCTTTCTGTGGCGGCTCCAACATTGACACCTTCATGTACGCTCATAGTTACATCATATTGGTATAAATCTCAACACAAATATTTGCCCTCATTGTGATACCGAAGTAGAAACTTTTGAGCATTGTTTTATGTCTTGCCCAAGAGTTGTGGCAGGATGGGAAAAGTCTTTAAATGGTGAAACATGCGTAATTTTAATGTTGGATCTATGGAAAATATAATTAATCATAGTTGTCACTATGATTATAATGTCATGTAAAAAAATGTTGGCAAGCGGTTTGATGGGCAATGTTGTACGTAGTATGGTGTATTCGTAACAAGAGAGTGTTTCATAATAAGATATGGAACCTAACTACAATATCCGCCGAAGTACAAATTCTTGTCTACTTCTGGATTTCAGTCAGAGCAAAAGGGAAAATTACGTCCTAAAATGATTGGTGCATTTACCCTGCAAATACATCCAAAGGTTAAAATATACATTTGTTTGGCTTCAAGTGTTAGAGATCGTCTGGGATATGTATACTGGATTTTGGTCTTATATTTTGGATGTTTTGGACTTGAATGGAGCCAACTAGTATTAATTGGTTATAGAATTTGCTTAGTGCATCATTTGGTTGACGGGTTCACTAATGGAGGATGAAAGTTGCTAGATTTGATTCTTTTGGCTTTCGACATGCGTTTTAGCCTCTTTTTTTTTCAACTTGTAGGTATAACATGTAGGTGAAGATGGTTCGTCCAAACAGTTGTGATATGCTCTGTTTGGTTTTGTAGCTTTTGATGCTGCCTTTTTATATGTATTTAAATTCTTGACAAATATGTAACACTTAAGACACATTTTTACGTATGTTTGAGTTTATATTTTTTATGCTATCCTATTTTTTAATCCCTGATACTTAAAATATAACCTATATTATACATGAACCTACATATATTATCTCATTTATTAATTGGATGTATCAACAATAACTAATTAGTGATCTTATCTAGCAAGATTATATATTCAAACCAAAGCATGAAACACATTTTGCTAGTTATTATTATTGATTTTCAGAAAAAAGCAAGCAATAGTTATGGGTGTGTTTGGCGTAATAGTTGTGAGTAAAGCAGTCTGCAATAGTTAATATATATATATTTTTTTTTTAAGGAAAAAAAAAAACATTTGGTAACAGTAGCTGTAATCATAATGTGCAAAGACGTAATTTTGTATCATCACACCTCCTAAATACTCAATACTCCTAAATGTTACTTCATGAAGTGTTGAAAAAAAACATTCTGAAAAAAAGATAAAGCTATTTGATGCATGTCAAACGAGCATTAAAATCACAACGTTCACTGTCTCTAAATGCTCCTAAACGCTATGCGCCAAACATATCATATACAAAAGCTAACCATAACAAGAAGAAGTTTCTACTCATATTAAGAAGCTTGGTGTAACGACTTATGAGAATAATTTTTTGTAACAAATCGGTGCAGTTGTTTTGTGTGCTTTTAGGTGCTCATGTTTTTATTATCGTATTCAAATTTTTTAATTTGTATCTTTTTCTTAGCTTCTCGCTAGTTTTGTGGTCTCATAATTAAATTTCAGTCGAAATAGAATAATTAGTTAATCTTACAAATTTTGACAACATTTGAATGTCCAAATTTCCTTAAACAAATTACTATATTTGTAATGATCGAATATATGCAATGTGCTTCTCTTACTTTGATCCTTCTTTTCTTTTTATTAAAAAATGGGTTATGCAGCTTTAGTGTAACTTTAGCATTTGTGTGCATCCATGTTTAAAGGGAAAAAAGGGTGTCTTTTGATTTGAAGGTCATGGTGGTGGAGTAGTATTTTAATAAAAGGAAGTGGTTAAATTCAACTCTCTAAAGAGGTTGCCCTCCTTTCAAGCGATACCATATTGACCTTCTTCTCTTTTTATACTAAAAGCATAAAAGACTCACATGTTTTACCAAAAAAAAGTTGCAAAGAAAAAAAAGTCATGAGGGATCAAATCTTCTTCACAATTTCTTTGAGTAATGGTTACAATTCATGGTTATATTTGTGCAAATTTGTTACCTTTTATGTAATGTAGTTAACGATTTGTTCTCTTCAAAAGTTCTATCTCGATAAAGAAGTCTTGACTTCACAAATCAATGGGCGTCGAATAGTTTTTCTCCAAAGACTAGCCCAAATGATAATTAGATGTCGCAATGACCTTTTAGCAGAAGTCAGAAACAACTCAAGCCGTTTTTTTCTTATAATTTGTTCATAACCGAATCAACTACTCATATACAAAGCAAATATATAACTTAATAATACCAAAGCAATACATTGATTCTTATATGTGTATCCAAATAAATAATAAAAATTGACAGATTTGGTAAGCAATGATGGGCTTAAAATTTTCATTGAAAAATAATTAAAGCAAAAGAAAGTTGCATAAGCTATAAAATGTTAATATAATGGTTTGAAAAACATAGATAGTAATTATTGGAAGATATACACATTATATTTTTATAATAATATACGTCAATCATTCCAATATAATGGCTTTATCTTTTTTCCATTCCATTAGGTTATCATTTGATAATGGCTAATGGCTATGTTTCAACTCACATATATAGTGCCCTTTTCAATACTCAGTATTATATTTCTTACGTCTACGAACACATTTCTATATAAATAATACCTGAAGCAATCATCTATTTTCTAGTATCATTCAAAGCTCCTACAAATAAAGATGGTAAGTATGTTATAATTGTTAAAGTTAATTGAAGTATACAAGTAAAGTGCTTCTTTCAAAGACATGGCAAAAGCTTATGTCCCATGTGTTTACTTTTTAATTTTTATTGGCTGATTCAAATATTTATATCTCTTTAGATATTAAGTTACTGAATCCGGATCGATTGAGAAGGTTTTTATTTTGAGAATATTGAGAAAGTTTTCAAAAACGATAAATTTTTAACTTTGATTCATGTTTTTCAAGCGTAAAACTCATTTTAATGTGATTAAAATTCAAAATGTGTAAAAAAATTGAATCAATGTTAAAAATCTCTCAATTTTGCGATATATGTAGAATACTGAATCATCTGTACAAATTTAATGAATCATCATCATAACTCGATTTTAACAATGATTTGTGAATCAAATTTGTGATTTATAGATTCGATTCACTATAAAATGATGTTTACTTGTGAATCAAATCAAAAACATGAATCAATTTGATCAAACGAAAATTTCTCAATTTTCTCAAAATAAAAACCTTCTCAATGGAACCGGAGCCTTAAGTTACTCAATTTAAGTATTGGAGACATATTGATTATTGGCCAACTATTTCTAGTTTTAATGATAAACTTGTATGAAATTCTAATTTATGTATACTTTTGATCCGTAATTTAATTAGAAGAATCGGTGGATATGACCCGGCCCTGATACAACTTTTTTAAGTATTAGCTTGTGTCATTCTAAAGAACCACATAGTTTGAAATCGTAAAATAAATGTAATAAACTTTGGATCCTTTATAATTAACCGGGTAAATAAATAAGGTTTTTCTTATACAAGGAACCCATGGAGGGCGAGTACTCAGATGTATGCGATATGACCGAGATATCCTCACCGATTTCTACCATTTGTCTCCTTTCAATCCAAATAACCTTTTTCATATTTCATTTCAAAAAAAAAAAAATTGTTTTATTTCATTGTTATTTTCGATTTCCGCTTTTGTGGTGTCATGGTTGTTGCGGGTAATCAGAGATCCAAGGAGGACGATGTCCGGAAGATATCGATGTCGGTTTTTGTCACAAATTTTCCGGATCAATTCAGTGCGAAAGATTTATGGAATTCTTGTAAAGTGTTGAAGTACCGGATAGGAGATCCAAAGCAGGTAAGCGGTTCGGTTTTGTGCGGTTCATTAATGTTTTTGATGTGGAGCGTTTGATTAGTAATTTGTGCACGATTTGGGTGGGGCGTATTAAACTCCACGCTAATGTGGCTCGATTTCAAAGAGCTCTAGTGAATAAACGAAGTTATAAGGCTAATACGAATGGTAGTTATAATGATAAGGGCGTTAGTAGCAAGAATGGAGTTGGAACTAAAGGGGCGGTTAACTCATATGCTCAGGTTGTTACGGGGCATCAAAGCTATAAGGAAGATACGGATTCTAATCCTACCATGGTGATAGATGAGACATGTATTAACAACGATGATTATTCATTGTGTCTGATGGGTAAAGTTAGAGAATTTGCTTCTTTAACTAACTTGAAGATGGTACTAGCGAAAGAAGGTTTTTCGAACGTTGAATTGAAATACATGGGTGGTTTTTGGGTTATGATTGCATTTCACGATGAAGAAACTAAGAGTAGATTTCAAGATAGTGTTGCTGTGGGATCTTGGTTCGTTCTGATTAAGCAAGCTGATAACGAGTTTAACATTGAGGAGAGGGTAATGTGGGTGGAGATTGAAGGGGTGCCTTACAAATGGTGGACCAAGAATACCTTTACAATAATCGCTTCTAGATGGGGTATGCTTTTAAACGAAGAGGTACTTCAACAGGGAGATTTCCATAGTACCCGTTTGTGCATTTGTACTAAAATGAGTAATGTGTTGATGGAATCGTTCAAAATGGTGCATTGTGGTAAAGTAAGTTGGGTTCGAGCGATTGAGGTACCGGGATGGGTTCCTGAATGTGAGGAAGATAATGATGAGGAGTCTAATGACGAAATAAATGAAGATGAAGCACAAGGAGTTACATCGGGTGTTCATTATGATTTGAATGATGAAAGTGATGATGATGAAGTTCCTGAAACTTGTTTTGAGGAGAATTCGAAAGTGCAATCTATGGATAATCTTGCTGATAGAAATAATGAACAACAGTCGGAGGATCCATTTGGCTTACATGAGATCCTTAAAAGAAATAAAAAGAAGATGGTGACAAAAAATGATAGTATGTCAGAAGGTAGCATTAAATACCCTCCTGGATTTACTCCAAACGGTGATGGTAATGCACATGTAGATGTTTCTGATAAGCTGGAGGAGATTAGTAATGATGATGGTGGGTCTGTGGAGAAACACAAAAGCGGTGATAGTGGTAAGAGTAATGACGCTAATGATTCTATGTGCTCGGGTCATTTTAAGAAGTCGGAGGTACCACGTATGGGAGGCTCAGTTATTCAATTGATTGACGAATTGATTATCGTTGGTCAAACTATGGGATTCGACATGGGAGGTTGTATAAAAAATATGGAGGATATTATTGAATCACAAGGAGTGAATGATGTTCATCGATGAATTTCCTATTGTTGAATATTCAAGGCCTTGCCCAAAAGGCCAAAAAAGATTGGGTTAAGGAGTTGTGTGTGTCTAATAAAGTGAATTGTTTGTCATTACAAGAAACTAAAATAGTGAATATAGATCTTTGGTGTATTAAGAGTTGTTGGGGGAATTATGCTTTTGATTATGTGGTTAGTGAAGCTGTTGGTAATTCGGGTGGGATCTTATGTGTGTGGGATCCAAATATGTTCCATAAAATCAATGCTATTGTATCGGATTTCTTTACTATGGTTCGAGGTACATGGGTACCTAATGGTAAGAGTTTACTTGTTATTTTGGTTTATGCTCCTCAGAAATTGAGGGACAAGATGATGCTATGGGATTACTTATTATCTATTATATGCAATTGGGATGGTGAGGTGGTTATGATGGGCGATTTAAATGAAGTTCGCGATTGTAGTGAAAGATTTGGGTCGAATTTTAATAAAAAAGGTGCGGAGGTTTTTAATAGTTTTATTGCTAATGCGGGTCTTGTGGAAGTGCCTCTAAGTGGATGTTCGTTTACTTGGTGTCATAGATCAGCGAAGAAGATGAGCAAACTTGATCGCTTTCTTATTTCTGATAATCTTATGTGCGATTTTCCTTCCATGTATGCGATTGCCTTGGATAGGTTCTTGTCTGATTATCGCCCAATCCTGTTACGGGAGATTCATTGTGATTATGGGCCAAGTTCGTTTAAATTCTATCATTACTGGTTTGATATTGATGGCTTTGATAGTTTTGTTGAAGAGTCATGGAAAGAAGCCCATGTCTGTGATGTTGATGATTATTCCAAATTCATGAAAAAGTTACCCTTGATGAAAGAGAATATTCGAATTTGGATTACTTTATATAAAGAGAGGAATAATAATGGGTTGAGAATTCTTAAGTCCGAGCTAAATTCTTTGGATTCGGTTATTGATAAAGGAGATAGCAGTGATGGTGTGATCAATCGTCAAATGGAAGTTGTCCATCTTATCCAACAGATGGAAAAGGCCGAAACATTAGAGGTTGCCCAAAAGGATAAAATTAAGTGGTCCATAGAAGGTGATGAAAATTCTAAATATTATCATGGTATTCTCAATAAGAAAAGAGGTCTACTTTCTATCCGTGGTGTGTTGGCGGAAGGTAAATGGTTAGAATCCCCTTCTGATGCTAAGAACGAATTCTATTTCCATTTCAAAAATAGATTCGAAAAATACAAACAGGAAGGTATTCGTCTAAATATTGAGTTTTTGAATCGCATTTCGGTTGACCAACATTGAGTTTTTAGAGGGTGAGGTGTCTAACGAGAAGGTAAAAAAGGCAGTATGGGATTGTGGTGTAGACAAAACGCCCGGGCCGGATGGATTTACATTCGGATTTTATCGAAGATATTGGAATCTCATAGAGAGTAATGTTCTCAAAGCTGTGCAGTGGTTCTTTGCGCATGGGAGTATACCAAAGGGTGGTAATTCTCCTTTTATTACTCTAATTCCAAAAATTCCTAACGCAAACATCGTTAAGGATTTTAGGCCGATTAGCCTAATTGGGAGTATGTATAAGATTGTTGCTAAGATCTTGGCTAATCGTCTTGTGACAGTTTTAGGTGACCTCGTTAATGAAATTCAATCTGCTTTTGTGGCAGATAGACAGATTTTGGATGGTCCATTTGTTCTTAAAGAGGTAGTTCAATGGTGTAAGAATAGAAAAAAAAAACAAACTATGGTGTTTAAGGTTGATTTTGAAAAGGCTTATGATTCAGTTAGATGGGAATTTGTTGATGATGTTCTAAAGAAGTTTGGTTTTGGTGAGAAATGGTGACTTTGGATTCAAGGGGTTCGGTTCTAGTTAACGGTAGTCCCACGTAAGAATTCCATATCTTTAAAGGCCTTAAGCAAGGTGATCCGTTGTCTCCTTTTCTTTTTATCTTGGTCATGGAGAGTCTTGATAACGCTACACGCGTCGTTTGGGGTCAAAGGAACTTCCTTTTCTTCGAGCAAGTTTTATAACACCCTAGGCAGTGAACCTAATCGTTGTAGTGTAGTATTAGGGTAAGCCACGGGTATTGATATCGTTCTCTAGGGGAATAGGAATGCTAATGAGAAGTTGCTACGCTAAGGTTGGGGTTGAGGAAGATTATTTTTTTTTTATCTTTTTTATGTTTTTTAGGAAATGGAAAGGTACGAATCTCGGGGTTTGAATTTGGGGGTTTGGTATTTCTACCGATTACTCTACTTATCTAATTATCTAATCTAAGGTGATGGTAGTCTATGTCTAATTATTGTGTGCTCGTATGATAGTTTAAAAATGTGTTTACTTAGGTTTTTTTACTCCTTAATTATCTCCTATTGATGGTTGCATTGTCACGTCCTTATTCTTAATAGCGTTGTGTGTCTAAAGTCGTAGGGTATGCGTTTATCCCTAACTCTTTGAACTTACCAAAAGGTCTCGTCTACAAAATCTCTAGGATTTATACACTCTAACTCTAAGGCACTCTTTGTATGATTTAGCCTACAACTACTCTAGGTGTCATAGTCTAAGGTTCACAAAGATTAATCAAGCATTAACTACACAACGAATGACCTATCGCATTACTAGATCATTAACAATTAAGATAAGAGACAACCAATCAATATTCAATAATTAAGTTTCATAATTCCTAAGCAAACACACAAGTAAATTAGCCGGACATGGAGAACATGCAAGCATACACACAAATAATCAAAGACATAATTGAATTAATGAAGTAAAACACTTATCTTGATGTAAGATAGGGTTTGGAACCCTAAAATACTGTACAAGACAGCCTTGGTTCGGTTTAGGTTTTTACTCCAAAAAGACTACTACCTAATACTGAAAAATTCGGATTCTATATATAAGATTACATATGCGACGGCGTCATTTGTGACGCCGTCGGATCGCCGTCATTAGGGTTTCGTCTTGGCCACGTTAGTCTTGCGACGGCGTCACCTTGTTCTTGTGACGCCGTCCTCTTCCGCCTATGACGCCGTCTGGATCAAATCTAGGCCGTCTGAGTTGCGACGGCCTACTCTTTTAAAGCTTGACACCGTCACTTGAAAATAAGAAATTTGACTTTTGTCCCGTCACAAAATGCTCCGACGGCGTCGCAGTTAAGCAGTGACGCCGTCACCTTGTGTTTCAGCAGCTTGAGTGTCTCGATTTCTTGACTTTGGCCATTTTCTTCGTATATCCGCGCCTTTTCGTCCAAATAAGTGCCATTTCAGCAATTTGCTTTCAAGATACCTAAAAAGTGTAAAGGAACGATATTAAGTAATAACGGATACAAAAGTGATCAAATAAGGGCTTAAATGACCCCTCAAAAAGGTACATTTTAAAACCTTATCAAATATCCCTACACTTGGTATTTGCTTGTCCTCAAGCAAATGTGCTTTTAGCCAATTAATTTATAAGTTAGGGGTCATGAAGCATTGGTTTAAAACAGTCCACAACACATATAAGCACCGCAAAAGTCATAACAAGCACGGAAATTACATACTAGCACCTCACAAGGGGTGTTTGGATACTCACATCTCTCTCGGGTGTATATGAAATATAACAAGTTGGAAATGGAAGATAAACACTCATTAACCGGTCCTAGTACATAGATTACCATAGGCTTGAGACTAGATCAAACCTCCATCGCTTTGGCGTAAGCACCTAGGAAAGACTATCAAAGAGGTCTTTAAAGGGTTGTAATGTTAGGCTTACGGTAGGGAAACAAAGGGTTTGGTGGGATAGGCTATTTAGTGGTGGCATGTCAAAAATCTTTATGTTACAAGCATACGAAGAATGGCGTTGCTAAGCCAAGACTCGACACTCTAAACTCTAGATAACTGAAACAAACAAACATAAATTTAAAGATAAATGTAGGATGGTAGCCCTTTTTTTTTTTTTTTTTTTTTTACACTCAATTTTTTTCTTTTCTCTTTTTCAATTTTTTTCGATTTTTTTTTCATACACTTTTACTCTACCATCCTCTACTATAACATCAAAATGATAGGGATTTATAGGCACATTCCTACACTTGAGTTTTTATTACTCTAACACTAATTTGACCCGAATTGAAAAGATCAAAACACTTGGGGTATGTTATTACGCAAATAAGGGAATTTAACGTTCCCTTCTAATCATTTAAACTTTAACTTTTTCCCATGAGTCCCAATCGTCCCAAAACTGTATACAAAGGATATGACTCGACTTAGCAACTCATGCAAACAACTAGATAATTGAACTAAGGGTTTGGGGTGATAACAATAATGCACTAAAAGTGAGTGCATACATGGTAGGCTAAGGCGATTTGGGTGTATATTTGGGGGTGGGGTGTAAACAATGCTCTTCATTGATATTCCGGAAAACCAAAAAATCAAGAGAGCCGCGAAAAGGATAGGCTCTGAGGGGTTAACTAGGGGTATCGTGTACTTAAGATGAGTACAGCGCAAAGGTGTGGGGGAATTACTCAACCGATGTGGAAGAAGTAATTATATTACAGGTATCAAACAAGGGTTATCCTAATGCCTCTTATCATTTAGTTATTCCTAACTACACAAGTGTAGTCTTACTAGCGATCTCGGGATGCATCACAAAACAAGTTCTAGAATCTAATATACTACCGGTTCACACTCTAAGCATTAAAGATGAATGCTTTAATTCCTACTAATCTAAGGGTTATCCTCACATTTTGGGTGGAATTTAGGTGGTAAAGGGTTTTTGTGCTAGTCATATAACTTCCTATCCATGAGACGCTTTTGTTAAGACTAATGGCCCACTCCTATATGTCATGAAAAATTAAAAATTTGGTGCCAAAATTACCCTAAACGACATTTTCTCATGGTTTATTACACAATTGCAATTGGACAAAGCAAATAATCAAGGATAAGCATAGTTTTAAAGTTCCCGTTTTATTTTCCTTCCCCACACTTAAACTGAACATTGTCCCCAATGTTCCCCGAAAGTATCAAAGTTATGATAATGGAAGGTAATTAAAAACGAAAGAAACTAGTACTCCCCTGATTAGCTCGGTAGGATCCGTGTAAAGTGGTGGTTAAATCCTTTCCAAGATAAATGTATGCGTGAAAAGCTCCTTCCAATCTTTTGTTTCTTCTTCTTGATAAATAAAACCTGCACATTCCAAGAAAACAAACGAAACCTTCGCGTAAAATCGGCGGTAATAATATCTATAAGACTCTACTAAACTAGGATATAATGCTTGTGGAATGGATGTTTACAGAATTTTTGGAAAATTAAGACCTGGAAAATTCCAAAAATTTATAAGTAGTTCAGAAAACGAGAAAAAAGTAATCTGTTGTTTTTACTCCTTCCTGACGCCGTCAGGTTGCGACGACCGTCAGTTATCTGACAAAAACCGGTCTGCGTTTTTGGAAAAATTCTGGAAAATTTACATCTTTAGAATCTGGAAAAATTTCTGTAAAACATCCATTATGACTCGATACAAGCATTTGACTCGAACAAACATACATATATATCTTTTAATGAATTGCTATTCTCATGTTTACGTTTCTTTTGAAAACGTGTGTAATCCTCCCTACACTTATCCTTTATGTAAAATACCTTTATATGCAATTAAGACTAGGTTAAAAACAAAATAAAGCATTTTTACAAATTTAAACATGAGAATAAACAATTACTAAAAGATATATGACACTAACAAGCAAACAATTATGCATGGGTTGCCTCCCACGAATCACTTTTCTTTATTTAAGAGTCTTGTAGCTAGACTCGTAGTCGTGCCCCTACGTTGTATCATGCACGCTCACGTGCTTACGCTTAAGCCATTCCAATGTTCTTTCACTCTTTTTGTAATCATCTCCTAATTCTAGGCATTTGTTGTAATACCTCTTAGTTTTCTCATATGGGTACCTAAGTCCACTTTGCTTATCCCTTTAACTAAGCAATGGAATAGGGGTCATTCTATTACAAGCCTCAATATCCTTATGTTTAAACCTAGGATGAGCACGTGGCATTTGGTAGATAAAGTCTTCAACTTCGTCAGAGAATGTAATTAGACCATCAACCATCCGTTCATTTAACCTAGTCATTCTTTTGAAAGGTTTTCCAAAAATTACTTGAGTAAGGTCCTTATCAATAAATTCTCCTAAGTCTTCTAAGACCATGAACTCTACCAAATAAGCAAAACTTCCAACAAACACGTGCAAATGAGTGACTGCTTCGACAACATTGTTCCCTTGATAAGTTAACTCATTGGTCTTGATTTTATTGTATAGGTCCCTTGAGATTAAGTTCAAAGGCAAGAATGAATTCAGGTAAGCATCAAACCATTCTAATCCTATTTTGCAAGGGAATTGCATGTTAAAGGGACCATCTTTCTCAATTCTACACCTAGGGTCAAAACATTGGGAGGAGTCTTTCTTAATTTCAAAACTAACTTCATTGACTACCTCCCCGCTATCAAGTGCTTCACCATAATCAAATTCCTCATCGAAATCTGAGTCATAGAAAGGACTTTGTTGTTGCCAATTTATCTCATTATGCCCTAGGTGATTTCCAAAATGGTGAACGGGTGAGGGGTTTTGTGGGATTGCGTTCTCAATTACAGGATTGGGAACGGGTAGGGTGAAGAATCTTCGGTGGAAGACACGTATCATGGTGAGTGATGGATTTTACGAACAAAAGTCACGAAGAAGGGGGATAGACTATGAGAAGGCTAAAAATGAGAAAAAATTTACTTGATAGGAATCAAGCGAAGAAACCTAAACGAGGTGGACTACTAACTAGCTATTCTATTCCCCGGCAACGGTGCCAAAAACTTGATAACGCTACACGAGTCGTTCGGGGTCAAAGGAACTTCCTTTTTTTCGAGCAAGTTTTATAACACCCTAGGCAGTGAACCTAATCGTTGTAGTGTAGTATTAGGGTAAGCCACGGGTATTGATATCGTTCTCTAGGGGAATAGGAATGCTAGTGAGAAGTTACTACGCTAAGGTTGGGGTTGAGGAAGATTATTTTTTTTATCTTTTTTATGTTTTTTAGGAAATGGAAAGGTACGAATCTCGGGGTTTGAATTTGGGGGTTTGGTATTTCTACCGATTACTCTACTTATCTAATTATCTAATCTAAGGTAATGGTAGTCTATGTCTAATTATTGTGTGCTCGTATGATAGTTTAAAAATGTGTTTACTTAGGTTTTATTACTCCTTAATTATCTCCTATTGATGGTTGAATTGTCACGTCCTTATTCTTAATCGCGTTGTGTGTCTAAAGTCGTAGGGTATGCATTTATCCCTAACTCTTTGAACTTACCAAAGGGTCTCGTCTACAAAATCTCTAGGATTTATACACTCTAACTCTAAGGCACTCTTTGTATGATTTAGCCTACAACTACTCTAGGTGTCATAGTCTAAGGTTCACAAAGATTAATCAAGAATTAACTACAAAACGAATGACCTATCGCATTACTAGATCATTAACAATTAAGATAAGAGACAACCAATCAATATTCAATAATTAAGTTTCATAATTCCTAAGCAAACACACAAGTAAATTAGCCGGACATGGAGAACATGCAAGCATACACACAAATAATCAAAGACATAATTGAATTAATGAAGTAAAACACTTATCTTGATGTAAGATAGGGTTTGGAACCCTAAAATACTGTACAAGACAGCCTTGGTTCGGTTTAGGTTTTTACTCCAAAAAGACTACTACCTAATACTGAAAAATTCGGATTCTATATATAAGATTACATATGCGACGGCGTCACCTTATGATTTGTGACGCCGTCGGGTCGCCGTCATTAGGGTTTCGTCTTGGCCACGTTAGTCTTGCGACGGCGTCACCTTGTTCTTGTGACGCCGTCCTCTTCCGCTTATGACGCCGTCTGGATCAAATCTAGGCCGTCTGAGTTGCGACGGCCTACTCTTTTAAAGCTTGACACCGTCACTTGAAAATAAGAAATTTGACTTCTGTCCCGTCACAAAATGCTCCGACGGCGTCGCAGTTAAGCAGTGACGCCGTCACCTTGTGTTTCAGCAGCTTGAGTGTCTTGATTTCTTGACTTTGGCCATTTTCTTCGTATATCCGCGCCTTTTCGTCCAAATAAGTGCCATTTCAGCAATTTGCCTTCAAGAGTCCTAAAAAGTGAAAAGGAACGATATTAAGTAATAACGGATACAAAAGTGATCAAATAAGGGCTTAAATGACCCCTAAAAAAGGTACATTTTAAAACCTTATCAAGTCTTCATATTTCATTCCAAAGAATGGTGGATGCCGGTTTATTTAGAGGGATCAAGATTGGTTCGTCTATCCATTTAACTCATTTATTTTATGCGGTCATGGGAAATCAGAGTCAATCTAATATTAGTACGATTATTCGGGTCTTGGATGTTTTACATAGGGCTTCGGGTCTTCATATTAATATAAACAAGAGTAAGATGTTGGGAATTTCGGTGGATAATAATATGGTGGAGCAGGCTGCAGAAAATATTTGGTGTATGGTGCTTTAAACTCCCTTCAAATATCTTGGAGTGATGTCATTGAGGGTATGGAGGGTCGGCAATCTAGATGGAAGTTAAAGACGTTATCTATAGGTGGCAGATTTACGCTCATCAAATCGGTGCTAGGCGCGATTCATATTTATCATATGTCTATGTTTAAAGTCCCCATGCAGGTATTGCAGAAACTTGAATCCGTTCGAGCACGTTTTTTCAATGGTGCGGAAGTGAATTCAAGAAAACCAAGTTGGGTTCGATGGAAGAATGTATTAGCTTCTAAGAACATTGGAGGTTTAGGGGTCTCGAGTCTTTATGCTCTTAATAGGGCTCTCATGTTTAAGTAGGTGTGGAGGTTTATATCTCAGAAAACTTCGTTGTGGGCTCGTGTTATCAAACCTTTGCATGGTGAAGGAGGTAAGATTGGACAAGTGATTAAGTCTTCTTATCCATCGATCTGGCTTAATATTGTTCAGGAAGTTGAAGTGTTGAAGCGGCATGGTATTGACCTTATGAGTTTTATTACGCCGAAACTGGGAAATGGCTTAGATACAGCTTTCTGGGATGTTCCTTGGCGTGGAGATCTATCCTTTAAAGAGTTGGCCCCTAGAGTATACGCGTTAGAACAGATGAAAGGGATATCGGTTGCAGCGAAATTGTCTCATGATAATCTAAGGCATTCTCTTCGAAGACAACCGAGAGGAGGGGCGGAGCAAGCCCAATTAGATCTGATCGAGGAGAAGATTGAGGGTGTCATTCTTAACAGATCTAAAGATAGATGGTCTTGGAATCTTGATGGTGTAGGCGAGTTCTCAGTCGCTTTGGTCAGGAGAACTATTGATGAATTCTTTTATACGCTAGATAATACCAAAACTAGATGGGTGAAAGAGGTGCCAATCAAGATTAATATTCATGCGTGGAAGGTTAAAAATGATTGTTTTCCCACCAGATTGAATATGTCTCGTCGAGGTATGGAGCTGGAGTCGATGTTATGCCCGTTATGTAACAATTCGGCTGAAGTATCTAGGCATTTATTCGTTTCCTGTCAATTTGTGCGGGATATTATGAAGAAGATTACCAGATGGTGGGAGCTGGAGTATACGGACTTTGATTCCTACGAAGGCTGGCTCGTTTGGATGACATCTATTCGGTTCCCAACAAAAGCTAAAAAGGTGTTTGAAGGTATTTGTTACATTGTTTGGTGGTACACTTGGAATTGGCGAAATATGACGATTTTTGGACAGGAGTCTACTTATAAGGCGAATATTTTTGATGAGATTGTGACTAGGTCGTTTTGGTGGATTAAGTCTAGATGTAAAGCTAGATTTAGTTGGAATGAGTGGCTTAAAAATCCTAATTCTATGTCGTTGTAATTTTCTAACATCTTTCTAGTTTTGCTTAATAAAATCGCCGTTAAAAAAAAATCCCACAGATATACTACAGTAACTTATAAAAGTTGTCATGCTCCATAACTCACTTGTCCTCGAGATTTTTTGCTTAAGATTTCCCATAAGTTATGGATTTAGACCCCTTACCTGTGATGGCATGCTTTGTAGGTATCTTGTATAAACCAAACTAAACAATCTTAAAAAAGTGTGAAAAACATAAAATGCATAAATAAGATGAACAAGAAACCAAATTAAATTAGTGGTGGTTTGCTTAATTTGCAGGTAATTCCATGAATAATTTAATCAACAAATGAATTAGATATTAAGATGAATAGAATAGCATTATACAAGTGAAGTCATCCTTCAAACAAGCAAACATTGATACGTAAGCTTGAATTAATTATACACTCCCCACCGCAAGCTTGTGACATTTTAATGGATTTGGTTTGCTCCTTATTTATTCTGACCTTAAATAACCAAAATATTGGCAACCCAAGTGCATTATTTGATTAGACATATCACTCATATGATATGTTACATTCAATGTCTCAAAAAAAAATAAAAAAAAAATAAAAGGTAGAACAATAACGTTTGAGTTTCAAAAAAAAATAAAAAAAAAATAAAAGGTAGAACAATAACGTTTGAGTTTTAATGTCTAGTGAATTATTTTCGTATCTTGTTCAAAAGAGACTAATTTAGTTCATCTACAAATATAACGCATGTCTATCGTATGTTTCGTTTTCTTTTCTTATTAGAAAGACAACATATTAAACTCGCGATGTCGGCTTTTTATATGAAGTATTTATATAAAGTCGCGAAAGTTGATCATGTTTGAGAAGTATTTATATATAAACTCGCGATATCGGCTTTTTTGGTTATGCACTTTTTTGTGAAAGTCATGTTTGTGTATAAATATGTAAGCAACGTATGTACATCAGTGCATGTAGTGTACCTTTATACGGTATAGTGTAATAGTGAAAGTTGATGTGGGGACAAGTAGGTTTCGTAAAAAATAACACTCTTTAATGTAGAAAAGAAATTTAAAAGAGAAAGAAGAATTGAAAGAAACAGAAACGTATTGGCATAGTGAAGAAAGGTGATTCGTTTATGTGTTTTAATTTGTGCATGAGAACACGATACCTCTATCTATATGCACCTTCCTTTTCATCTTGATTCTCTTACCCAAAATCAACTTTGTTGCGATTCGTTTTCTATTTTTTCACCTTTGGAAGTGTTTTCGTACTTAAAGATATTATGTTTATTTGCGCACTCGAAAGATTTTATGCTTTGTGTTGCGGCCAAACGACATACTAAGCGTGAACAAGCTTGAAGTTCTTACTTGTGTGGTATGATTGGTCCCGAAAACATGACATTTCAAGAAATTTTTGCTATGAGAAACGAGACGTGTTTTGAAACTAAAGTTTTAACCCTGAAGATAAAGCAATATCCTCAAATAGGTTGGGCAAATTATCGATATAAACTTGGCACTTTAGAGGAATTCTTATGAAATAAGAGAATTTAAGAGTTTGTAGTAGTTTGGATTATAGATGAAATGGTTTATTGCGTATACTTGTTGTATATGGCTCTTAACACAAAACAAATCACTGAAAGAAATTGTGGATGTGACTCTTAACAATTCTATTAGAGTAATCTGTGTTCTAAAATTACATATTTTTAAACAAATGTTAGACATCTAGAGGAAAATATATAAGAAAACTTCTTTATGGCCAATATGTTTGTTATGAGTGGGTATTCAAGCTAAATATTCGTAACCATAGAGATATAGTGGTTTTGTACCAATAATAAACTTTCGCTGTAAGCTTAAACTTCAAAGTTTTATAATTATGTATGTTTTGGATCAAGATTAAAGAATTAAACCACATAAGAAGAAAATACATCAGCTACCTCAAGAAACTAGATTTTAAGCTTTTTTATACATATTTTGGCAGTATCGCATGTAAACATATTTATTTTTATAGACAACATGAAAAAGAAACTTTAATATCCAAAAATAATAAATGTCTCGTAAAATGATATATTGTGCGTGCGTGTCTAATGTATATCATGATCCGTTAGTCACTCTTGGATTTCTTTAATTGGCCCAATGGGGTGGTTATTAACTTTATTTTTATGGGCTCGAAAATTTCGAAAGTTTATATGTATCTTTAAGGCCCAAACTTTAGTTTATTAATTTTGTCATAGTTGTGTTTCTTAGAGGGCTTAACGTTCTATTTGGACTAATCTACTACTATTTATTTATTTATTTATTTATTTATTTTTTTAAATATTTATTGATTTTTCCTGTTAGATAAGCAACATACAACACATTATATATTTATATTAAACCGCTACGTCGGTGGCATTATAGTAAACAATTTTTTATGCTTTTTTTTTATTAGGCGTTACTATTTTAAACGTTTTTTTAATCCGGTGGGTTTTTTTGGTGGTTTAGGGCTTAGCCAGGCCCATGAAGTTTGGCCCGTTATGACCACAGAGTGATGTACTTTTGTTGAGCCTTTTTTGAGCAGTATATATGTCGCTTCGTTTTCTTTGCTGTGAAGCTACGTGTCTTCTCCAGAATTTTTGGTAGGTACGCCGTTTGTTGGATCTTCGTCAATTATTTCATGTTCGATTTCTGTCTTTGTGTTTTTCTTTTGCATGTTTGTTGTAGGTTGTTTCATCAGTGTGTGTAGGTCAGTGGGTGTTTGGTGTTGTTTATGAGCTATAGTATCTATTATTGTTTGTTATGTTTCTGCATGCACGTTAGTTCGGCTATTCTTTTGCAGCATGTGGGTTGTTTGGTTAGGGGTTGTTGTGTTTAGGTTGCTTTGTTGTTTAGATGCTTTGATTGTTAGTATGAGAGATAAGAGTAGGGCATACAAGAGGGTGAACATTGTTGATAGTTGTCCTCGAAGTTTAGAACCCAGTGAGCATGTTGTGAGCCTAGGTGGTTGTGCGTTGGATTTGCGTGGTTTGGTTACAGTTAAGGAAGGTGTTGTAGGATGTAGTGTTACTGTTCATGGAATTTTGGGACGCGATGTTGTTGGTCAGGGTGGTGCGTCGTTAGATAGTCATCGGAACAGTCGTGATGGTGCGTTGGAGGAGCGTCAGGCTTCCAATAAAGGGGCTTGCCATTCAAATGTCGAGCAGTCAACAGGTTCTGGCCGTATGTTTTTGTTTTTCTGAAATAGAGGTTTTCATTGTTTGCTTGACATTGTGATGAACATTTTACTACTTTGATAACAAGATCCACACCTATGCACGTTGTTGCGCGTGCTGCTAGCCCTTCATATGAACACTCTTCTGTTGCCTTTGGGAATGTTGGCTCTGTTGGTGAAAACGTTTGTGTGTCTCTGTTGCAGCACCCGATTGTGGTTCCTGATGTTGTGCAATTTTTTAATGATTCAACAGGTTTAGTGGCAGTCTTTGAAGTTAATTTGGTCTAATTCTTTTGTTCTACATGTTAACATGTTAACGACCCCCTTTTTTTTACGTGTGGGGTTGCAGTTCATTCTCGATTACCCATAATTTTGGATTTCCGATCGAGAGCCATATCTTATGTGCCACCAGCGAATGCTCAACTACCTGTTAATCTTGATGTCCAGTCAAGGGCTATTTCTTTTCCTAAAGCATAGAGTATGGTGGGTGCCAAGTTGATGCAGGTGTAACACATCGTGCCACAAAACGACTCCGTACAATGGATATTGTTCCTGATGCGCCAGTTGAGCAAGATGTTGAAGGATGTAATGTTAGTGTTCATGGTATTTTTGAACGTGATCTTGGTAGTGAAAGTGGTGCGTCGTTAGATAGTCATTGTGAGTTTGGGCGGATGCTTGATTTACAAAGTAGGGTTGACGGTATGGATGCTTTACCTGACATGGCTAGAGCTGAATGTACGTTGAAAAGGAAAGTTGGTGATAGTGGTGACAGTGCGCTGGAAGGTCGTGAGGCTTCCAATAAAAGGACATGCCTTTCAACTGCCGGACAATCAGCAGGTTTTGAGCGTGCCTTTTTTTTTTTTTTTTTTATGAATTGCAGATTTTCATTGTTCGTTTGACATTGTGATGGACATTAACCTATGAGTGTGCATGTTGCTATGCGTGTTGCAGTCCCTTTGGTTGAACACGCTTCTGTTGCCTTCTGAAATGTTGGCTCTGTTGGTGAAAATGTTGCTGATCCCTCTACCAACTTTCGATTGTCGCCTGAAAGCTTGGTAGATTTTAGTTCCTGATGGTGTCTCTCTGTTGCAACGGCCATGTGTGGTTCCTGATGTTGGACAATTTTCAGATGCTTCAACAGGTTTGCTGGCAATCTTTTATAGTCATTTGCTGTAATTGTTTGGTCATACGCTTCAGCATGTTAACAACAATTTTTTTTCTTTTCATGTGGGGTCTTGCAGTTCATGCTCGATTACCCGTAAATCTGGACTTCCGATCGACAACCATATCTAACATTCCACCAACAACTGTTCAAGTACCTCTTAATCTCGATTTCCAGTCAAGGACTATTTGTTTTGCTGAAGCAGAAACGTCACAACATGTTGGGGCGCAAGTTGGTGCAGGTTTTACACGTCGCCCCACAAAACGTCGTCATACAACGAATAATGTTCCTGATGCGCTTATACGTATATGCACGGTAGCAGCCGTGGTTCGGCTACAACGGGTATGCATTTTCTTGCAGCAATATTTATCCCGACAACTGGCTTTTTATACTTTTTAATGGACGTGGTTCCTATAATAGCTTTGTTATTCAACAGGCCCGCCAGCAGAATATATGGAGTTAGGCCCTTGCAACAGATCATGTCGTCATTGTGGGGCTATATTTTGGGACGAGGAAAAATTAAGTTATTCAACACTGTCTCGGGGTCCTATATACAATCGTAGTTGTTTGGAAGGGAGGGTGAAAGTGTTGACAATAAGGGAGTACCCTGCAATTATATGTGATCTGTTCTCTAACAACAATTTTCTAGAAAACATTCGGGCTTATAATCAAATGTTTGCTATGACTTCACTAGGTGCGAATATAGATGAATCTGTAAATGTTGGCAGAGGACCATATGTTTTCAAAATATCTGGGCAGATATATCACCATATAGGCAGACTATTTCCAGTGCCAGGTTCATGCCCAAGGTTTTTGCAGCACTACATTTACGATACCGACAATGAGGTTCAGAATAGGTTGGATCATTTTTCAGAGGGGGCAAGAAACCTATTAAGACCAGAGATTGTGCAAACGTTAATTACATTCTTTGATCATAACAATGCACTGGTGCAGCTCTTCAGGACGGCAAGGGACAAGCTACAGCAACACGAAGTGCCGCATTTTAAGGTGAGACTCTTCAGTGTTGGAAAGGCATCACAATATGAGTTGCCTACCGCTGATGCAGTCGGCGCTATAGTTTTTTATGACATGGAGGAGACGGAGAGCGACTTTGATGTCATACTAGAAGCTCATTCTGGGGAAGCGCAGAGGATTAACAAACTACATGCTATGGGTGAGCATCGGGGCAAAAACCGATCCGACCCGACAAAAACCGACCCGACCTGAAAACCGAAAAAGACAAAAATTCAAACCGAGAACAGAACCGAGAAATAAATATCAAAACCGAAACCAAACCGAATAACTCGGTTCGGGTCAATTTTCAGGTTTCGAACCGAAAAAACCGAATCGAACCGGAACTGAACAGAAACCGACAAAAACCGAAATAAATATACAAAACCGAAACCGAACCGAAAAAGGTCGGTTCGGTTCGGTCCGATTTCGGTCGGTTTGTCGGTTTGGATCGGTTTCCGGATGGATTTGCTCAGCCCTACTACATGCAATATATATGCCAACTAGTTTCCGTTGTTGTTCCTCTTTGTCGAACATGGCTATCATATGGATTTACGGTATCTTAATGTTGAATCAACTTCAACACGTAGGGGCCAAAAAATGTCTATGAAAGCGTTTTATTGTTATCAGTTACATGATAGGCTTGGATATTACAACCTGTTGAATAGAGGTGGGAGGCTATTTCAACAACATGTTGTCACAACATATTGTAATATAGAACAGAGTAGAATGGACTTCATTAGAGCTAATCAATCAACGATTAGAGGATACTATTTAACGGGTCTGTATGATGCAATTGCACGCGGTGATGTTGATGGTTCGAATGTGGGGTTGAGAATTATTTTGCCTTTGTCATTTACTGGGGGCTCCATATATATGTATAGTCATTATTTAGACGCTCTGGCAATCTGCAGGGTGCATGGCAACCCTGAATTTTTTGTAACGTTCACATGTAACACCAAGTGGCCTGAAAAATAGGAATACAAGGCTGCATATCCAAACCTTGCTGCAGCTGACAAACCGGATGTTATAGACCATGTATTTGAGCGTAAAATTCACTCCCTTATTAACTATCTAAGGGACTCTCGACCTTTTGGCTCAGTGAATGCAGGTATATTATATTTAGATTACCGTGCTCGCAACTGATGTACTTATATGTGTATGTCATCTACATAAAAAAACTCATTGCTTCTTCATGTTTCTTCTTTGATGTTGTACACGGTAGAATTCTAAAAAAGGGGTCTGCCACATTGTCACATATTGTTGTGGGTAACACGTAGGCCTGAAACGATGAGGCCGGAGGATGTAGATAGGTACATAAGCGCAGAACTACCCCATCAACTAAACGATCCAGAAGGGTTCATAGTTATATCAGAATTTATGATGCACGGTCCCTGTGGGGCAGCATTTCCGAACGCAGTTTGTATGCGTGATAGAACGACGTGTAAATTTTTTTTCCAATGGAGTACTGCGAAGCAACTATTTTTGACAAAGCTGGGTATGCACACTACAGAAGGAGGGACGTGCAGATAGATGCACACCGAAGTGGTGTTAGGTTGGACAACGCTTACGTTGTGCCATACAATCGTGAACTATGTATGAGGTTTTATGCACATATAAATGTTGAATATTGTAGCTGGACGATGCTCATAAAGTACCTATTTAAATATATTTCGATTCATGTATTTTATTATGTCAAACATTGAATCTTTGGTCTCTTTTAATATGATCGGCTAAGCACCTTTGGTGCTAGCCTAGTTATGATTCCTTAATTGTTTTGTTTACGTTTACATGCTTCCGTATAATTGTTTCTAGTGTATGCATGCATAGTTCGTTGGTAGCTACCCTAGTTTCAGTAGTTTTGAATGGCAGCAGTGTCTAGTTGCTTAGGAGAATTGACCAACTGACCCTAAGTAGGTAGACTGAGTGGGAAGGGTAAGAATTGACCAACTGACGACCCTTCTTCGCTTGTGCGAACTGACCAAATGATCACCTGCCATTTGGATGAACTTAAGAAGTTAGAGATGAGTGTCTAAGATGCTAGCGCCCGGGCACTCATTATTATGAATCTTGCATGTAGAGGTACTTAATGACTTGGCTTAGGGGACTAAAAACAACTGGACTTTCAAGGGTAGTAGCTTGATCTCCGGTGGAAGCCTTTGCTGATAGGTTAGGATGAATTGACCAAATGTTGTCCTAGCGAATTAAACCCCAACTTGAATCAATTGGAAGTAGTTAGACGTGAACATAACATGATAGGATGAGTAACTAGGTTAGCACACTTTTCCTATATTGATCACAACTCTATTTTATTTGCTTTAATTTCTTGCTTTCTAGTTTATTAATCATTTCTTACTTAAAACAATTAAAACCAGTGACACTTACACTTAATAAGAATCCGCTCACATAGCTCTTGGGACGACCTCGGTTTTACCGATTACTACACTACACACGACTGGGTACACTGCCCGTGAGTGCATAAGGTGGACCATAGGTAAACGAGACACTATAAATATTAAAACCTGGTCAGAAAACCTGTAACACCCCCAAATTTGGCACAACGGAAGCATTCGGGTCGTGGGGTGCTACTAATTCGTATCACAACACAAAGTATAGAATAACGGTTTTACATTAAGAAACTTTATAAACAAATGAATAAGGTTTACATTAATCAAAAATAGTGGGGAAATACAGGCCCATAATAATAATATAGCGGTCCCAAAATGTCAAAGTATCCTATGACCATGCCATGCCATGCCAAAAGCCTCCAAAGTAAGCTGTCGCGGTAAAACCTGAAAATACATGCTAAAAATGTCAACACGAGGTTGGTGAGTTCATAGGTTTGAAAATAAAGTAGTAAATCAGTTTTGCTGTGCATTGAAAACCAAGTAGGACATATGTATAAGTAATAGTGCTGAGCAAGTAGCAAAATGAAAAGCAATCCACAACATGTAATCCGACCACCACGTGGTCCCGTGCACAATAGGAATCTAATCAGTTATTATCGCAAACCAGTTGGAGCTAAACTGTAGGATAAATGAAATCATATGTATCCAATATACTGGGTGCCTCTACCCAAAGATGAACTGGGTGCCTCTACCCAAAGATGAACTATGAACCCTTGATCATGATGCACACAAATTACATACACATATATGTCCAAAATGAAATAATATGAATTTAGCACAACATATGAAATAATGTTATTGTAATGATAATTGAATAACTGAATAAGTTGTTTAGCGAAGCACATAAAGTTTTAAAGAATCAAGTCATTTGCAAATATTAGAATTTAGTAAACAAGCATGTATTCTCCCCCAAAAGTGTTTTCAAAACAAGTAAAGTTGGGGCCATGAACTCACCTCGATATGAAGTAACGCAAGGATTATAACAGACACAACTGGCATCAAGAAGCTAACACAATAGTATCGAGAGTACAGGTACAATGATACGAGATAGATACAACCTAATAAGAGTTTGCTATCTCAGAATAAATCTAGCAAAGCAAGTGAATTTTCGAAAGGCAACATGTCTTAGTTTTCGTGGAATATTCACATCATTAATTTCAAAAGTCCGTAATCAATATCTCAGAAAGTTTATTTTTAACGTCTGGTGTGGTGGTAAGAAAACAAAGACTCGACATACAACTCACGCAAAAAGAGAATAATGAAAAATAAACCTAGAACGTATCCCACATGCACAGTACAAAAATAAACAAGTAAGGAACAATTAGCAAATAATGAAAAGATAAATGGATGGTTGAGTTTTGAGAATTTACCCGATAATCCTAGATAGGTTTGCCAAGAAATGTATGTTTCACAAGGAGAACTTAAGTGTTAATATATAAATTAAGTAATATGGTTTTCTATAAAACTATACTTTTCATCTTGTTATCAGGTATCATATAATAAAAGCTTTTGAGATAATATGTTTAGTATAGAAATAAGAGTTTGACATGAGTCATTATTCAAAACATGTTTCGATAATAATTAATCCGATTAGATAAGTTTCAATAGATTAAAAGACTGAAAGTGTTTAATGATTGTTACGTCAAATGTATATTTAGTTCGATAAGTAACCGATAATTAGTCCAATTATCCAATATGAGTCTAATAATTATCCAAACGATACCAATCCATTAAATATCCAATGATCGTCAAATCATAATCCAAGTTCAATTCCCGAAACGTACAAATGATCACAAGTCAAAACAATTAAGTTAGACCGATATTCAATATTCGTAAAACGATAATTACCAATCACTTAACAAATATTTTACACATGAAAATCAACACAAACCCAACCGCCCATTCTTACACTAAACACACCCAAATTAGCAGAAAAGAGGTGACCACCCTACACAAGTTTACCCTCGGCCAAGACCAAAGCAAGAACTCTTGAAAGTTCAACACCATCGAACCATACACAACCCACATAAGCTTAACGAGTTTATTACAAATCCCAATAAGTTATAATACTTATTGTTAGCCTCGCTTTTTTATAAAGATAACGTCACTTACGTGAATTGGACTAGATGCGTAGAATACTTTGCCCATAGGGACTAGTATCGTTTAAGTGACAAAGTTAAGGTTTGTTGAGCCTATAAATACCCCTCATGACTCTCCATGAGGGGTGAGGTGAAGTATTTGGCTAGGTGTAGTGTGTGTTTATTTCAATAAAAGTCTTGTGTTTTTTCCTCCCTCTCTCTAGTTTCTCTCTCTAAACAAGATGAATACTTTCATCTTCTTCCACCAACCCCGACCTCCAAAACCACATAAATCTATAAGAAAATCGATCCTAACAAGTGGTATCAGAGCCATGGTTATCTTTTGTTAGATTTATGTTGGTTTTGATACTTGTTTTTGACTGTTTTTGTGATATTTTTATGGGTCGGAAAAATTTTTTTTTCCGAATATTGAGGAAAAACAGTTTTTTTAACAAAGTTTAGTATCCTTGGTCAAAAAAAGTCTTGTGCCATCATGTCAAGATATCTGTTTTTGTGTTATCTTTTGGTCCAAACAGTTATCTCATCATTCTTGTGACTTTTTTGTTACAAATACGTGAAATACCATGTGGTCAACCGTCAGTTTCTCATGGTTTAATGGGTTAAGAAGCAGTTTTTATGCTTTTTTATGGGTATATATGAAGCTGAACGGCATTTTTGGTCGGAATCTCGCCGGAGCAAAAAGTCAAAGGGTCAAAACCCTAGTTTTTTACGCATAAGCATCTTCAGAAACATTTACGCATAACTGTGAAGTTATGCATAAGGATCTTTACGCGTATGTTTTTACGCATAAGCCTTGGCTTACGCGTAACTATAGGTTTACGCATAAGGGTAGATGTTACGCGTAAGAACTTGGTCTACGCATAAGGAAAAAGCAAAAAGGAAGAAAAGGTTACGCGTAAAAAAGACCAAGACCACAAACAAAATACAAATACCATATACATCATATCGACGTCAGTTCACATCGTCAGTCCACCCGAGAAGAAGAACATTATCACGACTGTCAACAAACCTAAACCAAATTTAGTCTTGACTAACAAAAATCTCATCCCAACATCATCCTATCCTACCTCAACTCCAAACATCTAATTAAAACCAAAATATAAACAAAAGAGATCTCAGCTTTTTGTCAACCATTTCACATATCATTCCAATATTTTTTTTGTTTGAACAAATATCACCATTGACCCGACTGTGATACTATACGAAATTTAAAGAAATGATTATAACAATTATGTTATGCCATCCCTTTCCTTCGTGTAAACAATAAAATCTAAACGAAACTCAATTATCACCTACCCGAGACCTTGGTTGTCACAAGGCCTTGAAGCTTCACATAAACGATGTAAAAGGGTCGGTATGCTTTTGTTTATGATTCGAATGATAAAGCTGGGATGAGGAATATGTTTGTTATGAGAGGCGTACTTTTTTCAGATCCGGTTTGAAAGAAAATATTGATAGGCGGATTGTTTATGTGATGTGTTTTAGGTTTAGGTTAGATGAAATATTAAGTGGGAATATCTTATAATCGGATGTGGTTTGCCTCTTGAGTTGGACGTGGGAATCTCTCATTGGATGTAGGCTTTGTACCTAAGATCGGTGAGGGCCTGGTTTAATTATTTCTGGATCACGGTTATCACTTATCATTTGGGCCCGTTGAGTAAATGGATTTCGTATATATGAGATATGGTGGCTGGCTGATAAAAAAATTATAAACATAATTGTGTTATCCGAACGTCTTCGTTATAAAATTATATAGGATACAACATTGTGCTATTTGAGAGGTATTTTGGTATGGTATAAGTTTCACGGAAGGATACATAATTCACGGCTTGAGCGAAATTTAAAAAATGACTATGGGGTTTTTGTACGGTATTGCTTACGAGGAATTGATGTGACATTTCATGGGTGGACTTCTTTATCGTTGAGACGTTGGTTGGTTGGATGCATGTCTCAAGATAACTTGTTGGAGCACATTATGAAATTTGACAATCTGGTTATGACTGATGTAAGGAGTTACGTTGTAGTGCTCACAGTGTGTAACCATCACTTTAAGGAGTTACGTTGTAGTGCTCAGTGTCACACGGCGTTGTGGATTGATTAAGAATTTAGAACAAGCAGTAAAATTAAAACTTGGGATGTTTACTTCCTTTTCAAGTCAGTCGTATCGGGTTTTCTCCATATGTGGTCATTACTATTAGCCGGTGAATTCAAAGGAGGTTCGATTTAAAGGTTGGTTTGATAGAATCAAATTATTGAGTATTCTCACAGAAGTTTGATCAAGCTAATATTTGAATATTGCATCAAGAAAAAGGTAATCTGACATATGCACTTAACATTATGATGATTCGATAGCTACAACCATCGAGGAGGGAGAAGTTGGTATTTCATCTTCCGTGATTAGATTACGAAGGGAATTGCACTTAAGACCGAAGAAGGAGAAGTAGTGTGGTGTACATCGGGGCTTTTTACCAACTTAGATGCAATACTAAGTGAGTTATGTTGTTATGATGTTCCCAGAACGACAACCATTGTACGATCAAGAGTTTACTTTCTCCGCTGCGTGTTGGAAGAGTGTTGTCGGTTCAGAAGGGAGCAAAGAAAGAAAAAAGGCTCATTAGTTAGGAGGGAGTAATAACCTAACTAGACCATTCTGATTGAAGTTCCGAGCTACAAGAAGATCAAATGCCGAGGATCGTGGGAAGGGAGAACTTCAAGTTTGCCTCAGTATCTAGACTCTGAGACTCTAGCGCTTCAACAAAGTTGACATTGTTCATTACTATTGTAATTTACTTTGTTTTGTATTTATAGGTCTCATTGTAACCATTCACGTGTGACGATATCTTGGAGGAAGATTGTTAGCCTCGCTTTTTATAAAGATAACGTCACTTACGTGAATTGGACTAGATTAGAATACTTTGCCCATAGAGACTAGTATCGTTTAAGTGGCAAAGTTAAGGTTTGTTGAGCCTATAAATACCCTAATGACTCTCCATGAGGGGGTGAGTGCTTTGGCTAGGTGTAGTGTGTGTTTATTTCAATAAAAGTCTTGTGTTTTTTCCTCCCTCTCTCTAGTTTCTCTCTCTAAACAAGATGAATACTTTCATCTTCTTCCACCAACCCCGACCTCAAAAACCACATAAATCTATAAGAAAATCGATCCTAACACTTATCATAAGATAAAGTAATAATCAACTAAGAAAATTTCGAATCAAATCTGTAACATATTGGATTTCATAAATACATCAACACATACATTAAGGAGGCGTATGGAATGAGTAGAGAGAGAAAGTGAGATGTTTTAGTGAGAGAAACATATAGAAGGTTAGATTACCAAATGAAC
>OU343224.1:75458732-75490132 GCA_910596185.1 Chrysanthemum makinoi | reverse complement strand
CCACCACATCTTCTCAACCTATCATAGCCAATTCTACTCCCTCTCTCACTCCGTTTGAGGGAAGCGACTTCATCTTGGAAGAGATTGAAGCATATTTGGCTAGTGATTCTGTTCCATGGGAAATTGATCACGCTCCAATTGACATCGAGGGGGACATACTTCTCATTGAGAAATTGCTTAAAGATGATCATTCATCAACCCCTCACACTAGTGATTGCAATTCGAAGAGACTAATCACCATGAGATTAATCTCGGAGGAGATATTCTTATTCTTGAGAAGTTGTTAAATCATGACACTTCTCCTCCACTCCCTCCCGTCAACCTTCATAACAAGGAAGTTAAGTCAGTTGAGAAAATCAAGAATTTCCAAGTCGAACTTAAGGACTTACCACCTCATCTTGAGTATGCATTTCTTGAAGGAGATGATAAATTACCTGTCATTATTGCTCGAGATTTGAGTAAAGATGAAAAAACTGCTCTCATAAAGGTCTTGAAGTCACACAAGCAAGCAATTGCTTGGAAACTCTCCGACATTAAGGGTATCAACCCCGAGTTTTGTACTCACAAAATCTTGATGGAGGATGACTTCAAACCAGCAGTTCAACATCAGAGAGGAGTAAATCCAAAAATCCATGATGTTATCAAACAGGAGGTTATCAAACTTCTTGATGCAGGATTGATTTACCCAATCTCTGATAGTCCTTGGGTTAGCCCAATTCACTGTGTTCCAAAAAGGGTGGCATAACTGTTGTCACGAATGAAGAAAACGAGTTAATTCCAACTCGATTGGTTACGGGATGGCGTGTGTGTATTGACTATCGTAAGTTGAATGACGCAACCCGTAAAGACCATTTTCCTCTACCCTTCATGGACCAGATGCTTGAGAGATTAGCAGGGAATGAGTACTATTGTTTCCTTGATGGTTTCTCGGGTTACTTTCAGATCCCCATTGATCCACAGGATCAAGAGAAGACCACATTCACATGCCCATACGGAACTTTTGCCTACAAACGTATGCCTTTTGGCTTATGTAACGCTCCTGGCACGTTCCAACGATGTATGATGGCCATATTCCACGACATGATCGTGGAAACAATGGAGGTGTTTATGGATGACTTCTCAGTCATTGGGGACTCATTTCAGACTTGTCTCTCCCATTTAGACAAAATGCTAAAACGGTGTGAAGACACCAATCTCTGTCTAAATTGGGAGAAGAGCCACTTTATGGTCAAACAAGGCATAGTCCTTGGCCATAAAATTTCAAAAAACGGGATTGAGGTAGATAGAGCAAAAGTTGATGTTATTGCTAAACTGCCTCATCCTACTACCGTCAAAGGTATTAGGAGTTTTCTTGGTCATGTCGGGTTTTATCGTAGATTCATTCAAGATTTTTCTAAAATCGCTCGGCCTATGACCCATCTTCTTGAAAAAGAAGCTCCTTTTATCTTCTCTCCTGAGTGCATCGAAGCTTTTGAAACACTAAAGGAAAAGCTTACGGAAGCACCCATTCTAGTTGCCCCGACCGGATTTACCCTTTGAGCTCATGTGCGATGCAAGTGATTTTGCTATCGGTGCCGTCTTGGGGCAACGAAAAACCAAGCATTTTCAGCCTATCCACTACGCAAGCAAAACTATGATGAGCTCAAACCCATTACACCACTACAGAAAAAGAATTATTAGCTGTGGTGTATGCGTTTGAAAAGTTTCGGCCATACCTTATCTTAACCAAATGCGTGGTGTATACGGATCACTCGGCTCTCAAATATCTCTTTGCAAAACAAGATGCAAAGCCGAGATTGCTTCGTTGGGTTCTCCTCCGCAAGAATTTGATATCATTATACGTGATAAAAAGGAGAACCTAGCTGCCGATCATCTGTCCCGCCTAGAAAACCCTCACCAAGATGTTTTCGAGAAAAAGGAAATAAATGAAACATTTCCTCTCGAAACACTCAATGCGGTTTCTTTTCGTGGAGACTCTTCTACCCCATGGTTTGCTGACTTTGCAAATTACCATGCGGGTAACTTCATAGTGAAAGGGATGTCGTCCCAACAGAAGAACAAATTCTTCAAGGATGTTAAACATTACTTCTGGGACGACCCCTACTTGTTTAAAATTTGCGCGGATCAAGTCATCAGGCGATGTGTATATGGTCAGGAAGCTATTGACATTCTCAAAGCTTGCCATACTGGACCCACCGGGGGCCATCATAGTCCAAACTACACCGCCAAAAAGGTGTTTGATTCCGGGTTTTATTGGCCCACTATCTATAAGGATGCCCACGAATTTGTCAAAGCCCTGTGGCGCTTGTCAACGTCACGGGAATATCTCACAAAGAAATGAAATGCCGCAAAACGCCATTCAAGTGTGTGAGATTTTTGACATCAGGGGCATTGACTTTATGGGGCCATTTCCTTCTTCACGCGGTAATAAGTACATACTCGTGGCCGTTGACTATTTGTCAAAATGGGTTGAAGCTAAGGCTTTACCTACCAACGATGCCCGAGTTGTTGTGAAATTCTTGAAATCTCTCTTTGCTAGGTTTGGAACTCCACGAGCTATAATCAGTGATCGTGGTACGCATTTTTGCAATGACCAGTTTGATAGAGTCATGCAAAAGTATGGTGTAACTCACCGTCTCTCTACTGCGTACCACCCCAAACAAGTGGGCAAGTGGAAGTTTCTAACCGAGGGATTAAAGAATTCGGAGAGGACGGTTGGCGAAAACCGTGCCTCTTGGTCGGATAAGCTAGATGACGCACTCGGGCCTTCCGCACTTACAAAACACCCATCGGGTGTACTCCATACAAGCTAGTGTACGGGAAGGCATGTCATCTGCCGGTTGAGCTTGAGCACAAGGCATACTAGGCCTTGAAACATGCCAACTTCGATATTCAGACAGCTGGTGATCACAGAAAAGTTCAAATGAATGAATTAAATGAACTCAGTGATCAAGCATACGAGAACTCTTTGATCTACAAAGAAAAGACAAAGAAGATTCATGACTCTAAAATCAAGAACCGCGTTTTCAACGTTGGTGATCGAGTCCTTCTTTTCAATTCAAGATTGAAGATTTTCTCGGGAAAGCTTAAGTCCCGCTGGTCTGGACCATTCACCATCACTAAAGTATTCCCATATGGAACCATTGAGTTATCTCAACCCGATGGTCCAAACTTTAAAGTGAATGGTCATCGGTTGAAGCATTACTTTGGAGAGGACATTCCCCCTGTGGTTGTCCCAGATCTACAAACTTTCCCCATGAACCAATAAATGCGGGGATCGAGTCAAGCTAGCGACTCGGTAATCAAAAACAGTAGCTAAACATGGGTTTTCACCCGTGTGTACCACCCTAGTGTGGGGGAGTTCCCCCACATGTTGTGTATATATAAGAGTTTTAAAAAAAAAAAAAAAAAAATCCTTGCTAAATAATGGCCTTAGTATTTCCCTTTTACGTTCTATGTTTCGGCATAACCGGTACTTTGAATATTGAGGGCAATATTCATTTTAAGTGGGGGAATTCTCACGAATTTTATCATGTAATTATACCACCCAATTCCCCCAATTTTGGCCAAATTTTTTTTTTGGAGTAAGTGTTTTGCACTTACTCACTTATGGTTATCATCCACCATGTCTAATAAACAAAAGGATTGGCTAATCCAGGAGCAAACGGCTCTTGGTAAAGATATATCAAATCCGTTGACGGCTTGCAATTTGTCCAAAATTGTATGGTGTTCAACTCACCATATCTTTAATTAGTGAAGAGTTGGCTAGCCCGCAAGTTTATGGCTTGTGGTAAAGGCAGTTGGAAAACCATAATTGGTAATCGACTCACCAAAGATATTTTATCTAAGAGTTGGCTAGTCCTGAAGCAAACGGCTTCTGGTAAAGACAAATCAAATCCGTTGGAGGCTGGTGATTTGCTCAAAATCATTTGGTTATCGGTGTACCAAGGTTCTTACTTGAACTTAAACATTTGGCTACTCGTAAGTAATGGCTTTTGGTAAAGAGATGAAATCCATTAATTTTTCTCAAAACATTGCTAGGGACTAGCAATATCTTAGTGTGGGGGATTGATGAGTGTCTAAATACTCATCATTTTTGTACCATTTAAAATGCAAAAACATCGAAAACACTCAGAAATGCATCAAAATGATAAAAATATCACAAATAAGTGTTTTATGTGTTTTAAAAACAAAAATATCAAAATCGTGAAAACGTATCAAGTTTGCATAATTGGCATTTTAGCCCCCAAGTTTAAAAAGTTGTCAAAAACAGTCCCTGGAAAATCAAAATAAAGAAAAATATCATTTTAAGTCCTTAGGGATTCATGAGTTGTCAAAATTGATCCTTAAAATCAAAAATTGCAAAATTACAACTTTAGTCCCTCAAGTTTTGAAAATGTCAAAACTGGTCCTTGTACTATTGGAACTTGTCAATATTGGTCCCTTGTGTTAACTTTGGAGAAATTGCAGGTTTGGTCCTTGGTCTTTCAGAAAATACAAGTTTAGTCCTTGTATTTAAAACATAGCCTTGTCAAAAATGAATTGGCCCCTGCCACTTAACCCATTTGACCCCCTGTCTTTTCTCTTTTTGGACCCCCAAGTCAAACCTCTTCCCCTTTCCCTCCACCTGTACTGTATATCCCCTCCAAGTTGCCTGCAACAGCAACAGGCTTCCTCCCATCACTTCACCTTTTCTCCTCCCCTCATCATCACCACTACCCACTCAACCCACTACAATAAATGCCACCCCCCCCCTAGTTGATAAAATACAGACCTATAAGTCAAATCCAGTGCTTCCCGCCAAAATGATAAAAACGGCCAACACACTCAAAACTCACCCATTGGTCAAGAAAAGAGGTGGGATACTCTCAGAAGGACACGTGGATGCTTATTGGAGTATAAAAGAGGAGGAAGAAACAAGAGAAAAAGGGAGTCTTTAGTTTTTTAATTTTATGAATGTCGTAATTTATTTTTAAGTCTTTAATTAAGCTTTAAGTTGTAATCTTTTGTTTCATGATATCAAATTAAGTTATTGAAGTGTATTAAAACTGTTTTCAAGTGGAAATTCAAGTGGTATTAACATTTCATGATATATGGTTCACTGTGCAAAAATTCAAAGTCTAACTCTTATGTTCAAAGCTTCAATAAGCTTTATTTAAAGTCAAACTAGCTTATTCAAGCTTAATATAGCTTTCTGTAAGCCTGGAGTTCAGTTTCAAGCATAATGGGTTGATGGTCAACAATAGTCAACTGTGAAGAAGAAATTGGTTCAAGCAGGTTGGAAATGGAATGGGGTTGTTGCAGAGATAGATTTGGATTGGAAATGGATTAGAATAGTTGTAATGGGTTTGGTTTAAGCTGCAATAAAAGCTTGGACACTTGTGAGCCCTTTTCTCTCATTTTCAATTTTAATACAGTTTTAATATTGTGCTTGTATTGGAATCTTTGGTCATTAAACAGGTTTAATTAGTAGTAATTAGGATATTAGAGTTAGTTTAAGTGATTGAAAGAGTTAAATCAGTGGTTAGTCTAGTTAAAATTTACAAACAGTGATTTAAAATGGTGTTTGGATTAGTTGGATAACCTGTGTTAGAGGTTTCTCCATTGCTTGAGACTTGTTGCTTAAGGTTTGTTAAGCTCATTTACATTCATATCTGTCTCAATACTGCATCTGCTAAGGACCAAAGTCAAAATCATTAATCCAATGTCTTAAGTACTTAACTGTTGTAATTTTGCAAAGCCAAACTCTTGTTTTGTGTTTAAAACTCATAAACAAAGCTTGCTGTAGTTTCATTCCATCATAATACAACATAATCAGTCCCTAAATCAGCTTCAAAGTTCATAAAAGTCAAATCTCTCATTTCTGTCAAAAGTCAAAAAAGGCAAAATACCAGTTTTTCACCTACCTAAGTTGATTTTTAACTAAGTCATCTCTGGGCCATATCAAGTGAAACTCTGGGTTATAAAACTTCAGTTGGTCAAGATACTTGTTATGATTTTTACTGATTTCTAGAATTTTTCTAAAAGCTTCAAAAAAGCTCATCAAGCAGGGCTTATTTGCCCCTCGCCACACACACGTCGAGCTGAGTGTTTCTCAGCTTATTGCAGGGGTTGTCCCAAGCTCCTCAGAGCTTTTCTAAGTCTGCTTTTTGGTTTTAAGGTAGCTAGCTAGGTATATTTTAGATTCCAACTTTTATTTTTCTGTTACAGCTTATTAATCAGCAGTTGCTTAAGTTCAAACTTGGCACCCTCAAACTGTTTTAGCATAAGTACTCAAATAATCAAATCTGCTTAAGATTGTATTCCAGAGGTTAAAACCTGTTGTTACTTGTTGCATTTTGACACTTTTAGCATTTCATAGCTTCTGTATCAAGTTGGTAGCTTGTTGTAGCTTTTGGCTTATTCAAAGTGCTTATTTAGAAGCACTTACAACTGATCTCATTTTCTTACACACAAGCCCATGTTTTTCTATTTTTCTTAGATTCAGTAGATTAAATTAGACTTTTCCTGAAATTTTCATAATTTTCCATAACAGTTTGCTATTTTTCTTAATTAAAAACAGTTTTTAAGTAATTTTAATTAGCTTTTAATACAATTAATTAAGAAAAAGTTCAAAAAAATAATTTTTCATTTTTCTTAGGTTAAGATAAATATAAAAAGTAAAAAAAGTAATTTTCCAGATTTTTCATAGTTTATTTTGTAATTTTTAGTAATTTAATTAGTTTTTAATAGTTTAAAATTCATAAAAAATAGAAAAATAATCAGAAAAATATAAAAATAGTTTTGAAAATTCTCTTTTGTTATTTTAGATTTTTCCAAGTCATAATTTTATTTTTTCTAGCTTTATTTCCTATTTTCTTGTAATTTAGGTTATTATTAAATAGTTAAAAATAGTTTTTAATTAATAATAATTAATTAAATAGTTATAAAAATAATTTTCTTTTTCTTAAAATTTTCTTTTATCATTAGGTTTGTAAAAATATCATTTTCATATTTTTAGGGTTAATATTGGTTCAGTTTCACATTTTCTTTTGTACGTCGCGTAGTTTTTAATTTAAGTTTTAAAACAGAAAAATCAAAAACATCAGTATAAAATCAGTGATAGCGTTTATTTAAGATAGTTTATCTTTTTAATTTCCTTTAATTTGCATTTCAGTCCCTGTAATTTATAAAATAACTCAAAACCCTTACTGATCACTATCCTTAGTGGTTATTCGACATCTGATTGTGTTAAACACCAGTCATCCTCCGTGGGACTTAACGACCCGGGAATCCACTGTATTCTCCTGATCTAAATTGCATTTAGTGTGTGAGCTGTTTTAAGTTTCTTACGGTTGGTCATTCACAAGTGATCAGCTCGCGTGAGAAAACTTGACGGTTTTGCACCAATCAAGCGTCAGACACCCTAGGTGACGGCCTCATGATTTGGCTATGACATCATCACGAGGCCTTCGTGAACATGCTTTTCCGATGTTGTCGTTTTCTTTTTTCAATCGAGCCCAAAACAAGTATTTTTCTAGTACTTGCATTCCGAGTACCTAAAACTCAAATAGAAACAATTTAGGAAAATAAATTTTCACATATATATACAAATTTAGAGGACAAATGACCCCTTAAAAGCGTATCTCTACACTTGAGATTTGCTTGTCCTCAAGCAAATATGATTTTATCCTAATCAAATTACAAGCTCGGGGCATTTAGCATTAGTTCAAAGATAGTTTACAACATAACTCGTTCTACAATAGTCATAACAAGCACATAAATTATATACTAGCACCTCACATAAAGTGTTTGGATTCTCTCATCTCTCGGGTGTATAAGTGATATAACAATATGGAAATGGGAAAATGAACACGCTCTACCTGTTATAACACATAGAATGCCATAGGCTTGATAAAGGATCAAACCTCCACCGCGTAAGCACCTAAGATAAACTATCAAAGAGGTCTTTGCAAAAGGTTGTAACGTTAGGTGTAAAGGTAAGGAAAACATGATTTTGGGGATATCATAGAAATTTAATGGTGGAAAGATAATCATCTAAGCTAATTACATGTACAAAGTGGAGTTGCTAAGCCAAGACTCGATAAAACAACTCTAACTCTTTCGTTGGTTTTCTTAACTCTTTCATGACTTAAACATAAGCAGGATGGCAGTCCGTATGTTTTTTCTTTCTTTTCGATAATTTTTTTTCATACACTTTGCCCTGCCATCTTTTGATCAACTTCACTACAACAAAAGTGGCTTTTTAGGACCCTTTGTGTGGGACGGTATGATAATGGAGTCCTAAAAAACTGTTTAATAGGACATATGAGCGTTTAGGGTCCTTTTTAAAGGTATATAATAGGATGGTCGATGATTTGGGGTCCTATTATCATATAACTTAAAATGACACTTAAAATATGGATCCTAATAAATTACCTTTATAAGACGTTTATTCATTATGGTTGTATTATAATAAACCATAATAGGACACTTGAGTTTTGAGTCATAAGACATCAGTTAGTTAAAAGGCTTATTCACAAAAAGTTTTATTATAGCAAAATTTAATAGGACCTTTGACACGTGGGTATTATAACGATAACCTTTATAGGACGCTTATGTACAATGGTTTTATAACATCATTTTTTAAAACGATTATTTGCAAAAGTTTTATTATAACAAAACTTAATAGGACCCTTAAAGGATGCATATTAATTATGGTTTTATTACAATACACCATAATAGGACACTTGATATATAAGTCATAAAACATTAATTATTTAAAACGCTTATTCGTAAACCTATTATTAAAACATAACTTAATATGACAGTTGACACTTGGGTCCCATAGATTGATAAACCATCATAAGACACTTGATATTTGAGTCATAAAACATCGGTTTTATGGAACACTTATTCGCAAACGTTTTTTTTATAAGAAAAGTGAATAGGACCCTTGACAATAGCGTCTTATAACGTTAACCTTTATAGAACGCTTATTCATAATGGTTTGTTTATGATACACCACAATATGGCACATCTTTTTAGAGTCGTAAAACATCCGCATTTTATAACGCTTATTATTTTATAGAACGCTTAATTGCAAAAGTTTTATTTGAAAAAAATTAACAGGACCCTTGACAACTGTGTCTTTTAACATTAACCTTTATAGCACGCTTATTTGTTGTGGTTTTATTATCCTACGCCATAATAGAACACTCCTTTATTTGAGTCATAAAACATCACTTTTTTAGAACGCTTATTTACAAAAGTTTTATTTAAACATTAGTTAGTATGACACTTGATACTTGGGTATCAAAACTTGATACACCATAATAGGACACTTGTTATCTGTCTTTGTATTGTTATATGTCTCAATCTTTTGGAAGTTATGTATGGGTTATCTGTCTTTGTATTGTCCTTATCTTTTACACGTTTTTGTCCGTATTTACACGTTTGCCGTCCGTTTTTACACGTTTTCGTCGTTTTATCGCGCGTTTCGTCCGTTTATACACGTTTTCATCCAGTATTTACGTTTTCATCGCTGTATTTACACATTTTTCGTTCGTATTTACATGTTTTCGTCCATTTTTACGTTTTCATCCGTATTTACACATTTTCGTCCGTTTTACGTTTTCATCCGTATTTACGTCTTCGTCCGTTTTTACGTTTCATCTCTTTTACATCGTTTTCATCCGTATTTACACGTTTTCCTCCAATTTTACGTTTTTGTCCGTTTACGTTCGTCAGTTTTACAGGTTTTCTTCCGTGTTTACACATTTTTGTCCGTTTTTACACGCTTTTCGTTTTCATATTTACATGTTTTCGTCCATTCATACATAATTTCGTCTTTTTACGTTTTCGGTCATTTTCACATGTTTTGTCTGTTTTTATACATTTTCATCCGTTTATACACGTGCAAATACAGATGAAAACGTGTAAAAATGGATGAAAACGTATAAAAATCGGATGAAATGTGTAAAACAGATGAAAAGATGTAAATACGGATGAAAACGTGTAAAAACATATGAAAACATGTAAAAACGGACGAAAATGTGTAAATACGGATGAAAATGTGTAAAAACGGATGAAAGCATGTAAAATCGGACGAAAATGTGTTAAATACGGATGACGTGTAAAACGGACAAAACATGTAAAACGGAATAAAACATGTAAAAAAGACGAAAAGCGTGTAAATACGGATGAAAACGTAAAATGGACGTAAACGTAAATATGGACAACGTAAATACAGAATGAAAACATGTAAATACGGATGGCGTGTATAAACGAAAAAACGTAAAACCGATGAAAACGTGTAAAAACGGAGCGAAAACGTGAAAAACGAATAAAAACGTGTAAAACGGACGAAAACGTGTAAATACAGATGAAAAGTGTAAAAACATACGAAAACGTGTACAAACGGAAGAATACGTGTAAATACAGATGAAAACGTGTGAAAACAGACGAAAACGTGTAAATGCGGATGAAAACATGTAAATACGGATGAGACCGTGTAAAAACGGACGAAAACATGTATCGGATAAAACGTGTGAAAACGGATGAAAACGTGTGAAAACGGATGAAAACGTGTGAAAACGGACGAAACCGTGTGAAAACGGATGAAAACGCGGTAAAACGGAATAAAACATGTAAAACAGACGAAAACGTGTAAATACGGACGAAAATGTAAAAATGGACGAAAACGATGTAAATACGGACAAAACGATGTAAATACTGATGAAAACATGTAAATACGGATGAAAACGTGTAAAAACGGACGAAAACGTGTAAAACGGACGAAAACGTGTAAAACGGACGAAAACGTGTAAAAACGGACGGAAATGTGTAAAAACGGACGAAACGTGTAAATACGATGAAAAAGTGTAAAACATAAAACGGCGTGTACAAACGGAAGAATAAGTGTAAATACAGATGAAAACGTGTGAAACAGTACTAAAAAGCGTGTAAATGCGGATGAAAACATGTAAATACGGATGAGACCGTGTAAAACGGACAAAACGTGTAAATACGGATAAAAACGTGTGAAACGGATGAAAAGCGTGTGAAAACGGATGAAAACGTGTGAAAACGGACGAAACGCGTGTAAAACGGACAACGTGTAAATACGGATGAAAACGTGTAAAACAGACGAAAACGTGTAAAACCGACTAAAACGCGGTAAATACGGACTGACGTGTAAATACGGATGAAAATGTGTAAATACGGACGGAAAAGCGTGTACAACAAACGGACCAAAAGCGATGTAAATCGGACGAAAACGTGTAAATACGAATGAAAACGTATAAAGGACTAACGGTCGTTACTTAGTTGTCAAAAGATTTGAAAAAGAAGATGACAAGGACATTTTGGTCATTTCATTCGGATATGGACTGGATCCAAAACATATGCAAACCACGATGAAGAAGTCAAAAAACTTTAGTGACTGAAAGTGAAAGAATGACCAAACCACTGTGACCATTTATGTAATTAACTCTAATTAGAAATAGTGATTCTGATTCAAATTAAGTAAAAGCGCATGCTAGATAGCAATTAGTGACATTGATATCATCGATAAGTTTGAGCTTGTGGATTTCAAACTTTACAAAGTTATCCGTCGCACAGGTTATAAAATATACTTATCGAGTTGTTGCATGGCGGTACATAAAAGTTTGACATTATAAACTTACATGATGCATGACGCTTCTTCTTAGGAGTGTGCATTGTTTGGGTAATAATTGAATAAATCAAACCGAACTGAACCGATCAAAAGATAACCAAAGTTATAACCGAATCGAACAAAAATCTTTTTGTTTCGTACGCGCCGACATAAGCTCGCAGGAGCTTATGTAGAGCTTATGGTTTTGTAGTTCGAGCTTATATATCGAGTCTTGGTTATTAGTGTTTAGCTTGTGGACATTTTTACTTGTTGGTTTGTCGAGATATAATATAATTCCAAATTATTGGCTCTCTTAAATTTAATTTGTGTTGGTGTCGATGTAATGTAGCTTAACAATGTTTAATAAATTATAGTAACATCTGCAACTTCCTAGGTCTAATGGATGAACTCAAGATCTGCACAAGGAGTAAGTAACTAATATGAATGTCGTCATGTCGAAGAAAAGACCAGCCGCAAATCCACTATGAAAGTTACCAATAGAGAGGTATGGTGCATTTATCTTCTAGAGAAGTATATTGATTATGTGTACATGATTGAAACATGTTCAATGATATGTTGTAATGACTCAAACAACCTTCTGAATGTTGTAATGACTCAAAGTTGTTGAATGATAACAAGCTTATGTGTACATGTTAATACTTGTGCTTGTTTTAATAATCTGTTATAACAATTGTTTTAACAACTGTTACTTGGATGATCAGGTACTTTGGAAATATTTTCATAGCGGTTCAATTCGGTTGCAACTGATATATTAAGAGGAAGGGAGATCGAGCGTGTGGTGCCACCTTCAGCTCTCAATCTTCGGCGTGATCTACCTTTATGCTCCTATAGCGTGTGCAAGTCCACTCTTGATTTCCCTTCAGTGATAGTGGCTATCTGTGATTCTTTGTACTGAGACCACTTAATTTTCAAAGAGATTACAAATTTGAAATGGATACTTATCAATGATATATTTTGCTTGGGTTACATCATTACATGATTCACAGGGACGTCTACAATTGCTTATTGACTTAATTGTTTATAGGGGTTGTTTGGGATTGCTCTTTGATTAACTGATTACAAGGGCCATTTGGGATTGCTTAATGAACTAACTGTTTATATGGCTTTTTGGGATTGCTTTTCAAATTAACTGCTTATAGGGGTTGTTTGGGGTTTCTTATCGAAATTGCTTTTGTTATATTCGGGTTGTTTGTGATTGTTATTGAGACTACATATAAACAACTGTTTGTGATTGCTTAAAGCTATTTATAGGAGTTGTTTATAAGCAGTCTGAATAAGCAATACCACATTTTGTTGTATGCATTCTTCTTTCCAAACTGGTATTCATTCTAAACAATAACCATCTCTCTTCTTATCAGAGAAACATACCAGAAACCCTACTAATTCGGATTTACAATTAATTTATTCTTCAATGCGGTTAAACAACATGTCAATCCTCCCCTTTTCGCTCACCAAATTCAAAACCCTCCCAATATCAAAACCGCCTAATCTATACCATTTTTAGATCTATTTTATTGTTTTTGTTCATGTATTAGGGCTATTGACTGACTAATCAAGCCTGAAATTAATGATGATATACTAAAGGTATGATTTTGGGATCTATTTACAGTAATTTTGAATTATAGCTTTTATATAATATATAGTAATTATCTGTTTCAGAAAAGATCTATATCCGTGGGTCACATATCAATTATGAGTCACAAGGTGAGTTGTGAAACTTTTCTACATAAGAAGTTGTATCATCATCATTATCATTATTATTAGTACTTATTATTTCATAATATGGTGTATGTAGCCAAGGTTTATGCCTTGACGCACGCTGAGATTTAATGTATCTATTTGTGATCCCTAAATACGACACAATTCTTTGCACCAATTCTCTACACCCATCAGGTATGTTATCATATCGTTATAGTTTTGATTTATAAGTGTTGTTATAGTTTTTGTATTTGTATTTGTTTGTAAAAGTGTGGAAATAATTTCATGCCCTGTTTTTTTTGTTAAATTTACCTATGTTTTACTTTGCTCTTGGGATGAAGCTCATTGGTAGCAAGTCCAAAATCCAAAATCTGAGTCAAGCTGTAAGCAGTAAGATAAAAACAAACACGTCTTGCTAAACGTTTATGTAGGTATACATGATCTTACTATGCTTGGAGGCATTAACTTTTATTACGGGTACATTATTAGTGTTTGACCCATAGAAGATAAACATATGATGGTTTATATGACTATTTGAGTGTTTGGCAAGTTCTCATTATTATTAATTAAGACATAGTGACATACAATGGATCAAAAGGGAACCTAAATATCGTCGAAAATAAAATGGGTTAAACATGTTAATGTGGGTCAAAAGTCATCTAACATGTATTATAATGTTTACCGAATCCTAAAAGTGTCATTCTTAGAAGAGAATGTGATCAATCCTTAGTTGAAGTACTTTCATCCGTCCTTGGAAGACAAAGGTTATTTAAAAGTGTCATTCTTACCTTCTTTTTGTTCTTCCATTATGATTCTTTTCATGATGGATCCTATAAATTGATTGTTGTTTCAGAAAACTACTAATCCTTTAAACAAATTTGCTAAAAAAGATTCGATAACTAAAGATGTTAAAAAAATTAATAAACGAGTAATTCAAATAAGTGGTTAGTAATTTAGCAAATGAGATAAGGAACAAATATCATAGCACTTAACAAGCGTGGTGCATAATAATCGGTCTTTAATAAAGCGAGCAAGTATAACTCATTTACTTATGAAAGGTTTGCTCAACAGTTTAATGAAACCATTTTATCATAGGTTGAAACAAGGTACCACCAAAGGCCCTTTCTTGTGACTCATAATGATCTATGCAGTTTTTCAGGTAATCAATATGTTATTCCCTTTGACTTCCACCAATAAGCTCACCAACCTAACGGGAAAAGCAAATTTGGGTTGAACTTCTTTAAAAACAGGTCGAACCTGTAAAAAGTTGAGTTAAGGAAGGGAACAATTATATCTTTTTGTCGATGTTGTTAGGCCTGTCTATTATGGTGAATACAATTGTTATGGTCCAAGAGCAAATATTGCCAAAGAGTTGGATGCTCAGGTGAGTTGTCGCGTGATCAGAGTGCACCATTTACTCTTCCTCCCACATTCCTTACTTCATTTGTCCAGTATCTAAAGGTGAGGCTCAACATGGCCATATATACTTGTGGCTTATAAATAGAGGTTTGAACATGAATGGCCTGGTAATGAGTCAAAACTGATTCGGGTCAAAGTGATTTAATCATTTGCCAATACTTTTAATCATTTAAGCTTTGCCAATACTTTAATCATTTAAGTTATAAAATATTTAATGTGTTAAAAAATACTTTTTAAAACAATACTTTTTGATAAAATGATTTAGGAGGTTTTAGGATTCTGAGAACTTGCAGACCTTAACTTGGCTATTTACGAGCTTTATAAAATATAGCGTAATAAGAAAACTATACTAACTCAAAACAGTAGTATAATCATTATTTTAAAGCGATTTAGTATGTTTTAAGAATTTTAGAACACTTTGGTTGACGTTTGACTGTGTCGTCCCGTTTATCCGTTTGCAAGATCTTAACAGCTGCACGAAAGAGGCTGATGAGGGATTTCAAGCGATTACAGAATGACCCTCCTGCAGGCATTAGTGGAGCAACCGAAGACAGTTCTATAATGGCATGGAATGGCTGTAATATTCGGGTAATGAATAAGATGGAAATGAATCTGTTCTATTAATATTTGTTCTAATGACGACGTCTAATAAATATTTGCTTTCCATTGCAAACCAGATGACACTCCATGGGATGGTGGTATTCTCATTTTTTATTATTTGCATTCGAGCATAGACTCCAAAAATTCACTTTATTATGACGATTCGTGGTATTGGTTTTATTTTTTTAACTTGTCATTTAACTACCAGGTACATTCAGAATGGCCCTAAATTTCTCAGAAGATTATCCAAAGAAGCAACCGGTTGTGGGGTTTGTTTTTCGTATGTTCCACCCAAACAGTAAGTACTTATAAGCTTTACAAAACTCTAATCCACACTTATAATTTATAATTTTGTTATATACTTGCATCAAGTTGTTAGATTCATATATTTTCATCATTTAACATATAAATTTAAGCATAGTAGATCTTGCTTATGAGGCTATATGCAATCATTTGTTGTAGGAATAAGTGAAAAGCATTGAGACACAACTAAATGCATCTCTTCATTCCAGCAAGAATACGTCCAAAATGAGCTCAGTCTCAAAAGGAGAAAGCATAGAGTCTGTTGTTACCAAGAATCTTGTAGAACTCTAGAAACGTGATGCCCTCATTGAGGTATGCTACTTTAGTGTTTTTTAGAACACAAAACCACATTACTGAATAATGTGAAATTTCTTACTGTGCGGTTACACAACTCTATTATCTGATATCTACTTTTAAGTTACTAGACACGGTTTAATGGATATTTATGTTGTTCGGATCACGTGAGTAGTTTCGTATCTGTTATTTCTTTTTTGCATTTTTAACTAAGACAAGTGTTCATGCATGTCTGAGATATATTTTTGTTCAGTTAATGTGAAATGCGGAAAGTTTGATATGATGTGTACCATGTATCTGAATGTATATGCAACTGCAGTATTTGATGGTTATAGTGAATTTATAGGACAACGAGTGGGACATTTCACGATGGGGATTTACTTCTGAATATGAAAGGACTAAAGCTCACATCCGAGGATAAGAAAAAGAGTGTAAGTTTAATATGCTTTAGTTTGACATTTACGATCTGGTATTAAAACGGACTTACTCACTTTCGGTGTGCTATATGAACAGCCCGCTGATGCTAAGGAGATTGATCTGCAGTTTTCGCTGGAAGACCTTGAGACTATTAAAGTTATTGGAAAAGGAAGCGGTGGTGTTGTTCAACTGGTTCGGCATAAATGGATTGGGACATTGTTTGCTTTGAAGGTCAGATTGTATACTTTTATTACTTGCTTTCTGCATATTATGAATCCTTTTGTAGAACACAAAACCACATTATTGAATAATGTGAAATTTCTTACTTGGCTATGGTTAAACACATTTTCAGAGGTTGCATGAAGAGAATAAGCAGCTTTTTGAGCGATTAGTCAAAGGGTATTTGAGATTATGAGAACAAAATATAAGTATGTGTTAGATTGATGAAAAAATAAGGAGCGTAACGTTTGAATCATACAAAGGCGGACAACGATAATTGTTAGAAGGAGGAGGTCTATAGATGTAGTACGTGATGCTTTGGTTGAATATAAGTATGTGGTCTTAATTACAGGGCTAATTTGGCTCTAGCTTGCAGGTAATATTATTATTCATGATAAATGTTATTAGTGTAACATTATTCAATCATCAACGCCGTAACTTTTTAATCATCCATTAGTGATAGGGCAAAAGGGATACCACCTATTCTTTTAATCTAGAATGTGTTGGTTTTTATATCTAAAATATATTTGTTCCTTGAAGCTACCAAATAATCATGCACGGTGTTGCTATGTTTCAGGTCCAAACACTATCGATTATGATAATCATTATCAAGACACTTGATCAAATGAATTTAATGACTCCTTATGATGCGAGATATGGAACAAAGGTATTGCTAGAACCAACCAAGTGTTTTGCACATGATCATTTCTATCTATACAATGTTGTAAAAGAGCAAAGAGTTCCAGTTTATGAGTAAATTCCAAGTATTTAAGCAAAAAACTATCATGTGGAAATTATCATTTTTAGCTGATATATTTTTTGTTGGAGTTAGTTTGTTAATGATTTGAATGTCAAAAGGTTCTAACTGCTTTTAGTACTAGGAAATATATTTGAGAATCAATCTTTGTTTGCACTAATACTTTTATTTCCAGTTAAGAGTATTACTACTGTTGTAGACATGATCAACCAGCTAGAGGCAGAAAATAGAAGTCAAGCGGGTTAGATAAATGTTAAAATGACATAAATGTTTGAAATACGTATTTGCTGATCATGAAATGGGGGAGTTACATGTTAGACCGGTGGTAGTAAGCGTCCTAGGACACGTCGTCATGGCATCAAGCACGCATGCGCAACATGGATAATAAGTCAACGGGAAGCATCGTCGCATGTTGGTTTGTTTCTACAAAGGCCAATATTCTCACATGACCAATTATACCTGGCTAGAGTCAAGAGCAAGAAAGGATTGGAGGTTCTTTGTTGGAACAAAGACGACAAAGAAGTTTTATTTCGTATTTTTGAATAAGCAATATAATTTTGTATTAAAAAAAACTTAATTATATTTTTTATTTAGTATATATTACATGATTGCTTTACTTACATTTTAAAATTTAACATGTATCATCATGAAGCTAGCCCGCCCATCTGGGCGGGCTATGAAGCTAGTATAATATAAGCGGTTTTGATAAGCTATCCCAAACAACCTACCAATTTATATGATAAGCGTCCTAACAATTATCTTTTAAGTACGCTTGTATGTGTATCAAAAGATTAAAATTAGGTAACAACGTTTTACAACATTATAAAAGTGTCCTAATATGTTGTTATTAGGACGTTATTTGGTTGTTCATACACATATTGCGACCATAAATTTGGTTTCATAATCGTATTTGGGATATTAGGACCCTTTTCTTGGTGTTAAAGTAACTATAATGGTATATGATAACCGTCCTAAGAATTAACATTAAAGGACGCTTGTATATGTATCAAAAGATTAAAAGTAGGTTACCACATGTTAGAACATTGGAAAAGTGTCCTAATATGTTTTTATTAGGACGTTATTTGTGTTGTTTATAGACCTAAAATGCGACCATAAAATTGGTATCATAATCTTATTTGAGTTATTAGTACCCTTTTCTTGGTTGCTAAAATAGCTATGATGTTACATCATAAGCGTCCTAACAATACTTTTAAGGACGTTTTATGTGTCTCAAAAGATTAAAAGTAGGTAATCACATGTTAAAACATTGTAAAAGTGTCCTAATATGGTTTTATTAGGACGCTATTTGTGTTGTTCATAGACATATAATACGACCATAAAATTGGTTTCATAAGGGTTAGGACGCTTTGGACCTATTACAACCGCCTTACATGAAACGCTTTCATCCTTGGTCCTATTAAATGAAAGGTCCTAAAAGTACCATTTTATGACGCTTATGGGGGTCCTAAAAAGCCACTTTTCTTGTAGTGCTTTAACATAAATAATATAGATACCTTGGGATTTATAATTGCATCCCTACACTTGCATTTTTGCATCAATATAAACTAACTAATGACCCGAATTACCAGGATCAAAACATATGGAGTACTTAAACATTAAGGTATATATGGGGGTAATAATTTTACTTTCTTCCCCATTACTCCAAAACAATAGTACCATGAGTCCCAATCTTCCCAAAACTGTATTTACAAGATATGACTCGACTTAGCAACTATGTAACCAGCTAGATAATTAACTAAGGGTTTAACATATATGGTTTCACAATAATGCACTAAAAATGAGTGCATTCAAGGGGCTAAGACGATTTGGGTGTAACATTTTAGTACGGTGTAAACAATGCTCTTCGTTAATATTTCAAAATCCACCAAAATATTATGAGAAACGTGAAAAGATAGGCTCAGAAGTGTTTACTAGGGGCATCTTGTACTAAAAATGAGTACATAGCAGGGGTGTGGGGCAATTACTTGACATATGAAGTCAATGTAATTATAACAAGCGTAGGCTAAAAATAAGGGTTAATCCTAATGCCTCTCATCATTTAGTAAATCTTAACCACACGAATGTGATCTAACTAGCGATCTCATAATACATCACTAAAGTGGTACACTCTCAAGCATTAAAGGTGAATGCTTTCCTATGTATCTAAAGGTGGACCTTACATTATTTTTAGTGGTAAGGTTTTTTGTGCTAGCTATATAAATCCTATCCACGAGACGCTTTATTAAGATAAAAGTTTCACTTGTAAATGCCATATTTTTTTATTAAATTTTTGCTAAAATCACCTTTAAAAGTTTTTCTTTTGGTTTATTACACAATTATTTAAGAACAAGACAAATAATAAATGTATGGCTAGTTTCGTGTCTTTATTTACCCTCCCTACACTTCAATTAAACATTGTACCCAATATTCTAAAGTACCAAAAATGGTAAAGTGATAAATAAAAAGACATGAAAGAAGCTTTACTCCCTTGATTTGCTCGATATTAATGAAAATGCAAATATGGTTTAATCCTTATCCAAGAAGATGTAATAGTCCAACAATCCGCTTCTTGTTCAATATAACCTGTAAATATTAAGAAAACACAAACGAAACCTCGCATAAAATATGTGGTTGATAAAATACAATGCATTGAATTTATTATTAACTAAACTAGAAAGTGAATAAGATATAATGCTTGCAAAATAAATTTTACAGTTATCTGGGAATTAAAAAATTCTGAAAATTTTCAAAAATTAAATTTCAAAAGAAAACAAAAATCGGGAAAAAAATAAGTGCTACAGTACCTGACGCCATCAAGGTAAACTGACAGGTTCTTTACGGTTTGTTTTCGGAATTTTTTCAAAATTCTAACTTTTAAAACTTGTAAGTTCTTGTAAAAATTTATCTCGACTCGATACAAGCATTTGACACAAACAAATACACAAACAAGATAAAGTATATGCTAATTATAAATTGTAACCTTTTTCATGTTCGAATTTCATTCTTTAAAACTAAATAAGAGAATTTCTCTACACTTGTATTTTTGTAAAATACCTTTGTATATAATTAAGACGAAGTTAGAAACAAAACAAAGTATTTTCACAAATTATTCGAAACATGAAAAATTAAACAATTATAAGAAAGCATATATATATGACACAAACAATACTAAAATGAAAAAAACAAAACAAACATGGGTTGCCTCTCACGAAGCAGTTTTCTTTATTTACGAGTCTTGTATATAGAATAAAAGGTATGCCTCTTACATGACTCCATTCTCCGACACATTCTCACTATCCTCTGTTTTCATAACCATACATAAAGAAATTATGTCTAGTCATACTTTGTTCCTTAAAAATGTCACTTCTCCAACTTTCAACTTCTATCCTACTTTCTTTGCATTGGCTAATTCTTTCTTTCCATTGACCTACCTGATTAGTAGGAATCAATGAGTCGGGGTCTCGCCTTTTCTTTTTTCTAACCTTCCTAGGATGACGGAGAACCTTATACATTGTAATATTATTCTTACCCGCCTTAAGTATCATCGCTCCCTCACAACATTTTATATTGGCCTTATCGATAGATAAGAATGGTATCCCTAGAATAAGAGGCATATAATCATCTTCTTCAATGTCTACAATCACAAAGTCAACCGGGTATACGTATTTTACCACCTCAAGTAACACATCTTCCGCTATTCCTATAGGGACACATAAGAGTGTTTTGCTAAAAAAAGTCTAAGATTTGTTTTAGCCGGCTTAATTATCACTAGTCAACCTATTGTAGATCAATAAAGGTATTATGTTCACATCGGATCCCTCATCGGCTAATGCATTCATATTCTTCAATTCTCCTATGCTACAAGGTATTATAAAATTTCTGTAGGTTTCTTGTTTCTTAGCCACTTTCTTCTTAAGAACCTCCTCGTACAAAGGTCCTAGGGGAAAAGTCTCATAAGTGTCATAATCCATCTCTCTTGTAAAGGCTTTTTGCAATGAATCATTATACCTATAGTTATTCAAAATATTTTCTATGATTTTCTTATTGATATAGTGATTTAAATAGTATCTGATCGACCGAGATTTGGTGTTTCCGTAATTTTACCTTTTATATCCTTCCAATCCTTTGTGAGTGATGAGTGTGTAAATACTCATCATTTTTGTACAATATAAACTGCAAAATCATCTGAAAACACTCAGAAACACATCAAAATGATCAAAATATCACAAATCAGTGTTTTATGTGTTTTAAAAGCAAAAATATCAAAATCAGATGAAAAACATATCAAATTTGCAAAAATTGCGTTTTAGTCCCCAAGTTTTAAAAGTTGTCAAAAACAGTCCCTGAGCACATAATTTCAAAAGTAAAGTCACCAAAGGTCCTTTTAAAATCAAAAGTTGTCAAATTTAGTCCTTTGGTGAAAAATGTCAAAAGTTTGAGAAAATTACAAATTTAGTCCTTCAACTTTGAAATTTGGCAGAAATGGCCCCTGGAAAATTGGAAAATGACAGATTTGGTCCCTGTACTTTTGAAGCTTGTCAGTATTAGTCCTTGAGCAACTTTGTTGAATTGGCAGGAGTGGTCCTTGAAATTTTCAGAATTACACATTAAGTCCTTGTAATATTTAAGCCTTTATATCCATTTTGGACCTTTCACACACCTTGGACCCCTGTCAAATTGTAATTGTGAACCCCTCCTTATTAACTAAGGTCTGGTCAAAATCCTCAACCCGCCAAAAAGTCTCCACTTTCACCTGCTTCTGCAACTCACCAGGCTCCCATCCCCCCTCCTCAATCTTCACTCAAAGATGTTCCCCACTCCACAACTAACATCCAAACTACATTAAATGCTTCCCTAACCCCTCACTCAACCCCCAATTGGCAGAGAAGGAATTTGGTGCCAAAATCGTTTTGAATGGTTGAGATTATTTTCAAGCCATCCAATGGCTAGGATTGATGGGAAAGATTCAGAGGAGAGAGGCAAAGAGTTTGGGTTATAAAAAGAAGGCAAAAGGAAGCAAAAGGGAGTCTACTAGTTTTTATTATTTTAACTTAATGTCGTTTTTAGATTAAAAACTTTAGATAAGTGAAAATCTTGTTGTATTCTGTTTCTTTGTATCAAATTAAGTGTTTTGTACTCATTTTAAACTAATTCCAGTGATAAATTCAAGTTATGATCAGAATTCATGTTTAAAGCCACTGTTGAAATTTCCCATTTCCAAATCATACTCAAAAGCTTCATAACACTTGTTTCTCAGTTCCATTGAGCTTAAATAAGCTTAGCATAGCTTTTTACAAGCTCAAATTCAAGTTTACACTCACTTTGATTCCTGGTCAACAAAAGTCAAACAGGTACAAAAAGGGTGCAGATTTGGTCAATGGGTGAAGCAGACATGGAAGGGGGTTGATATTGAACTAGGATAGGGGTTTGGTTAGGTTAGTGGTCCATTGTTTCAGTAATGGCTAACCATTGTGGTTTGGACCTTTGTAAGTGAATTTCTAAAATTCTTGCATGTAAGGCATTTGTAGTTATAATCTGTTGAAACTTGTTCTCATAGCAGTATTTTAGTTGTATTAAGTTAACTTGATCATAGTTACTAGTTGGTTAAAAGTTTGGAGTAGTTTGAGCTCATAACAGTTAGATTAAGGGGTGTTTGGTTTATAACTTAAACCTGTACTAAAGGTGTGTTTGTGAGTTAGATTCTGGTTGTTCATGCTTGTTAGACTAAATTGAGTACATATCTGTCTTACTTTTGTGTTTAGTACCTGCAAAAGTCAAAATCAAGCTTAAACAATCTCAACAGTTAACTGTTGAGATTTTTGGAAGTCTAAACTTTTGTTTTGTGTTCTAAAGTCATAACCAAGGCTAGCAGAGGTTCCATTACACCTTATAACACCTAGATCAGTGATAAAATTTGGATCCAAAGTTCACCAAAGTCAAACTTGCACATTTGCTTTAAAAGTCAAAAACAGAAAATCAGGTTTTGAGCCAAAATGGAAAGATTTTTCTTGGATTCAATTTTAAGCCTAAATCAGTGAAACTTGTTGATTTGAAAACTTCAGCTGGTCTACTTTCTTTTTGTCATTTTTACAGATTTTTGGAAATTTTCTTTAAGCTCTTAACAAGCTTGTGAACTTGGGCCTAGTTGCCCTGCTCACTGAGCTCAGCACTGAGCTTTTTCTCAGCTTCTTGCAGCTTGTGCACAGAGCTCATAAGGGCTCACCCAGGTCTGAGTTTTGGTTTATACACTCTCACCCAGGTCTGCTTTAGTTTGCAATTTGTAGTTTTCACTTTTAGCTTATTGTGTTGCTTATTCTTGGTCTTAAAGTAGCTGGCCAAAATCTGTTCTTTAGCTTAAAAGTCAAGACATCAAATCTGTTGTAGCTTGTGATTCAGTAACATAAGATAGTTGTAACTTGTTGTATTCTTGTTATTTTAGCATATTATAACCTCTGTAAACTGTTGAGGGCTTATTTTGATCATTTGGCTTATTAAAGTGCTTATTTATAAGCACTAGTGATAGCAGTTTCAAATTCATCCACATAAGCACTTGTTTTTCCAATTTTCCTAGCTTCCTTATATCATTTTAGAGTTTTCCTGAGATTTTCAGATTTTTCCTAGCTTATTTGCTATTTTTCCTAATTTAAATTAGTTTTTAAGTATTTTTAATTAGCTTTTAATATAAAAAATTCAGAAAAGGTTCAAAAAAATAATTTTTCAATTTTCTTAGGTTTAGATAAATATAAAAAGTGAAAAAAGTAATTTTCCAGATTTTTCATAGTTTATTTGGTAATTTTTAGTAATTTAATTAGTTTTTAATAGTTTAAAATTCATAAAAATAGAAAAATAATCATAAAAATACAAAAATAGTTTTGAAAATTCTAGTTTGTTATTTTAGACTTTTCCATTTCATAATTTTATTTTTCTAGCTTTATTTCCTAATTTCTTGTATTTTAGGTAATTATTAAATAGTTAAAAATAGTTTTTAATTAATAATAATTAATTAAATAGTTGTAAAAATAATTTTCTTTTTCTAAATATTTTCTTTTATCATTAGGATTGTTAAAAATATCATTTTCATATTTTTAGGGTTAATATTGTGTAAGTTTCACGTTTTTAATTGTACGTTGCGTAGATTTTAATTTCAGTTTTATAAAAACATAAAAACAAAAACATCATTTTAATTATAGTGATAGCGTTTATTTAATAGATTTTATCTTTTTAATTTCCTTTAATTTGCATTTAAGCCGTTTTAATTTGTTGGCTTTTGCCGTAGTTAATATCATAATCGATCATTTTCCATTCAAATTCCTCGATCACTAAACGTTTGATAATTCATCGCATAGCTCGCTGGGACATAACGACCTGGGGAGACCCTATACTCCTCAGATCTTCATTGCATTCGTTTAAGCAGTTTTGCTGGTTACGGCCGCCATTCACAAGTGGCGGGCTTGCGTGATTTAGCTTGACTGTTTGACACGCATCAAATTTTTGGCGCCGCTGCCGGGGAGCTGTGCTATTTGTCTTACGTCTAGAAGATTAGTTGTTTGAATCCTCACTCATTTGTTCATATCATCCATATCTATCTATATATATATCCATATTTTTATAAAAAATCCAAAAACCCAAAAACAAGCAAAAACGTATAAAACACAAAAATATTTTTCCTTTTGTTTCTATATATGTATCAAATATAAAAAAAAAAAAAAAAAAAATATATACAAAAAGATTCGTCGTTTTCTTTAATAATAACAACTTAAAAGATTACCACCGCAAACCAAGGCAGTGCACTACCTAACTGGGGTGCGACCATAATAAGTTCCCGAATTAAAGATTTAAAACTTGCCTTTGTGTCCTTGTGATTGGTGTACCTTTTTCAAAGAAGCCATTCATCTTGTGATTATTGGTTAAGTTCACTGTTGTTTTGCCTCGAGTTTGTTTTAATTGAATTTTGTTGTTATATATACTTATCATAATCAGAAAACCCAAAAAGATTCTTCTTTCCCCATTTTCAAAATTCTCTTATTTCCTTGAGTTACGTCTAGTGTATGCGCACTTCGCTTCATGAAGCTCGTGAGCGTAACCATAACCAAGCAAACGTATCTCCGAGATACGTACCGTTGAACATCCCACCGTATGGTCTGAATCCAAAGGGAAGGACCTCAAGTCCAACCCGATCCACACAATCCAGCTCCCGATCTCCGAACGATGGAGGAGCTTTGCCAACCCACGATGAATGGGCGGGGCGGTCCAATTGCCCCGGTCAACATCGAGGCAACGGATTTTGGACTTAAGCATCACATGATTCAACAAGTCCAAAGTTTTTGCCAATTTCACGGATCACCGGGTGAAGATGCCAACAAGCATCTTGACAAATTTCTCACTGTCACCCAAAGTATGAAGCAAAATCGGGTCACCGATGACGCGTTCGCTTATACCTCTTTCCTTATTCCTTGACGCTTCATGCCACCGCATGGTTTGATCGTCTTCCCAAGAACTCAATCCATAGTTTCGATGAAATGATCTCCAAGTTCTTGGCGAAATATTTTCCACCGTCGATGGTGACGAAACTAAGGAATGAAATCAGCAATTTTAGGCAGCTTTCCGACGAGTCCTTATTCGAGGCATGGGAACGCTATAAGCTTTCAATTGACCGATGTCCGAACCACAACATGTTGCTTGTCACCCAAATAGATACATTCTATAACGGGTTAACACTGAGACATCGTGACACAATCAATGCTGCTGTCGGTGGTACCTTTATGAAAAGGCGACCCGAAGAGTGCTATGATCTCATCGAAAATATGACTGCCCACCACAATTATTGGGATTCCTCTGCCGAGAGGAGTGAGTCAGCGAGATCCACCACCCTTCCATCTTCGGAGTTCACCACTCTCAACAAAAAGTTGGAAGAGATATCAGCCGCCATGCTTAAAATGAATCACACAAATGCTAATCAACAAGTTAATGCCGTGAACAAGAGTTGTGAGACTTGTGGTGGTCCACATCCTTATTTTGAGTGTCCAGCCTCCGGTGGTTTCACTCAAGAGAGCGTATATGCTGCTCAAGGTTCCTACAATTCGGGGGGTAACTCCTACCAACCGCAAGGGGACCGTAACCTTCTAAGCTATCGTTCTAACAATTACCTTGGACCACCTGGGTTTAATCAAAATTAGAACAATCAAAACAGAAATAATCAGTTTAATCAGAATCAGAATCGGAATTTTCAAAATCAAGGTTCTCAAAATCAAGGGAACTATAATCAAAACCGATTCCAAGCTCCACAACAAACTGTTCAAGCTCCACCTCCTCAAGCTTCCATTGACATTGTTAGTTACATCAAAAACAATGAAGCTAAGATGGTGTCCATGCAAAATCAGATTACCTCTATGAGAAATGATTTTACATCTGAGATTAGAACAACTAGTAGCAAGATTGATCAGCAAAATAGCAAGATCGATAGCGTGCTTGCTCTTCTCGTAAGTCAAAAGAATCAAGTTTCAACTTCAGGATCTCTTCCAAGTAACACCATTCCCAACCCTAAGGGTGAGTTGAATGCTATTACCACTCGAAGTGGTAAATCTTATGAGGAACCCTCGATGCCTACTCCTTCTCCGTTGAAGGATGTGGAACGAGAAAGGAGGTGACAAAGGACGAGGTGCATATCTCAAGCCCACGAAGTACCGCACAAGTCCAACCTTCGGTCGTCTTACCTCCAATTCCGGAACCCGTTGTTCCGATGACCAATCCTAAGCCTTCACTTCCTTATCCTTCAAGGCTTAATGATCAAAAGGCCCGCGACAAAACTAATCAACAAATGGAAAAGCTTATCCAAATCTTTCAAGATTTGCACTTCGAGATTAGTTTAGCGGACGCTCTTCTTCTTATGCCCAAATTCGGTCCAACAATCAAAAGTCTACTGACTAACAAGGAAAAGATTTCCGAATTGGCTAAAACTTCTTTGAATGAGAATTGTTCGGCGGTTATCCTTAAAAGCTTCCCGAAAAGCTAGGAGACCCCGGAAAATTTCTCATCCCATGTGATTTTCAAGGAATAGTTCAATGCTCCGCTTTGGCCGATCTTGGTGCAAGCATTAACTTGATGCCACACTCCATGTGGAAAAAGCTTTCATTACCTCCGCTTACACCTACATGTATGATCCTCGAGCTTGCGGACCGTACAAGTTCTCGTCCGCTAGGTATAGCCGAGGATGTTTGTGTGAAAGTAGGAGAATTCCATTTCCCTGCCGATTTTGTTGTTGTCGAATTTGATGCGATCCCGAGTACCCCTCATTCTTGGGAGGTGCTTCTTAAAAATGGGTCGTGCATTGATCGACGTTGATAAGGGAAATCACCGAGATCAAACAAGGAAGCAATTACTTTCAATCTCGATCAAGTTACGAGATATTCCCCTAGTTATGAAGACATTTCCGTCAACATGATTGATGTCATTGACATTGTGTCGGAGGAATATTCTCAAGAACTTCTTGGATTCTCGAGTGGCAATCCCACTTCGGTTGATCCCATCGTTGCTCTCTCTTCCACATCTCTCACTCCGTTTGAGGGAAGTAACTCTATTTCGGAAGAGATTGAAGCATATTTGTCTAGTGATTCGGTTTCATGGGAAATTGATCACGCCCCTATTGACATCGAGGGATATATTCTTCTCATTGAGAAGTTGCTCAATGATGATCCCTCATCTCTCCCTCCTCAAGAACTTCATAAAGGGGAAATCAAAACGATTGAAAAATCTGATGATCCTCCAGAGGTCGAACTTAAGGACTTACCACCTCATCTCGAGTATGCATTTTTGGAGGATGACAATAAATCACCCGTCATCATTGCTAAGAACTTGAGTGAGGATGAAAAAGCCGCTCTCATAAAAGTTTTGAAGTCACACAAGCGAGCCATCGCTTGGAAACTTTCCGACATCCGGGGGTTGACCGAGATTTTGTACTCACAAAATTCTCCTGGAAGATGACTCCAAACCAGCGGTCCAACACCAAAGAAGGGTGAATCCTAAAATTCATGAGGTTATCAAAGCGGAAGTCATTAAACTTCTCGATGCCGGACTGATTTACCCTATTTCGGATAGTCCTTGGGTGAGTCCCGTTCATTGTGTGCCCAAGAAAGGTGGCATTACTGTTGTTGAAAATGATGAAAACGAGTTGATTCCTACTCGATTGGTTACGGGATGGCGTGTTTGCATTGACTATCGAAAGTTAAATGAAGCCACCCGTAAAGACCACTTTCCTCTACCCTTCATGGACCAGATGCTTGAGAGATTAGCAGGAAACGAATACTATTGCTTTCGATGGTTTCGGGTTACTTCCAAATTCCATTGATCCACAAGATCAAGAAGACCACATTCACATGTCCTTATGGAACATTTGCTTACCGACGCATGCCTTTTGGCTATGCTCCCGTGACATTCCAAAGGTGTATGATGGCCATTTTCCATGACATGATCGAAAAGACTATGGAAGTCTTTATGGATGATTTTTCGGTCTTTGGGGATTCTTTCCCAACATGTCTCTCCCATTTGGACAAGATGCTTGAACGTTGTGAAAACACGAACCTTTGTCTAAATTGGGAGAAATGTCACTTTATGGTCAAAGAAGGAATTGTCCTTGGCCATAAAATCTCTAAGAAAGGGATTGAGGTGGACAAAGCCAAAGTTTATGTTATTTCAAAGCTACCCCACCACTCAGTGCAAAGAGTTAGAAGTTTCCTTGGTCATGCCGGATTTCTAATATCCGCCTCGACCCGACTTCTTGAAAAAGACACTCCTTTCGTCCTTCTAGTGAGTGCATTGAAGCGCTCCAAACTTAAAAAGAAACTCACTGAATCACCAATTCTTGTTGCCCCCGATTGGAACCTACCATTTGAGCTTATGTGCGATGCAAGTGATTTCGCCATAGGTGCAGTTTTGGGGCAACGAAAATCGAAACATTTCCAGCCTATACACTATGCTAGCAAAACTTTGACCGAAGGTCAAGCACATTACACCACTACGGAGAAAGAATTACTAGCCGTGGTGTATGCTTTCGAAGTTTCGCCATACTTGATCTTGTCCAAAAGCATAGTGTATACGGATCACTCGGCCCTCAAATATCTTTTTGCTAAGCAAGATGCAAAGCCGAGATTGATCCGATGGGTTCTCCTCCTACAAGAATTTGATATCACCATCCGTGATAAAAAAGGAGCGGAGAACCTAGCGGCTGATCATCTTTCCCGTCTTGAAAATCCTCATCAAGGTGTGCTCGATAAAAAGGAGATAAACGAAATGTTTCCTCTCGAGACACTTAATGTGGTATCTCATCGTGGAGATTCTAGTACCCCATGGTTTGCCGACTTTGCAAACTATCATGCGGGTAACTTTGTTGTGAAAGGGATGTCGTCCAAACAGAAAAACAAATTCTTTAAAGATGTTAAGCATTACTTCGGGACGACCCTACTTTTTTAAGGTTTGTGCGGATCAAGTCATCCGACGGTGTGTTCACGGCCAAGAAGCCGATGAAATTCTCAAGGCTTGTCATCATGGACCCACGGGGGGACATAATGGCCCAAACTACACCGCCAAGAAGGTGTTTGATTCTGGTTTCTATTGGCCCACAATTTACCAAGATGCCCATGACCTCAAATCTTGCACTCCAACGCCATGGTAACATCTCTAAAAAGATGAAATGCCTCAAAATGCCATTCAGTGTGCGATATTTGACGTATGGGGCATTGACTTTATGGGGTCGCCTTCTCGGGGAAGTATATACTCGGGCGGTCGATTACTTGTCTAAATGGGTGGAGGTAAAGCGCCACCTACCAACGACATCGAGTAGTGGTGAAGTTTTAAAGTCTCTTTGCCCGCTTTGGAACTCCCGGTGCTATCATTAGTGATGTGCACACACTTTTGCAATGACCACCGCAAAAGATGCTTAAGTACGTCACCCACCGCCTTCCTGCCTATCACCCACAAACTAGTGGGCAAGTGGAAGTTTCGAACCGTGGTTTGAAAAGAATATTGGAGAGGACCGTAGAGGCTAAAACGCCTCTTGGTCGCACAATTAGAAGATGCACTTTGGGCCTTCCTCGCATACACAAAACACCCATCTGTACTCCTTAGTCTGTAAAGGCGTGGCATGTCATCCCCGATCGAGCTTGAGCACAAAGCCTATTGGGCCTTGAAGCATGCAAGTTTCGACCTCAAGTCTTCGTGATCATCGAAAACAACTCAACGATTAAATGAACTCCGCGGATCAAGCCTACGAGAACTCTTTGATCTACAAAGAAAAGACAAAGAAGATCCATGACTCAAAGATTAAGAACCGCGTTTTCAACGTTGGTGACCGAGTCCTTCTTTTTAATTCTAGATTAAAGATCTTCTCGGGGAAACTTAAGACCGTTGGATGGTCCATTCACCTATACCAAAGTTTTCCATATGGCACCGTCGAATTATCTCAAATAGACGGGCCAAACTTCAAAGTGAATGGACATAGATTGAAGCACTATTTTGGAGAGGACATTCCCCCTGTGGTTGTCCCGGATCTATAAACTTTCCCCATGAACCAATGAATGCGGGATCGAAAGTCAAGCTAGCTCTCGGTAATCAAAACAATAGCAACTATATGGGTTTTCACCAGTATTTCTCACTTCTATTTTCTACCACCCTAGTGTGGGGGGGTTGCCCCACATGTTTTCAAAAAAAAAAATCTTTCTAAATAATGGGTCAGTATTTCCCTTTACGTTCTTTGTTTCGGCATAACCGCCGGTACTTTGAATATTGAGGGCAAATTTCATTTCTAAGTGTGCAGGGAATTCTCGCGAATTTTATCATATAATTATACCAATTTCCCCGTTTTTGGCCAAAAATTTTTTTTGGAGTAAGTGTTTTGCACTTACTCATTTGGTTATCACCATGTCTAAGAAGACAAAAGGAGCTAAACCCAGATAAACGCTCTTGTAAAGATTTCTCAAATCCGTTTATATGGCTTGCAATTTGCCCAAAATTGTAGGTTCTCAACTCACCATATCCTAAAAGTGA
>OU343224.1:75318712-75458632 GCA_910596185.1 Chrysanthemum makinoi | reverse complement strand
TTTTTGAGAGATCTTTGATTCATTCTTCAATAGCGGTCACTTTAGCTCCCCATTTGGGATGGAGTGCTCTAAGAAATTTCCTGACAAAGTTCTTACTACGAAAAAGATTCATCAAGTGCTTTAAGTGATGTAATAGTATTAAAGGGAGCAAAGCCACAATCAATGGTTTCATCTTCAGGGATAACAAATTGTTCATTTTGTTGAACAAGAAGATCAATTTTGTTATCCTTGACTTGTGAATTACCTTGATGTGTAACAATCAAAGATTCCCAAATATCTTTGGCGGTTTCACACATAAAAATTTTTCATATTATTTCTAGGTAAAGCATTATAAAGCATGATTTTAGCTTCATTATTTTTAGCAACTAATTTCTTTTGTTCATCAACAGAAATATCCTTTGTTGTAGAACTAAAATCCCTTTAACAATAACAAACCAAAGATCTATATCTTTTGATTTTACATATGTTTCAAAACGGTTTTTCCAATAGATAAATCCATTGGTTTCAAAGAGTGGTGGTCTTTGCATAGATTGCCCCTTCTTTAAAGTTTACGAATCCATGGATCGTTTCAAGTTTATAAAATCAAGATTATTTTAGAAATTCTTGAGCAACGAGGCTCTGGTACCAATTGTAGAAAACTAGAAGGGGTTGAATAGTTTACCAATTAAAAACTTTGTTTTGAAACTTATTGAAAGATCAATTGATATTGATCTTAGATATGTTAATGAAATATGCAAGCAATATGTAAAGAGTAAATAAGGAAAAAAATGATCAAACCACAACAAGTTTTTTATAGTGGTTCGGTCTACAAGGACTCTTTTTCCTTGCCCTACTCCACTCCCCGAGTCTCACACTCGAGAGTTTAACTTCACTAGTCAACAAGCTCCTTTCATCGGCGGAGAAAACCTTTACACTTCGCTTACACTATTTCCGACACTAAGCTAGATGTCGAGTTCTTTCCAAGGGTACAACCACGCCCACACACAATGTATTTTGAGGACTAAAATACTAACCACTCACACTCACACGATTATGATGGTTTAATACAACAATGAAGTATGAATCAACACAAGATCATACAACACTAAACAAACAAGACTTCCAACTTCTCGTTTGAAGCTTGAATGTGACTTGATCTTCTTTGCTACAAAAGAGATCACTAATATGATATGAAACTGAGTTAGAAAGGTTAGAGAGAAGATATGTAAGAGAGTATGATAGAAAGGGATGAAAAACTACTTGGTTTGGCTTTGCTATTTATAGCCAAAACATCGCCAGAATCGATGACGCGGACCTTTAAAGGTTCCGCCATTGTGGATTTTGGTGCCGCCAGTCTCCAGCCAAGATTTCAATATCTTGCCAAAGTCAACTATATCTATGCAAAGATTGTGTGATATGAAGAGTACAAATCACAAAATATATCTAATGAAATCTACCAATGATTTCCATGATGCATCACATGATGTCATATGTTGTATTTCTATTTTTAAAAATATGCAAGTACTTAAGTAGTGTTTGGTTTTAAGAACCTAACACATTCTAAAACTACTATCATACATAATGATTAGAGTCATATTAAGATATGACTAATCACAAATGTAAATGCTTGAATGATGAAGATATTGTTTGAGAAAGCTTGTTTTAATATCTATTAAACTTGACAAGCTTTAAGCTTTTATACAAATTAAATTTACTTTTGTCGTTAACAAAACTTAGGTAAAGATCAAAAATATAAATAACGTTTAATGACGATATTTGTATTAACAAAAACTTTTCGATCACAATGGGTTTTGAAAATTATAAAGAAGGGCAATCTTTGCAACGACCTCCACTACTTGAAACTAATGGTTTTATTTATTGGAAAAATAGATTCGAAACGTATGTGAAGTCAAAAGATATTGATCTTTGGTACATCATTGTTGAAGGCGATTTTGAAGCCACTACAAAAGATGTTAAAACTAGAAATTTAGTAAACATACCTCATGATCAACTTACCGATGATCAAAAGAAAAAGCTTTCCAAAAATAGTGAAGCTAAAATGTTTTATACAATGCTTACTCCAAAAGGAATTCAAAAGAATTTCTATGCTTAAAACCTCTAAATAAATTTGGAATTCTTTAGTTGTAACTCATTAAGGAAATCAACAAGTTAAAAACAATAAAATAGATTTGTTTGTTCAACAATATGAACAATTTTCAATATCGGATGAGGATACTATAGATAATTCTTTTGATAACTTTAATACTATAATTACATCATTACAAGCACTTGATGAGTCTTTCTCTAGCCGTAATCATGTTAGGAGATATCTAAGAGCACTTCCATCCAAGTGGAGATCAAAGGTGACGGCCATCGAAGAATCAAAAGACTTTTCAATCCTCACCTCCCAAACTCATAGGCAATCTAAAGGTCTGCTTGCTTGTCCTCGCTAAAGATTCCGAAGCCTTAAAAGAGAAGAAAGAGAAGCACAAATCTCTTGCCTTAAAAGCCAAGAAGGTCTCAAGCGATGAAGAAAAATCTTCTTCGGATAGTGATGACGAAGAATATGCTATGGCGGTAAGGTATTTCAAGAAGTTCTTTAGAAGAAAGGGAAGATATGTCAAGCAACCATATGACGACAAGAAGGGGTTCCGGAAAGGCAAAGACGACAAGAAAGCAAGGGATGTGTGTGCATGTTTTAAATGTGAGAACCCTAATCACTTCATTAGTGAGTGTCCCAAACGTGACAAACAAAAATCATTCGTGAGTGGTTCGTGGGGAATGAGCGAGTGAGGAGGACCTAAGAAATTTGTCTCATGGCAAATGACTCAAACGAGGTATGTCCCAATCTCTCTATTATAGTAGCTCATCATTAGATGATGATTCATTGCATCGTGAATGTGATAAACTTTGCAAAATTATTCTAAAAGTAATTAACAAAAACAAGATTTTAAAAAACCAAAAGGAACATTTAGAAAAGAAAGTCATTGAATTAAAAAGCAAATTAAAACGTTTAGAAAAAGGGAAGATAGCAAGTGGGGAATGTGAGTTTTGTGTTCAACTTCAAACATTAGTTGATAATCTTGATTCCAAGATTGCTAGAATGAGTACTAATACTCTAGATATGATATTAGATAGTGTTAAAACAGGAAACAACCAAAAGGTTTAGGTATTCGACAACTTGATGCATCAACTAGCGAAAACAAAGAAACACAATTTGTCAAAGCAATAGAAAACAAGTCACCGTGAGTCACGGATCCTCTAAATGGGAACCGGCTAGTGTAAAACCATGGATCCGGTGGTGTTGGATGTAAACAAGTAGAAATAGTGTAACTACTTCATCTAGAACCGACTTTGTTATCGTTAATAAGAAGAAACCAACCCACGATCGTTAGACAACCACCACTACTAAAACAAAATCAAAGTTTTATGAGAAACAAAGGTCCATCGTTTTCAAAACCAAACACATTTATAAGGAGACCTAATAATGTTTATCCGAGAAGTAACCACCATCAAATGAGATGAAATCCTAATGTACAAAACGGTTTTCCATTTCAAAACTTTGCACCATGGAATGCATACTCACCTTTTCCATACATGCCTAATATGAATGAAATGTATAACACTGATGGACACATGAACAAATGGGGACCAAACTTTTGAGTTAATTGTTTTCTTAGGTGTGCTTAAAGGTCGACCTAGATCCGGATGAATGGATCAGGATAGCGGGTAACGAGGCACATGACCGATAACAAAGACTTATTTTCCACATACGAATCCTTCAATGGAGGGAATGTGGTATTTGGTAATAGCAAGAGAAAAATCATCGGTAAAGGTACAATTTCTCATAAATCTTTAACCATTAACGATGTGTGTCACGTAGAAAACCTAAACTTCAACCTTCTAAGTATAGGACAAATATGTGATAAAAAGTGTAACTTACTTTTTAGTGAAACCGGTAGTAAAATATTGAAAAATGGAATTACTATAGGAAGAGGCATTAGAAAACCTAGAGTATATGTCATTAAAATCGGTAATGAACCTAAAGACAAACTTTGTCTTACTTCTATGGATGATACTTAGACCTTATGGCATCAAGATTGGGTCACCAATATGCCACTCTTCAATCGCTATCATCTAAAGAACTGAAATCAGAGATCTACCAAAATTAAAATACGAACATCATTTTTGTGATGCTTGTAACATAGGAAAACAAGTCCATGCTAGTCACAAAGCCAAAAATATGGTCTCTACTACTAAGTGTCTAGAACTACTTCACATGGATTTATTTGGTCCATCCGCTATTCAAAGTTATGGAGGTAACTACTATACTTTGGTCATAGTTGATGATTACTCTAGGTACACATGGACTAAATTTTTAAAGAATAGAACTGAAACGTTCGATTACTTTGAAATATTAAGTAAGAAAATCCAAAGACAATTAGGAAGTCCTATAGTGTCTATTAGAACAGATCATGGTAGGGAATTCGATAATGAAGTGCAATTTGGAGTTTTTGTGCGCTAATGGTATTACTACACAATTTCTCGGCTCCTGCCTCCTTGTCGAATGGGGTAGTTGAAAAGAAAAATAGGACCCTACAAGAAATGAGTCGCACCAGGTTAAATGAGCAATCTATTCCTCAAACATTTTGGTGCAATGCCATTGATACATCAACGTACATACTTAAACGAGTCTTAATTAGACCATTTTTAGGTAAAACTCCATACGAGTTACTTCGAGGCAAAAATCCTACGTTAGAATATTTTAGAGTCTTTGGTAGCAAATGTTTTTTACTTAACACTAAAGATTACCTAACTAAATTTGATCCTAAATCAACCGAGGTATCTTTTTAGGTTACTCTCCTAATATCAAAGCTTATGTTATATTAAATAAAGAAACAATGAAGGTTGAAGAGTCATTAAGCGTAAAATTTGATGAGTCCGTAAACTGACCCTACCTCTTGTCGATGACGAGATAATCGAAAGTGAAGCCATAGAAATAAAGAATAATACAAACAAAGAAGATGAACCATTAAACAATGAAATCATTAATATTAATGAGTCTAAAGATCACCCCGTAGATAAAGTCATAGGAAAGTTAAATGAAAAAACCTTAAGGTCTCAAGTCCAAAACCAAAGTAGTTTATTTTGTTTTGTCTCAACCATAGAACCTAAGAATACACAAGAAGCCATAAAAGATGGAAGTTGGGTAATGGCTATGCAAAAAGAGTTAAATAAATTTGTTTCTAACGATTTTTGGACACTTGTCCCTCCACCTAGTAACCAAACCATAATAGGAACTAAATGGATATATAAAAACAAGTTAGATGCAAACGGTGTAGTGGCTAGAAACAAAGCTAGACTCGTTGCCCAAGGGTATAATCAACAAGAAGGCATAGACTTTGATGAGACCTATGCCCCCGTAGCTAGATTAGAGTCTATAAGAATACTTCTTGCTTATGCTTGTGCTAATGATCTTAAGCTTTTTTAAATTGATGTTAAAAGTGCTTTTCTAAATGGTTTTATTAATGAGAATTTTATGTAGCTCAACCTCCGGGCTTTATCGATTTCAAAAAACCTAAACATGTGTATAAATTAAAGAAACCTCTTTATGGTCATAAACAGGCCCCAAAAGCTTGGTATGATAGACTCAAGTCATTTTTAATCAAAAATAACTACACCATGGGGTTAGTTGATAATGCACTTTTCATTAAGAAAAAGGAATCACATATAATTATTGTTCAAATATACGTGGATGATATTATATTGGATCTAGACATGTGTGATGATTTCTCAAAAATCATGCATGACGAGTTTGAAATGAGTATGATGGAAGAACTAAGTTTCTTTCTTAGTATACAAATCAAACAACTAGAAGATGGTATCTTCTTTAATCAATCTAAATACATAAAAGAGATGCTAAAGAAATTTGGTTTAGAAGAGTCAAAACCCATAAGAACACCAATGTCATCCGACACTAAACTTACAAAAGATGAAGATAGTGAATCCGATTGATAACACAAAATCTGCAGAGTGGCATGATTGGTAGTCTTCTCTATCTTACGGCTAGTCGGACGGATATCATGTTTAGTGTTTTTCTATGTGCTAGGTTTCAAGAGACCTAAAACATCACATCTAGAAGCGGAAAGAATATTTAGATACATTAAAGTGCGACTCAATTAGGATTATTGTATCCTAAGAGTTACGAGGGGTAGAAACTATTGTATATCACATTCGACCATGCGGTGATTATTATTGAGAAAGAGTACAAGTGGTGTATGTACTTTTATGGGATGTTGTTTGACATCTTGGTTCTCGAAAGAAGGCTGTAATACAAATAAGTAAATAAGCGTTTATTTATATTTTTTGATCTTCTAATGTTTTGTTGATAACAAACGTAAAATCATTTTAACGAAACAAATAAAATACGTAAACTGCTTGAGCAAATAGCTTTCTAACACACTTACGCTTTCACATAAAACACTAAAACAAGTATAAGTGATTTTTTAGTAATACATATGTACAACAACTAGTGTTTACATATTTGGGTAAATATATACTTAACTAGTATATACTAAAATGGGTAAAAACTAACAAATGGTATTGACCCATAACCCATGGTGTTGGGAATAATCCGTTACCATGGATAGTTGTGGTTTACACTGCTCGGTTTAACACTAGCAGTGGAAACGTATTCCCAACTACGATACATTATTACCCTTTGCTATCGGTTAATGTTTAGTTAAACATGTCTAGATAAGTATAGAATAGATCTTGTGTATATTCTATAATGTTAGTTTTATACTTATCTTGTAAAGGACTCCTTGTTGTATAAAAGGAGGTCCTAGGTCATTGTCTTAGGTACTTGTCTAATTAGTTACGTATTACTCACAAGAGATTCAAGGTGTAACCCTAGTGATAAACAAGATCACTCGTATTATTCATTAATAATATTGGAGCTTAAGTTTTGTGTTTAATCTGTGTTTACATACAATCCATCTTCTAAGTATTACTAAGTAAATTCCGCGTGCTTAATAATATCATACAAAATATCATTGACACAAGAAGTGTGTATAGATCCATCAAGTGGTATCAGAGAGAAGGTTCTTATATTTTGTTTTGGAAGATCAAAGGAATAACTTAATAACCTACTCCTCAATCAATGGAGATGGAAAACAACCAATCGAACTCTTCTACACCAAGGCTACCAAAGCTCAAACTTAATGAGTTTGAGATGTGGAGGATCCTGATTGAGCAATACTTTCTCATTAGGGACTATGCTCTATGGGAGATCATTCAATGGTGATTCTTTCAAGCCTGTGACTAGTCTTTGTGAAGGTTGGTGAAACAGATGTTGTGAAAGTTTCTGCACTGAATCTAGTATTGAAAAAGCTTGGGAAAAATGATCTTAAAGCTAGAAGTTTGTTTAACGATGACTCTTCCTAGAGATCGGATCATTGCATTCAACAAGTATACAAGCTGCTAAGGCTGTTTGAAGAGATTTGCTCAGTGTTTGGTGGTAATGATGCTACAAAGAAGACACAAAAGACATTATTGAAGCAAAGTTATGAAAATTTATGCTGCAAGCAATGACTCACTTGATAGCATCTTCACCAAACTCAGAAGATTGTTACACAACCCATTGTGCTTGGCATTGAGGTAGAAAAGGAAGACCTCAATTTGAAGTTTCTAAGAAGTTTGCCTTGAGAATTTCAAACCAATGTTCTTTATGGGAAAACAAATGGACATAGAAACAATGACGCTCAATGATCTTTACAACAACTTCAAACTTATTGAGCAAAGGTTGAAGAAGGCGGGAAACTTGGCACAAGCTCTAGTAGCTTAGCATTGTTATCAACCTCTGTTGACAATGATGATTCGAAGATGACCATGATGATGAAGTTGCCATTCTTTGGTTCTAAAGTTTCCACTGGTAATGTGAATGTTACCACTCAGGAGTTCAAAGAAGAAGGATGCTAGTATTGGAGATCCTACCTTTTATGCTTTCATATCCACACAAGTTGATGGCTCTGTCTTAACTCATGAAGACATAGAGCAAATTGATGAAGATGACTTGGAGCAGATGGATATTAAATGGCAGATAGCTCTTCTTAGCATGAGGGCTAGGAAATTCTACAAGAAGACTAGCAAGCCTATTCACATTAATGGTGATGAAATTGCAGGCTTTGATAAGAAGAAAGTGGAGTGCTTTAACTGCCACAAGTTTGGACATTTTGCTAGAGAATGTAGAAGACCAAAGACCAAGGATACATGAGTCTACTTGGTACAAACAAAAGAAGGGACCAACTGTGGAAGAACCAAAGGCAATGTTGGCTATTGATAGTGTGAGCTATGATTGGAGTTTCATGGCTGATGAACAAGAAGAAGAACAAACGAGCTGCTCTTGTTTACTCTGAATTTGCTCTCATGGCTATCTCGACTCTCGAGGTACAAAACTTTGATAGTTGTTCTAAAACATGTAGGGTGCTAAAAGTTGAAAGACTTAATGGTTTATATTCTAATGAAAGACAAGAGTTGTATACTGCTAATTATACTGTGTCTAATCTTAGGAGAGCTATGGCGGTATTAGAAAAGCAAATAGAGCACTATCAAGAAAATGAGTCAAAATATAATGATGATATGATTCTTCTTAGAAAAGAGGTAGAACATACAAGCTAGCTTGAATGAAGCATATCAAAAGGAGCTTGAAAAACTTCAAAAGAAAAATGAAAATGTCAATTTAACTTTAGACACATGTTATCATCAGTCTAAGTCAATTGATAAAATTTGGAATGCTCAGTATATAGTAAAGCTAAGTTGGTATGGGTTATATCTGATTGCCTCCACCACTAAGAGGTGTTCCATCACCTCCGGGTATAGATTTAGCTCATACAGGCTTAGAAGATTTTAAGGATCTTGAAAGAGAATATGGTCCTTTAAAGGACACAATGGTGAAAAGTGAGGAAGAGATTAAGCATGATAATGATGTTTTTGAGAGTGCTAGTGACTCATCAGTTGTTGATGAAAATGTTAAAAAGAATGTAGAGGCTTCTATCCCAAAGTTGTTATCTCTTTACTGAGAGGAAACCTAGGAAACGGTTAATAAACCTAGACCAAATGTAAGGTATCTTTGAGATGTATAGGAACAAGCCTCATCCTAGGGGTAACAGGAGGAGTTGGAATCATATTAAATCTCAACAACTAGGTAGTGATTTTGTAATGTACAATAAGGCATGCTATATCTGTGGTAGTTTTGATCATTTACATGCTTATTGTGACTATCATGTTGGGAGAAGGGAAGTTCATGGGAATAAAAGGGTGGAGACTAACAGGTTTCAATATAATGTACACCCTAATTCACATTGCAAAATGGTCCCAAGAGAAGTTCAACTTAGAAGTGGCCTCAAAACTTTTGCCCTTGCAAAAGCTGTTACTTGCCTCACCCTAAGTCACCATTAAAAATGCAAACTCCAAACAACTTTTGCAAAATCGCACAAACATGGAAAGGAACCTTTCAAGCTAAAAGGTTAACATAAACCAACAGTGGGTGCCTAAAAGAAACCGGCGTTTCCACTGCTTATTCAAAGATTTACCTTTGCAAGGGTTGTGAATAAGAAAGGGGACATGGGCAATCGTGAAGGCCTCAAAGCGTTGGGAATGGAAACCTAAAATATCTACAACCAATCCTAATGGTGTATCAATGACCTTTGATAGATTTAACTATATTGATACGAAGGATCCAAGTCAATCAAGGCTTGGGTCCCCAAAAGAAACTAACTCTTTACTCTTATGTGCAGGAACATCCAAGGACAAAAGATGAGATCAAGGATATCTGAGATAGTTGGATGTTCAAGGCACATGACCGGCAACAAGTCCTATCTTTCTGATTTTGAGCATTATGATGGACAGTATGTTAGTTTTGGAGGTGGAGTAAATGGAAATATTCTTTGGTAAAGGAGTTATAAAAGCGGTAACTTGGACTTTGAACACATTGTACTATGTAAAAGAGCTTAAGTACAATCGTTTTAGTGTGTCACAAATGTGTGACAAGATGAACAATGTTCTTTTTACCAAAGATATGTGCTTTGTTTTCTCTAAGGATTTTAAGATGCCTGATGACAGTCAGATCCTTCTTAAAATTCCTAGAAAAGACAATCTCTATAGCTTTGATATGAACAACATTGTAGCTAAAGATGATTATACTTGCTTGCTTGCAAAGGCCACAATGGATGAATCCATGTTATGGCATAGAAGACTTGGTCATGTTAACTTCAAAACCATTAACAAGATTGTCAAAGATGGTTTGGTGAGAGGTTTACCTCAGAAAAGATTTGAAAATGATCAAACTTGTGTGGCTTGTCTTAAAGGCAAACAACACAGAGCTTCTTGCAGGTCTAAATTGGTTAACTCTATTTCTCACCCACTTCAAATGTTACATATGGACTTATTTGGTCCTACATGGAGTGAGCGGCTTGAATCTTAAGAATATGTCTAGTGGTACTTGATGATTTTAGCGAGTTTACATGGGTTTTCTTCTTTGGAACCAAGGATGAAACAACAGGCATCCTCAAGATCTTTATCTCAGAAGTAGAAAACCAATATGATATGAAAGTTAAAATCATTAGGTGTGACAATGGAACTGAATTCAAGAATAGAGTTATGGATGAGTTTTGCAGAGATAAAGGTATTAAAAGAGAATTTAGTGTGTCTAGAACTCCTCAACAAAATGGTGTTGCTAAGGAGGAGCAGAACCTTATAGAGGCTGCTAGAACCATGTTGGCGATTCTAAATTGCCAATCACTTTTTGGGCTGAAGCATTAACCTGCATGTTATGTGCAAAACAGGGTTTTAGTGGTAAAGACAAAGAACAAGACACCTTATGAATTGTTTAGGGGTAGACCACCTATCCTTGACTTCATGAGACCATTTGGGTGTCATGTATCTATTCTCAATACTATAGATTATGCAGGCAAGTTTGATGAAAAGGATTATGAAGGGTATTTTGTTGGGTATTCCATGGTTAGTAAAGCTTTTCGAGTATTCAACTTAAGAACCCAAAGATTGAAGAGAATGCATGTGTAATTCACGGAAAACAAAGTCAATCTCAAAGGCCGGTCGAGAAAATTTGTTTGATCTTGATACTCTAACCAATACTATGAATTATGTACTGTTTCTGAGGAACATCTTCTTTTGATTTTGTAGGTTCAGAGGAGTTTCTTGATGATGATGAACCAAGCAAAGATCATCAGGATGGAAGATGAATTGATCTACCTCTTTGGGACTATGCAGATAATGATGATATATCAAAAACTGGAGATGCTCATTCTTCTATTGATTTGGGAAAGGAAGGAGATAGTAATTTGATGCTAAAAATTCGAAGCGGTGGAAATTGATTCCTTTGTTAGGCAAAATGTTTCCAACGCAACACCGGATGTGGAAATTACAACTCCGATTCTTGAGGAAGCTCAAGCCAATGATGTTGAAATCTCAAATATGCCAACTAAGATTGCATTCCTGGACTCCCCACATTCATCATATCATCCTCTTGAAAATGTGATTGGGGATGTCTATTCACTGTGAAGACTAGAAGACAATCTAGGCATGCGATGTCCATGGATTCATTAATAAAATATATGAATCTAAGATTCATGAAGGCAAGAATGAATGTCTCTTTATGTGTTTTATGTCACAAATGGAGCCAAAGAATGTTTATAAGGCACTTGAAGATGAAAGTTGGGTGGAAGCAATGCAAGAAGAATTGCTCCAATTTAAGCTTCAAAAGGTTTTGGTGCTTTGTGATTTGCCTTCTGGCAAGAAGGTAATAGGTACTAAATGGGTGTTGAGAAACAAGAAGGATGAAAGAGAATTGTTATAGAAACAAAGCTAGGCTTGTGGCTCAAGGATACACTCAAGAGGAGGGTATAGACTATGAAGAAGTGTTTGCCCAGTTTGCAATTGAAGCAATCAGGCTATTCTTAGCTTATGCATCCTTTATGGGTTTTAAAGTCTATCAAATGGATGTAAAGAGTGCTTTTCTATATGGGCAGATTGATGAGGAGGTTTATGTCTCACAACCTCCAGCTTTGAAGACCACGAATATCCTAACAAAGTATCTGAGGGTAGTTAAAGCTTTGTACGGCTTGCATCAAGCACCAAGGAAATGGTATGAAACCTTAACCACTTATCTTCTTACTAATGGGTTTCATAGAGACAGAGTGGATCAAACTTTGTTCATCAAGAAAGACAAAAATGATATCTTGCTTGTTCAAGTGTATGTTGATGATATCATTTTGGATCAACCAAACAGAGATGTGCAAAGAATTTGAGAAGATGAAAGAAAATTTCGATGAGTTCTATGGGTGAACTCACATTCTTTTTAGGACTTCAAGTACTCTGAGAGGCGGATGGTATTTTCATTAATCAAGATAAATATGTGGTGAGATACTAAGGAAGTTCAAGTTCACGATGCAAAGTCATCCAGCACTCCTATGACAAGACTACATCTACTTACGAAAGAAAATAGTGGTGATTTGTTGATGTGCACATGTATAGGTCTATGATTGGTTCTTTGATGTATCTTACAACATCTAGACGGATATCATGTTTGTAGTATGTGCACGTGCAGGTTTCAAGTTACTCCCAGCTCTCTCACTTGCTAGCTGTGAAGAAGATTTTTGAGATATCTTAAAGCATTTCCTACTCGGGATTGTGGTACTCGAGAGATTCTCCTCTAGATCGGTTACTTACTGAGATAGTGACTATCTTTGGAGCTAGCTTGGATAGAAAATCTACAGTGGATGCCAATTTCTTGGCAATGATTAGTGTCATGGCGGTGTAAGAAGCAAACTATGGTGGCTAATTCTTCAAGCTGAGGCAGTATGTAGCTCTTGCTAGTTTACGTGCTCAAGTTCTATGGCAGAATCAACTTTTGGACTATGGGTACAATTTCATGAATACCATCATTCATATTGACAATAGCATTACCATTTGCATCATTAAGAATCCTGTTCAACACACAAAGACCAAACATATTGAAATTAGACACCACTTCATTAGAGATTGCTATGAAAAGGGACTAATTCAAGTTGTCAAAATTCATCTTGATGACAACTATCTGATTTGTTAACAAAAGGCCTTGATGTGGGGAGATTTCATTACTTGGTCACAAGTATTGGAATGCTTAATCCATAACCTTTTGTCAAAATGTTCTCAGTGTTGAGGGAGAATTTGTTGGAGTCTGAACTTATTGTATGAGTTTGTATATGCTTGCTTGTATTTCTGTTTATGTGTTTATGAAGCTTTGTTGGGAGTTGAATTTAAAGGGGTGTATATCGGATACACAACAAATGGTTATTGATTCACCATGTCTAACCCATATAAGAATCAACTAGTCAGGACAAGCGGTTCTTGGTAAAGACTTGACAAACCCATTTATGGTTGATAGTTTACCAAAAACTATATGGTTATCAACTCACCATATTCTTTATGATTAAGAGTTGGCTAGTCCATAGCAAGCGGCTCATGGTAAAGACATATCAAATCCGTTGATAGCTGGTAGTTTGCTAAAAACTATGATAAAAGCGATTTAGTTTTCAATGATTTTATTTCCCCTTTGCTCTTTGAAATTTTTGTGAAAAATTACCCTTGCTAGTTCACAGTTTCCACTGACGGTGTTATTTTACCACTGTTGTTCTAGCCGTTACAACTGATTATGTCAGTAATTATTTTTTACTAGCCGTTGAAAGTAACCACCGAATGTCATATATATAGGGTTAAAATTTTAAGTAAATTATCTTCTTTCCATATTGTGATAAATACTTTCTAAAGATAATTTTACTTGCACAATAATTCTAAACCCTAACCCTATATATCTTTCTCTCTCAATTAGCTAGTTATTCTTTCAATTCTTCTTGACATAATATCGTTTTCATCAAAATTTCTATGGCATCTTTAAACTTTGCGAGATGAGCACAACCTAGTGGCCTACCTACAAAAGTCTAACGAGAAGAGTGGCCTGTTTATCATCAGATTGTGGACTTTCTTCATACCACACATATAAGGTATGCTTTGCTTTTAAAACCACAATCTATATCTCTCAAATCAAAGCTTTTGGACTTCTCGCTAAGTTTTCCATAACACTTGAGATTGGAGATACACATGAAATAGTGGATTTCTTCTCTAAGAGCCATACCGCTGTGATAGGGTAATTATTGATGTTCTTGAGGCATCTTTGAGGAGAGTACTCCAATTGGGTGATCTCAATGGTCTCATCACATTACCTATGCACGAAATTCATGATACTTTATCATCCATGGGGTATGATACCACTGACAAAAGGCTACTTTCAAAAAGAGTGGTTTTTGTCCCCAATGGAGATTTTTGATTCATACTCATTGCATTGTCTCGGTTCAAAGAAAACATCTTATGAGCAATTTAGTTCAACCATGGCTTATCCTTTGGTTTGTCTAGTCACCGATAAGATTTTTAACTGGTCAAATTTATATTTTACAAGTATGAAAGGCATGCAGAGTAAAACAAATTTTTTAATGTATCCAAGATTTGTGCAAGCAGTGCTAAATGAGTTTCAACTGCAACCCCATACTAATGTTTATCAAATCAATTGCCTAAAGCCTAAAGTTTTTCAAAATTAGAACAAAGATGGCAATATTATTTTTACACCTCTTCTTCCCCAAATGCTTGCTAAGATTACAACCCAACACAACACACCCAATTAATGTTCCAAACATTGATTATACTCCACCGATTTCAAACACCTATGAGAGAAGGTCTAAATGCAGTCAACTCCTCTCATGACAACACAGCAAGTTTCTGAACCTTTTGGTCTAGGAACAAGCAGTAGTGGTTCTAGACTTCAACCTAGTCCAACTAGGGAGGATTCGAACCTTTTCCCCATGATTCACCTCTCCCAACAGGGTAACAGGTTGGAAGTGATGAGGGCAGTAGGAACCAATTGGAATTGATGGTTTTGTGTACAAAGTTAGCCAAGCGAGTTGAATCTCTGAGACGGATTTGGCAAATGTCAAGAAGCAGCATGCCAAGGATGTTAAACACTTAAAGGAAGAGATTCAGACCTTAATAGAAGAGATGCAGGGGTTGAAAAGGCACAAGAAGATCGGGCAAAGTTGGTGATTTCATCTTCATCCTCACCTACGATGGTGATTGGTGATCATGATTTGGGAAATTCTCCCAAACAAGGGGAGGAGCCAGTGATGACACCGAGGGAGGAAAATTGTTTTTGAAGATGAAGGAGATACAAGTAAAGGAGCAAAAGAAGCTAATACTCATGGAGAGCAACTTGATGATCAAGACATTTTCTATCTTTTGCTGATTTTACCATCGATTCTATTTCCCTTCTTGCAGCCAATTATTGCCACCAAGTGAAGAATTTGATAAATTAAAGAAAGATAAAGGTAAAGCGGTTATGGAAAATGTAGAGCAACTGGAAGAGATTTCAAAGAAAAGACAAACTCAGATTGCTCTTGATAGAGAACTATCTAAGAAGATAGAAGAAGAACAAGTTGCTGAAAAGAAAAAGCTTGAAGAAATGGAAGTTGCAAGCTTTTTGGAGACTAAAAGATTGAATAGAATGGAAGATTTTGTTGAAGATCCACTTTCCTTGTTCAACCTACAATTCTTAGAGAAGACTCAGATTTTAGTTATGTTCCTACTGAAGATGATATTGAGTTCTTGATTGCTAATAATCTAATGATCAAGAAAAAGGCAATTGACTGTAGGCTGATGCATCCTTAACTGAGGAACAAAGAACTGCTCAGTTGAAGGATTTCATTCAAATGAAGAACAATCAAGCACTTGAAGATGTGATTAGTACGTAGAAAGGGTCAAGAAGAAACAAAGACAACCAACCAAAGCACAAATTCTTTCATACATGAAGATGTATTGTTGTCATGTTGGTGGTTGGAAAAAGCATCAATTCAAAGGAATGCACGATGATCAAGTTGAAAGGGCTTACTAAAGAGTTCAAAACCAAGATAAAGATTTTACTCCAATGGGCTCACGAAGAAGAATTAAAGAGGTTTCTGAATTGAAGAGAAGGCCAAAAAAGTGATTCTCAAACCGTTAAGAAGACTAAGATTCTTTGAAGAACAAGAAATTCCTCTTGAAATTCACCGAAGAACAACAATTGACTGGAATGGTTGTGATTGTAGAAGAAGATTTTTATCCAGAACCACTGCAAGTTCGACATCCTATCATTGATTGGGAAGTTTACACTTCTAGCAATTTTGCTCCAACATGGAAGATCACAAGGCTAGGTGGTGAAACTTCATCATTCATTCAATTTGAAGATCTTATAAAAGCTTTTGACAGAGATGACCTTGATACACTATGGAGGTTAGTTCAAGAAAGGTTTAATGCTCAAGATCTCAAAGATACAAAGGAGATGCAGTTATGGATTAATCTTAGAAGGCTCTATGAACCAAATGTTGATGATGATTTTTGGAAATTCTCATGCACATGTCACGGTACTAAATGGTTTTACTATGGTTCATGTGAAGTTCATCATGTCTCTACAAAGAAATGGAGAAGATGCTTTCATGCTTCTTTGAGAAGGAATATCCACTGAGTTTGGAACTCTCACCGTGATGTTATGTACATCCATAAGAGTTCATGAAGACAATGAGAAGGTCAGAGCATTGTTACATAGGCTTCAAGATCAATGTTCACGAGCTATTCAGAAGTTAAGAAAGAAGTGAAGTGTTTGGTTGAATTTCCCAAATCCTTGAAGATAATGCTTATTGAAGAAACTTATTGATTTGTAGAGAAATCATAAGTTTAAGGGAGGATTGTTGGGAATAATCCGTTACCACGGATAGTTGTGGTTTACACTGCTCGGTTTAACACTAGCAGTGGAAACGTATTCCCACTGCCAGTACATTATTACCACTGCTATCAGTTAATGTTTAGTTAAACGCGTCTAGATAAGTATAGAATAGATCTTGTGTATATTCTATAATGTTAGATTTATACTTATCTTGTAAAGGACTCCTTGTTGTATAAAAGGAGGTCCTAGGTCATTGTCTTAGGTACTTGTCTAATTACCTACGTATTACTCACAAGAGCTTCAAGGTGTAACCCTAGTGATAAACAAGATCACTCGTATTATTCATTAATAATATTGGAGCTTAAGTTTTGTGTTTAATCTGTGTTTACATACAATACATCATACAATCCATCTTCTAAGTATTACTAAGTAAATTCCGCGTGCTTAATAATATCATACAAAATATGATTGACACAAGAAATGTGTATAGATCCACCACATGGTATTATCCAAACCACTTGACTAGGTACAATGAACTCATGAGATACATTGTATCTAATAAGAAACCCATGGATCAAACCATAACCCATGACCCATGACCCATAACCAAAATACCCCTGGGTAAAGAGGAGCGTCCCACGGATCCCTAGCTTTACGCTAGACAGATCCCTTATGGGAGGGATCCGCGGGATCCGGGGAACAATAAGCTTTCCTCCTCTATAAATAGTGAGCCATTTCTTCCTTTTGGTTTTCCACTTTCACACATACTTTCCCCAAGTATTGTAACTCTCTAACCTCTGATCCTAAGGGATCTTTTTATGTAGTTTGTCTTTTGTTTTTGTGTAATTCTCTAGGTTCCTCTTAAAGGCGAGATCACAACTTCTTGAAGTCGAGCAAGCTCAAGTCATTGAGTTGCCATGCTTCGTCATCATCAAGACAACTGAGGTTTTCTTGTTGATAGTTCTTTCTTCCTCCATAGATGTGTTGTGTTGAAGGCATTAGTGAAGGATGCCAAAAGAGTCAAGACGAAAGCATAAGTGAAAGGTGCTTCACGTCCGTGTCAAAATCATTAGTGAAGAATGCTAAAGGTGTCAAGACGAAGGCATTAGTGAAAGGTGCCAAGCGTTGTGTCAAAGGCATTAGTGAAGGATGCCTAGGAATCAAATCAAGTGTCATTAGGGAAGAATGCCTAGGTCGTATAATCGATGAGGTGCATCGTTATACATATAGTGATTGTTTATATTCAAGGATGGTGATATCCTGGATGGTGTTGTAATAAGGAGTTGGTCTCCTTGGGATTAGGTGTTGTGTAGTGTTGGGTAGTAGTTCCTCCATTGAAATGGAAATAGGTACTTAGCCTAGTACCTAATAAAAGGTAGGCTTAATGCGTTGTGATAGGATTAGTTCTCCTTGGGAGGAAAGAACTTCTGATTAGCCTAGCACCAGATAAAGGGTAGGCGACGTTGTGTTAGGTGTGGTTCACCTTGGTGTGAAAGAACTTCGGTATTTAGCTTTGTTCCAAAAAAGGTGTAAGCGAAGTTGTGAAGGCTTCTCCGCCATAAGGAGTTGGTGTAGTGATTACGAACTCTCGAGTAGGTGACTCGGGGAGTGGAGTAGGGCAAGGAAGGTGTTCTTGTAGCCGAACCACTATAAATACTCGTGTTGTGGTTATGTGCTTCTTACTCTTTATCTCTCATTATACTTTTATATATCTATCTATCAAAGTCCAACATACACATCTAAATAGATTGACATAAGTTGATCTAAATATTTTAAAAGGAAGTTTTAAATTGGTAAAACTATTCAACCCCCTTTCTAGTTTTCCACAAAAGCAAACGGCATTGCCCATATCAACAACCGAAGCCGAATGTATCTCCGCCGGTAAAGCATGCCAACAAGCACTATGGATGAAACAAGCGTTAGTTGACTACGACATTCATCTAAGTGATATAGCCATTCTATGCGACAACAAAGGTGCTATTGACTTAAGCAAGAATCCGGTATTGCGCTCTCGCACCAAGCATATAGAGATCCGTCATCACTTTTTAAGAGACAATGTTCAAAAGGGGAACATCTCTATTGAGAAGGTAGCATCCGAAGATAACATAGCTGACGTCCTCACCAAACCGTTGAAGTGGGAACAATTCAACTTGCTTCGTCTTGGTCTTGGTCTCATGGAACAATTGTCGTAATTTACCTCTCAACTCTACAAGGTATGTAAACATTAGCCTTCTTCGTTTCTGAGTCTAGGATCTCTATTTCACACACAACTCACTAACAATACGGGAATTTTCAAAACCCAAGGTAAATTTTATTTTACAACTTGTAATTTCATATCTATTTTTCTTAACCCAAAGATAAACTTTTATTTAAACAAAGAAACTTTTTCGAAATGCTTTCTAAAAGATACTTCTTCCCGTATCATTTTCCTAAAAGCTATTTCTCACGTCTAGGACAAACCTTTTTCATTATTAATACAAAGTAAAAACTCGTTTTCATTGCATCTCATGTCTTTTGAATGCTAAAGGAAACACATAACTAATATATGTTTTCGGGTACATTCATTTAAGCAACAATGAATTTAGGAGCACTCGGGTTATCTCACATAATAGTATGATTTTTCACTTCTAGTCTATTTTTCTTATTCTTTTTAGGATTCGAGATAATCGCAACTCCAAATGGTTTGCATATAGGCACACACTAGGCACAAATGTTTCCAAAGGAAAATTTTGAGTGCCTGAGTCACAGTACCACGGATCCCGGATTAATCATTTGGACGATTCCCTCAAGGGAAGGATTCGTGGGAACCGTGAGACATAAGCTAAATTTCTCTTCTACTTTTCTCACTTTGGCTAAAAACCTTCATATTTTCATCATTTTATCCGTTTTACTAATGAAAATGTTACTTAATGCTTGTGTTCTCATGATCACATGCCATAAATTCATATCTAATCATTAGATTTTATTCCACATTTTGGGTCAAGCATTCATTACAATGCACTATTTTCTTTATAAATAAGGTTCCCAAAATGCTTGTATATCCATCACTCTCAACCTCACAAACAATCATCATCATGTTATCCAAAAGATCTTCCAAAATTGATGAATCACCTACTGCAAACAATCCTCTTCAAGAAATCCAAAACTTTATCCTACCACCTTCTATAGTGCCACCACCCAAATCTAGAAAAACTGCATGGATTAGCATCCGGCCTTGTTGTTTAGACAAACCATTGTCAAAAAGTTCATCACCAACTACTCATTCACCACCAAATAATTCCATAGTATCACCTCCCACATCTCCAACAAGCACACCACCATCATCACCTATCAAGTCTCAACCTAAGATCACTCTATCGGAACTCCTTAAGACTCCGAAAACACTCCAACAAATCAACCCAAAAGAACTAGTCTTTTTAACACCACCTACATCTCCAAACACAATTTACAAAGACCTTGTAACTTCACCACCTTTAGCTCCCATTGTCTTACAAGAACATCTAGGTTCTTTTCCACCACCAATTCCAAACATTCCGGACTTCGATCCATATTTTCCAACTTTTCCACCACATCTTCCGCCTCCCACAAATCAAACTAACCCGGAAACCATCCACACACATTACCCACATCATTTACATTGTAAACATTGCCAATCCACTAGGGAACTTGCAATGGAAATTAGGACGAATGCATGATTCATACTTAACCTCATCCTTGATCGCATCAACATCATTACTCACCAAAACTTCCATCAATAACCTTATGCAAGCATGGAAGGAATGATAGTATTATTTTCTCTATTTTTTTTAGTCATTTTAAAGAACAAACCTTATTCTTAGTTTTACATGTTTGTATGTGGCCTATATACCACTACACTTTGTCTTTTTATTACAAGGCTTTGTTTACATACCTTGGCTCTCCATCTTGTTTCTCGTCAATCACAAGATTATATTGCATGTTACTACTAACTTTTTCTTTGTAGGTTTCATATTTTTTCACTTGACGCCCTTTTCTAGGGGGAGCTGCCGTCAAGGGGGAGTTAGTGATACGTGGATTATACTATTTTTCCACACTTTATTTCTTCGTTAGGGTCGCTTTTTGTTTCGAAAAAAAGGGGGAGAAGAAGTAAAACTTATGCTTTCAAAACATACATCTAATCTTAAGTTTTACTCATCATAACATTATGTTTTGTCATCAATAAAAAGGGGGAGTAATACAAATAAATCGTAAAAACGTTTATTCATATTTAGCGATCTCTTTGTGTTTTGTTGATAACAAATATAAAGTTATCATAAGCAAAATTATAAGGATACATGTTATTTTTGTAAAGCATTTATATATATAATCATTTAACATTAATTGTTGTAATGATTCATTTATTGTAATAGTTTATTAGGATGGGTAAAAACCATAACCCATGACCCATACCCATGGAGCATATCCATAACCCATGACCCATTGACTAGATGCATTGCATCTTCTAGATACATTGTATCTATTTGGATACCCATGGTCCAAAGTCTATGACTCATGACCCATGACCCATAACCCATTTAGGAGGAGCGTCCTACGGATCCCTCAGTTTACACTGGACGGATCCCTTCATGAGGATCCGCAAACGAGTGCAAGTTTTTGCCTATAAATAGAGAGCCATTTCCTCATTGTAACTCACACCTCTTCTTACAAACTCTCTCATATATTCTTTCATTCTTCTAATCTCAGATCTCTTGATCTAGATAGTAGTTCTTCTTTCTTTTGTTGTGATTCTCATATAGGTCCTTCTCAAAGGCGAGATCACGATCTTCTAAGTCATCCAAACAGGGTCCTTGATTGATTTGTTCCTCCACAATATTTCTGTAGCAAAGATCTTGTATTTCATATTTCACATATTTGTTGTGTTATAGTTGTGTTGGTTTGGTCCTCCGTGTTAAGGACTCGGTATTTAGCTTTGTACCGGAAAAAGTGTAAGCGACGTTGTGAAGGCTTCTCCGCCGAGTTGAAGGAGTTTGTTGACATAGTGCTGGAACTCTCGAGAAGATGACTCGGGGAGTGGAGTAGGGCAAGGAAGGTGTCCTTGTAGCCGAACAATTATAAATCGGTTATGTCATTTCTATCATTTACTTTACTTGCTTTCTTTACTTACATTACTTATAGATCTATATTCTCTATCCATCCATATGATTTCACATAACTTCGAATCTAAAGTTTTTGAAACTAAGTTAAAATCGGCAAAACTATTCAACCCCTCCTTCTAGTTTTCCACAAAATGTAAAATGGTCCACAGAAAGGTCAATTTTTGGAAGAAAAAAAATGTTTTGTCACATTTATAAAAATGTGAAGGTTAGAACAAAAAATTTATTTCTTTGATCATCCGTCAAGTTTAAAATTTGTTTGTTCATATCTTGAGTGATTTACGTCGAAATGAAATTATGCGACTAATAACTTGTTTATGTTAGCTTTGACATAAAATATTTTTACATTTTGTTATTATAAAAACGTGAAGATGTCGAAAAATAGAAATAAAGTTTTTATACATTATTTGTATTAACAAAATGCAATAAAATAAAATAAACCGAGATGATAAGTCGGGGATAAGGGCAACTACTTAGGGATAATCCATCTAGGGTTCGGACAAACTAACAACAACATAATTTAAGAAAGTACGGGGAACTACTTCTTAAGTTAAGATGATCTTGACATGGCTAATCAAGGGACACCTCTTAGGGGCAAATAAAGGTAAGGACTGGATAAGTGGATCTAGCTTAATCTACACATGCATTAAACATAATTCTCAATTTAAATAAACCAAATCTCGAATCCTAGTGTAAGAACCAACCTAGACACGCAATTACTACCACAAGTGTCACACTAGCTTAGGTTTACTAAAGGATCAATAGAAAAACCTAGTTAAAGCGAATCTAGACTAATTGGATATATCCGGTTAATTAAATTTATAAGTATTCTACTGATTTAATTCTCTAGATATGGATTAGATCAAGGTGTCAAATACTGACTTGATTGCACAGATTAAGACACTATAGTTCATGAAGCACACAAGTCATATATTCAACATGGATATGAATTAAATAGTAAAACACAGTTACTTACAATAATTAAGATGTCACAAGTTGTTAATTCATCCTAATATATGTTTCATGCTTCCTAAGCATTTACTAACAAGATTTTCCGAGCATATTAATAATGATCTCACTTATAAACAGTTTGATAATATAAGACATGATAAATCAAACCAAAGTTTATATTGGTTAATAAGCGTAATAGGATGTTCACTTGATGTTTCACTTGATTACAATGCATTAAAAGGCAAGAAAAACCCTTTCCAAAAGCTAAAAAAATCTCTAAACCCTAACTCCCAAACTTGTGGTGCATTAAAATAATGAAACCTTAGTCTTGTATATATGGAATTTGGGGGCCAGACGGCGTCATGTGGTATCCAGACGGTGCCGGATGTCGATTAAGGTTTTAGGTCGGTTCATAAACCGGCGGCTGGATGACGTCATGGGTCTTCTCAGACGGTCTCATGCTCGAGTGCGACGGTGTCTTAATCTTTTTTGGACGGCGCCACAATCATAATTTCCTAGGTGTGACGGTGTCCAACCTTCTTGTGACAACGTCTGGTCCTTTGTGCAAAATATCAAGTTCTGTGGAATGGGCGTCCCTTTATACCAGATCGAGTCTGGAGGACGTTTAGTTGTACAAGGCCATCTAGTTGAACCTAGAAAACATTTGGCTTCATGCACTTTGCTTGATATCTTCATTCTTCCGTCTTTTGGCTGATTTTCAGGCATAACTTCACTTTCTTGTCAAGAATCATCAAGAACCTGCGTTTATTAGTATTTGGGCAAGTAAACTAGTAAAACAATTGATATACCTTATAAAAATTGTTATAAATTACCCCGAGAAATTAGTGCATTTTAGGTCTTATCATCTGCGTTGGAAGTTAAAGGGGCTAAAGAGTAAATGTCGAAGATGGAGCTACAAAAGGATTTTATGTATTCTTTTTCTCATTATGTTGTGTGTGTTTCTCTCTCTTACTATTTGTATTATCTCTGATATTTACACAGTGGTTAGGGCTTGTGTTTGCTTTATAATCACTATTCTTTCTTGTATGTATTAAACTCAAAACATCTCGATATTCCGTACTAGCATTGATATGCAATAATAATATAAAAGGGTGGTTGGTTGAATTTAGATAGTTTTGTGAGTCTTTACTGCTTTTTATAAAAGTTTATAAACCCACAACAAAATAACAAATGGGAATGGAAGATCTAGAAACCCATTTTAGAACCTCAAAACCAAAAAACCCCTTTCTTGTCAAACTCCAAAAGCCAAACCTATTTTCACCACCATCCCCAACGTCGGCCACCTGTAAAACAGTTAAACACTTAATTTCGTTGGCCAAATATGGTTTTCAAAGGTGGAGATGTGGAGATACGATGGTGGAGGTTTAGGAATGACGGCGGACGATCGTGGTGGTGATTCGGTGATGGTTGTGATGGTAGTGGAAAAAGAGTTTGTTGGTGGAGGATGTGGGGTTAACAGCTCCGACGATTAAGAACATAAAATATGAGAGAGACGATATTTAATTGTGTGTGTTTTTTTTTTTTTTTTTTTTTTGAATTTGTTATTTGGGTTACAAATCTATATATATATATGGGACTAAGCATGACACTCTATGATGAGGTGGAAATGCCACCATGGCACTTGTCCCGGATACATTCTAAAAAAACAATTTCGGTAGCAGTAGGATTCGAACTTGGGTTTCAAAGTTCAAACACAAGCGCCTCAACCACTGAGGCACTCCACATTTTGTTGTATACATTCTTCTTTCCAAACTGGTATTCATTCTAAACAATAACCATCTCTCATCTTATCATAGAAACATACCAGAAGCCCTACTAATTCGGATTTACAATTAATTTATTCTTCAATGCCAATTAAACAGCATGTCAATCCTCCCCTTTTCGCTCACCAAATTCAAAACCCTCCCAATATCAAAACCCCCTAATCTAACTCAAAAAACATATTCACCTAATCTATACCATTTTTAGATCTATTTTATTGTTTTTGTTCATGTATTAGGGCTATTGACTGACTAATCAAGCCGGAAATTAATGATGATATACTAAAGGTATGATTTTGGGATCTATTCACAGTAATTTTGAATTATAGCTTTTATATAATATATAGCAATTATCTGTTTCAGAAAAGATCTATATCCGTGGGTCACATATCCATTATGAGTCACAAGGTAAGTTGTGAAACTTTTCTACATAAGAAGTTGTATCATCATCATTATCATTATTATTAGTACTTATTATTTCATAATATGGTGTATGTAGCCAAGGTTTATGCCTTGACGCACACTGAGATTTAATGTATCTGTTTGTGATCCCTAAATACGACACAATTCTTTGCACCAATTCTCTACACCCATCAGGTATGTTATCATATCGTTGTAGTTTTGATTTATAAGTGTTGTTGTAGTTTTTGTATTTGTATTTGTTTGCAAGAGTGTGGAAATAAATTCATGCCCTGTTTTTTTTGTTAAATTTACCTATGTTTTACTTTGTTCTTGGGATGAAGCTCATTGGTAGCAAGTCCAAAATCCAAAATCTGAGTCAAGCTGTAAGCAGTAAGATAAAAACAAACACGTCTTGCTAAACGTTTATGTAGGTATAAAGGATCTTACTATGCGTGGAGGCATTAACTTTTATTACGGGTACATTATTAGTGTTTGACCTATAGAAGATAAACATAGGATGCTTTATATGACTATTTAAGTGTTTGGCAAGTTCTCATTATTATTAATTAAGACATAGTGACATACAATGGATCAAAAGGGAACCTAAATATCTTATACGAAAATAAAATGGGTTAAACATTTTAATGTGGGTCAAAAGTCATCTAACATGTTTTATAATGTTTACCGAATCCTAAAAGTGTCATTCTTAGAAGAGAATGTGATCAATCCTTAGTTGAAGTACTTTCATCCGTCCTTGGAAGACAAAGGTTATATAAAAGTGTCATTCTTACCTTCTTTTGTTCTTCCATTATGATTCTTTTCATGACAGATCCTATAAATTGATTGTTGTTTCAGAAAACTACTAATTCTTTAAACAAGTTTGCTAAAAAAGATGTTAAAAAAAATTAATAAACGAGTAATTCAAATAAGTGGTTAGTAATTTAGCAAATGAGATAAGGAACGAATATCATAGCACTTAACAAGCTGTGTGCATAATAATCTGGTCTTTAATAAAGCGAGCAAGTATAACTCATTTACTTATGAAAGGTTTGCTCAACAGTTTAATGAAACCATTTTAACCCCATACCCTTGATGATTTGTGTATCATAGGTTGAAACAAGGTACCACCAAAGGCTCCCTTTACTGTGCTTGAGTTGATCTATGCAGTTTTTTAGGTAATCAATATGTTCTTCCCTTTGATTTCCACCAATAAGCTCACCAACCTAATGGGAAAAGCCAATTTGGGTTGAACTTCTTTATAAACGGGTCGAACTTGTAAAAAGTTTATTTAAGGAAGGGAATGATTATACCTTTTGTCCATGTTGTTTGTAGGACTCTTTATTATGGTGAATACGATTGTTATGGTCCAGGAACAAATATTGCCAAAAGAGTTGGATGGTCACGTGAGTTGTCACGTGATCAGAGTGCACCATTTACTCTTCCTCCCACATTCCTTACTTCATTTGTCCAGTATCTAAAGGTGAGGCTCAACATGGCCATATATACTTGTGGCTTATAAATAGAGGTTTGAACATGAATGGGCTGGTAATGAGTCAAAACTGATCCGGGTCAAAGTGATTTAATCATTTGCCAATACTTTTAATCATTTAAGTTTTACCAATACTTTAATCATTTAAGTTATAAACTATTTAATGTGTTAAAAAATACTTTTTAAAACAATACTTTTTAATAAAATGATCTAGGAGGTTTCAGGAATCTGAGAACTTGCAGACCTTAACTTGGCTATTTAGGAGCTTTATAAAATATAGCGTAATAAGAAAATTATACTAACTCAAAACAGTAGTTATAATCATTATTTTAAAGCGATTTAGTATGTTTTAAGAATTTTAGAACACTTTGGTTGACGTTTGACTGTGTCGTCCCGTTTATCCGTTTTCAAGATCTTAAATACCGCACGAAAGGTGATGAGGGATTTCAAGCGATTACAGAATGACCCTCCTGCAGGCATTAGTGGAGCAGCCGAAGACAGTACTATAATGGCATGGAATGGCTGTAATATTCGGGTAATGAATAAGATGGAAATGAATCTGTTCTAATGACGACGTCTAATAAATATTTGCTTTCCATTGCAAACCATATGACACTCCATGGGATGGTGGTATTCTCATTTCTTTTTATTATTTGCATACGAGCATAGACTCCAAAAATTCACTTTATTATGACGATTCGTGGTATTGCTTTTATTTTTTTAACTTGTCATTTAATTACCAGGTACATTCAGAATGGCCCTAAATTTCTCACAAGATTATCCAAAGAAGCAACCGGTTGTGGGGTTTGTTTTTCGTATGTTCCACCCAAACAGTAAGTACTTATAAGCTTTACAAAACTCTCTCATATCCACAGTTATAATTTATAATTTTGTTATATACTTGCATCAAGTTGTTAGATTTTATCCCTAAGAAAGGCCTTCTTAAACATCAAGGATATTCAGATGCATTCGATTCTAAGTTTTGTGTTCTTACTGACAGTTTATGCTGATGGAAGCATCTGCTTGGACATTTTACAAAATCAGTGGAGTCCTATATATGATGTTGCTGCTATTCTTACTTCTCTATAGGTGATTGTTTCACAATAGTTGTGTCTCTGGTCTTATGTCATATTATTTATTGTTTGTTAATTTGCGAACATTGGTGATAATACAAAAGGGGCGTTAATACAACTTCAAGAACCACAAGCACATCCAAAGAATGATGTTAATACAACTTCAAGTACCACAAGCACATCCAAAGACTATTGCCTGCAACAGTTTTTTTTTTTCTGCATAGAACCGCTGAAGTTTAAATGTCAATGTTTTATCTGTTATACATCATGTTTTTAGTCGGATTATAAGAACAAAACTGAATACATATTCAATTTTATAAATTAGTTGTTTAAAATTTAGGTGGCCTGTAAAAGTATTTACAGTTATAAGTAATAATAAATAACAGTAGTAAATACCCAATTAATTGGTACTAAAACATCTTAGTAAAATAAATTTATGCAAGTATAAATACACTGCTTGTTTTCCATCTCTGCATGTCCTCAGTTCTCACCTTACATAAACTGATAAAAGTTGCGTAACCCCAAAAATACTTTTCAGTTATTCACTCTTGTTTCATCCATATTCGAATAATTTTACTAACGCTTACTATCTGACAATACTTTTTCAGGCTCGAAGAAGTTGAAACACAATGATTTTTCCACTCACTTCACGTGTCAACAATCTTTCTTTCCTTTTCATATGTCTTGCTATTGGCAGTCATGTCAAAGATATTTCTTGTTTGCCAGCCTTCGCTCCAGCTCCAGCACCAACTCCGGAGGGCTTGAACGCAGAGGTAAACACAAAGGTTATTTGTTTATATCTTTGAAAAACTTTGTAGGATGTGAAGTTATAAACTTATTAAGTGTTATGTTGGGATCTTTCAGGATATTCAAGGTTCTGACCACCACGTATTGACTGCACAAATAAGTGCTCAGATTGCACCCCTTGCACCCCTATCCTAATGATCGTGTACTGGGCTCAATCTGTTTGGTATTGTAGATGCAATGGCAAAATATACATACCTCACAATCCCTGATTGTATTAAGATTATGTAACATTAATAAGCATTTCATTTAGATGCAAATGCAAGTCATGTTTCAAACTGTATTAATCGTCTTTTCATGACCTGTTTGAGTGAGTTTTTGGTGCACATTCTTTGCAAAAAAATTTGTCCCATGCAATGCTTTCTGATTAAATTTGTGTATGTTGTCTTCAAAACTCTCTTTGTGAATGTTGTATATGTGTACATTATTAAAAAATAATTCAAAAATTTAGCACCAGATTTGTGTCATTTAGCATTAGTTATGTTTATGTAAATGCATGTACCTGTATTTGAGTGTACAAATTTTCAAAAATCCTACATAGACTTTACGTTTTATTGAAGTACCAAAAACACCACTTAGTAGAAATGAACGATTTTTGGACATATACCTTAACGGATGTCACTTATCTCATGGTATTTTTGACCTTTATGACTACATCATGGTATTTTGTATTTGAATGAGGACCATGGACTTATATTATTTAACAGCTTCACTATCTTTTATATATATTATATTAAAAAAATTAGTTACTTATATTTTGTATGTTTAAAGGTTCTTTGTTTTGGCAAATACGGTGAATACACGAAATATAAAACAAACATTGTGTACGTAGATGTTTTATTTCATCTATGAATAAGCATCATGCAATTTACATCTTCTCATACTTTTCATTTTTTTTACATATAAAACATGAACACTTTCTTTTTGTTTTCAATTTTTGTGCCTAAGATATTTGCCGTTATTCACTGTTTATTTACGTCCAATTAAACTTCGTCAAGCAATATAAAGAAGCTAGCCCGCCCATCCGGGCGGGCTATGAAGCTAGTGTTATATATTGGTTTTCTATATCTTATGTTTTAGAATTTTTTTCGTGGTTTGATCTTTGCTTGATGAAAAAGATACAAGAAAAAAGAGGTTGAACAATATAAGTTGAAAGTAAAAGAAAAAAATCTGGAACTAAATGTAAAATTTGAAGATGAAGTCATCAAAAGACAAAAATACCCTTTTTGGTTGGATTTAAAGGGTAAGAACTAACAGTCGTTTAGTCAAAGGACTGGTTCTTTAGAAATAGACAACCATCAAACGACCGGTGTAATTATTAAAGTTAAAGGACGAAGGTGAAATTAGGTGTAAAACATAAGGATGAAATTTGTAATTTACTTTATAAAAAAAGACTCGTTTGTGATTTTAAATCGAAAGTAATTAGGTTATTTATAGGTAAATAAAAAAAATATACTACAATGGTGGTTAACCCAGTGGCTCTGCCCATTTGACGAGCTACCCTCCTCATCAAACACTTGCTTATTTCATAACTTACGTCTGAGGCTGGACATCCAAGTAACGCGTAACAGGTCCCCCTCAGCCATTCACGCACACTTACATACGCCTCTCACGTTCTACTACGCTCACATGCACACACGTATGCATCTCACGTTCTACTACGCTCACACACACTCAAATACCTCTCTCACGCTCTTTTGCGGCCGGTCATATTCTACCTAAATATTGCTTTTGACAGGATTTTTTTTTGCTAAAGACACACCCAATTGGGGTGAAGTGAACAGTACTAACGGTCGTTAAGTAACGACCGTTATCTTTAATATTAAAAAAATTACTCCAACACAGATTTTACGTAATTGGTCCTTCATGTTATAGGTCTGTTGCAAAGTCAGTCCTTCATGATTAACTTTGCAACGAAACGCTAACGTAAGGACAATTTCTGTAACATAATTAAAAAATAAATTACGAAAGTAGTCTGTGGGGTTATCGATCCGTTACTGAGTTAGTCATTCATGCTCTACGACGGAAAACAACGAAAATCAATAATTTTATATTCAAATATCCCGCCGCAAAACGCGGATCTTAAAACCTCGTATAAGTAAATCACATTAAGAAAGAAATAAAGAGATAAATATAATAAAAAAAAGGGTCCTACTAATGCAACACCTCATGGTTTTAATATAGGGGGTGTTTGATATTTCTCTTTCCAAAAGATAATCATAGTGTCCTCTTTTTTTGGATCTTGCAGTGTTGCCGACGGAAGAAAACAAAAAGAGGGAAAAGAATGAATGTTTTTTTTGCAATCATTATCTTTAGTAATGGTTTTTTTTTTTTGTAAATTAGGGTTTTACATTCCAAATTTAGTAATGCTTTTTTTTTTTTTTTTTTTTTTGCGTTGTGTTAAAAAAAACGTAGTCAAAAAATTACAAAAAATTATTGAGATTTTTAATAGGCTCAGATTTGAAGGTTGCAAAGTGATAAAGTCTCACTTTACCGTCCATTCGGTTTCGGTGGTTTCGGTTATCATCATCGCCTTATCTCGAAAGTATTTTTCATCGACAAAGTTCACATTCACAATAGTAAAGATTCTCAAATTTACATAAAGCAATTCGTAATAGTAAAGATTCTCAATTTGCAGGCTTTCTTTCGTTATAAAGGATATCACATTCACAATTCACATTTCATACCACAAAGAAGCAATCATAGTTCATACCACAAAGAAGCAAACAAGGGGTAATAAATTTGGCTTCGGAAAATGTAGAGTTCACCATTTTACACCAATGAGGTAATAAATTTTACATTTTAACAATATGACATGCAAAATTTATAAAAAACGACAAAAAGAGATATCGAGATTTTTAATAGGCTCAGATTATTATCGTTTTATCATTTTGGCTGCAAATTTGAAGGTTGCAAAGTGGAAAAAAACTCATTTTACCGTCCATTTGATTATGCCATGCCAAATCATTATGCCATGCCAAATCATTTTGGCTGCAAATCAACAAAAGTTTTTTTTTTTATCATCATCGCCGTATCTCGAATTTTTTAAACCATTTACTCACCACTCCCGTATACTCACCCACAATGGAGATTTTTCAGAAATGACGTGGCCGCGAGATGGGCACATATGTTTACTCAACGACAGAGCATGTTTAGAAAGACGTAGAAAACGAGTATTGATTTATATTGTAAATGACAAAACATGTATAGACGACATCGATTTATATCTGTAAATGACAAAACATGTATAGACGACATCGATTTATATTGTAAATGACAAAACATGTATAGACGACATTATGTTGTGAATAATTATACAAATTTTTTGGCCAGATGCAACAAGAAAATCCTTTCTTGTGTCGTTGTCGACGTGGATTTATAATTGAAAGAACATCCCACAAGCCCAAAACTTGTGGTCTGAAGTATTATGCATGTCCTTTGTCAAAGGTAAATAATTAGATGTTTGCTTATTTACTTAAATATATCAATAACTTGTTTGTTTAGAATACATTTCTTATAATTATTTCATCATGTAACAGCCAGGGACTGAAGACTATGGGTGTCTATACTTCATGTGGAAGGAAATATTTCAACAAAAGTACTTTGGTCAAGCCTCTTCTTCAACGCAGTGCTCAAACTACGAAACTAAAGATAAAACGATCAACATGCTATTGGCTCAAAACAATTTGTTGAAGGCAAGAATAAAGACGTTGGAGGCATCACTGAAATTGGCAAGAAATCCAGTTGATCACGCATGTCAGTCGAGTGGAATACTCTACGAGCTTACATGTGACATTAATAATCTTCATGTGGAGTAGATTTCGTTGTAATATTAGTAACATTCGTTGTTGTACTTGTTTAATATTTTAATGTCTAATGTTTTATTGTTATTGTTTAATTAAATGGAAACAAATACATAATTAAAAAAAAATAACGTAAAATAAATACCATATAAAAACACTACACAATTAAATACACTATACATATAAAAACACTACACAAATAAATACACTATGCATATACCCTAAACACTACACAATTAAATAAAAAAACAATACATAATTTAAAAAAAAAATCCAATCATTGGCCCAATGATTGGTCCCAATGATTGGTATATGGGGTGCATGAGAAGGATTTTATGGGGTGCATGAGTAGGTTGCTCTAAAAAAAAGATGTGTATGGGGTGTATGGAAACTGGATGGAAGTAGTCAGAGGAGATTCCTACATCAGGCAAAAGCACACCAATCATATTGACACCTTTTTGATATCATGACCCCCTCACCCTCGTGAACCCTCTGCCTCTCCGAATATATACCCTACTCTCTCCTGCATTATACATACATCCTTTTGTATCTATATATTCTTTCAGTGCCTGCACCCTCCCCTATGCCATTCGTCTTGTCGAATTACCCCCACCATTTTTATTCCTTTTTCTTTCTTGGTTACCAAAAACAAAATATCAACTTATATATACATTTTTATATGTGTACTCTATCCCAAGTTGATAATACCCGATGGAGAAAAAAAAAGTAAATCGAGATAGCAACGTATAAAATTGTTAGATTTAAGTTAGCGATCACAAAGCATCCGCGAACAAAGTGCAATATGTAGAAATGCGTATAAATCACTGAAAAAGACATGGATGCACAATGCCAATTATGATTCATAAAAAGAGCCAGCGATGACAAAAATTGAGTATTAAAAAGTGAGATTTAACTAATTTATGTAGAACTGTAGAAGATGATTTACATGTCTATACTATCAGAAAAACACATTTGCTTCAAATTTAAAAACTCTAAAAATGAGTAATGTTTTAAAACTAAAATACTCCTGCTTATAAAAAAGCAATGCAATTATTAAATATTTAAATATTTAATTACAATTTATAACACTAATTTTTTACGCTTTCACTTGCTCCACACCAATATATAAAAACGAACATTACTATACTAAGTCGACACTATGTGCGGGTAATTGTGTAGCATCCAAAGTATAAGCACAATGGCAATATCTCGATAACTAAGTTGCAGAAAACACATATAAAACCAACCCTCCAAATATATCTATTTTTCTTCTATAGAACTAATATCTTTTACCAGGTTACAAGTAGAAGAAAGGTAAGAATTTAATTGTAGAATGCACTCTAGGTAATTGATTAATTAATTAATATAATATAATACTAGGTCATAAGTATTGGTGGAGAGAATGAATTGAAACCTCCGCCATTAAAGGATTTTAGAAGAACTCATGCCCCCCGGCATATCGCTTCAAAAGTTCAAAGTCACTTTATATCATTATCTTTTTATCTTGTTCAAATGTGTATAAAAAGTTAAATAATTTTTATTAGCTACAAATTCTTTTATTCTATTCATATATATTCATGTTCATACATGTAGCCATGTAGGTATGTATGTTACTGGATACGGAGTGCGTTTAGTTGGATTTATTTATTTTTCATAATTTTTATTTTCAGTTTTGTAAAATAAGAATGAGATTAAATTTTTTATAAAACGTAAAAAACGCGTTCATGTGACACGCATTTCTATTTATTTTTTTTTTTAAAAGAAGGGAGTTGCAAGAAAAACACAAAACACATTTATTATATTTTTCCTTGTTAAGTTGAGAAATGCATGTTTTGTATTTTGTAAATAATGTTTTGAGAAAAGTTTAATTTGAAAATATGCTTATTTTTCTTATTTTGTACAAAATATTTTATAAAAAATAAAGGTATTTTTTTTCAACTAAACACACCTAGTTATTTTGTCTTACAATCATAGAGTTTTTTTTTTTTTTTTTTCTTTTTTTTTTTCACATGTTAAATTAAACATAATATCAAATCAAACATAATAATGATTATATTCAAGTTAATGAAAACATAACATGAACTAATGAATCATCCACATTACTATATATCACTCTTACACATAGTTTAATTTAGTGAAATAAGATATGAGAAATTTAGGGTGCGTTTAGTTGAGGGAAAATACCCTTGTTTTCCATAAAATGTTTTGTGGAAAACAAGGAAAACAGAGATCGCGTTCAAATTAGTGTTTTCCAATAAAATTCTCTACAAAACACAAAATTCCTATTTCCAACTTTAATACACAAAAGTGGAAAACATTTTTTTTTTTTTTTTCACCTATTTTCCTTTAAAATACCCCTAATTAGTTTTCGTCCGCTTTTATAATGCGTTTTTTGTCGGTTTTATCCGCTTTTAAACGTTTTATCCTTTTTTTTCGTTTTTGTCCGTTTTCATCCTGCTTTTTACGGCCCAATTTTTTACGCTTTGTCTGTTTTTTACGCTTTTAAATCCGACTTTTTACGCTTTTGTCCGCTTTTTACGCCATTCCAATTTTTACGCTTTCATCCGCTTTACGCTTCATTATTAGTCCATTTTTACGCTGCTCGTTCGTTTATGTTTTCGCTATTTTTATGATTACGTTTGAATTTTTACGTTTTCTTCTGCTTTTTAACGTTTTGTCCATTTTTACGCTTATGTCCGATTTTTACGCTTTTTTACCGTTCTAACGATTTTTTTACGTTTATGTCTTTTTTATGTTTTTGTCCGTTTTTACATTTTCGGTCCGTTTTTACGTTTTCCTGTCTTTACGCTTTAGTCTCGTTTTACGTTGTTCATTTTTACTTTTCATATCCGCTTTTGTACGTTGCTTTTTAAGCTACCGATTTTTTACGTTTGTTCGATTTATTTACGTTTCGTTTTAACCTTTCCGTCCACTTTTTACTTTTTGTCGGATTTTTTATGTTTTAACCCTTTTTACGTTGACCCTTTTTTACGCTTCGTCTTTTTTACGCTGCTTATTTTACGCTTTTCGTCTATTTTTTATGTTTTCATCCGATTCTTTACGCTTTTCGTCGAATTTTACGTTTTCATCTTTTTACGTTTCGTCGTTTTAGGTTTTTAAGGTTTCGTCGACGAAGCGTAAAAGACGGTAAAACGTAAAAAATCGTATCAAAACATTAAAAGGGCTTAAAAGTAAGAAAATGGACGAAAACGTAAAATCGAAAAAACGTAAATAAACCGACAAAACGTAAAAAGACGAAAACATAACAAACGATCTAAAACGGATTTAAACAATAAAAAGCGACGAAAACGTAAGAAACAAAAAAGAGTAAAAAAGCGACGAAAACGAAAAAACGGATGAAAACATTAATTTAGTAGGTCGACCCGAATCAAACCATCTGTCCCATGACCTGCTAGACCCATTTTAAAACATGACATATATGACCCATGACCCAAGCCGACCCAACCCGACCCGCTTGCCACCTCTAATAAAACGTATAAAATTGTTCAAAAACATATAAAAACGTAAAAAGTGGATAAAACATAACGGATGAAAACGTATAAAACGGATGAAATAGGGAATTTTGCTTTATGTCAAATTTAATGTTTTTATGTCGAATTGTAGTCGCTTGAAGATTTTTTCATGTTATTTGATGTTATATTTTACTTTTTAATTCTTTATTTTCTCGTATTAGATTTTTTTAGTTAATTTATAATTTAGTTTGTTAGTTTAAAATATTTGTTTTTGTGTTTTGAAGATGTTTTTATGATATTACAAAGGTGAATAGAGAATTGAGATAGAAAACAACAACACTTAAATCATGTTTTTTAGTTTTGCAAAATGGAAAACATAAACACATGTTTCTCAAACTAAACGCGTTTTCTAAATTTTCCATTGTTTTGTGGAAATAAAACTCCCCTCCCTTTTCCTACAAAACAAGAAATAGGAAATGAAAGAAAATATTTTCTAACTAAACGCACCCTTAGTATTTGAGGACCTTGCACAAAGTGGAAATGAGAGTAAGGTCTTATTTGTACTATAAATATAATACACTATTAATGATCATGGTTTCATTAAACATTCCTTGTGTATGTTTTTTACTGGAATTTTAAAAGAAAAGTATGTTCTTTGTTATTTCCATAAACACATTCTCTATTCTCAATGAGAAGGTTGGTCACGTGGCTTGCATGTTCCAAACTCAAAAGGTGGTGCTGGGTAATGTTGTTGTCATGTCATGCTAGACAAACTTTGGCCAGCTCTTCTGTCCATCTTAGAATTAGATTCCCCAACTCTTGTTTCCTTCTTCTTCTACTAACATTTTTTAAATATGATCGTTTATCTGTTTTTATGTCTGTTTCGTTATCTGTTTTCTTTATTTTGTTTTATCATGTTGAAACCAAATAGACATTATCATTTCGTACCACATTTGGTTGTGATTGATGCTTTGACTTAAGGCGATGATGTTAGCTAGGGCATCACTTCGAAAAGTGTTGCATTAGGTTCATGTTGTTGTAGTGTCCTTCTGAAATTCTTTGATGTAAACCATTTTTTCAAGTGTTTTTAAATTTTGAAGCCTTGAGCGGGCGTCACACTTAAGAAACACTCATTTGACTCATAAAATAAACTATTTGGGATTACATATCATGTAACCACAATCATGCATCAATTACATATTAATTGTTCCTCAACCCATCATTTGTATTATTTGCTCTGTCAACATTTCTTTGTTTATTGTGTTTATTCTCTGCTAGGAACATGCCTCCCACCATTTGGATGTTCTCATTCTCTTGTAATTCACTACATTATTCTTTTCCAATTTGTGAAACTCTATGTTAAGCCTGTAATTGGAAATTAATAATATAATACATGACTCCTCGTTGCAAATATAAATATAAATACTTCATGAAGCAAACGCTTATAAGTAATAAAAGAGTTTGCTAAATAGATCCAAATTGTCAAAGGATACATGTAAGATTAATGCTTAGGGGCGTTTGGTTCGTTGCAGTGTAATCTAATTTGAGGTAATTATAATTTGAATTCCATTGTAATCTTGTTTGTCTCACTAAAATGAGAAAATTGTAATTTAAATTATATTACGTAGGTTGTTTGGTTAGTAACGCAATTATAATGGAATTCACTAAAATTACATTCAATAAAGAAATTCAGATTACATGAAAAATTAGATGGAATATTTTGAATTACATTGTAATTAAAGATTGTACAATTTTAATTATCATTATTATTATTATTATTATTATTATTATTATTATTATTATTATTATTATCAATGTTGTTGTTATTGTTGTTGTTTTTTATTATTATTATTATTTATTTTTTAATAAAAACATCATTTTATTAGAAATTCATCTTATTGCAAGAAATTAGTAGAAATCAGAGATATTATTATTATTATTATTATTATTATTATTATTATTACTATTATTATTATTATTATTATTGTTATTGTTATTATTATAATTATTATAATAATTTATTTTGTTAATATTATTATTATTATTACTTTTGATTGATATTTTAATTATTATTTTATTAAGATTTTCAACAAAATTATTATATTGTTACTATTATTATTATATATATTAATATAATACTATTATATTATATTATTTTATTTTATTAAAACGCCCTTTTTTAATTTGACCAAAAATTTTGCATAAATAGCATGATCAAAAAAGATATGCTGTTACAAATCAAGTACTCTTTTATACTATGACAAACCAACTCATGAAAGTATCTTTTACAGAAAGTATAATCAATTCTTTTAAGATGACAGGTAGCACGACTCCTACAGACTTACGATTGATTTTATATGAATTTCCAAACATGACTTATTCCTGCACAACATGTTGTTTTATGGACAATATGCTTTAAATTGTAGATTTGACTCACTTAAACTTGGAGTTAGGACTTGTAACCAATTGTATAAGAAAAGTATACTCAGAGGACTACAATTTTACTCAATTTAATCCAACGAACGGTTAATTCTCTGCGATTTGTTAAAGTTGACACAAAATTCTGCACTACTTGATGTCTCGTTTTCATACTTGACTAAAACTCGACTTCCATATTCTGACACAACATAAGAACTTCCAGAATACTTTAAAACGACATATAAATCATTTTCATGAATACAGTAAATCAAAATGATCCGTGAAAACGTAATTTACAAAGTGATAAGTGTTTTGCCTAACACCCATTTTGACCCGCTTTACATACATTTTACTTAAACAACACATATGACCTTTATTCCAAAACCAAAACCGGGACTTAACACTTCAAAACAAAATTTCAATTTATTTTCTGACACTTGGGGGTTCAACCATGACTTGAGCTCGACATCTAATTCTAACATCATTTACATATTCCAAGCACATCCAATCCCCGAGCTTCCAATCCTAGACCTTAATCACCTTCAACATATAAGCACCTACAAAATGGTTAAACAACTAAACCGTAAGCGAAACGCTTAGTAAATAATAGACATAACAAGCTATCATACATCATATAAACATATTTGCATTATATACATCACTTACTAGTCCAAGAGCTAAAATCACATAATCACTTGCTTTTATCCATATCAACATAAGCTTCACACCTTCACTAGCTTATCAACTAGGCATAACACATCCTAGCTAGTTTAACCAACTAACATCATTCTAAACTTAGCCCAAGGTCGCTAAAACATATCCCTTCTACATCCTTAACAATCAAACACATAATACACAATATGTTAAAACTCAGAATAATATCTTGTTATAGCCAAATTACTTACCTCAAATCCAAGCTATGTTACCAAGAACATCACCAACATCACTTGAATCCTATCCAACAATCAACATCAAGACCTATTAACACATTTATTGAACACCATGAATAAGGGTTTACATAACCCATTAAACTGTAACACCCCCAAAAATGACTCAGCGGAAGCATACAAGCGTTGGGGTGCTACTAAATTGATATCACAACATAAGCATAGAACAACAGATTTTCATAAATAAACTTTTATTCATTTCTTAAAAACAATGTTTACATTTTTGATTTGATACGGAAAATGGCCCATTATAAACGAGTGGTCTCAATACATAAATCAGAGTCATCTATGACCATGCCATGCCTTTGCCTTGCGCCTCCAAAGATAAGCTATCACTTCAAACCCTGAAGATACATGCTAAAGGGGTCGTTTGCTGGTGAGTTCATAGGTTTATATAAAAAGAGATTCAGTACATTGTTTCAAATTTGGTTGTTGATGATCATTACGTCTTGCATAATGTCATAAAGTTTATGGTTTCAATTCATAAAATGATTTCATAAAAGGACTTCATAAAAGAGATTTCATTAGTGGACCATAAGCAGGGTATATGTACATTACAACGAATATAATGTCATATGTTGAATCTATTACGCTAGCACTAAGTTCATGCAACCGAAACTACTTACGCTTCTTGTATGCACAGAGAAGTCATGCAAATACGGAGCCCATGGCGAGTGTTTATCCCAATACACTCGGTCCCGACATGCTATATGTTTCGCCTTGACCCAAGCGGGTCAACCGAACAGAAGGAGTCACCCTCAATAGATCTATTTATAACATTCAGCTTCCCAGAAGAGGAATTGACTGTTCATGAAGAGGGCATTTGGGATCTGAGGACTTAGGCTAAGTGCAGAATATTCTAGGTCAAACATTTGGTATGCTCTATAAAACATCTATGTATGATGAAGACTTTAAACATGTAAAAGCATAGTATGCATGGAATGCACAAGTAAAATGATTTAAGTAAAATGAGCATGCATCTTCCCCCAAAAGAGTTATAAAACAAGTAAAAGTAGGGGCTATGAAACTCACCTTGGCATGTGCAATATGAAGTCTAAAGGAAATTAAATCAATGAGTGATAGTGCACGGCTCCGACACGCAACCTAATTAATACGGCAATTTAGTCTTTATGTTTAAGACTCGGTAAAATTTAACTAACTTTTATAAGTTTTTAAATGTTTTTGTTGTTGTTGTTGTTGTTGATGTGGCATCATTTATCTTAGAACAATTTACAAAGATTTGGATGGATCTACTTATGAGAGGATGACATGGAAGGAGGTCTTGAAGAAGGAATTATGACTTTGGTTTAATGGCGACCAAAAGATAATATTTGGAGGATTTGCATGTTTATAATAGGACGTTGTCGATGTAAATGACCAAGATATACATATATATAAATGTATATATAAACGTGGTTGAAAAGAGATTAAGTCGTAATTTAGTTTATGTGTTTCTTGTATTAATTTCAAATGTGGCTTTCAAATGTATCCAATTCACAATATATTTTTGAAAAGTTATGTATAGGGCTTGGTTTATACATATATACGCATGTATATTTGAAAATATAGGCTTCAAGAAGTATATCTCGTTTTGTAAACGGTTTATAAGAAAATAGTCTACCTCGGGTGTATTGGGATTTATTGACAAAATACTCAATGTACCTTTGGTGAATGTTGTGAATCATTTAATATACAACTATCATCCAATTTGACTTATATATCTAGTCTTTCCATTGTTAAAAACCAAGTATTTTTAGAAAAAAATAGTCATGTATATCTTATCTTGCATATAAAGAAAATAGCACCACATATGTAATGGTTATGGTAAATAAATAGATGTGTTTGTATATTTGACTATTGACAAAAGCTTGTTGTTATATCTTATCAAGTTTATTTCCCGTTTTCATATTCAAAATCCAGTGTTGCCAAGTTTGTCTCTTACATTACGTGTAAAAGTTTCTAATTATGTTGTGAGTAGTGAAAATGTCTAGTGTGAGTATCTTGTCATTAATATTTGTTTTTGTTTACTAATTGTTCCTTGCACCAATGTCACGTTTATATATCATACATCGTGTAGGAAGGTTTATGTCTTATATCAAACGTTGGGGATAAATGAGTCGAGACGAGAATAATTTGAGTGAAACGGAATGGGAACGAGTGGGCTTACTAGGTCAACACAAAACCGAATGTAGCCATAGTGGGTTGTCGCAAAGCAGACGCCACGGTGGGCTTGAACAAAACCAAATGGACCTCAACTGAAATCACATGGGCTCATGACCCATAATGTCAATCAAACTCTCCCTGTTGGACTGGATCAAGCCCAATTAACCATAACACAGACTACTTTAAGTTGGAGTGATGTTGTTTTGACACTAGGGATTTAACTAACGCAAAGGGGGTATCAAAACTCAAATAAATTTTGATGCAATGAGCTCAAAAGAAAATGTATGTATAAGCTGAGATTGCAACTTGTACCAAGACTTTCGCAGGTCCTCTAAGACTTCGGCGTGGTCTAGTGTCTGATGGAGTACAACCATCCTCGAGATGTCTACTTGAAGTACACAAAACAACCGTACCCTTTTGGGGTTTACTTGTACGTCGAAAAACAACATGATAACAATAACAACGACCACCCCGACGCAAGACTTTTGGCTAGTTCTACAACGTACAACGTCCTTAGAAACCAAGTGACATGAGAACTATGTCTTGGGCCTTGCCTTACGTCTACCAGATATGACCCCGGATAAACTAGAAACGAAAACACTATAAGCTGGAAACTATTTTAATTCGAGTACTACTGTAAGTTGCGTAGGCTGAAATTCGAGTCGAGGATTTACAATAAGTCGAGCACATTTTAAGCCGATTATCATACATAAGCCAATTTCTAGTTTAGCCAAATATAAAGTTTTGACCTTTTTCTTTTCCTTGTCTTGTTACCCTTTTTACCACAACAACAACGACAACAATGAATCAAGCCATAACATTGTTTATATCCATTATCCGATTGTTATTTTTGTTTATGTACACTCGTTTAATAAAATCGAGATAAATCTACATAACAAATATATTTATCTTACAAATATATTGGTGGATCGAGAGTGATGAACCGGACCCAAAAGCTTCAAGTGGAAGAGACTCGAGATGAATTTAGACGGATTGGTGCTTGAGCAAGCTTCCTTATCCCTTTAATTTCAAAACCCCCATGGTAATTATAAAAACCCCTTTGAGCCAAGAACCCTAATTTTTGTGATTGAATCTGGAGGTGATGAAGAACTTTTCTGAGAGTGACCCATTTATAGGGAATGAATAAGGATGATGGAAGTGACCCAAGAGAAAACCCAAAACATGTTTCCTACCATTTTAAGCATTCTTCTCCTGATTGATTAAACGCTCCAAGTGTGCTCCTAGGGTATAGCCTAGACGATATTGGGAGTGAAGACAAGATTGATTTCTTGGTTTGAAATCAAAAGAAAAGATTTTACCATTTAAGGAGATTGTGTTGGTTGTGGTGTAGCGTAGAGAGAGAGAAGATGATAGGAACTGGTTCACAAGGGAAAAAAAAAGAATCCAAAGCTTTATTTGATTTATTATTAGTAGTAGTAGTGTATTAATTGTACTTTCGTGTTTTGTCGAATCTCGAAGTAAACGATCCTTCCCTAAGACCAAAAATATAGAAATTATGTTTTTGGAAACGATTTTATAAACGTAATAATATGACATTCTTATTACGTTATTTAATTGGTGTCGGAATGCGTGTGGTGCCGTGACTTTCTGAATTAACGAGACAACTTCTCGTTTTCTTTTGTAAATTATTAGTGATTGATAAAAAGTGTATTTTTTCTCTTATCTCAGTATTTATTTTTAGTCTTGTATACTACTGCGCTGCAGTATGCGGAAATAACTGATGGATTAAGCTTATGTATGCTTAAACTTTAACTTGGACAATAATAATTTCACATATACTTTGTGGGCAAGTATTGTACGTGCGGTGTCTTATTTCTAAAGGAACGAAATGACCTCTCGTTTTTATATTTTAGATATTGGCATTTTGTCGGAAAATAATTGATTTGAATTTTCTGACGTGATAAATATTATTAAAATAATCCGAAATTTTACGGGTTGTTATAGTCTACCCACCTTACAGGAGATCCGTCCCGGATCTCAGTTTACGTTATCCGATAGGGTGTCAGAAATGAGGTGATGGTATTTGGGACAAGTTTTGAATTGTCCCTAGGTTGTTTCTAGGGTTTCCTCTTTGGGCATGGTTACCTAGGTGTTATGCCAGCAGCACGTCCTCTATCTGAGGAGCTATGATTTTCTAGGATAGGTTCATTGAGTGAAGGTTCAAAGTTTTAATGTTACAAGGTTTCACTATTTTGTTAGTGTGGGCACCTCTAACTTCTCATAGTTTTATCAAAGCGTACCCGTTTTTGGTGTTTAATGGTTTCTGAAGTATATGGATTGACTCTTAAGGGATGAAGAAATATTTGTTTTCGAATTCTCTTTCGACTAAATGTTTATACAAGTTTGACTAAGACCAGGTTTCAAAATCGATAATATGTAAAATGACACATTTTTAAAAGATTGTAAAACCGGTTCTTAATTATGGTATGTATACGGGCAATTTTGTGAAACTTTTAGTGTTTCAGCATCTTGGTCTCATTTTAACGAGGGATTTGGAAAGTATTATTGTTGGATTTAAAAAGGGGAATCCTCAAATTTGGAAAATATATTTTAGCAAGGATATGTAACAGGATATAACATTTACCCATAGCTACGAGTAAGGTTTAGTTGTCTAAGTTGGGTAGAATTGGAGGTTTAATAGTTGATGAACCTCATGGTTATCTATGGTTTTAGGTAGAGGTGTAGGATACATCCTAAGGTCAGGCTTAACTTTCAAGGAGGACATTGATCATTTCTGTTTATGGGGTATTAACTTAAAACACATTTCGAGGAAATAAGTAACCAATAGAGTGGTTTTGGAATACCTTTCAAAGTATTAAGGAATACTTTATTTTGGTAAGGTATGGATAGGATTGTAGTTTATTTTATGGTGAAATGGTAAGGTGGTGATTTGGTTTGTGGAATGATTCATGAAGTGTTTCATGAAGTATTTTGTTTATAATGGTTTGAGGGATAATCGAAAATAGTTTGTATGGTAACTCTTTTGTTTGTAGGAGAGTAACAAGGTAAGCACGGTTATTCTTAGAAGGTAGGTGGAGTTTTTAGGTATCAAATTTTCAATGTAAATTTTTCAAGTTTTGTGGGATTATAGGTCATTTGTTGTGTCTTTCTAGATTTTGCTAGAGGCTTATTGTATTTTCTCATAGGTGCTATTGAAAGGTTACTCCTAGAATGGTTTAATTTGTCCATGGGGTGTAAGGTGTGAGGTAGGAGTGACTATAACATAACCCGGTTGTGATATGGAATTATAAAGTTTATGATTAAGAAATAGTATGACGCCAGTGAGTGGCTTATGATTAAGAAATATTGTGGTGCCAGTGAGTGGTTTATGACTAAGAAATGCCAGTGAGTGACTTGTGATTAAGGTATGCCTGTGAGTGGCTTGTGATTAAGGTATGCCTGTGAGTGGCTTGTGATTAAGGTATGCCTGTGAGTGGCTTGTGATTAAGGTATGCCTGTGAGTGGCTTGTGATTAAGGTATGCCTGTGAGTGGCTTGTGATTAAGGTATGCCTGTGAGTGGCTTGTGATTAAGGTATGCCTGTGAGTGGCTTGTGATTAGGGAATACCAGTGAGTGGTTTATGTTTAGGGAATGCCAGTGAGTGGTTTATGATTAGGGTATGCCGATGAGTGGCTTGTGATTAGGGTATGCCGATGAGTGGCTTGTGATTAGGGTATGCCGATGAGTGGCTTGTGATTAGGGTATGCCAATGAGTGGCTTGTGATTAGGGTATGCCGATGAGTGGCTCGTGATTAAAGGATAGTGTGATGCCAGTGTGTGGCTTCAGGGTAACCGTCAATGTGTGGTTTATTGAAATGTTACATGTTTATCAAAATATTATCATTTTCTCACTTGACATAAGGCTATTATAACTATCCTAAGTATTGCAAAATTCACCTCCCGAAGCGGACATAGGTGATCAGGCTATGTCCCATGTCCCTGGTTGAATATAGGTGATCAGTCTACATTCACCCAAGGTTCAATGAATTTTGAAATACTTAGCTTAGTTACGCTAGTAATATGTCACAATACTTTTAAAGGTTGTCTTGAAGGATTAGAACAATTATTCTCTTTATGCGAGGGAAAAGTGTAGTGCTGTGATAATGAAGTATAATGTGATAGGAAGATAATTATAACCTATAATGAAATTAGGTGAAGCAAAGTGATAAAACATGTATCTTATCAAGTATGATCTCAACAGATCATAAGTGAGGCATCACTCGGCGTGGCACGTGTCGGTCATAAGGTTTAGTTTTTGTAAAAGTGGTTATAGTCTAGGTTTTAAAAATACCCAATTCTCTATAACCTAGGCTCTGATGCCAATCTGTAACACCCCCAAAAATGACTCAGCGGAAGCATACAAGCGTTGGGGTGCTACTAAATTGATATCACAACATAAGCATAGAACAACAGATTTTCATAAATAAACTTTTATTCATTTCTTAAAAACAATGTTTACATTTTTTATTTGATACGGAAAATGGCCCATTATAAACGAGTGGTCTCAATACATAAATCAGAGTCATCTATGACCATGCCATGCCTTTGCCTTGCGCCTCCAAAGATAAGCTATCACTTCAAACCTGAAGATACATGCTAAAAGGGTCACTTACATTTGGTGAGTTCATAGGTTTAGTTAAAAAGAGATTCAGTACATTGTTTCAAATTTGGTTGTTGATGATCATTACGTCTTGCATAATGTCATAAAGTTTATGGTTTCAATTCATAAAAGGATTTCATAAAAGGACTTCATAAAAGAGATTTCATTAGTGGACCATAAGCAGGGTATATGTACATTACAACGAATATAATGTCATATGTTGAATCTATTACGCTAGCACTAAGTTCATGCAACCGAACTACGCAGTTCTTGTATGCACATAGAAGTCATACAAATACGGAGCCCATGGCGAGTGTTTATCCCAATACACTCGGTCCCGACATGCTATATGTTTCGCCTTGACCCAAGCGGGGTCAACCGAACAGAGGAGTCACCCTCAATAGATCTATTTATAACATTCGCTTTCCGCAGGAATTGACTTCATGAAGAGGGCAATATGGGATCTGAGGACTTAGGCTAAGCTGCGTAATATTCTAGGTCAAACATTTTGGTATGCTCTATAAAACATCTATGTATGATGAAGACTTTAAACATGTAAAAGCATAGTATGCATGGAATGCACAAGTAAAATGATTTAAGTAAAATGAGCATGCATCTTCCCCCAAAAGAGTTATAAAACAAGTAAAAGTAGGGGCTATGAAACTCACCTTGGCATGTGCAATATGAAGTCTAAAGGAAATTAAATCAAGGAGTGATAGTCCACGGCTCCGACACGCAACCTAATTAATACGGCAATTTAGTCTTTATGTTTAAGACTCGGTAAAATTTAACTAACTTTTATAAGTTTTTAAATGTTTTTGTTGTTGTTGTTGTTGTTGTTGATGTGGCATCATTTATCTTAGAACAATTTACAAAGATTTGGATGGATCTCGGCTTATGAGAGTATGACATGGAAGGAGGTCTTGAAGAAGGAATTATGACTTTGGTTTAATGGCGACCAAAAGATAATATTTGGAGGATTTGCATGTTTATAATAGGACGTTGTCGATGTAAATGACCAAGATATACATATATATAAATGTATATATAAACGTGGTTGAAAAGAGATTAAGTCGTAATTTAGTTTATGTGTTTCTTGTATTAATTTCAAATGTGGCTTTCAAATGTATCCAATTCACAATATATTTTTGAAAAGTTATGTATAGGGCTTGGTTTATACGTATATACGAATGTATATTTGAAAATATAGGCTTCAAGAAGTATATCTCGTTTTGTAAACGGTTTATAAGAAAATAGTCTACCTCGGGTGTATTGGGATTTATTGACAAAATACTCAATGTACCTTTGGTGAATGTTGTGAATCATTTAATATACAACTATCATCCAATTTGACTTATATATCTAGTCTTTCCATTGTTAAAAACCAAGGATTTTTAGAAAATAATCATGTATATCTTATCTTGCATATAAAGAAAATAGCACCACATATGTAATGGTTATGGTAAATAAATAGATGTGTTTGTATATTTGACTATTGACAAAAGCTTGTTGTTATATCTTATCAAGTTTATTTCCCGTTTTCATATTCAAAATCCAGTGTTGCCAAGTTTGTCTCTTACATTACGTGTAAAAGTTTCTAATTATGTTGTGAGTAGTGAAAATGTCTAGTGTGAGTATCTTGTCATTAATATTTGTTTTTGTTTACTAATTGTTCCTTGCACCAATGTCACGTTTATATATTATACATCGTGTAGGAAGGTTTATGTCTTATATCAAACGTTGGGGATAAATGAGTCGAGACGAGAATAATTTGAGTGAAACGGAATGGGAACGAGTCGTGGCTTACTAGGGTCAACACAAAAACCGAATGTAGCCATAGTGGGTTGTCGCAAACAGACACGCCCTGGTGGGCTTGAACAAAAACCAAATGGACCTCAACTGAAATCACATGGGCTCGCAGCCCATACTGTCAATCAAACTCTCCCTGTTGGACTGGATCAAGCCCAATTAACCATAACACAGACTACTTTAAGTTGGAGTGATGTTGTTTTGACACTAGGGATTTAACTAACGCAAAGGGGGTATCAAAACTCAAATAAATTTTGATGCAATGAGCTCAAAAGAAAATGTATGTATAAGCTGAGATTGCAACTTGTACCAAGACTTTCGCAGGTCCTCTAAGACTTCGGCGTGGTCTAGTGTCTGATGGAGTACAACCATCCTCGAGATGTCTACTTGAAGTACACAAAACAACCGTACCCTTTTGGGGTTTACTTGTACGTCGAAAAACAACATGATAACAATAACAACGACCACCCCGACGCAAGACTTTTGGCTAGTTCTACAACGTACAACGTCCTTAGAAACCAAGTGACATGAGAACTATGTCTTGGGCCTTGCCTTACGTCTACCAGATATGACCCCGGATAAACTAGAAACGAAAACACTATAAGCTGGAAACTATTTTAATTCGAGTACTACTGTAAGTTGCGTAGGCTGAAATTCGAGTCGAGGATTTACAATAAGTCGAGCACATTTTAAGCCGATTATCATACATAAGCCAATTTCTAGTTTAGCCAAATATAAAGTTTTGACCTTTTTCTTTTCCTTGTCTTGTTACCCTTTTTACCACAACAACAACGACAACAATGAATCAAGCCATAACATTGTTTATATCCATTATCCGATTGTTATTTTTGTTTATGTACACTCGTTTAATAAAATCGAGATAAATCTACATAACAAATATATTTATCTTACAAATATATTGGTGGATCGAGAGTGATGAACCGGACCCAAAAGCTTCAAGTGGAAGAGACTAAGATGAATTTAGACGGATTGGTGCTTGAGCAAGCTTCCTTATCCCTTTAATTTCAAAACCCCCATGGTAATTATAAAAACCCCTTTGAGCCAAGAACCCTAATTTTTGTGATTGAATCTGGAGGTGATGAAGAACTTTTCTGAGAGTGACCCATTTATAGGGAATGAATAAGGATGATGGAAGTGACCCAAGAGAAAACCCAAAACATGTTTCCTACCATTTTAAGCATTCTTCTCCTCGGATTCGGATTAAACGCTCCAAGTGTGCTCCTAGGGTATAGCCTAGACGATATTGGGAGTGAAGACAAGATTGATTTCTTGGTTTGAAATCAAAAGAAAAGAATTTTACCATTTAAGGGAGATTGTGTTGGTTGTGGTGTAGCAGAGAGAGAGAGGAGATGATAGGGACGGTTCACAAGGGAAAAAAAGAATCCAAAGCTTTATTTGATTTATTATTAGTAGTAGTAGTGTATTAATTGTACTCCGTGTTTTGTCGAATCCTCGAGTAAACGTACCTTCCCGGTACCCGAAAAATATAGAAATTATGTTTTTGGAAACGATTTTATAAACGTAATAATATGACATTCTTATTACGTTATTTAATTGGTGTCGGAATGCGTGTGGTGCCGTGACTTTCTGAATTAACGAGACAACTTCTCGTTTTCTTTCGTAAATTATTAGTGATTGATAAAAAGTGTATTTTTTTCTCTTATCTCAGTATTTATTTTTAGTCTTGTATACTACTGCGCTGCAGTATGCGGAAATAACTGATGGATTAAGCTTATGTATGCTTAAATTTTAACTTGGACAATAATAATTTCACATATACTTTGTGGGCAAGTATTGTACGTGCGGTGTTTTATTTCTAAAGGAACGAAATGACATCTCGTTTTTATATTTTAGATATTGGCATTTTGTCGGAAAATAATTGATTTGAATTTTCTGACGTGATAAATATTATTAAAATAATCCGGAATTTTACGGGTTGTTATATAAACATACTCAATTTTCATGCTTCATCATCATATGATCATATTGTGAGACCTTTAATTACTCTACATGAACCTTAATTCACAAATCACTAGTTCAAGGATTATATGTTACTTACTTGCTTGAGGAAGGATCACTAGTACTCTAACTCATAAATTAATAACCTAATTTCTTCATCAAATATCATTGATGCACTTCTTTTCCTCCTTTTTCTTCTTGTTTGGTTCATCCCACTCACACACCCACAAGACAATAAAATATTTTGGAAGATCCTGGAATTTATCTAAGAGTTACTTCACATATAAGCTAGTTACATCTTTAGTCATTTAGTAATATCAGTTCTCGTAGGCTAGAATAAGATGGTACTAGTATACTAAAACAAGTTGATTATGGTTCTACTTTGGGATTCTGGAAAATTAGGTCCATCAAGTTCTTTTCTCTAATATTTAGGCCATATAACACCCCCAAAATATTGCAGCGGAAGATCGTGTCATTGGGGTGCTACTTCATAATACAAAGTACAAGGTACAGAAAACGACCTCTAAATGAGACGTTTTGAAAAGTTACCATTCGATTAATTAGAACAGAGTTACAACATAAGTTCTGAAGTACAATACATAAGTGTTTTAAAACATATCGAATGGTAATAATAAAAGCATAAGTCTTCAAAATATGCCAAGCGACTCTATGCTCCATGCAACAGCTATCAACTTATAGACCTGAGATAAACATACTAAAAAGTGTCAACACAATGGTTGGTGAGTTCATAGAGTTTGTTTAACATGTAAAGCTTTTAAAGAATATTTACACAGCAAAGGCATTGTAAATCCCTCGGTTCCCAAGTTCATGCCATACAAAACTTGCAACCTGTGTTCACAACCCTGCCAAAATATAGTTTGCACAATACACCGGATTATATTCACCCAAGGTCATGAATCTGGTACACATGGGCGGGGGCATATACCCGACTTATAGTACTATCAATATCTCTCCGACAGCATAGAGTATTGTGTATGTATGTAAATACAAATCATGTATTTAAATTAAGCGAGTAAAGTATTTCCCAGCATGTATAATGAAATCATGTATAACGCAATCAAGTATAATGTAATCATGTATAAATGCAATCAAGTATACTGCAATCAAATGCACCAAGTATAAATGTTTTGAGTATTTGTAAAAGTAAAAGCAAGTAGTTGAGCATGTATCTCCCCCAAAGAGTTTATAAAGTAATTAAATGAGTAAAAGTGGGGCTACGAACTCACCTTAAAAATGATATCACAACGTATAAAGGAATCGATGGATAAGCCTGGAAGTCTCTACGTATAACCTAAAATATGATGTCAACTCTTAGGTTCGGAATAATGCCTAACAAAACATGAACGAGCCTATATATGCCATTATATTGATCATGATGTAGTATTTGTATGTTTGTTAATAGAAATTGTTTTAGTTTGTATATCTCGTACTACCGTTCGGCCATCATAATTCGAGGTCATGCAGAAACGTTGAGGAGCTAGGACACTTTAATTCGAGAAATCCAGCCTTCAACTCGTCGATCCGCTACCCAAATGAACCCTCACATGAACTTCCCTCGTGTTGTAGTGCTCAATACGTAAAACATGTATTTTGATTACTTGATTATATTATATATTAAGAGTTTATAAATACAATAAATAAACTAACAAGTTTATAAGTATTTAAATAAGTTTGAGTCTTATAAATACTTACCTTAATATAGAATACTTGAGTATTAAGGAAAAATAAAATATTAGCGGAGCTTCGACGTAGAATTTGCAATCTTCGAAAACCCAAGGCTATTAGAACATTATAACAACACCTTCTTGAGAACCCGAAGAAGAAAAGAAGATTATAACGTCTTTTTGGAGACTTGAAGTTATTTGAAGATTATAACGACTTTTTTTTGAAAACTTCCAAGAATGAAGATCAAACACTAGTTTTCTTTCAAAAACTAGTTAACTTTCTTACAAAATATAAGATAAGTGCCTTAGGGTTTTAGGACTTTTATAGATAAAGAGAGGAGGGTGCAAGAAATATGTAGTTTTTAGCTTGGTATTTATATGGAAAATTTAGGAGTTAACTATATATTGGGTTAAAAACTAACCATGGTTAAGTTGTATACTTGTAATGATCTAAGGAATCATCAAATATCATCCCTACATGTGTGTTTACACGTTTCATATGAGGAGGTGGTGATAAGATTGGAATTTCTTGATATTATCTTGATTTTACGGAGTGTAGTTCGGTTCCGAAAATCGCTAACGGTAAGTATTTAATTCATGAAACGTAAAACCGGATGTCGTAAAAATATGAAACTTATAGGAATGATTAAACTCATCAATATACTCATTATTATCTTATAAAAATGAGTTATAAGTTTAATGGGTCGTAAACGCTATTTGTTAAAAGCTGGAAACGTAGGCTAAATACGTGAAAAATGCAATTTATCATAAAAGCGAGATTTCGTGAAATGACCGAGAATTTATTTAAAAAAGACTAAAATTAGTCTATAAGTGATATGAGATGTCAAAATGTGGTTTTCATCATACGTGGGATAACTTAACAGTTATACATGAAGTCTAAAAGTTACGCGATTTAAGCAAAAATGTAGAGCGTACAAGGTTAATTTCTTTATGGTCAAAGGAGGAGGGAAATATGTTTGACTTTTCCAAAAATGTAAAAGTTTCAAAACATCTTAAGAATACAGGTCAGGAATGGTTAAGTCCTGGGTCTAAGTGGAATTGTTTAAAAGCGTTAGTTTAGTCTCGTCATGTCATGGTTTATTTGGTAACATTTAAATGAAATCTTAAAAATTCTCTAATTAATTATGAGTGATCTAAAAATTAATCTGATGTGGGGAAAATTGTCAGAGTTGGTTTTCGTTATGCGCGGGATGTTTAAATGGTGCTACGACCAAAATGAAACTTTTAGACACTGCTTTCTTAATAACTTTTGCGAAGATGATCTAACGATTGTCAAACTCTCAGGTTATTAATAAAATGAATTAACTTACGAGAATGTGAAATAAAAATTTCGGGAGTGAATAGTAAAAAGTGAATAGTAACAGTGAATAGTAAAAATGAATAGTGACCCGAAAACTCGATTTGTTACAGTACCTACCCCTTAAAAAAAATTTCGTCCCAAAATTTAATGTATCTAGGTTTCTAATCTACAGAGGCATGAATAAAGATAAATTGCGTACTAGAATAGAACAATTAGGTAGGATAAGGCACGTACTTGTTACATATTGCGGGCTTCCTTAGTACCTAAATAGTATGCTCGACCCCGAGGTGGACTAACATTGACTCCATGGTTTGGGTTATTTCCTTCAAGCATTACGGCTAGAGTCGGGTTATCCAGCACTTGTCTCTGTGCCCCATTCAACTTAGGACAATTAATTCGGAAGTGGTTTGGGTTGTTACACTCATAGCATGTCTTTTGGTTATTTCTCATACTGACCGTATTCACCGGCGCTACACACCTATTTGCAAAATGGCCCAACTGATTGCAATTTGTACACACACGGCAGGGCTGAGACCTATGATGATGATAAGCACATTTTACACATTTGGGTGATGCACCCTCATAACGTCTCTGACTAGAAACAGTTGCCGCAAATCCTCTTTCCCTCTTGTTATCAACCATTGTACCCATTTGCTCGACTGATTCACCCGCTCCCTTCCTTTTATCATTGTTCTTCAAAGCTCCATTTCTAACCATCTCATCTTAAGGTCCCTCGCTTCGGTGTCTCACTTTGAATTGTAGAAGGCTCGGTTGTTACTTGTCCCTACGAATCTGGAACAAGACCATAGATGTACCTTTCAATACTCTTGGATTCAGGGGTAACCAGATGAGGAACTAGTTTGGCTAATTCATGAAACCGATATGTGTAGGCTGCATGACCATTTACCCCATATAGAGTGATGATAAAGTTCATCTTCTAGATTTTGCATCTCATTATCCGGGCAAGACTCCTCTTTCAGCAGTGCTTTAAAGTCATCCCATGTCATGCCTACTACTGCTTCTCTCCCTCTAGCTTGAATCTGCGTGTTCCACCATGTCAATGCCTTTCCTGACAGTAAGCATGCGGCATATTTCACCCTTTGGTGGATTGCACAGTTACTGATGTCGATCACTGACTCCATCTTCTCGACCCATTGTGTATATGCCAATGCACCTCCTTTACCATCAAATTCAATTGGCTTACATGCTGTAAATTCCTTATATGTACATCTAGTCCTATTGTTTTTGTTATTACCATTCCCTCCTACATTATTGGTGGTGTCATTTATGCTTTCGTGGTTTTCCGAATTATTGATGTGATTGCCAACTTGGGTGACTATAGTAGGAAGTAGGTTTTGTAGTTGTTGGGCAATAATGGCGGAGAAATCAGGATTTCCACCATCGTTACTATGGTCACTAGTGTCGTGACCATCTCCTCTACCTTCACGTCCACCAGTTCTTCCACCCTTTGTTTGCACCACCTCGGCCAGTGCTACGAGTTACTCTCTTTGGTCCCATGATTTCTACAAGGAAGGACATTTGTCGATGTCAGATATGAGGTAAGTTCCTGGACTACTTAGTCTTAAATCATTACTAATTTGAGTCAACGCTGATTAATGCAAGTATGATCAGATATGTCCACGTGGGTCGTGATTCATTTATAATTATGTTGGCCACCATAATTATAATTTCCTCCTTTCACACGTGTACATATTACCAGGCACACATATCTCAACGATAGACATTCCTTAAATGGATGGACATTCTACCGCTTGATCCTAAATGGTGGAGTAGTGGTGTAGTGTGGGTATCTAGTGAGTGTCACACTCAGTACATAGGAATTTACCTTAGGTGCTAAAATCACAAAAAGATTAGTCTCTAACAGTTCTCAGAAGTATCCACAGGAGAACTCCCATCCTTGGGCAAATCATCAAATCTCTACAGCTAAATAATAAACTTTATTTAACTTAATCTCGTGTCTCATCAAAAAAGAACTGTCACATGATCAAGTTAAATAACCAGTTATTACCGAGCTCCATATTTTTGAAGATTTGACTAAATTATGGGATTTCTCCATCAGTACAAAAACATATCATCCAATAGCGTGGATCTAAACAAACAACTAACAAGAAGCATATGCGCACGAAGTGTGTGTAAGGCAAATAAAGAGGAGAGTCTTAATGTATAAAGTAGTTATAGTCTAGGTACTAAATGCAACCTAGTTCTCTATAACCAAGGCTCTGATACAAATCTGTAACACCGGTGCTACTTCATAATACAAAGTACAAGGTACAGAAAACGACCTCTAAATGAGACGTTTTGAAAAGTTACCATTCGATTAATGAGAACAGAGTTACAACATAAGTTCTGAAGTACAATACATAAGTGTTTTTAAAACATATCGAATGGTAATAATAAAAGCATAAGTCTTCAAAATATGCCAAGCGACTCTATGCTCCATGCAACAGCTATCAACTTATAGACCTGAGATAGACATGCTAAAAAGTGTCAACACAATGGTTGGTGAGTTCATAGAGTTTGTTTAACATGTAAAGCTTTTAAAGAATGTTTACACAGCAAAGGCATTGTAAATCCACTCAGTTCCAAGTTCCGCCCATACAAAACTTGCAACATGTGTGTTCACAACCCACTGCCAAAATATAGTTTGCACAATACACCGGATTATATTCACCCAAGGTCATGAATCTGGTACACATGGGCGGGGGCATCTTCCCAAATAGTACTATATTACTCCCAAGGTCATGAATCTGGTACACATGGGCGGGGGCATATACCCGACTTATAGTACTATCAATATCTCTCCGACAGCATAGAGTATTGTGTATGTATGTAAATACAAATCATGTATTTAAATTAAGCGAGTAAAGTATTTCCAAGCATGTATAATGAAATCATGTATAACGCAATCAAGTATAATGTAATCATGTTCAAATGCAATCAAGTATACTGAAATCAAATGCACCAAGTATAAATGTTTTGAGTATTTGTAAAAGTAAAAGCAAGTAGTTGAGCATGTATCTCCCCCAAAGAGTTTATAAAGTAATTAAATGAGTAAAAGTGGGGCTACGAACTCACCTTAAAAATGATATCACAACGTATAACGAAATCGATGGATAAGCCTGGAAGTCTCTACGTATAACCTAGAATATGATGTCAACTCTTAGGTTCGGAATAATGCCTAACAAAACATGAACGAGCCTATATATGCCATTATATTGATCATGATGTAGTATTTTTATGTTTGTTAATAGAAATTGTTTTAGTTTGTATATCTCATACTACCGTTCGGGCCATCATAGTTCAGAGGTCATGCAGCAAACGTTCGAGGATCTAGGACACTTTAATTCGTAAATCCAGCAACTCATCGATCTGCTTACCCAAATGAACCCCTCACATGAAGTTCCCTAGTGTTGTAGTGCTCAATACGTAAAACATGTATTTTGATTACTTGATTATATTATATATTAAGAGTTTATAAATACCATAAATAAACTAACAAGTTTATAAGTATTTAAATAAGTTTGAGTCTTATAAATACTTACCATAATATAGAATACTTGAGTATTAAGGAAAAATAAAATATTAGCAGAGCTTCGACGTAGAATTTGCAATCTTCGAAAACCCAAGGCTATTAGAACATTATAACAACACCTTCTTGAGAACCCGAAGAAGAAAAGAAGATTATAACAACGTCTTTTTGGAGACTTGAAGTTATTTGAAGATTATAACGACTTCTTCTTGAAAACTTCCATAAACGAAGATCAAACACTAGTTTTCTTTAAAAAACTAGTTAACTTTCTTACAAAATATAAGATAAGTGCCTTAGGGTTTTAGAAATTTTATAGATAAAGAGAGGAGGGTGCAAGAAATATGTAGTTTTTAGCTTGGTATTTATAGGAAAAATTTAGGAGTTAACTATATATTGGGTTAAAAACTAACCATGGTTAAGTTGTATAGTTGTAATGATCTAAGGAATGATCAAATATCATCCCTACATGTGTGTTTACACGTTTCATATGAGGAGGTGGTGATAAGATTGGAATTTCTTGATATTATCTTGATTTTACGGAGTGTAGTTCGGTTCCGAAAATCGCTAACGGTAAGTATTTAATTCATGAAACGTAAAATCGGGTGTCGTAAAAATATGAAACTTATAGGAATGATTAAACTCATCAATATACTCATTATTATCTTATAAAAATGAGTGATAAGTTTAATGGGTCGCGTAAACGCTGTTAAAACTGGAAACGTAGGCTAAATACGTGAAAAATGCAATTTATCATAAAAGAACGAGATTTCAGGGAAATGACCGTGAATTTATTTAAAGTAAACTAAAATTAGTCTATAAGTGATATGAGATGTCAAAATGTGGTTTTCGTCATACGTGGGATAACTTAACAGTTATACGTGAAGTCTAAAAGTTACGTGATTTAAACAAAAATGTAGAACGTACAAGGTTAATATCTTTTTGGTTAAAGGAGGAGGGAAATATGTTTGACTTTTCCAAAAAAATGTAAAAGTTTCAAAACATCTTAGGAAATACATGCAGGAATGGTTAAGTCTGGGTCTAAGTAGAATTGTTTAAAACGTAAGTTTAGTCTCGCTGTACTCATGGTTTATTTGGTAACATTTAAATGAAATCTTAAAAATTATCTAATTAATTATGAGTGATCTAAAAATTAATCTGATGTGGGGAAAATTGTCAGAGTTGGTTTTCGTTATGCGCGGGATGTTTAAATGGTGCTCCGACCAAAATGAAACTTTAAGACGCTGCTTTCTTAATAAGTTTTGCGAAGATGATCTAACGATTGTCAAACTCTCAGGTTATTATTAAAATAAATTAACTTACGAGAATGTGAAATAAAAATTTCGGGAGTGAATAGTAAAAAGTGAATAGTAACAGTGAATAGTGACCCGAAAACGCGAATTGTTACATTTCATGGGAAAATATATGAGAGTATAAACAAACTAATTATTACAGCCTTAGAATATATAAGGGAATACTATATGAAGAGAATAATGCATGTTGTGATGGTGATTGAGAAGAGTTATGGGCCACTAATACCAACTGCACAACACATGTTAGATGATATTAAGAAATATGTTGTTAAGTATAATGTTTTATGGAATGGGGGAGATAAGTTTCAGGTTAGTGGACCATTGGGAGATCAATGTGTAGTTAATATTGTAGACAAGTCTTATACTTGCAGAAGATGGGAGATAACAGGTTTACCATGTAAACATGCTATTGCTACCAATTGGAATATGGCTTTAAATGGACAACAAGTAGGAGCTGTGGAAACATGAGATCATCCTTTTTACTATCTTAACACTTGGGAAACAACCTACAAACACCTTGTCCAGCCCATAACTAGCAATGAGCATTGGGAAAATCATATGTGCCTACAACAATTGTTCCACCAAAACATCAAACAACTACGGCTAGCTCAACAAGTAAAAAAAGAGTAAGGATAGCTCCTGAAACTGAAGAGATTGGGAAGAATGGTAAGTTGTCTACGACTTGGAAGAGTGTAAAGTGTAGTATTTTTAGCATTGTTGGACACAACCGAAAAACATGCCTTGGGCATGGTGGAACTCAAAGTAGTCAAACTGGCCCTAAAAACAATTTTCAAGTGCTAAGTGAAAAGGTAAACAAGTACCTCAAAAGGTTGCAGCAAAGAAGACACATCCTAAAGGTAACAAAATTCCAGCAGATAAACAAGGTGAAGGTCAGGTGTTAGTGGTAGTCAAGATGTTGCAGCAAAGAAACAAGGTAAAGGTCCAGGTGTTCAATCTGAAAGTCAAGTTCAAGCTACTGATGATCCCAACATACATGATCAATCCCAGTCTCAATCCCAGCAACATGATCAATCACAATCTCAATCTCAGGTCCATTCAAGTAGTGTGCAAGCATTTTTTGTTTTATCCCAGCCTATTGCACAAAGAATGACTAGGCAGCAGGCTGCACTGGAAAGAATGATTGCCTTACCATAGGTCAATTTTGTTATGTTAATGAACTAGACAATGTTTCATCTAGTATGTTTGCTATGGACAAGTTATGTACTCTAAAAATATATGTGTGTGCCTAACTCTAATTACCATGCTTTGTAAAGTATGAAATATTATGCATTTGAAATTATACCCATTTGCATTATTTATGAAACCATGTTATGTTTGTGTATTTTCATAGATTGACCAAGCTTCTTGTGTGCATACTTTGCATCTTGTGTGGACTGTCTCTTATAACAAAGTCTATGACTGCGTCACCTTCAACTGCAAAGTTTGTCTAAAGTGATGTAGAAGAAGCTGTGTCTTCTTTAGTAAGCATGTGCATAAAGCCAAAACTAACCAAAGTCAATACTTCATAACAATGTTGACAATTAAAAGTCAAACCTAACCAAATTGATAACCATCTACACAAACATAAGGTAATAAAGCTCAAACTAACCAAAGTCAATACTTCATAACAATGTTGACAATAAAAAATTAAATCTAACCAAATTGATAACCATCTGCATAAACATAAGGTAATAAAGCCCAAACTAACCAAAGTCAATACTTCATAACAATGTTGACAATTAAAAGTCAAACCTAACCAAATTGATAACCATCTGCATAAACATAAGGTAATAAAGCCCAAACTAACCAAAGTCAATACTTCATAACAATGTTGACAATTAAAAGTCAAACCTAACCAAATTGATAACCATCTGCATAAACATAAGGTAATAAAGCCCAAACTAACCAAAGTCAATACTTTATAACAATGTTGACAATTAAAAGTAAAATCTAACCAAATTCATAACCATCTGCATAAACATAAGGTAAACTGAGCAAAAAAAACAAAATTCATAACCATCTGGAAGACAAAGTTACTACCATTTTCAATATAGGGAAACATGAAACATTCCATTAAGAGAATATAAAGTTAGAACATACTACATAATAGTTTGGTCAAGGTTGTTACGCTACCATGATGTCCTAACAAATAATTACATTTCTACATAACAAAAAATACGATCATCATACATTAAAGCTAAAAAGTTAAGCAAATGCATAAACAATCAAGAACAATATCCAACTGAGCACCAGGTGAATCTTCCACTTTCCCACATCACCTTGAGCAGCTTCTAATCTTGCCTCGAGCTCATTTCTCCCCTTCAAAAGGCCTGGTATGATCATTCTTGAACGAGCACACATTTCTGGATCATACCATCTTATCCACTGATAAAACGACCCATAATCATTAATATGGAAAGTCATTAAACAACTACCATTGTTACAATGTACTTTGCTACTTGCGAAAACAAACTAATACAATAAATCTTAAGACGCACTTACTTCATCAGGAAAACCAAAGAATCGACGCTCTGGGTTGGTCGAGGTCCACGAAGTGCGAATTTTAACTTGCTGACTACACCAGCAGCGTACCATGTTGAAATGTTTAATGATTTGTAGAAGAAAGGTTTTGGTGAAAAGTTTAGGGATGATAAGCGAAGATACAAGTGTGGTACAAAGTAATATATGGAACTCGAACACTGTACAATGGCTTGAAATAGGAAGCTACAGTGAAAGACGATTTTGCCCTCACCAATAATACATTGACCTGAGCATTACGGGTCAAAGAACGCAATCGGTCTTAAAACCCAAGGTTTGAACTCACGGTGACGATTTTCTCAAGTTTCGGGCCTAGGGACCAACTGTGTTTTTTTTAATTAAATTATAAATATTATTTATAACATTTTTAATCATTAATAAATATAAACATAAATTATTATTAATGGTGTTGTTGTTATTATTATTATTATTATTATATTCAATTATACTTTTAATTGTTATTTTTGGTATATTAATAACTATTTTATTATTATATATAAAACTTTTATAAAAGAATATTTTATTATTATATTTATTGCTTTTATTTATATATAATTATTATATTATTATTTTAAATATTACTAAATTATTAGTATTATTATTATTATTATCATATTATAATTTAATTATTATATTTTCATAAAATTGTTATTATCATTAGTAATATTATATTAAATTGTTAATTTCTTAATATTTTTTTAATCTTTTAGGTTTTTTAATATTTTTAATTAAATTACGTTGCTGGTCAACCAAACACAAAAACAGGTTTTATCAATTACAATCAATACAATAATATTATAGCATATTCCAATTCTTCAAATTATAATTCTTTTTACAGATTACAATCCCCTCAAAGAATATTCTGTGAACCAAACGCCCTTAGAATTAGAAACAAGGTTGCACGATAATGTTAATATACAAACAAATAAAAGTTTACCACCAATGACATGCTTATAATTATAGTTGTAATAGTGAGAATAAAGCAAATGGCGATCGTTTTGTGTCATATGTAACTTGCTTTTAGTGTAAATCCTAGTTATTGTGATCAAAAGGAATATATATATATATATAGATTACTTGTCGAAAGATTAGGATCGTTGTAGTTTGACTAGGCTAACACGATTGCACATTAGGTAAAAGTTTAATATAGATTTCAAATTTACAATAGATCAAATAAACCAATCATAGTCATTCATTTTTATAATCAAAAGAAAAAAAAAAATAAACTTTTACCCCTTTTTTTAAAAATTAAGTATCTCGCAAACCGTTATTTGTTGCGCGAAAAAAATATACCATCACGAATTAATTTTTTTTTCAAAATTTCGGCCCAGGAAAATCATATATGATTTTTGAAAATCATATGTGATTTGTAAAAATCATATGTGATTTGTAAAAATCATATATGATTTGAAAAAATCACATGTAATTTGATTTTACAAATCACATGTGATTTTTGAAAAACATATATGATTTTACAAATCGTATGTGATTTTTTTGGGCGGAATTTTTGAAAAAAAAATTGTCGAAAATATAGAGAAGTGCATATCTTTAGAAAGATAATTTAATTCTTGTCGCAATGGTATATTTTTTGTAATTTGAAGATTTACCGTTTGCAAGATATGTTGTTTTAAAAAAACGGTGAAAAATAATTTTTTTATTAATTTTGATAAAAATAGATGACTAATATTGATTTATTGGATCTATGATTAATCGGAGATCTATATTGATCTCAACTCTTGCACATTATTAAGTTACAATACTCCTTTTAGTCTCTTAGGTTGGTCACAATGGGAGGGTAAACCCTTTCGGTTGAGCAAGGGTGACCTCCAGTTGCCCCATTGTGGCAATTAGGTTGTGGTCGGTCTGTTGGGTGAAAATGAATGAACTAGTTTGCTTATACGATCGAATTGGTATGTCACATATGGACAAAAAATTGTGCTGTTTGGGTATTGTACAAGTTGGTATGTCCCAGTTGGTATGTCCCGGTTGGTTATAGTATTGTACAAGACGAAATTTAATTTTGTTGTTAAAAAAAAATCTCAGGTCACCACTGTGGCAAATAGGTCGTTGTCAGGTCGTCGGAGAAATAAAGCTGATGTGGCAGGGGTGATCGAGGTCACCACTGTGTTCAGCCTTAAGGGTCATTAAGGGACATGCTTCTTTACTAATGACATGTCATTCTCTTACGACCTCATTACTACAAGTGAAGAGTCCTTTATCTCGCATTCTCCTTTGTGTGAAACAAACCCCCAAAAAAAAATTGTTAAAAGTGAGGTTTCCTCATTGTCCAGCTTTCAATTCCTTCACTGGCATCTCACCGATATACACATTTTGAAGATATTTATCATCTCCCAAGTTAAATCATGGAGTTACATATGGAGATTTGAATTTGGCATTAAGAGTTTGGATAATCATGATATTTACAATTAGCTATTTTGTATCAGTATAATTTTAGTTTTAGTTATTCGTGCGGGTATCATGCATTAACATAGTATAATAACAAATCAAAGTTGATAGATTTAACTCTTGTATTAATATGGCATACAATAGATTAAAACGTAATGACATAATTAGTGTAGACTACTCAATGATTATGCTCTTTCAAGAGATACGATAATGAGATTTAATGAAAGTGACTTTCACACTTTGTAATAGACCATAGCCATAGCATAGAGACCTGCACTTCAATCTCATTAATATAGAATCAAAAGTAGAAGGATGAAAACAACATGCTCATGAATAACAAAAGGACCACTTTTGTAATCTAATCTATTTTTATGTGGTTGAAAGATTCAAGTGTTTTTTATTCCCACAAACTCATCAAATCCTAACTTACTTTAAAAGTTTAAAAACTCTCATCTCTATAAAACCATCTTCATTTGATAAATTCCTTTCTCTTTCTTTCTTTCTTCAAAGTTTTTTATAAAATTTTGTACAAAATTTATATATTATTCTTGTTAGTATTTTTTCTTCATTTCATTTAAAGGGTGTGATTAATCAAGCATGTCAGTACCAAACATGGCATCACTTGAAAGATCTTTACAAAGTTTCTCTTTAAACCACCATAGCACCACCACCACTACCGCCACCTCTACGGTGTCTCCGATGACACGTTGCAACTACTCTTCAAAGTCTTCTGATGCCACGTTGGAACTCAATTCTAATATAACTTTACCTTATCATTGGGAACAATGTCTTGACTTAAAGGTTAGATCCTTTTTTTATGTAAACTTTAGTTAATTTATCGTCGAATAAACGTGTGATATATTTGTGATAAATACAGCGTGATTTAGTTAGTTTACCTTTATATATAACAAATATGTAATATTTGTTACATGTATGATTAATCTTAAAAATGGAAAATTTTAATAGGCTTTATGTTTTCATTCTAGGATTTTGCATTAGAATGAAGAAAATCTTAAACATAGATCTTGTTTTATATAGTTGTTGCTTTGTTGGGAAAAAGTTGTTTTACTTTAACGTCCCGTTTTGTAAAACTGGTTAATGGCAGAAAAAGTCGTATACTTTTAACTATTTGACTCAAAAGTCGCTTATGTGTTGGTTTTTATTTTTGTTACTTTGTATTTTGCTTATTAAAGCATCCTTCTTGTAATTTGTTCATCATTATAGCTAGTTCAGTATATAGCACATGTTGTTAACCTATGGTTGCCCATGAAATTATAACAATTGCCATTCACTGTTTAATCATTGAATCAGTTTATGTAGGTTATCTTGAGAGTGGACTCTTATGAGGTTATATATGCTAAACCTAGCTAGTCTTAAGAACAATGTTTAAAAGATGTATACAAATTAAAATAGATATACTTAAGCAAATTATGATGCATGTCATTATCTTTTAACATGGTCTTTAAGTTAATGTTTATCAGAATCTTTAAAAAGTAAGATTATAAAAGTAAACAAGGCTTTTATGCCTTTTACTTTTTGGTAACAGTTTATGTTTGTCCCATTTTCACCAAGTTTCAAACTTTGAAACCCTAAAAAGACCACACATGACTACAAAAGAACTCAAAAAGCAATAAACTTTATTTTGGTAAATGTATGATAGTAGCTAAGATTTTTTACATTTTTTAAAATTTTTCATTATACCAAAGCAGACTGGAGAAATGTATTACATAAACTGGAGAACAGGAATGAAATCAAAAGAGGATCCTAGGACGGTTGATGATGGTTTCACGGGCTATTTTTATAGCGACGATGATGATGCTGATGATGAGGATGAAGCCAAAGATGATGCAAGTTCCTACGCGGATAGTGAAGGTTCAGGCTCGTCCGTTGAGTCATCACCCGCGGCTTCTTCGTCTAGAAAACTAAAACAAAACAAAGATAAAGATGAAGAAGATGAAAACGAAAACGAAAGTTGCATAAGTGGGCAAAATACTAATGTATTAGTTGTGGCTGGATGTAAGGGTTGTTTCATGTACTTCATGGTGCCTAAACAAGTTGAGGATTGCCCAAAATGTTGTGGTCAACTACTTCACTTTGACCGATCCGATGATAATTAATCTTTTCTTTTCTTTTTTGGGGTAGGGGAGAAAAAAGATGAATTTATCATCTGGGTGTTTTCTTATGGAGGTTTCTTGTGTGGATTTTAAATGAGATTAATTTTATGGTAATTCATTTTTGGACTGTTTGTTGGAAAGTGATCATATGCTCATGGCTTTTTCAAGTGACAAATAATCAATGTACTTGTTGAAAGGGTTATGAATTTCTGTATGTAAATTCAGTAATTCACATATACTCCGTATGTGTCAAATACTCACACCAACTTATTACTCCGTATGCGACTATTGTATAACAAATCTAACATTCGTTGGATATTTTACCGGAACTCTCGTGTAAAGGTATAACTTCTGCATCATATACTTCGTTCCGGCAAGATTATGTATTTTAATTGTTGAAGTAAAACACATTTAACAACTTTCTCGTACAACCCTTGTATTTGCTGATTATCTGAATCTGATTACTTTAGAGTGTCTCAAGTCTTAAACAGATTGTTATACACGCTATAAGATATGATTAACCTTGCTATTATTTTAACAAACCCCGTGATACATTTAATTATACTTTTGTTTGATTGCCATTTAAGTTTCAATCTACAATTAAATCAAGAGTTTTAATGAGCAGGATCAAAGTCAACACACTCAAACACTAATACTAATATTAAATGGTAATGACCAAGACGTGTTACTTTTCTTGTCCATTTTATTAATTCTACATTAGTAATTACATGATTGTTTCTTTTTAATCACCTTATATACCTAATACCTGTAGGTTATGCCTTCAATCATGTAGAGAAAAAAAGTTATAACTAAAGTCATATAGAGAATAGGGGCGGCAATTCTTGACACGACACGTTAAACGACACGGACACGACATGCAGTTAAACGGGTTTGGGGTTTGTGTTGAGGATAAACAAGTTTGGGTCAAAAATAGGTCAACCCGTCTAACCCGTTTAATAAATGGGTTGTGTTTGGGTTGAGTAAATATTAAACAGGTCAACCCGTGAACCCGTTTAAGCATACAAGACTCAAAAAATAAAAAATATAACATAGTTTTTTATGTTGGATGTGGATTAAATGTATTTTGTTTTATGTACTTAATATGAGTGAATTACGATTATACCTCAAATATCATTGAAATTGACACTTATAAGTTATAACTCTCAAAATTGTCGTATAGTTATTTGTATGTTATTTTTATTATATTTTAGATTCTTATATCATTTTCGCATTTAAACTAGTTAAAATAAAAAATCACCAACCTTATTCACTGCTTGACCTATTTAGTTAAACAGGTTAAACGGGTCATAAACGGGTTACACATATTATGCAGTGTCAAGGTTAGGTTGAGTTTCTTGACACGATTAATAAATGGGTCGTGTTTGGTTAGAGGTTATACTAACCCGCCAACACGCTAACCCGAATAGGTTAACACGAACACGACTCGATTGCCACCCCTAATAGAGAATAATCCCATGACCAGAGCGAATATACCAGAAGATATACACGTGCATATCCTTTGAGCACGATTAGATTTTCCATTTCGAAAACAAATTCCCACCCTTAAACAGAATTCTAAACTTTGTAGCATGGAGGAAATGTATGATTTAACAAAACAACTTAGTTTTAGTGGTGAATTTAGAAAATCAAGATATATAGATAGATAATCAATAATATATAATGAAATACTAATTAAAAGGAATGTGTAGGGAGGGAATAAAAGGAGGGGGTGTGTTGTGTTTGTGTTTGTGTTTGTGTTTGTTATGTCAAGTACTGGGGACAGCACCAAAATCACAGCATCAATCTCTATCCAACAGTGATGGTGTGTGCAGTAGTACGGTACAAGCCTCTTTCTGCATAGATTCCTTCCTCTTTGGCTCTTTCTGAAAGGTTCCTTTTTTTACCTTCTCTTTATCACTTGGTCAAAACCCTATTTCCATTTCATTTTCATTTCTTTTTTCCAAAAACAAAACTAATGGGGCGTTTGGTTGAAGGGTATTTCAATTTTAATTTTAAATTCTGAAAATTTAAATTGAATTTAATATTCTAATTTAAAATACCTTTCGTGATGGGACAGAATTTATAATATTTTTTATTTTTTTAATAAAAATTTCATAAATATTCTATTTAAAAGTTTATAAAAAAAATTATAAAAAAAGTTTATAAAAAATTTATACAAAAAGTTTATAACAATTTTATAAAAAAAGTTTATAAATACTTTATGAAAAGTTTATAAAAATTTATTAAAATTTTATAAAAAATTAATAAGAAATTTATTAAAAAATTATAAAAAGTTTATAAAAATTTATAAAAGTTTATAAAAATTTATAAGAAATTTATAAAAAATTATAAAAAAGTTTATAAAAATTTATAAAGTTTATAAAAGTTTAGAAAAAAGTTTATAAAAATTTATAAGAAATTTATAAAATTTATAAAAAAATTATAAAAATTTATAAAAATCTATAAAAAAGTTTATAAAAATTATAAAAAGTTTATAAAAAATTTTAAATATTCTATTTAAAAGTTTATAAAAACAATAAGAAAAAAGTTTATAAATTTTTTCAAGAAATTAAAATTTCTCACTTTTTGCATTCCATTCTTCCATTTCAATTTAATTGAAATTACTAACGCCCCATTTGAGTTACTCAAAGACATGGGAGAATTAAAAGCAAATGCTCCAATATCCTCCAGCCTAACCAAACGCTTCCCTGGGTGGCGTTTTGAAAAAGTCTTACTTTTTACCTTACCGAGGGGCAGACGTTTGCTGTTTTTTTTTTCAAGTAGACTCTATTTATAACATCTTACTCAAGTAGGTGGGAGACTTTCTCAGCTTCTCTTACTCGTTTTGTATACTTTATATAATATATTTGATTGTTTATTAACTATGTTATATTTATGATATAAAGTCTTGTTTCATATTTACATAAGTTACTTATTATCGCATTGTGTTGGTTTGATAAACAAATTGCAAAAACGATCACTTAAAATCATTCGGACACTCATACAAAAACAAACAACATTATTTCGTTCAGATTTAGACTTTCTAGCCACCTCTTACCAGTAAGATGCGGTAGTCAGATTCAGACCCAAAACATCTTAATGAAACAAACACACCCTAAATGTATCTTTAGAAATACGTAAATAAAAGGAGTATTTTCTTTAGCTTAGTTTGGATGTGTTGGTGTTCGTCCTACTAACTTCATTTCAACGTCACATTAACATCTCTTTTCAGCATCGGTCTATTACTTTATTTCCATATACTCAGCTTAAACACATATATAACTCAAAATCATTTACACGCTCGCAATTTTCCTTAAACCTATGGCTTGCACCATTGATAATTAGCGCTCTTTACGCGTGAGATGTTGAAAGGTCTAGTGATAACCACTCGCAGTAGTGGCTCCAAATAGGCTGAGCACACATGGTCTTTTCCTTATTACGGCCAATCTTACATGTATTAACTTATCAAATTGGTTTATAATAGACTCATGTAAACTTGCAAGTTCTGTTAAATTGTAAGTGATCAGTTTAGCTTACAGGATCACTACTTCTGTCTTGTCTTAACTTCATGGCATGGACATTTGTTGTAATGCGTATTGTTCATTGTGATTTTAGTGATGTTTTGATTTTCTCTCAATAGAATTGCCGACTTCTCTTTAAAAAAAAAAAATACTGTAAGTCATAAACTCGAAAATGATCTAAACACCCTTAAGTTTTGGTCAAATACAAAAGTATTGTACTTATGTATATATGACTATGAATATATGAGTTGGTCATTGTTGTTGGGCAACCTAACCTAGTCATACCTAGTTATATAGTTTGGACCAATCATAGATTTAATGTAGCTTACACTTTGTTCCCCATGCAAGATTAAAGAAAAACTTGTCGGAAATTACTAATCAAAACTATAGCATCACATTTTCCCTTTTCAAGTAATTTGATGATAAAAGTAGGCATTCTCTTTAAAGTTTCAACATTTGGGAAGGATACTATCAAAATCATAACTCGTATTTTGCGGACTTTAAAGGCACATGTTACATGTATTGAATGAAAACCCGACATTTGAATTTGGTAACATTTATAAAGAATGATTGTGACACTCCAATCTTATTTGACTCAAATCATGCCAAGCAAATGCACATTTATCATATGCAGCTTTACCGGTTTGTATATTTGAGTGTACAAATAACAAATGAGAGTGTACCAATCAATACCCATTTATAAAGAAAAGAATCATGACCATCCAAGTATGCGTTGTCTATGAAGTGTAGTTTACATACGATTATACATGTGGTGAACGACCCGAAAAAAGGTAAACAACGAAGTAAAGCGGAATCGCCAAACAGGATTGATGCAGTGAAATATAAATAGTACTGTTAACTAAGTATAAATGATTTTATCATCTTTTAGAGCATCTCCATCAATAACTCAGGTTATTCTTTAACATCTGACACGTCAGCGCCACATCAGCTTTAACATTTTACCTTAACATCCTCAAAAAACACTCACAACAATAACATCCCAAGTTAAACTTTAACATTTCATATTTTCAATTTCAACCCCTAAACTAAAACAAACACTTCATTTATTAAACGTTAACTAATATTTCGTTTATTAAATTAATATACAAATAACATTTTTATATTATTAAAAAAAATTACAAAACTAAAATAAATAAAAAAAAAAAAAAAAAAAGTTAAATTGATATTGGTCTACACACAAACGCAAACCCATCTTCTTTTTCGTCTTCGTTAAACGCAAACCCATCTTCTTATTGGTCCACACACACAAAACCGTTAAACTAAAAAAAATAAAAAATAAAAATAAAATACAAACCAAACTCATCTTCTTCGTCTTCTCTGCACACACGAGGGGGTAATTTGAAAACTTTTTTTTTTTTTTTTTAATTGCCATTAACGCCCGTTGGGGCTTTAACGCAGGAGGTTTAACGCCTTTGACTCATTGGCTAACGCCGGTTAACGCGGGAAAACGCCCTATAACGTCGGTGTGGGCGTTATTGATGGAGATGCTCTTATAGAGGTTACGTCGTCGTATGAAGTTGCTACAGTACAAAGTTTCGAACTTTCTTCAATAGTTCATACTCACGATCATATAACCCGTATAGCTTGCTTTTATTTTGTTCGAGTAGAAAGAAAATTCAATATTTGATACTACGTATTAATTAGTTATTTTTATTTGAGAAGAGTTATTTTACATACCAAACTTTTCTCACATACCAAGGGACTCATCTCCACCATCTATCTAAAAAAAAAATCAATTGCTGAGATTAAAAACATTTTATTATTTCACATATTTTTTATAATTTAAATATCTTTAAACCGTTAATCGTGTGTTATTTACTACCATCGTGACGAGCATTAATTATCTCTATAGACGACGCCATATACTTCGAAAGAAAACTGCTTTTTCACGCTTTTCATTATTTTTTCGTTTTACGTAAGTATGAAATTTACATGAAAAAAAATCATATATGATAAAACACTAAATTGAATATCACATGTGATATTGGTGTTAAATCATATATGAGCATGATATCACATGTATATTATATGAATATCATATTATATTTCACTAATATCACATGTGATATTACATATCATATATGATATTACACTACTATCACATGATATTCAAATTATGTTTTATCATATATGATTTTCAACAAATTTCAGAACTAAAAAATTAAAACTTAAAAAAAAGGTGAAAAATACGAAAATAAAAATTTTGTCGAAAGTATATCAAAGTGCCTATCTATAAAAAGATAATTAAATGCTCGTCGCAATGATATATATTTTTTCTTCTTAACGACAATGAAAGATATTAATATTAAAAAATGATGTAGCTTTTAAATTGTTGTGATTAATCTCATCCATTGTGATCAAATAAAATAGAATAATATTGATCCCTTGGTATGTAAATAATCTTTTGTCCTCAAATCATCTTATATCTTATTTATAAAGTATTCGAAATTTACTCGTATGTAAGGAAAAAAGCAATTTGGTGTGATGGTTGGCTTGTTAACGTACGTTTTTCTCATGATTCATGTCAAATCATATTATTGGTATATTGGTCTTGAACTATTGCTTCTGATTTTACTATAGTTTTGATACTTTTTGTTTATTCAAAATGTCGATAAATTTGTACAATGTGTCCTTTAGTATTTTTGTGATGTGGTACATATACTGAACTTAAATTAATCTACTCGATGAAATTGGTTATATTGTGACATTAGTCGGGGAATTTTATGAGAATAATTGTATTATTGTTGACGATCATCTCCATTTTAACTATGTAGTAATTTTAAAATTTCGTCTCTTTTAGAGGTTGCATGTCTAGATATAGGACGTTGGTACTGACTAGAGGCAATTTTGATGTATATTAGTTTTTTGGTGCGTGAGTGATAAGGGAAGTGAAAGGGAAAATGATGAAGTGTCATGACGTAATGCATAGGTGGCAGTTTGGCTTGAGCAACTGCACGTGATGTTCTAAGCTAAAGAAAACACTCTTTCATTCTAGGAAAATTGCGAGTGAGAAAATGATTGTGAGTTATATATGTGTTTAAGTTGGGTATATGTCAATGGTAAGATGTGTTTAATGTAAACTTGTGTAATTCTCGTGATGAATAATGAGTTTATGTGCAATATAAATAATGCTAAATAATCAAACATGCTTGACCCAATACAAAATATGCTAACTCTAAATACTAGTCTAATAACAGACCCCCGCAGTTGGAGCCCGAGGACGCATGACGATTAAACTGGTCTGAAATTCATCAAACAGTGCAGACGAAAAACCCTTAGTGAGAATATCGGTATATTGATATCGGGAAGGAACATGCAAAACGCGAACCTGTCATGTAGCAACCTTATCCCGAACAAATGAATGTCAATCTCGATATGATTCGTGCTCTGATACCACGTAAACTTGTGTAATTCTCGTAACTAAATAATGAGTTTGAGTACATAGATAATGCTAAATAATCAAACGGGCTTGGCCCAATACAAAATATACTAACCCCAAATACTAGTCAACTAACATTGAACATTATGGAAGTAAAATGATAGACCAATGCTGAAAAGAAATATTAATGCGGAAAAAAATGTTAATGTGACGTTGACATGAAGTTAGTAGGCGAACAACAACACATCCGAACTAAGCTAAACAATATACCCCTTTTATTTCGGTTGATATGAAGTTACCCGCACTTATATGCTAATAATAAACTTGAACGACGTGCTACACCTTCTATATTTTTTGGCTACCCATCTAATTACCATGGGTATCGTTGTCTTGATTTGAACACAAACAAAATTATTCTTTCATGGCACATTATCTTTTATGAGACCATGTTTCCCTTTGGTTTCATGACCTCAACCTCACCTCCTTCATACACATTTTTAGATAACGTGCCAAATATTATTCACCATATAAATCGTACTTCTCCCATGACAGTTTCTAACAATAACCAACTAGCCCAATCCACTGCTTCGACCCAAACAGATAACCAACCGGACCAGAATACTAATCATACATTTGTAGAGCCCAACTCTCCTTTAACTCCACACTCGGCCCAATCCAATACATCTTTGGTCCAACAACCATCGCCAGCCCAACAAGCCCCGCCAACTCCCCTTCCGTTGCCTAATTACCTCAACCTTCAAATGTTAACCCAAACTTGGTTTCGATTCATCCTATCGTCACTCATTTTCATGCAAGGTATAATCGTCATCCCGAGCGTCTTAATATAAATGTGTCAACAGTTTATCCTTTACCTACACAGTATAGTGAAACATTCAATGACTCTAATTGGCAAAATGTTATGTGTGATAAACATAATGCGTTTGTTAATCATAATACTTAGACACTTGTGTCGCGACCCAAGGATGAGAACATTGTTCGTTCCATGTGGTTGTTTCGCCATAAGTATTTAGCATATGGTACTCTTAGTCGTAACAAGGCCCGTCTTGTAACGAATGACCTCACTTAATTATCTGGTATTGATGTTGATGATACTTTTAATTCGGTTGTTAAATTGGCTACTATTCGAATTGCTTTTAGTCTCACCATTTATCGACATTTGTAACACCTCAAAACCGGCTTTTAAGTGTTTATTACAAAAATGCTATTGTGATAGTTTGAATTTGACTCTTAATGTAAGAAGACTTCATTTTTTTGGTTAGTAAAATGTTTGAAGTAGAAAGTCAAACTAATAGTCAAACTTAAGCTAAGTGTTAGTCAATATTTAAGTTATATGTTTATAGAAAATATTATGTGGCCAAAATAATAGAAAAGAGGACTCGAGGGACCAAACTAACCAAATGACCAAACATTTACCAAACTAGTAACTAGATAATTCCCTGGGCTTTCTAAAACATTAACTCATTTGGTGTGTGTTTGGTTTGATGAGGGAAAACAAGAAGGCAAAAGAGGAGGCTTGATACAAGTAAGAAATTTGATGGTGTTTAAGGTCCCAATTCATGAGAAAAACCCTAAGTTTGCTTCTATACAAGTAAGTGACGTCTAATTCTAGTTGAATTGGTAATTTAAGAGTTGGGGTTAATAAGAAAATTTGAGGTTTTGGATAAAAAAAGGTTTTAAGTTAAAGTAATGATGTTATAGTGTTAATGAGATAAATCCCTTTAACGGGTTATGTATAAATTGATGATTTTTGGATTTTATGATGATCATATGCATGTTAGAGATGATATGAGTAGTATTAGAAACCCATTATTTTTTATGAATGATGAAAATATTTATTTTATTAGTAAATCTTGTATATGATATCAAGTGGCATTCGTGTTAGTGTTCTTGATAAATTATCTATTGATGTGAGGTTTATTATGGTTATAATATATTGTTATATCGATTATTCATATGATTATTATGTGTTTTACAACAAATATTTGATGAATTCAATATTTATGGGTTATGATCATGTGAATGATAATTGGGGGTTTTGATGGGTTATGTTAAGCATCATGTTAGGATGTTTATGAAGTGTTATGATGATTTATGAGTTAACCTAAACATTTTTTGATGAGAATTATGTGCTATATGATGCTAGAAAAATTCTGAAATGATTAGTCATGCTTGAAAAATCTTATAAAATCAATAGTAGCTGGAATTTAGTCAGGGCCTGATCTTTTAGAAAGGCCTATGAGTTTACTTCTATTTATATGTAGAAAACGTTGGCTAATTTAGAAATTAAATGGGTCTAAAATGTATTTTGGTACAGCATATTACAAGCTGAAAGGTGCAATAAAACATAACTTAGAAAATTCATATAAAATCAATCGTAGCTCTGTTTGAGACGTGCCATATGTCTTCGAAAAAGCAAACGAGTCTACTTTATGATGAATATAGCCTCATGATCTGGTTCAATGATAAAGTCAGTTAAAAAGGGTAAATTCTAGGTTGCTGCAGAATTGTCAACTAAGTTTTTTTATGTGATTTTATGTTATGAGTTGAAAATATGTTTATGAAAGTCGTGGATGATTATATGTTGATATAGTTCATGTGATAGGATCGTACCAAGTGTATGGACTTGGTTTATCTTAGTAGAAGCTCAGGTGTTATGTGTTAGCCTATAGTATGTGCTATTTTCATTAGCCGAATATGTGTTGATAATATATGTTTATGCGTTGAGATAGGTGATCGAGGTGCTCGTGGTATGTTAGCATTAAATTTTCAAGGTGAGTAACGGGTAGGATTGATACGTTTAAATGCGTAGCTATTATATAAGATTGATATCAGTGTTAACCGGGTATGTATATGTTTTAAAGGTTGGCTGCGCTTTAAGAAGTTAGTAATGTAAGTGTGGATGTTCAGGTTGTTATGATAAATTATAATTTACGATGACAGAAATATTAAAGTGCTACGTGTTAGAAGAATTATGAATAGAAGTGGAAAAGGATTTAGATTTGGCCATTAGATAAACTAGCTAAGGTAAGTGTTTTATCTTGTTTTGCCTCTAGATTCGGTATGGGACGAATTAACGTGGTTATGTGATGGTGAATGATTTATGTACTATATATGCAAGTAAAGTACGGTTAACATGTGGATTAATCATGATGAGTATATGATGCGAGTATGATTGGATTGTATATAATAATGCGTTATTACCTATTATTTATTAAGTGTAAGCTTACCCTTTTAAATGTTAGCCGTTTTGTAGGTATGAGTGATTTTATAAGAGGCCACGGATAAGAGCCTTAGAATGCGAACAAGGAATGGATGTACTTGATTGATGGTTAGGCAAGCAATTGGTAGATAACCATGTCATGGAAACGAGTTAAACCCCTAATTTGTCGTAAAGATTGGTCTTTTGGAAATGAAGAGTAATGTTGAGTCTTGTTATAGTTTAAAGTCGTAATTACAGATTTAAAGTACGTTATGTAAAAGTTGTGTTGAAAAGTTTTAAAATGAATGTTTGGTATAGGGCCCATTATAACCCTTTTTAGGTCAAACACGTCAAGATGTTTTAAGAAACAATGTATATGGTTACATATTAATGTGATTTATATGTGCTTTTGTTCAAGTTTAGTATCTTTGAAATAAGATAAAGTGTGTTTTGGTATAATTGTAAAGTGCAGGTCCTGAAGGATACAACTTCTGCAACGCAAAGGCCTGGTAGGCTCTACGACATAGATAGCATTATGGTTTTCAAGCTTTTAACATAGAATGCTTATACGACGTAGATGCTATAAAAAATTGGAGTCTGGTTTGGGGCTGTTGGAATCACTCCTAAACTATATTTCAAGTGTTTGTAATTAACTTGTAATAGGTTGCTTAATTAGGCTTTTATGTTTGTATTAAAGGCAAGGCTTATGTAGAAAGCCCATAAGCCTTGGCCCAAGCCCATAAGAAAGGAAGGGACTAGAAGTGTTGCTATAGTCCCCTTCCCCTATATAAGCTATTGTAAACCTTAACTTGAAGGTTGGTTGTTCATTTCACACATATATCCTGTGCATAAACTTTCTCTACATTCATACGTGTGTGTGTGTGTGTTTGTTCATCCGATCTATATCTTCTCTATTTCTAACATATTGATGCTTGTGTTACAATATGGTGACCTAACAGTGGTATCATTCGCCATCTAGTTGGGTGAAACATATTTGTTTTTGAAGTTTGTTTCATACGCTTGGGTTTTATATACATAATCTTTCATACGCTTAAAGCTTCAAATTTTACACTTAAAAACTCAAGATTCTTATGGTTTAAGGTTTATTGGGTGTTAATATTTAAGTTTTTTGCATAAAGTTTCAAACTTTACGTGTGTAGAATCATTTTAGTGTTTGGTTTTGTTCGTATAGTAGTTTCTACGCATAAGGGTAAAAATTATTTTGGATCATCAAGTTTTCAACTTTCTTGTTATTTTGGTGATTTTAAAGCCACTTCATTCAAAAAATCAGGTTTCTAAACATTTTTGCGCTTAAAAATCAGTTTTGGTCAAGTTTGGTACGTTCTACGCATAAGGAAACCCTAGTTTTACTCGTAAGCTTCAAAGTCTACGCCTAAGCAGTTCTTACGCATAAGCTTCTCTTCATTTGATCTTCAGTGCTGCTGGTTTACTCAGTGTTTTCTTGCTTGGATAAGCCTGAAAACACTTCGACTTTGGATATCTTTTACACTGGTATAAGTGTAAAAGATTTTTGGGCAAAACCCTAGTTTTACACATAAGCAAATTCTTACGCGTAGAATTCTCTTTGCCTAAGCATTTTCTTACGCCTAAGCCTTGTCTTACGCATAAGCTAATCTTACGCATAAGGATTCTACTACTAAGCCTTTGGTTTACACCTAAGCTAAGTTTTCCTCAAGTCTACGCGTAAGCTATTCCTACGAGTAAGTTGGTTTTACGCATAAGGTGCTTTCTACGCTTAAGCTGGTTTCTACGCATAAGGTTACTTCATCAACAAAGTTTCATTCGACTACAAAGATCCATCATCAACACAAGTTTCAAGATGTCTCAACCACCATACTCTAGCTACTTTCCTCATATGTATCCTCAACAACAACAACAACAACAACAATTCTATCAACAATATCCTCCATCATCTCTACAACAAATGCAACAATTTCAACAACAAGGAGCAATTCCTCTTCCACCACAAATGGTTTCGCCTAATCCTAGTCAACAAGTACAACACTACACATACTTCCAAAATCAGTATCCAGCCAAGTATGTTATGAATGGTACTACACCAAAGGAACCGTCTTGGTTTGCAAAGATGTGTGAAGCTTTAAGTAGCCAACAATCCATTCATGAAGCTGGATCCCTTGATAGACCTCCAATGCTCACTCCCGAAAACTACGATCAATGGGTGATAAGGTTCTTTAGGTTTTGTGATCTAAAGAAGCCACATGGAAAGTTTTTGAAGAAGGTCATCCTTGAAGGTCCATTTCAGATGCCTACTGTCATTGTACCCGGAGATCCGAATGCTAATCCACCAAGAGATGATATCACCAACGTTGTCGGTCTTGCTTAACTTACTACTGACCAACTTCTACACTTAGAAGCAGATGAACTTGCAATGCAATATATCCTTTTGGGATTACCCAATCCGATACTTCGTAGTGTTGATGCTCAGAAGACTGCCAAAGCAATGTGGGAGCACATTCATCTTCTAATGGAAGGCACATAACTCAATCAAGAAGACATGGAATCTAAAATCTACTTAGCATATGAACACTTCATGATTGAACAAGGGGAGACATTAGAGTCATATCATCATCGGTTCTCAGACATCATCAATGACTTGGATAAACATAATATCATTATGCCAAGAATTACAGTCAACACAATGTTCCTAAGTAGTCTTGGTCCTGATTGGGAAAAGTATGTTATTTTCATCCGTCAAGCGAAGAATCTTCATCAAGCTACATACAGATTATTGTATGAATATTTGAAGCCCCACCAAAATGAAGTTGACAGAGAAAGAGTCATCCGTGGAGCTCCTGTTTCACCTTCACTCCCGGATAATCAAACTCTTGCTTTGTGGGCTCAAGCTTGTTATCCTCAATTCCCGACCTTACAAACTGTCTTCACAAATCCTCCACAACCAACTGCTCAGGTCACACCATACGATCCCTCACAGCAACAACAATCACAAGAAAATCAACTGGTTCCATACAACAACAACAATGATCAAGCACTTTACAGCGAATCTAATGAGGATGCAGAAGCTTTTGATGCATTGCAACAAGGTTTTGTCATGATTGCAAGAGCCTTCGGTCGTTACTCTAACAAATCCAACAATCGCATTCGTACCTCATCAAACACAAGGAATCAAGATGTTGTTAACAATGGACGTGTTGAAGTTCAGAATCATGGTAATGTTCATCAGATGGGTAGTGGTCAAGGGTTTAATTCTAATGGAAGGAATAACATGGGTGCTCCACAACAACGGGCTCAAGTGGTTGAACAGGGAAATGCTCAGACTGGGATTAATGGTCTTCGTTGTTATAACTGTAATGAGAAGGGTCATCTGGCTAATGCATGCCCAAAGCCGAGGACAAGAGGCAACGCTTATCACAAAGAGGCTTTACTCTTGGCTCTCAAGGATGAAGCTGGTGGAACTCTTACCAACAAGAAACAAAGCTTCATGGCAAATGCAAATTCTGATGATGACATGGAGGACTTGCAGGCTAATGCAGCAGTTATGTTAATGGAAAACATGCAAGAACTCCACATGAGTGACACAGGCCCAGTGTATGACACTGACGGCTTGTCTTAGGTACCGGATCAAACTATATTCATTTCTGATCTGATATCTCCGACAACATCTGCATCCGACGAGGCTCAGAGTGTTCAACATGAGCCGTCTACATCTCATTCCGATGATAATAAAATAGATCCCGTAGTTATATTTGACGATCAAGATGACCTTATGGTTAATATTGATAATCAAGTTGACTCCGTGGTTATATTTGAAGATCTAAATAATGATCATGTTGAGACTCACGTTCAACAAGCTGAACTTGTGTCTAATCCAGATCTTGAGCTCATGACCAACTTAATTACGGACCAAAAATCTCGAATGGAAAAGTGCCATGACATCAATAAGAAATTACACGATAAAATTGCACTGTTGACTAAGGATAATGAATGCTTAAAGTTCCAACTCAACATTTTTCAAACAAAAGAGAAACGTGAAAAAGGTTTTGAAGTCGCATTTGCTAAATCCTACCAAAATGAAAAATCTTTGGAAAAACATATATGTGATCTAGTTGCATCCAAGAATGCTTTGTTGTCTCAGATAGAACAACTGAAATATGATCATAAACAACAACTTAACGCTCTCACTTCGGAAACTCAAAAAGCCAAGTCTGAGTTGTTAACTTGTCAAAAACAGTTTTGTGAATACAAAAAGCATTCAAGGAAACAAATAGATGACTATCTTGAGGAAATTGTCGACTTACAAAACAAAATCAAAGAGTTTCATAATGTTGTTTATAAACATGGTGAGTCAATCACAACTATTCAAAAGTTTACCTTTAAACCAAATCCAAATGGATATGGACCGAATCTTGCTAATTACAAACCACGGTTTTCACATAGAGCATTCAAACCAAATCCTCAAGTCTACAGTGCAGAACACAGAATTGATGATTCCATTATGAGTGTTGTTGAATATAATCGTAAGGAGGAACTAGATGCAGAAGACGAGAGTCGGTTAAAATTGGAAAATGTTGTTTATAACAAACCGTTTAACTATTCAAAAGCCATAACTTTCATCACACAACAGGATAATTCTAACACACCTTGGGTTATCACGCCTACTTCTGAGTCTTCTAATGTTGGTCCCCAACCCAATTCTGCACAAATTAATGGTCATTTACCTTCACTAAGTGAAGTAAAAACATTACACGAACAATGTCAAATTCTTAAATATTTTGATACATTTATATCGGACATCAAACTTTTGGAACGTGAAATTGAAATCAATTCTGAAATAAAAGTTGAACATTTTCAATCGCCTCATGCGCGAAATCAAAGAGATATTTTTCAGAAAAGAATTTTACCTCATGTCCGAAATTTGAAAATGTGTGCAATATATTAGGAAAGGGATTTTCATAAGGAGCTTGGACTTAGGAAAACAGTTTTCGAGAAAACAGAAACATCGATTTCAAATACTAAACATAAAAAGAGAATGTTAAGAAAAGATGTTGATCGACTCTTGGAAGATGTTATCTATGCTGATACCATAAATGTTGTGTTACTACATTCTGTTGAATATGCATTCGATTATATTGCTGTTGATTCTGTTGAAAATGTTGAGAATATCGATAATGTGCAACAAATCAAATATTTGAAAATTGAAAATGAGCGTTTGATCAATGAACTTTCAAATTCAAAACGTCGTCTTCAATGGTGTCAAAAGGATTGTCAAAAGCGCTTTGCAAAACAAAATCAACCCAGTTGCGTTCAAAATCTATTGATCCAAAAATAGAACATCTGGATGATGAAAACGTGTCTTTAAAATGTCAAATTTCCAAATATGAACAAGAAATAGCCAAAGTCAAAACAGAATATGGTGTCATATTTGATTTGATCAAACAGACTCGTGAAAATGCATCACAAGAACTTGATAATTATCTTGCACACACTAAAGATGTTTTACATGTTAATGCAAACATTCGCTCTAAAAATCAAGATTTGTTGCACACTATCGTTGAGTTGAAAGCTAAGCTAAGAAAGTGTGATAAAGATAAGCCTAGTAACACTAATGGACTTGCACCAGGAATGCTTAAAATTGACACCAGAACGTCTAATGACAAACCACAAGATACTAATGTGCTTCCTTCCACTGAAACAGGAATAGTTGCCTCTTTTCCCAACACTAGCACTTCACAGCTTAAGAGCACATCAAGGAAGAATAGGAAGTTGCGACGTAAGAAAAGAACAATAAAGACCTCTGAAGTAGAAGAACACCTTAGGACTTTGAATAAGACTCAAGTTGCACCTACTTTAAACATTGCGTTAGACAAATGTAATAGAAAAAGTGATGTAACGAATGCTGAACCTTTAAGTGCTTTAAATGGTATGTTTGAAGCTTCTTGTGTTGGTTGTCGTAAAAGTATGTTTTCTGGATGTCATGATAAATGTGTTGCTAATGCTATCTTATCTCGTAAGCGGAATAATAGAAAACGGAATACCTCTAGGCCCACTATTGCTTCTAAGTCTGTGCTAGGTAAACCACCCTCTAATGTTCCGGCTACGATCATTGATGTACCCTTAGAACCCCCTTCACCTCCTAGGATGAACTTATCACCTAGTGCATTTACTAAGACCAAAGCTAAGACTAGTTGGAGATGGCATAAATGGTTACATAATACACTTGGCTTTAAATGGATACCTAAAATCATAAACATGTGTGTTTCAACTGTAAACGTATCGGAACCCTCTAACTCTTTGGGTTCCACATCTACTTCTATTCCATCTGTGTCGTCTGTGTGTAATGCAGGGATACGATCATCCTCCTCGGGTTGTTGATAGCGGATGTTCCCGACACATGACGAGCAATCTTAAACTGTTATCAAACTTTGTTTCAAAGTTCATTGGCACTGTCCGATTCGGGAATGATCACTTCGCGGCTATCATGGGCTTCGGAGATTACATCAATGGGAACATCGAATTTAGCAGAGTTTATTATGTGGAAGGTCTCGGTCACAATCTCTTTTCATTCGGTCAATTTTGTGATGGAGATTTGGAAGTTGCTTTTAAGGAGAAAACTTGTTTCATTCGTGATCTACAAGGAAACGATCTTATGTCCGGGTCAACACATAAAGTCTTTACACAATCTCAATGCAAGACATGATTGCTTCATCTCCCATCTGTCTCCTTTCAAAGGCAACATCAACAAAATCTTGGCTATGGCACCGTCGACTTTCACACTTAAACTTTCAAACCATAACCAATCTTGCACGTTACAAACTTGTTGAAGGTCTCCCAAGATTTCGGTATTCTAAAGATCACCTATGCTCAGCTTGTGAACAAGGGAAAAGCACTCGTGCTCATTTTCCTTCAAAGGTGGAACACAACTGACATCATGTGCTTCATCTTCTTCACATGGATTTGTGTGGTCCGATGCGTGTGCAGACTATTAACGGCAAACGCTACATCTTGGTAATTGTGGATGACTACTCAAGATGGACTTGGGTTTATTTTCTTCGAACTAAAGATCAAGCTCCACAGATGATCATCACATTTCTCATGAAAATTCAAGTTCAGCTCCGAACACGCACAAATCGAACGACAAAGGAACTGAATTTTTGAATCAAACTCTTCATGCATATTATGAGAAAGTGGGAATTGAGCATCAACCATCAATTGCACGAACACCAGAACATAACGGAGTTGTTGAAAGACGAAACCGTACGTTAGTAGAAGCTGCAAGAACAATGTTAATAATTGCTAAACTTCCAGATTACTTGTGGGCTGAAGCCGTATCAACTGCATGCTACACTCAGAACCGTTCAATGATTACTAAATGCCACAACAAAACACCTTATGAGCTTATCCACAACCGAAAACCGAATCTCAAACACTTTCATATATTTGGATCCCTTTGTTACCCAAATAATGATCGTGATGACTTTGGTAAGATCAAAGATAAAGCTGACATAGGAGTCTTTGTTGGATACTGTGAAAACTCTAAGGGTTACCGGATCTGGAATCGTCGTACAAGGGAGATCATGGAAACGATTCATGCAAACTTCGATGAGCTTACATAAATGGCTTCTGAGCAAAACAGCTTGGAACCCGGTCATAACCGTCTAAACTTCCCTCAAACCCCATCATCTGCTGAACCAAGCTTACAGCTTACTCGACGACAAATGGAATAGCTATTTGCTCCTCTATTTAGTGATAATATTGATCAACGTGCTCCAGATGTATCAAATGTTTCCGCTGCTCAACCTGATAATAATCCAATACCTGATATACCTGAAACAACAACTGTTGAAGAAGCACCTCCAATTGATCCTACAACAACAACCGAACAAACCGCATCCAATGACGCTGAACCAGCTGATGATCTTCTGAACCATGAAGTACCCCAACCTACAGATTATGATCCAAATGCGTTCTTCAACCCTTTTTCAAATGAAACTGCCACTTCTGATGTTGCGGAATCATTTACAAGCCATTTGAATCCTCCCAATCTGCATAATGTATTTCAACATCAACCCTCCACACATCGTTGGACTAAAGACCATCCTCTTGTGAACATTATTGGAAACCCAAATCAACCAATCGTAACTAGACAACGCCTTCAGACTGACGGAGAACATTGCATTTATGCTTTAACAGTGTGTCAATCTGAACCCAAAAACATTAAAGAAGCAATGACTTACGACAACTGGATTGAATCCATGCAAGAAGAATTAAATCAGTTTAAACGTCTTGAAGTATGGGAATTGGTTCAAAGACCAACAAGGTTCTATGTCATTGGCCTGAAATGGATTTGGAAAAACAAGTTAGATGCTGAGGGTACGGTTATCAGAAATAAGTCATGTCTGGTGGCTAAGGGTTATAGACAAGAAGAGGGGATTGATTTCGAAGAATCATTCGCACCGGTTGCTAGACTTGAGGTGCACGGATTTTTTTGGAATTTGCTCACATGAACATCACGGTCTATCGATGGATGTCAAAACCGCCTTCTGAATGGTCAATGAAGGAAACGGTATATGTTAGTCAGCCAGAAGGATTTGTTGATCCAGAGTTCCCAAATCACGTCTTCAAACTGAAAAAGGCTCTATACGGTCTCAAACAAGCTCCTCGGGCGTGGTATGATAAGTTATCATCCTTTCTCATTGCCAATAATTTCACTAAAGGATCGGTCGACCCAACACTTTTTATTCAATATCACGGGGCTCACATTTTTAATCGTTCAAATCTATGTGGATGACATCATTTTTTGGTCAACACATAAAAAGTACTCAAACGAATTTTCAGAACTTATGAAAAAACATTTTGAAATGTCCATGATGGGTGAACTTGCATTCTTTCTAAGATTGCAAGTTCATCAATCACCCCGTGGTATTTTCCTTAGTCAGTCCAAATATGCTCTTGAAATTTAAAACAAACATGGAATGCAAAGCTGTGATACCTATGCCACACCTATGGCACATACCAAGAAACTGGACGCCGATTTGCATGGGAAATTGGTTGACCCTACCAAATACCGAAGTATTATTGGGTCTCACATGTATCTAACAGCCAAGAGACGATATTGTATTTTTGTATATCTTTGCTCCCGTTATCAATCGAGACCAATGAAACTCACCTCTCGAGGCTAAAAGAATCCTCGATACATCAAGGAACCATTAATTTGGGGATCCGTATCCGAAGGATTCTGGTTTTGAACTAATAGCTTTTCGAGATGCCGATCACGCAGGTTGCTTAGATTCTCGAAAAAGTACTTCGGGTGCTCTACAATTTCTTGGTGATAAACTGGTGTCATGGCAATAGAAGAAGCAGGATTGTACATCGCTGTCATCAACCGAAGCAGAATATGTAGCCATGTCAGCGTGTTGTGCTCAAGTCATTTGGATAAGAACACAACTCAAAGACTATGGTTACGTATTCGACAGAATCCCGGTGTACTGCGACAATCAAAGTGCTATTGCGATCTCGTGCAACTCCGTCCAACATTCGAATTCCAAGCACATCGATCTTCGATATCATTTCATAAAGGAGCATGTGGAAAAGGGTACCGTTGAATTATATTTTGTGGGTACTGAACACCAACTGGCGGACTTTCTCACCAAAGCCTTAGCTCCTGCTAGGTTTACTGAGTTGATCCATCGGATTGGCATGAGGTGTTTGACTCCAGAAGAACTGGATGAACTTTTAAAACATTCTTGAAAACAGTCAAACGACAAAACCTATTTTGTAAATAAATTTCTCAAAAACAAAATAGAAAAATATAAAATCTGATAAAATCCAAAAATATTCTTCTATCTAAATCTCTTTCAAACATCGCAAGTACAAATTTCCGTCAACACTGTGTTCTATCAAACTTTTCACAATTTTCCCTAACAAGTGTTGAGGGGGAGAAAGTAAATATGTTGTTTCTTCTAAAATGGTGGATACGTTTCTTGTCAAATACTCTCCTCGGACTCAAATGTTTTCAAAATTCATTATTTCAAAAGTCGAGGGGGAGTATCGTTAAGTTTCTTGCCTTACAAGTGTTTTGTCTAACCTAAACGGAAGTTAAAGGATCTTGGTTGGAACCTCTTTGAGGTTGAGGGACTGAATGTGTCAACTTGGCAAATTAATTTTAACAAAATCATTCACCTAACACATTCAATGCACCACTTCATGTGCATTTACTACTAAACCACCAAGATCAAACGGCCCAAATCAAATCTTCAAAATCCATTCAAGTTTTCATAATCTGTAAGTTCTAAATTGTTTTGATGAAGATTCTAAACAAGGATTTCAAAAATATTTCAAATCCAACGGTTAAAACTCTTTAAAACTGATTTTGAAAAATTGTTCACTCGAACGAATTAGGTGTTTATGCATAAAAGTGTTTGGATTGAAATGAGTTGTGTTAAAACCTTTCTTAGTGTCTATTAAGCATGTTTCAATCGTCCAAAACCATCTAGAATCTTCAATTTGAATGCTAGGGTTCTTGCGCTCATTTAGGGTTTTTTTTCTATACTGTGATGTTTTATGTGGACAAGAAAGTGTTAGAATATGTTTATATGCATGTTTTGAACCTTTAAATTTGCCCAGAAACATCTAAACTGTAAGAATTTAAGTTTTAGGTTTTTAGGGTTCATCTCCCATGAATCTTCTGATTATGTGGTGGAAATGTGTTAAATCTTGTTCCATTGCACTCATATGACATCTAGGATACTCCAGAAACATTCTTGTTTGATTTGTGTGGCTATATCTCTTTCGCATAGATTAAGGGTTTAGGGTTTAAGTAATTTTACGCCTAAGTCTTTCTGTGTGTATCTGATATGTTCTTGTGCTTGTTTTGTGATCTAAAAGATGTTTGGAATAAACTGCAATCAAGTTTTCATGTTTATATTTAACTGGTTAACTATTCGTAATGTCAGAATCTTTAGGTGTTCAAACCGTTACGCTTAAGGATTACTTTTATGCGTAAAGGTAACGCCTAAGAGAAATCTTACACGTAACTCTTACGCATAAGAGGTCTACAGTAGATTATACGTATCTTGGAAAGATATTCGTAAACAAGGCTTGTTACGCATAAGCTTTACTCTTACGAGTAAACTTTACGCGTAGCATGTAGCTTATTCCTACGCGTAAGCCTAAAGCCTTTGAACTTGCCTTACGTGTAAGAAACTCTTACGCATAAGCTTGGTCTTACGCTTTAGCTTATTCTTTCGCATAAGCTCCTTTCTTACGTATAAGGATCCTTGGTACTCATAACCCACTGTTCACTACATTTTGGCCTGTTACGCATATGTTACTTGTTAAATGTTACTCATAACTGATGAGTGTGTAAATACTCATCATTTTTGGTTTATTCTGAACTGCAAATCATTTAAAAATGCTCAGAAATGCATCAAAATACTGAAAATATCTTAAAAATGCATTTTATATGTTTTAGATGCAAAATGTTCAAAATCAGATGAAAAACGAGCAAAGTTTGCATAATTGGCGTTTAGGTCCCCCGACTTTCAAAAAAATGGCAAAATCAGTCCCTAGGCATTTATTTTAAAAGAAAAGTCACCAAAGGTCCTTTTGGAAACATAAATTATCATATTTAGTCCTTTGGTGGAAAATCCAAAAATATTTGAGAAATTACAGTTTAGTCCCTGAAAATCCAAAAATGGTCAAAATTAGTCCTTGGGAATTTCAAAAGTGTCAAAAACTAACCCTTGGATTATTAAAGTTTGGCAAGACCAACCCTTGACTACATCTTCATAATTTACATGTTTGGTCCCTTGAATTTCAAAAGTTACACAAGTGATCCTTGTGTTATTATTTCTATAAACCAAACCGGACCCTAGTATTTAACCCAAGCCCAAACACTTAACACCCTGGCCCAAATCTTTTACCCGGTCCGTTACCCACAACCCGACAACCCAAACCCAAGATTTTAAAATAAACAAACCCGCCCCCCTATATCCTGTCTTCCCCGACAGGATTGTCTGCAACCCCCCTCCTCCAGCCACCTAAAATCACCCTACTCCACCCTTTGTCTCCCACTCACCAATGTAGCAAATTGCATTTATTACACATTCTCCCTTGTCCCAACTACCTTGTACCAGTTTGGCCAAATTCCAAAGAACGCCAAGATGAATTCTAGCCAATCAATGGCTTAGATTAATGGGATCCACTCAGAAAGGAGAGAGAAAGAGTATGGAGCTTATAAAAAGGCAAGAGGAAGCAAGGAGAAAGGAGTTAGTTTATTTTTTCTAAAAAATATGTCGTTTTGTATTTCTTAAGTTTAAAATAGATTCTCAGTTGTTGTTTTTAGTTTCAGTGTATCAAAATACTTTGTTCGAGTTTATTGCAACTTAATTTAGGTATCAATTCAGCCTCGAGTTCAATTTCCAAATTTTATGTCTCTGTTGAATTCCTTATTCTCAAAATACTTGTCAAACCTGTTAGCAGTTTAGTTGTAAGCTCAAACAAGCTCTAATAAGCTTGTTAAAGCTTTGTTTAAGCTTACATTTACATCTCATACAACTTTGGACATTGGTCAACGAAAGTCAAACTTGGAGCAAAATGGGTGCAGAATTGGAATGGGTTGAGGCAGTGATGGAAATGGGTTAGTTTAGAGCTCATTGGGTTGGATTTGATAGGTTAGTGGTCCTTGGTTCACAGTTTTCCAAGCATAGTGGCTCAGGACACTTTGTAAGTCATTCTCAAGTTGTTTGCTAAATTGCTTTGTAGCTATAACAAGTATCAAACCAAGTTTAAGTAAGTCAGTAATTAGGATATTTAGAATTAGTTTGATCATTAGTGTTAATTGATCAGTGGTTTTGATCAGTCTCTATTGCATAACAGTTTATAAAGGGGTGTTTGGTTCTCTGATCCTCCTGTCTTTTAGTCTTATTCAGTAGCTAGAATTTGTTGGTTAAAGTTTGTTTTAGCTCATTTAGTTAGTATCAATCAATATTTGGTGCCTGCTAGTTCAAAAAGTCAAAGTTTCCTTTGAATCTGTCTCACTTGTCCACTGTTGTAGTTTTTGATTTGCAGATCATCATTTTGTGTTTAAAAATCATTAAGCTTGTTTGCATTACACTTGTTCTATCATATTACATCAGTATCAAACCAAAAATTTGATCCAAAGTTCATTATAGTCAAAGTTCTTCATTCTTGTCAAAAGTCAAAAGTGTGTAAATATAGTTTTGGGCTCACATAGGAGAAATTTTCATGAGTTCAATATTGAGTTACATCAAGTGGGATTTGGCATTTTAAAAAGCTCAACTGGTCTTGTTACTTATAAGCATTTTTGTGGAATTTTACAATTTTGTTTAAGGCCTCAAATCTGTTCTTCTTTTAGGCCATAAGTGCCCTGTCCCGGATACTCTTGACACTGAGTTTTCTCAGATTTTGTGCAAGCTGCACAGGGGTCATGTGAGCTCACCCAGGTCTGAGTTTTGGTGTATTTGATCTTAGCCAGGTCTAAGATAGGTTCCAATTTTTAGTTTTCAGTTTTAGCTTCTTTTGAAGGTTGTGCTTTGGTCTAAACTTGGTACCCTAGATTCTGTTTTAGCATATTAAGTCAAAAGCCAAATCTGTTGTAATTGCAAATCAGTAGCTTTAGCTTGTTGTTCTTAGTTACATTTCAGTACTCATAGCATATTTAGACATCTGTAATCAGTTGGTGCTTGTTGTGTCACTTTAGCTTATTCAAGTGCTTATTTCAATAAGCACTTGTAAATCAGTTCTTAATTTCTCCACATAAGCCTATGTTTTTCCATTTTTCTTAGCTTCCTTATATTATTTTAGAGTTTTCCTGAAATTTTCAGATTTTTCTAAGCTTGTTTGCTATTTTTCTTAATTTAAATCACTTTTAGCACTTTTAATTAGCTTTTAATACAATTAATAAGAAAGCTTCAAAAAAATAGTTTTTTAAATTTTCTTAAGTTTAGATAAATATAAAAAGAGAAAAAATATTTTTCTAGATTTTTCTTAGTTAAATTTGTATTTTAAAATAATTTAAATAGTTTTAAATAGTATTTAATTCATAAAAAAGTAGAAAAATAATCAGAAAAATGCAAAAATAGTTTTGAAAATTCTATTTTGATATTTTAGACTTTTCCATTTCATAATTTTATTTTCCTAGCTTTATTTCCTAATTTCTTGTATTTTAGGTAATTATTTAATAGTTAAAAATAGTTTTTTAATAATATAATTAGATAATTAGTTATAAAAATAATTTTCTTTTCTATAAATTTTCTTATATATTTAGGATTGTAAAATGTATTTTTCATATTTTTAAATCTTTTATCCCTTTTATTTTCACGTTTTATTTTGTACGTTTACGTAGTTTTTAATTTAAACGTAAGTTTTCAGTTTTAAACGTTCATCACTTTAAATATAGTGATAGCGTTTATTTAATATCTTTTATCTTTTTAATTTCCTTTAATTTGTATTTAAGCCATTGTTATTTGTTGGCTTTTCCGTAGTTATAATATCATTCAATCTTCTTTTCCGTTCAAATCTCCCGATCACTATACGTTTGATAATCCATTGCATAGCTCGCTGGGACATAACGACCCGGGAAAACCCTATACTCCCCTGATCTTCATTGAGTTCGTTCCTGAGCCGTTTTAAGCTTGTTACGGTCTGCCATTCACAAGTGGCAGGCTTGAGTGATAAAGCTTGACTGTTCTGGAGCGCATCAAATTTTTGGCGCCGCTGCCGGGGAGCTGTGCTGATTATCTTTCGTTTAGCAGATTAGTGATTTGGATATTCACTCCTTGTTTATACCATCTGTATGTGTTTATATTTTCTTTTAAAAATCAAAAAACCCAAAAAGATTTTCATTCTTTGTTTTTTTCAAAATGTTTTTCAAAATACCAAAATATTCATCTTTACCCTCTCACATCTTTGATTCTTCATCCCTACCCCTCTGAAAACCTTGATCTTTCTATGTCTATCCTATCCTCACCCTCTTAGTTGTCAATGGTGTGGTGGTCCTTATAATGGTGGCAATTGCCCCAGTTGTTGCATGGTGGAGTCAGGAAACGGGTCTGTCTATAACCAGGATCCCTATTCCTACCATAACACAACTGATTTATTCCATCAGCTACCGCACTGTGAGACTCACAGTTTTTACTGTGTGAGTACTGTGGTATTTCACATTCCAGTTCTGATTGTCAATCAGGAAACACGCTTGTCTATGAGCAGGTTCCTGATAACAATTATGACTACAACACATATGACTCACAGCCACATCAGTTTTACTGTTGTGAGTATTGTGGAGGTCCTCACTTTAGCTCTGATTGTCAAACAAGGAATCCATTTCCTTGTAACAATTACGACTCTTCGTATCATGACCAACCTCTACATACCACAATGAATCAGGCACCACCGCAGCCTGATCCACTTCCTCAAAATCTTCTCCTTGATCTTTTGGATTTAGTGAAAGGTTTGAAGGAAAGTAACCATTCCCAAGATAATCCAAATCAAAAATCCATGGAAGAATTGTTAGCCGAAGAGCGGGCTGCTAAAATAAATTCTCAAATTGCCTTTGAAAAATCTATTAGGGATCATTGCAAAAGAAAAATCAGCCAGATCTAGCTCTCAATTTCGTTTCATTCCTGATGACGATGATGATGAAGATATCCTTGATATCCTTCAATTTTATAACGGTTCATCAGGTTCATCAGTTGAAACTCATTCCATGAAAACTCAGGGAGAAAAGACTATGATGGAATTACTAGCAGAAGAACAAATGGAAAGTATAAAACATATGTATGCTAGTCCTTCTAAACTCCCTCAGTCTGTTGTTATCACACCCGATATTCCCACTCACTCTCTAAACATGGGGGATGAGCTTCTTGACACTGTTCCTGAAAAGGAATCAGACGAATTTATAAAGTCGAGTGTTGAGGACCTTGTCCCAATCCCGAGAGAGTCACAGGGAACTTTTGATCATATGTGTGATTCTCTTTCCCCTCTTGAGTGTTCAAATGATCATTTTGAAACTTTCTCCGATTTTAGCGAAGATTGTGCTTCCTATGGAAACATCGAGTATGTTGAGGCATCACTTCCACAATCTGATGCTGATCCCCTTCTTGAGGAGTTCTCCGGTGAACTCACTCATATCAATCCACTCTTTGATTTCGAAGCCAATCTGGGAGAGACTGAAAGTCTCATTGATTATGATCGTTCACTCACTTCTTACCCTAACAGTCCAATAGAGAATGTTGATCACTTTGTTCCCGAAATATTCAAAGCTACTTTCACCAATCCTCTATTTGAATTCAACTCTGAATTCACTTCAATTTCTGAGAATCCACTCTTTGATACTCAAACTGAGGATAGTGATGAGCCCACAATGGAACAAGAGTTCACAATTTCACTTCATGTGAATGATTCTCTTCATAAAGAGTTCTCCGGTGAACTCTCTCATGACATATCTCCTCCGGAACATGATCATTTCTATTTTGATCTTGAGGATGATATTAGCTCGGAGGAAGGTGTACTCTATTGTATGAGTTTGCTTATTGATGATACTACCTTCACCCTTCCTCCCGATATGTCTACATTTGAGGATGAGGAATGGATCCTGATTGTTATCAAAATCTTTCTCCCCTTCCTCAAATATCTTGTGATTTCTCTCCATCTTCACTCCTTCGGGAATGAAGACACTATCTTTGACCCCGGCATTTTCATTTATCATTTGTGAGCCGGGTCTGTCTGTATATATCTCATCGGTGTGGAACTTTCACGTGCTTCAAATGTTTGTCCAAACATCTTGAATGAAAGTCCGATGGAGATTGTCTATTCCACTTACTTCCCCATGAACAAATTAATTCGGGGTCGAGTCAAGCTAGCGACTCGGGAATCAAAAACAGTAGCATGCCATATGGGTTTTCACCCATATTTCTGACTTCTTTCTATTTTCTACCACCCTAGTGTGGGGGGGTTGCCCACATGTTTAAAAAAAAAAAAAAAAAAAAAAAAAAAAAATCTTCTTTCTAAATAATGGCCATAATATTTCCCTTTTTCGTTCTTTGTTTCGGCATAACCGCCGGTACTTTGAATATTGAGGGCAATATTCATTTCTAAGTGTGGGGGGGATTCTCACGAATTTTATCATATAATTATACCGCCTAATTCCCCCGTTTTTGGCCAAATTTTTTTTTGGAGTAAGTGTTTTTGCACTTACTCATTTGGTTATCAGTCCGCCTTGTCTAATAAACAAAAGGATTGGCTAATCCAGGAGCAAACGGCTCTTGGTAAAGATATCTCAAATCCGTTGACGGCTTGCAATTTGCCCAAAATTGTATGGTATTCAGCTCACCATATCCTAAAAAGTGAAGAGTTGGCTAGCCCGCAAGTTTATGGCTTGTGGTAAAGGCAGTGGAAAAACCATAATTGGTAATCAGCTGACCAAAGATAATATTGATAATTTATCTAAGAGTTGGCTAGTCCAGAAGGGTACGGCTTCTGGTAAAGACAAATCAAATCCGTTGGAAGCTGGTGGTTTGCTCAAAATCACATGGTTATCGGTGTACCATGGTTCTTACTTGAACTGAAACATTTGGCTACACCAGAAGTAATGGCTTTTGGTAAAGAGATGCAAATCCATTATGTTTTTCTCAAAAGATTGCTAGGGACTAGCAATAGTTTAGTGTGGGGTATTGATGAGTGTGTAAATACTCATCATTTTTGGTTTATTCTGAACTGCAAATCATTTAAAAATGCTCAGAAATGCATCAAAATACTGAAAATATCTTAAAATTGCATTTTATATGTTTCAGATGCAAAATGTTCAAAATCAGATGAAAAACGAGCAAAGTTTGCATAATTGGCAGTTTCAGTCCCCCGACTTTCAGAAAATGGCAAAATCAGTCCCTAGGCATTTATTTTAAAAGAAAAGTCACCAAAGGTCCTTTTGGAAACATAAATTATCATATTTAGTCCTTTGGTGGAAAATCCAAAAATATTTGAGAAATTACAGTTTAGTCCCTGAAAATCCAAAAATGGTCAAAATTAGTCCTTGGGAATTTCAAAAGTGTCAAAAATTAACCCTTGGATTATTAAAGTTTGGCAAGACCAACCCTTGACTACATCTTCATAATTTACATGTTTGGTCCCTTGAATTTCAAAAGTTACACAAGTGATCCTTGTGTTATTATTTCTATAAACCAAACCGGACCCTAGTATTTAACCCAAGCCCAAACACTAAACACCCTGGCCCAAATCTTTTACCCGTCCTTACCCACAACCCGACAACCCCAACCCAAGATTTTAAAATAACACCCCCCCCCTATATCCTGTCTTCCCCGACAGGATTGTCTGCAACCCCCCTCCTCCAGCCACCTAAAATCACCCTACTCCACCCTTTGTCTCCCCCCCCCTCACCTAACAACCTAATTGCATTTATTACACATTCTCCCTTGTCCCAACTACCTTGTACCAGTTTTGGCGCCAAATTCCAAAGAACGGCCAAGATGAATTCTAGCCAATCAATGGCTTAGATTAATGCTGGGATCCACTCAGAAAGGAGAGAGAAAGAGTATGGAGCTTATAAAAAGGCAAGAGGAAGCAAGGAGAAAGGAGTTAGTTTATTTTTTCTAAAAAATATGTCGTTTTGTATTTCTTAAGTTTAAAATAGATTCTCAGTTGTTGTTTTTAGTTTCAGTGTATCAAAATACTTTGTTCGAGTTTATTGCAACTTAATTTAAGTATCAATTCAGTTCTGAGTTCAATTTCCAAATTTTATGTCACTGTTGAATTCCTTATTCTCAAAATACTTGTCAAACCTGTTAGCAGTTTAGTTGTAAGCTCAAACAAGCTCTAATAAGCTTGTTAAAGCTTTGTTTAAGCTTACATTTACATCTCATACAACTTTGGACATTGGTCAACGAAAGTCAAACTTGGAGCAAAATGGGTGCAGAATTGGAATGGGTTGAGGCAGTGATGGAAATGGGTTAGTTTAGAGCTCATTGGGTTGGATTTGATAGGTTAGTGGTCCTTGGGTTCACAGTTTCAAGCCATAGTGGCTCAGGACACTTTGTAAGTCATTCTCAAGTTGTTTGCTAAATCTGTCTTTGTAGCTATAACAAGTATCAAACCAGTTTAAGTAGCTGTAATTAGGATATTTAGAATTAGTTTGATCATTAGTGTTAATTGGATCAGTGTTTTGATCAGTCTCTATTGCATAACAGTTTATAAAGGGGTGTTTGGTTCTGCTGATCTCCCTGTCTTTTAGTCTTATTCAGTAGCTAGAATTTGTTGGTTAAAGTTTGTTTAGCTCATTTAAGTTAGTATCAATCAATATTTGGTGCCTGCTAGTTCAAAAAGTCAAAGTTTCCTTTGAATCTGTCTCACTTGTCCACTGTTGTAGTTTTTGATTTGCAGATCATCATTTTGTGTTTAAAAATCATTAAGCTTGTTTGCATTACACTTGTTCTATCATATTACATCAGTATCAAACCAAAAATTTGATCCAAAGTTCATTATAGTCAAAGTTCTTCATTCTTGTCAAAAGTCAAAAGTGTGTAAAATATGTTTTGGGCTCACATAGGAGGAATTTTCATGAGTTCAATATTGAGTTACATCAAGTGGGATTTGGCATTTTAAAAAGCTCAACTGGTCTTGTTACTTATAAGCATTTTTGTGGAATTTTACAATTTTGTTTAAGGCCTCAAATCTGTTCTTCTTTTAGGCCATAAGTGCCCTGTCCACTGATACTCAGTTGACACTGAGTTTTCTCAGATTTTGTGCAAGGTGCACAGGGGTCATGTGAGCTCACCCAGGTCTGAGTTTTGGTGTATTTGATCTTAGCCAGGTCTAAGATAGGTTCCAATTTTTAGTTTTCAGTTTTAGCTTCTTTTGAAGCTTGTGCTTTGGTCTAAACTTGGTACCCTAGATTCTGTTTTAGCATATTAAGTCAAAAGCCAAATCTGTTGTAATTGCAAATCAGTAGCTTTAGCTTGTTGTTCTTAGTTACATTTCAGTACTCATAGCATATTTAGACATCTGTAATCAGTTGGTGCTTGTTGTGTCACTTTAGCTTATTCAAGTGCTTATTTCAATAAGCACTTGTAAATCAGTTCTTAATTTCTCCACACAAGCCTATGTTTTTCCATTTTTCTTAGCTTCCTTATATTATTTTAGAGTTTTCCTGAAATTTTCAGATTTTTCTAAGCTTGTTTGCTATTTTTCTTAATTTAAATCACTTTTTAGCACTTTTTAATTAGCTTTAAATACAATTAATTAAGAAAAGCTTCAAAAAAATAGTTTTTCAATTTTCTTAAGTTTAGATAAATATAAAAAGAGAAAAAAATATTTTTCTAGATTTTTCTTAGTTAAATTTGTATTTTTAAATAATTTAAATAGTTTTAAATAGTATTTAATTCATAGAAAATAGAAAAATAATCAGAAAAATGCAAAAATAGTTTTGAAAATTCTCTTTTGATATTTTAGACTTTTCCATTTCATAATTTTATTTTCCTAGCTTTATTTCCTAATTTCTTGTATTTTAGGTAATTATTTAATAGTTAAAAATAGTTTTTAATTAATAATAATTAGATAATTAGTTATAAAAATAATTTTCTTTTTCTATAAATTTTCTTATATAATTAGGATTGTAAAAATGTATTTTTCATATTTGTAAATCTTTTATCCCTTTTATTTTCACGTTTTATTTTGTACGTTTACGTAGTTTTTAATTTAAACGTAAGTTTTCAGTTTTAAACGTTCATCACTTTAAATATAGTGATAGCGTTTATTTAATATCTTTTATCTTTTTAATTTCCTTTAATTTGTATTTAAGCCATTGTTATTTGTTGGCTTTTCCGTAGTTATAATATCATTAAATCCTCTTTTCCGTTCAAATCTCCCGATCACTATACGTTTGATAATCCATTGCATAGCTCGCTGGGACATAACGACCCGGGGAAACACTATACTCCCCAGATCTTCATTGAGTTCGTTCCTGAGCCGTTTTAAGCTTGTTACGGTCTGCCATTCACAAGTGGCAGGCTTGAGTGATAAAGCTTGACTGTTCTGGAGCGCATCAAATTTTTGGCGCCGCTGCCGGGGAGCTGTGCTGATTATCTTCCGTTTAGCAGATTAGTGATTTGGATATTCACTCCTTGTTTATACCATCTGTATGTGTTTATATTTTCTTTTAAAAATCAAAAACCCAAAAAGATTTTCATTCTTTGTTTTTTCAAAATGTTTTTCAAAAATACCAAAAATATTCATCTTTACCCTCTCACATCTTTGATTCTTCATCCCTACCCCTCTGAAAACCTTTGATTCTTTCTATGTCTTATCCTCACCCTCTTGGTTGTCAATGGTGTGGTGGTCCTTATAATGGTGGCAATTGCCCCAGTTGTGGCATGGTGGAGTCAGGAAACGGGTCTGTCTATAACCAGGATCCCTATTCCTACCATAACACAACTGATTTATTCCATCAGCTACCGCACTGTGAGACTCAGCAGTTTTACTGTTGTGAGTACTGTGGTGGTTCACATTCCAGTTCTGATTGTCAATCAGGAAACACGCTTGTCTATGAGCAGGTTCCTGATAACAATTATGACTACAACACATATGACTCACAGCCACATCAGTTTTACTGTTGTGAGTATTGTGGAGGTCCTCACTTTAGCTCTGATTGTCAAACAAGGAATCCATTTCCTTGTAACAATTACGACTCTTCGTATCATGACCAACCTCTACAGTACCAAATGAATCAGGCACCACCTCAGCCTGATCCACTTCCTCAAAATCTTCTCCTTGATCTTTTGGATTTAGTGAAAGGTTTGAAGGAAAGTAACCATTCCCAAGATAATCCAAATCAAAAATCCATGGAAGAATTGTTAGCCGAAGAGCGGGCTGCTAAAATAAATTCTCAAATTGCCTTTGAAAAATCTATTAGGGAATCAATTGCAAAAGAAAAAGCAGCCAGATCTAGCTCTCAATTTCGTTTCATTCCTGATGACGATGATGATGAAGATATCCTTGATATCCTTCAATTTTATAACGGTTCATCAGGTTCATCAGTTGAAACTCATTCCATGAAAACTCAGGGAGAAAAGACTATGATGGAATTACTAGCAGAAGAACAAATGGAAAGTATAAAACATATGTATGCTAGTCCTTCTAAACTCCTCAGTCGGTTGTTATCACACCCGATACTCCCACTCACTCTCTAAACATGGGGGATGATCTTCTTGACACTGTTCCTGAAAAGGAATCAGACGAATTTATAAAGTCGAGTGTTGAGGACCTTGTCCCAATCCCGAGAGAGTCACAGGGAACTTTTGATCATATGTGTGATTCTCTTTCCCTTCTTGAGTGTTCAAATGATCATTTTGAAACTTTCTCCGATTTTAGCGAAGATTGTGCTTCCTATGGAAACATCGAGTATGTTGAGGCATCCACACAATCTGATGCTGATCCCCTTCTTGAGGAGTTCTCCGGTGAACTCACTCATATCAATCCACTCTTTGATTTCGAAGCCAATCTGGGAGAGACTGAAAGTCTCATTGATTATGATCGTTCACTCACTTCTTACCCTAACAGTCCAATAGAGAATGTTGATCACTTTGTTCCCGAAATATTCAAAGCTACTTTCACCAATCCTCTATTTGAATTCAACTCTGAATTCACTTCAATTTCTGAGAATCCACTCTTTGATACTCAGACTGAGGATAGTGATGAGCCCACAATGGAACAAGAGTTCACAATTTCACTTCATGTGAATGATTCTCTTCATAAAGAGTTCTCCGGTGAACTCTCTCATGACATATCTCCTCCGGAACATGATCATTTCTATTTTGATCTTGAGGATGATATTAGCCCGGAGGAAGGTGTACTCTATTGTATGAGTTTGCTTATTGATGATACTACCTTCACCCTTCCTCCCGATATGTCTACATTTGAGGATGAGGAATGGATCCTGATTGTTATCAAAATCTTTCTCCCCTTCCTCAAATATCTTGTGATTTCTCTCCATCTTCACTCCTTCGGGAATGAAGACACTATCTTTGACCCCGACATTTTCATTTATCATTTGTGAGCCGGGTCTGTCTGTATATATCTCATCGGTGTGGAACTTTCACGTGCTTCAAATGTTTGTCCAAACATCTTGAATGAAAGTCCGATGGAGATTGTCTATTCCACTTACTTCCCCATGAACAAATTAATTCGGGGTCGAGTCAAGCTAGCGACTCGGGAATCAAAAACAGTAGCATGCCATATGGGTTTTCACCCATATTTCTGACTTCTTTCTATTTTCTACCACCCTAGTGTGGGGGGTGCCCACATGTTTAAAAAAAAAAAAAAAAAAATCTTCTTTCTAAATAATGGCCATAATATTTCCCTTTTTCGTTCTTTGTTTCGGCATAACCGCCGGTACTTTGAATATTGAGGGCAATATTCATTTCTAAGTGTGGGGGGGAATTCTCACGAATTTTATCATATAATTATACCGCCTAATTCCCCCGTTTTTGGCCAAATTTTTTTTGGAGTAAGTGTTTTGCACTTACTCATTTGGTTATCAGTCCGCCTTGTCTAATAAACAAAAGGATTGGCTAATCCAGAGCAAACGCTCTTGGTAAAGATAACTCAAATCCGTTGACGGCTTGCAATTTGCCCAAAATTGTATGGTATTCACCTCACCATATCCTAAAAAGTGAAGAGTTGGCTAGCCCGCAAGTTTATGGCTTGTGGTAAAGGCAGTGGAAAAACCATAATTGGTAATCAGCTGACCAAAGATAATATTGATAATTTATCTAAGAGTTGGCTAGTCCAGAAGGGTACGGCTTCTGGTAAAGACAAATCAAATCCGTTGGAAGCTGGTGGTTTGCTCAAAATCACATGGTTATCGGTGTACCATGGTTCTTACTTGAACTGAAACATTTGGCTACTCCAGAAGTAATGGCTTTTGGTAAAGAGATGCAAATCCATTATGTTTTTCTCAAAAGATTGCTAGGGACTAGCAATAGTTTAGTGTGGGGGATTGATGAGTGTGTAAATACTCATCATTTTTGGTTTATTCTGAACTGCAAATCATTTAAAAATGCTCAGAAATGCATCAAAATACTGAAAATATCTTAAAAATGCATTTTATATGTTTCAGATGCAAAATGTTCAAAATCAGATGAAAAACGAGCAAAGTTTGCATAATTGGCAGTTTCAGTCCCCCGACTTTCAGAAAATGGCAAAATCAGTCCCTAGGCATTTATTTTAAAAGAAAAGTCACCAAAGGTCCTTTTGGAAACATAAATTATCATATTTAGTCCTTTGGTGAAAATCCAAAAATATTTGAGAAATTACAGTTTAGTCCCTGAAAATCCAAAAATGGTCAAAATTAGTCCTTGGGAATTTCAAAAGTGTCAAAAATTAACCCTTGGATTATTAAAGTTTGGCAAGACCAACCCTTGACTACATCTTCATAATTTACATGTTTGGTCCCTTGAATTTCAAAAGTTACACAAGTGATCCTTGTGTTATTATTTCTATAAACCAAACCGGACCCTAGTATTTAACCCAAGCCCAAACACTAAACACCCTGGCCCAAATCTTTTACCCGGTCCGTTACCCACAACCCGACAACCCAAACCCAAGATTTAAAATAAACAAACCCGCCCCCCTATATCCTGTCTTCCCCGACAGGATTGTCTGCAACCCCCCTCCTCCAGCCACCTAAAATCACCCTACTCCACCCTTTGTCTCCCCCCACCTCACCTAACAGCCCAAATTGCATTTATTACACCTTCTCCCTTGTCCCAACTACCTTGTACCAGTTTTGGCGCCAAATTCCAAAGAACGGCCAAGATGAATTCTAGCCAATCAATGGCTTAGATTAATGCTGGGATCCACTCAGAAAGGTGAGAGAAAGAGTATGGAGCTTATAAAAAGGCAAGAGGAAGCAAGGAGAAAGGAGTTAGTTTATTTTTTCTAAAAAATATGTCGTTTTGTATTTCTTAAGTTTAAAATAGATTCTCAGTTGTTGTTTTTAGTTTCAGTGTATCAAAATACTTTGTTCGAGTTTATTGCAACTTAATTTAAGTATCAATTCAGTTCTGAGTTCAATTTCCAAATTTTATGTCACTGTTGAATTCCTTATTCTCAAAATACTTGTCAAACCTGTTAGCAGTTTAGTTGTAAGCTCAAACAAGCTCTAATAAGCTTGTTAAAGCTTTGTTTAAGCTTACATTTACATCTCATACAACTTTGGACATTGGTCAACGAAAGTCAAACTTGGAGCAAAATGGGTGCAGAATTGGAATGGGTTGATGCAGTGATGGAAATGGGTTAGTTTAGAGCTCATTGGGTTGGATTTGATAGGTTAGTGGTCCTTGGGTTCACAGTTTCAAGCCATAGTGGCTCAGGACACTTTGTAAGTCATTCTCAAGTTGTTTGCTAAATCTGTCTTTGTAGCTATAACAAGTATCAAACCAGTTTAAGTAGCTGTAATTAGGATATTTAGAATTAGTTTGATCATTAGTGTTAATTGGATCAGTGTTTTGATCAGTCTCTATTGCATAACAGTTTATAAAGGGGTGTTTGGTTCTGCTGATCTCCCTGTCTTTTAGTCTTATTCAGTAGCTAGAATTTGTTGGTTAAAGTTTGTTTAGCTCATTTAAGTTAGTATCAATCAATATTTGGTGCCTGCTAGTTCAAAAAGTCAAAGTTTCCTTTGAATCTGTCTCACTTGTCCACTGTTGTAGTTTTTGATTTGCAGATCATCATTTTGTGTTTAAAAATCATTAAGCTTGTTTGCATTACACTTGTTCTATCATATTACATCAGTATCAAACCAAAAATTTGATCCAAAGTTCATTATAGTCAAAGTTCTTCATTCTTGTCAAAAGTCAAAAGTGTGTAAAATATGTTTTGGGCTCACATAGGAGGAATTTTCATGAGTTCAATATTGAGTTACATCAAGTGGGATTTGGCATTTTAAAAAGCTCAACTGGTCTTGTTACTTATAAGCATTTTTGTGGAATTTTACAATTTTGTTTAAGGCCTCAAATCTGTTCTTCTTTTAGGCCATAAGTGCCCTGTCCACTGATACTCAGTTGACACTGAGTTTTCTCAGATTTTGTGCAAGGTGCACAGGGGTCATGTGAGCTCACCCAGGTCTGAGTTTTGGTGTATTTGATCTTAGCCAGGTCTAAGATATGTTTGGAGGTTCCCGCAATTTTAGTTTTCAGCTTTTAGCTTTTGAAGCTTGTGCTTTGGTCTAAACTTGGTACCCTAGATTCTGTTTTAGCATATTAAGTCAAAAGCCAAATCTGTTGTAATTGCAAATCAGTAGCTTTAGCTTGTTGTTCTTAGTTACATTTCAGTACTCATAGCATATTTAGACATCTGTAGGTTAATCGTTGGTGCTTGTTGTGTCACTTTAGCTTATTCAAGTGCTTATTTATAAGCATTTGATTCATCAGTTCTTAATTTCTCCACACAAGCCTATGTTTTTCCATTTTTCTTAGCTTCCTTATATTATTTTAGAGTTTTCCTGAAATTTTCAGATTTTTCTAAGCTTGTTTGCTATTTTTCTTAATTTAAATCACTTTTTAGCACTTTTAATTAGCTTTAAATACAATTAATTAAGAAAAGCTTCAAAAAAATAGTTTTTCAATTTTCTTAAGTTTAGATAAATATAAAAAGAGAAAAAATATTTTTCTAGATTTTTCTTAGTTAAATTTGTATTTTTAAATAATTTAAATAGTTTTAAATAGTATTTAATTCATAAAAAAGTAGAAAAATAATCAGAAAAATGCAAAAATAGTTTTGAAAATTCTCTTTTGATATTTTAGACTTTTCCATTTCATAATTTTATTTTCCTAGCTTTATTTCCTAATTTCTTGTATTTTAGGTAATTATTTAATAGTTAAAATAGTTTTTAATTAATAATAATTAGATAATTAGTTATAAAAATAATTTTCTTTTTCTATAAATTTTCTTATATAATTAGGATTGTAAAATGTATTTTCATATTTGTAAATCTTTTATCCTTTTATTTTCACGTTTATTTTGTACGTTTACGTAGTTTTTATTTAAACGTAAGTTTTCAGTTTTAAACGTTCATCACTTTAAATATAGTGATAGCGTTTATTTAATATCTTTTATCTTTTTAATTTCCTTTAATTTGTATTTAAGCCATTGTTATTTGTTGGCTTTTCCGTTCAAATCTCCCGATCACTATACGTTTGATAATCCATTGCATAGCTCGCTGGGACATAACGACCCGGGGAAACACTATACTCCCCTGATCTTCATTGAGTTCGTTCCTGAGCCGTTTTAAGCTTGTTACGGTCTGCCATTCACAAGTGGCAGGCTTGAGTGATAAAGCTTGACTGTTCTGGAGCGCATCAATAACTCACAAATACCTGATGTTTCATATAAGCTTAAAAGTTAATATGTTGTGTGTTAAGTGAAAAATTGGACTTTGAAATTTCAAAATTAACACGTTCATGTAACTTTTACATCAACTTCAAACAATTGGACAAATGTGACTTAGGACTTGTAACTAACATAAACATGTTACCATCAAACAAGTAATTAGATAATAAATCAAACTAAAACAAACACATTGTGTTTCCATATGTCTGTCTCTTTGTCTAATGACTTTCAGATCACAAAATGGCTGCAAATCAAGCAAACATCAATGCCCCAACTGAGCTCTCGATGGCAAACACATTCCCAGCTGGATAAGACCAAACAATTGGTAAGAACAATCTCCGTGTCGTCTTCAACAAATTCATATGCTCAGAATCATCTTGCAGAATTGCTGTGGACATCCTTCTACAACATCCACTCAAATTCATGCTCACAAAGTCATCCTGATGATGTAAGACATTTAAGCAGAAAAGGATGGAATACTATGCTTCGACCTTTCTGGTTAATCAACCCGGTGGGGCAGGAGGGTCAAGCAGTAGTCCTCCACTTATGGAAGATCCATTGAAAACAACTCTTACCCCATCCGATCCGGTTAATCAACCCGGTAAGGATCAGGGTGTCACTGTCACTACAACTGTTGAAATGAAGCAACCACAACAATAACTATAACAACCGCAAGAAGAATAGCATGATGAAGATGAGGAAACTTATGAAAAAGGAGATTACAATCATGATAAGGATGAAAGAGTCACTGATGATGATAATTTGGCGGCTGAAGAGGAAATGATGCGAAAAGAGGATGAAGAAGCTGCTAGAGCTGAAGAGGAAAAGTTAATGAAGGATTCAGACAACCACTTAGTTGACAATCCAATACACAAACCTCAACAGTATTCTGAACCACCTCTTGACACTTCCACCAAACCTAAATCATCATATCAATCAGCACTTCCATCATCAAAAGAAACAACTAAGTCAACAACAAAATTTGTTAAGAAGGCAACTCCATCCAATGATTCAAAAAATGGTTAAGCAGGTTATCACCACTACACAACAAACTTCACAGCCACCACCATCTGATCAACAAAGGGTTTTAGAAACCACACCACCAATGGAGAAAACCAGTAATCACTTACATACACTGGTGGTGAGGATCTTAACTCACCTGAGCCCCAACCTGAACCTCAACCGAAATTCAGATCAAGTACATTACTGCACTCCTTATTTTCATACGCATCAAATCAAAGAGCGTGTTGAAGATCTCCACCTCGGGAGTCTTACTAAAATTCTACACTTCAACGGAATCAATCAAGAATCTCAGTACAAAATCATTCATAATCTAAAGTTTGGGTTCGTCTACCGAAGTGAAAATCATCATACTTGCTTTATGGCTTTCGATGAAATTAAAAAAGTTCTATGACGTCACCCTAAATATGGTTCGAGATGGATTGGCATATCGGTTGAAGGACATTGAGTTGGGTATAATTTAGACGAAGAGATGGAATTCAAAGGATCGCAAGGATGTTCGTTGATTTATAACTAGGATTGATGAAAGGTTGATTCATCGGGATCAGATGCGACGGTTGGAAGAGCTATGTGGGAGGATGACCAAACTTTCCGATTCTGACTTTCCAACGTCCTCAGAAAGTAGCTGATCGTCTGTAATCATTGGGTACTATCTTAACTCTCTTGATTGTGATTTTTTTTGTTTGATTTATTCATAATGGTTTGTGCACACATAACAGTGTACAACCCGTACTTGTAATGAAAGGACCTTGTGGTACGCATCAGTGCTACAATCCTACAAAAGGAGCGAAAGCTTCTTACTTTTGAGTAAAACTTATCAAAACTCTCATTTTTCAAAGTTTTGCTCAAAAGAACAAGTACTTCTCCTTATGTTTTCAAAACCTCAAAAGTTAATATTACTTGTTGAGGGGGAGTACTTGCTAAAATATTTGTTCACAAATTGTTCTTCGTGGAAATCTTCCCATAAAACTCAGAATGGTCATATTTGATATCAAAATTTCATCAAAAATAACATGTATATGCCATTTTTGAGGGGGAGAAAAATTGTGTGATACAAATATGCTGTGATTGTGATTGAATCTTCGTGATAAAGACTTAACCCATGAATTGACAAGATCTGAACTGTCATACATCGAAAAGATTTGTCTTCCAAGACTTATCCGAGTAGATTGTACCTATTCGAGAAACTCTTGATAGACATGAACTTTGACGGGTTTGACAACCTTTGAGGTTTGTCCACACCTTCAAGGTAGTTATTAGAGCTAGTTGTCACCTAAAAGGCTGACAATGTAACTCTTTAACTATGCAAAGTAACCGTGTCTCGGGGAATTGTCTATCTTGAGTCGATCAATTCAAAAGTGCGCGCTCTTCTCTCACCGTGCATATTTCTGTCTAAACACTTAAGCACGTGTGGAGGGGGAGTATTTCTGCAAAATATAAAAACTCTCACAGTGGTACAAAATGTTTTTACCCATAAACAGTTTGAGAGATTTTCAAGATAATGGTTTTATGGAAACATAGGTTAGTCATGGAGTTATAAGGTGACTAAGGTTAGAAATAATCGTCCTATGATCCGCCAGAGCCGGAGGGATCTACCCAAGGACACCACCAATAGTTAGAACTTATAAGTCCTTAGGTATGATTATAAAAAGGAGAAAATAAGAATCGGAGAAAGAAGGAGTTGAAGAATTAAAAAGAAATGTAAAGAAAAGGGTGAAAAGAAATAGCCCTCCAAATGATTCAACTTAGGGCAGACACCGGGTTCAACTCATATGATACTAGTTGTCACTAGATGGCACCGGTATTGAAGATCAAAGTCGTCGTGGACCCAGTGACGCATGCACTAAACCTTCTTAGCCACTCAAGTCTCTCTCAACAGAAGCTTGTTTCATTCTCACAGGGAACCCTACGTAAACTATCGGCTTTCTCTTAGAGATTGCTGGTATTGAAGAAGGAGACCCTCTCCCTAGTCTCCGCTTAGGAAAACCAAAGCGCACTATTGAGTTTAGAGCCACGAGATTCATCAAAAGATCTCTTAGGAACACTCGACATTTCATCACTTGCCATTCATCAATAAGAACGCAAGTGATACTATTCTAGAGTCCTACACAAATCTTTGCAATCTGTCGAGAACATTTATGACGGGTTCACAACAGTGATCCTCAGTGATTGAATGGAAACTCCGCCGGGTCAACATCAAACGACACGGCAGTCACCGGTAACTCCTTGTGGGTTAAGCTTAGTGTTGTCTCAAACGGTCTCTGATCGTGGGGTGATGCTTCGGTATACCTCGCGGCTCACTGAACTGTAGATGTACTTTGGTACATTGTGTTATCCTACTTGAGGGACTCGGTTCGAAAACAACCTTTTCTAAATTAGAGATGTGTTTTCACAATATCGCGATAACACGAAGTTTGAACTTGTAAGTCGGAAATCGCTAAGGAGATTCCTTTCAGGAATAGAGTCCTGAAGATGTGGGTCATTACTTGAACTTGCTCAATGTAATGCCAACTGTCCCTTATGGGATTCGGACGGCTGATTCGCCCGACCAAGGTGAATGGAATCAAGAAATTCATCAGAAGAACAATCGTAGTGGTTAACTCTCTAAGAAACGACCATAGTAATCGATTGGTGTTTATCACTAACCCATTCTTATGTTTTCTTCTTATGGATGCTCCTGGGAGATGATCGTGCAGATTCTCCACATGCTCATACCAACAACAACACAAATTGAAGTTCTCTCGAAAGGCAACACAAAAGTCGAAATGATTCTTCATCAAAGCCAAAGAATCTACAAAGTTTAAAGACTATAGAGAACTGCATCAATCATGAAATCCAATGTCAATGAGCGTGTGAGCATGTTGGAGAAGAACGTGGAGACACCTGAACAACGAAGCGGACCTGATGCAGATTACCTCAATGTAACATCACCATATCCACACCAGAACAAAGAACAAAGAACAAAGAACAAAGATAAATGAAGACGTCAAAGCTGAAAACTTCAAAGAAAACAAGATCCTCACACTGGGGAGATTGTTGGAATCAAGGCAATTCTTTTCACAAGAAAGAAGAATGTTAGAAGACGTCAAAGCAACTATTACATCAGCACCAATAGCGTTTAAAGATTACTTAAGTCATTAATTACCAACACTTAGGGAGAGATTATTGGAATCACTCCTAAACTATATTTCAAGTGTTTGTAATTAACTTGTAATAGGTTACTTAATTAGGCTTTTATGTTTGTAGTAAAGGCAAGGCTTATGTTGAAAGCCCATAAGCCTTGGCCCAAGCCCATAAGAAAGGAAGGGACTAGAAGTGTTGCCCTAGTCCCCTTCCCTTATATAAGCTATTGTAAACCTTCACTTGAAGGTTGGTTGTTCATTTTACACATATATCCTACGCATAAACTTTCTCTACATTCATACGTGTGTGTGTGTGTGTGTGTTTGTTCATCCGATCTATATCTTCTCTATTTCTATCATATTGATGCTTGTGTTACAATATGGTGACCTAACATGGGCATTTCAAACATTGTCTTGTTCATCAGCTCGATGTCAAGAATTCATTTTTACATGAGGATTTATCTGATACTTTTTATATGCATCAGCCACCTAGTTTTAAGGACCCTCAATGTTCTCATCATGTTTTTTTATTTCATAGATATATTTATGGTCTTAACTAGGCTCTCGGGCTTGGTTTCAACATTTTCATGCATATATTACCCGTGTTGGTTTTGTCATAGCCGCTGCGTCTCATCTTTATTTATCTATGAATAGGGGAATGACACTGCTTACTTGATTTCACATGTGGATAATATTGTTTTGAGAACTTCATCTACTGATTTATTACAATGGATCATTGCTTCATTACATCAGGGGTTTTCTATGACTATCCTTGGTTCTCTTAATTATTTTCTTTGTATCTCTGTTACGCGTACTCCGCCTGGGATGTTTTTGTCCCAACGTAAGTATGCGGTTGAGATTCTTGAGAGGGCTCATATGGTTTGTTGTAACCCATGTTGGACACCTGTTAATACTGAGTCTAAGTTAAGGGATGATGGTGAATCTGTGTTTGATCCAACCTTGTATCGTAGTCTTGCAGATGCTCTGCAATATCTTACTTTCACTCGTCCGGGTATTTTTATGATGTTTATCAGGTTTGTCTCTATATGATTGATCCACAAGAGCCTTATTTTTTGACTCTTAATCGGATTTTGCATTATGTTCATGGTACATTAGACTATTGGTTGAAGTTATATTCCTTGTCTACCAAATCTTTGATTGCTTACTTAGATGCGGAGTGGGCTGGTTGTCCTATATGTTTGATCTATGAGAGCCTCATTTTTCGACTCTTAAGAGGATTTGCGTTTTCTTGGTACATTAGACTATGGGTTGCAGTCAAGGTTGTAAAAATCATGAATTGGTAGTCGGGCGGTCAACCACCTTGTAGGGATAGGCGGGAGTAATCAGATTGGTATTTCGTGCAAGTTTTGGGTATTTCTAGAGACTAAACTAAAATTCTTAACTGATTCTAAGCCTATTATGTTCTCAAACCTCAATAAAAGTCACCAATTATGATGATGAGGTCCATTGTGCGTTATAAGTAAAATAAAAGATCCCCAGATTAAGTAGAATGCCTAAATTAATATTTTTTTTAAAGTTGACCGATTAAGACGATTTGTCCGATTAGTCCAATTTTTGACCGAGTAGTCCGATTAGGCGATTTTTGACCGATTAGTGGCCGATTTTTTTACCAGACTGATTTTTCCCCCGATTTTTAAAAATCAACAAGGTAGAAGGCCGATTACCTAGTAATCGCCGATTAATCGGCCGAGTTGGCTGATTTTTGCAACACTACTTGCCATTATATTCCTCATCTTTCACATCTTTGATTGCTTACTTAGATGCGGGCTGGGTTGGTTGTCTTACTACTCGCAACTCAACTTCAAGGAAATGTGTATTTCTTGGCAACAACTTGCTCTCTTGGTATTTTAAGCGTCAACTGACGCTTTCTCAGTATAGTGTTGAGGCTGAGTATCGTGGTGTTGTTGAGTCTTGCTGGTTGCGGAATTTATCATGTGAGCTGCACACTCCTTTATTTTCAGCTACTTTGGTGTATTGTGATAATGTTAGTTTCATTTAATTGTCGTCTAACCTGGTTCAACACCAAAACGCGAAACACATTGAGATTGATATACATTTTGTTCATGATTTGGTTGCTTCTAGTCAAGTTTGGGTTTTTCATGTACCTTCTCGCTATAAGTATGCCAACATTCTCACTAAAGGGCTTCCTACTGTGCTGTTTGAAGAAATTTGATCCAATTTGAGCATTTGTTCTATTCTTGATCCAACTGTGGGGCTGTTAGTTTGTTTTATTTGTTAGTTGGTTTTATTATGTCTAGGCCGATTGTATTGTTATTGGGAAACCTATATAATATTTATTTTGTATCGTAACATTTATTCTAATTAAAAAAATTATTCACTGCAACAGTTCCATGATTTTTCATCAGAAACCATTTACATAAGTTTGATGGGCATTTATTAATACCATGGTTAACAAAAGATCACTATTGGAACTACATAAAAAAATTTGAAGCCAACTATTTATCTATTAGTTGTGTAGCAAAAAACATGGGCGTCTCGCAAAATGGAAATGAAGGTTATTTTTATGATTCTAATGCTCTCTGGTGTAAAGTCATCTTAGAAATTCATGGCTCGAAAAGAGGTTTTGATGTAAGTGATATGTCTTCTGCTAAATTTGGTGTTTGGGTTTTAGTCATCAAATGTAGCTCATTTAAGAATCTTTTTGTTATTGATCTTAGGGAGATTATGATGAGAAAAATCTGTAATGGTACAAACATTCTTTTTTGTCTTGATAATCGGATTAAAAGTTGTGGCCCTTTAAAAGATCGATATCCTCGCATGTTCGCTTTAGAGCAGTTAAGACTTGTTTAATGGCTGAGCGATGGGCTTTCTCTAACGGGGCTTGGGCTGCTAATTGGGCTTGACTCAAGCAGCCACAGGGCGATCTCTGGGCGATATTACCTTCATTTCTTAACCTTATAGATGGTGTCGTTATTGATGCTTCTAAGGATGATGAATAGTTATGGAACATCGAAAATTCAAGTAAATTTTTGGCTAAATCTTTATGTTCCCTTATTCAAAAAAAGATGTTGGACACTGTTAGGATCACTCCTAAAACATAAATATGATGACATTACGGGAATTACATTAGTTTTATTAAAAGTCACATATGCAGAGACTAGAACTGCCAATAGTGTAAAGATATGCATATGTTGGCCTATATAAACCCTACCAGACTTCACTAGGAGGGTGTAGCTTGGTAGGGTATTGTATTATCATCTATTTCATTCATCAATAGTACCCTATCTTTTCCTTTTTTCTCAACTCCACCTCACTTCAATGGTTGTCTCACCATATGAGCTACCCCGACCACCCGAGTCACGAAAATCAAGCTAATATATGATACTACCAGTGGCATCAGAGCCTCGTTTAATATTAGTTTGATTTTTGTTATTGTATCAATCTATCACTTTTTCAATTTCTGTTCTTACTGTTTATAATAGTTTGTGTCTTGTATTTTGGTCAAAACTGGGTTTGGTAGCATTTTTAATAGCTGTTAAAATTATTACCAGATTTGGTTGTATTTCTTTCGTCATTACAATCTCATCATATACAAAAAAACAATAAAAAAATCCTCGCAGATCTAAAAAAAATACCAAAAATAGTCCATTACTAAACCTAATCCCATATCCTCAAACTCCATCTCATTCAACAACTACAAGACTCGAAACTTAAAAGGAAATATCTAATGATCTATGTTTTTCTTTTTGTGTATTACAAAATCCTTTCAGACCTCAAAGTCCAAAAGCACGATCGATCTATGAGAAGCTTTACTTCTTTTATGTATTCGAAACTAGCAAGATAAGAGGTATCACAATTATGTTATTTTCTTTCCTACATTCGTTAAAAAAACCAAAAACAAAACGAAACAGGTATGTAGAACCTACCCGAGACCCTCCAAAGGATTTTGAAACCATTAACATGCTTTCTTGATTCGTATTGAACCGCAAATGAAAACAAGGTCATGGCACGGTGGTTTGTTTATGTCTATGATGAGTTGAGGTGTTGATGGTTTATATGAGTCGATGATGGAGATGTAGATGGAGATTATGAGATGAATTAGTTTGTGATGGATTTGATTAGAAGTTTAGAGAGAGAGGAAATGAAAGAGTGTTTTAGGGTTAGTATAAGGTATACCGGGTATAATACTCTTTGCGATAAGAAAATCAATCGTATAATGGGCCAGAATAATAGTGGACTGGACTGGGTTTAGTGATTGGTTAGGCTAGATCCGAAAGGTGTTGAGCTATTGTTATAATAGTTTTAGTTTGTATTAATTAGGATTGTTGTCGGGTTAAAGGCTATCTGTATTTTACTACATGGGCTGAAATAATTTTACTATCCGAAAAGTAGCATAATTGTAGCATATTGGTTTTCACAAACACATAATCAAACATTAACAAGGGGCGTATAGAATGAGGTTTAGAAGGAGAAAGTGGAAGAGAGTTGGGAACTTAGTGAGACAAAGAAAAATGATATTATGAAAAGCTCCAACCCTTTGCCTAGGCAAAGGGTATTTATAGGTTCTTACAAGACACGCCTCATACGGGCTGTGGATCAGGTATACAGTGGGTAAAGACCCGTCCGTCCTCCACGGTGTTACTTAAAAAACTTCTTACTAACAGTAAATAGCTACGACTACGAGCTTTCTAACGAATACATATACTTCAGGTGACCGACTCTTTAACTACAGGATTTTCTAAATCATAACAATCTCCCCCTAAGGGAGGTTACCTCAATTACATCAATTACAAACAGATATTACATTTTAGTGTTCTTGGATTCTTGATTAAGTTATTTGCTTCGTAGCCAGTAGTCTTTGATTCTTCAAGTTCCGCATGTTTGGTTCTTTCAAGTGGAGGTCTTTAACTGACCCACGTGATGATGAGTTTTGAGCCAGCATTGAGATCATCAGCCACCATAAATCTCTGACTCATCCTTTGAAGTGTTTCCATCATGTGAAGTTGTGACTTTTGGACCGACATGCTCACATTCTGGATCATGATATCTTCTCATCAGAGTTACGGAAGCTTTTGTTAATTCATGATATTTGCAGCAGCGTAGCAGAAGCATGGAGTGAAAATATCAGAGTAACTTGATGAAGATATGCACTTATAATGATTTCTTTGAGATGCATGTGATGTGTGATCATGCGGCTATGGATTGACGCCCCAATTCTGATCAGCTGAAACCGTCAGGTATTCCTGCAAACAACAGTTAGCAATAAAGAGCACGAAAGTGTCTTTGATCACTTTCGTTGAATAGGTTGCAAGAACCACGGTTCCCCGTTGATCAGTACATGTATTGCCTGTGATGAGGTATAATTCCGAAGAATCTCCTTGATAGGGTTTCGCAGCTGCTCTAGCCGTTCTCAAACAGGAACGTCTCAAAGAAGACAACACGGAGTGAGTGAACCAACAAATTGAGATTCGCTGATTGAATAAAATGATTTGAAAAACAATCGTGTATTGCTTAATGGAACGAATTTTTACAATACAACGAAGGTTTTATAAGAAAAATCAATTTTCAATCATAAATACCTTTTTAATTTGAAAACTTACTACATAATCGATGTGCTAGAGAAATGATTTTGAGCACAACGACTGGTTTTTCAAAGGTATCCGTCAATCCATTTCCTGAACCAGGATTGATTCAATAGTGAATCGCCTCATCGTTTATGTCCAGTTGTCACATGATTGATCTATTGAATAGATCTCACATGCCACCCACCAAGATCTTGTTTGATGTTGGCTCTAGAAGGCTTTCCATCTTCATTGTGAATATTTATATATATCACTCGGATGTTCTGGCAATACCACAAGGATAATGCGTAGGACTCTTAGAATATATTCTTACTTTCCACATTGTGTGAAACAGCAAGTATTCATTAATTGTGTGTCCTAATGAGATTAATTGATGATCTATTGGCTCTAGACTCAATAGTGCACATTTGGTTCCTATGCCGGAGACTAGGGAGAGGGTCTCCTTCTTCAATATCAACAATCTCTAGGAGATAGTCGATAGATTACGTAGGTTCCCTGAGAGAATGAAACAAGTCCTTTTAAGAGGAACTTGAGTAGCTTGGGAAGTTTAGGTGCAGTGCGTCCTCTGGGTCCATGACGTTTTGTCTTCAATACCGGCGTTACCTTAGTAACAACCAGTAGCATATGAATTGAACCCGGTTTCTGCCCTAAGGTTGAATTATTGGAGGGCTATTTCTTTTCACCCTTTTCTCATTTCATTTCTTTTTCATTCTTCAACCCCTTCAGTGCTTACCGAGACTTCATTACTAGAACCTTGTTGGGTTTGTTCCAGTACTAGCTCTGTCTCAGTCGGCACTCTTCCCATTTCTCATTTTTCTCCTTTTTTCATTATACCTAAGGACTCTACACTATCTAGTGGATTGTCCCTGGGTAGATCCCTCCGGCTCTGGCGGGATCATGGGAACGAATACCTAACCTAACCATCCTTATATCTTCGTGCATAAAGTAAATTTGGTCGGTCTTTAGGTATTGTTCATTCTGCCTCGAAATCAATTGAAAACCATTTGAAAATCAATCAAGGTACTTGTGATGTAAAATCAAAGCATTTTGTACCTTAATTGTTTTTGATATTTTAGAAAAGCTCCCCCTCAACATGTGCTTCATTCGAAGTTGTTTTAGCACATGGAGGCAAGAGGACTTTGAAATCTTAGATTAAGAATGAGAAATTCAATCTTTGATTAACTATTTTCTAAAAATATCATCATCACTTACCCTATCAAATCAAGTATTTTAAGTACTTTGTACAAAATATTTTGGGAAGGATGAGGTTTTCATTTGATCGCTCCCCCTCAATATGTGCATCGATATTCAAAAGAGTTTTGCACATATTAGAGGGAACCTGCACTTTGAGATAAATCAATCACGTTTCAATCCATTTTGGTTTCAGATGGGTGCTCCCCCTTAACATGTGCATGAAATTTTGAAATCGTTTGGCACATGTATGGAGGAGGGCTTGCTATTACATTACCATAACCACTTATCGAATTTTCAGTTTAAATCCAATTTAAATAAAAAATTCTCTCCCGATCACACTTTTCAAACCCTTTGAGATTTGTGATCTCTATTGATTTAAATTGATTTTGAAAGATTATGAGGAGAATTGTGACTTTCTTTTGAAAACATTTAAATTGATAAGGATCAGAGTATGAGACTTTAAACCCCATTGTTTAAAACATGCTTAATGATCTTATGAAAACACAATCTTGGTCTGGATCCAATTGTATAAAACATTGTTCTTTATGATTATCCAAAATTAGACCTTGAACATTTACGTGCCAATTGTTTGAAAAATATCCTTTTTGATATGTTTGAAATCACTCTCCCCCTCAATCAATGACGTAAGTTGTTGATTGAGTGATATATATGTTGACAGATGATAAATCCAAGTGATTTTCAAAATAAAGATTGAGATATTTTCAAAGCAATTTTGTTTTCATTAGATGACAAATATTTTTCAGAAGAATCTTTAGAAGGAAAAATATTTGGTTGGAAATATTTGTCTTTTTGGCGACAAATATTCCATATAAAAATTTTGTTTTTAGAATCAGAGAGTGAGGTTTTAAAATTGGATGAAGCATAGCTCTGTTCTTTCTTTAAAACGGGTTACTGACTGAAATGACAATAAACCATCATTTTTCTCCATCTTAGTTTTTTTAATTATATATTACAACTGGTCGAACCTCATCTAAAGACCCGTGTAATTCTTCGAATGACAAATCTAAGTCCGTAGATGTTATCGAAACCAGATAACATGATATAAAAAATATTTTTGGACTTTTTCAAAATTTTCTGATTTTTATGGATTTTGAAATTTTATATTTTTCTATTTTCTTTTTGTGGGTTTTATACTTTTGTATTTTTCTTTTTGATAATATATGTACAAAGAATAGATGAAGAAACGCCTTTACTCCTCTTCTTCCTCTTGAAGACGTTTGAGTGTCTCTGGTTGTAGACTCTTTAGTCCAAGTCGTGGGAGGATGAACTCGAAACGTTCTCTAGGAAGAGCTTTAGTGAAGATGTCTGCCAGCTGATATTCAGTTCTCACAAAATATAGTTCCACCACACCTTTCTCCACTTGTTCCCTGATGAAATGATGTCGAATGTCGATATGCTTTGCTCTTGAATGTTGAACATTGTTGCAGCAGAGAGCAATGGCACTTTTGTTATCACAATACAAAGGGACTTTGTTGAATTCAAATCCATAGTCAGATAATTGTGATCTCATCCATAGGATTTGAGCACAACAGGATGACATGGCTATATATTCCGCCTCTGTAGAGGATATAGACGTACTCATTTGTTTCTTTGAAGACCAGTGATAAGGTTTTAAAATGTACCTTTTTGAGGGGTCGTTTAAGCCCTTATTTGATCACTTTTGTATCCGTTATTACTTAATATCGTTCCTTTTCACTTTTTAGGTATCTTGAAGGCAAATTGCTGAAATGACACTTATTCAGACGAAAAGGCGCGAATATACGTAGAAAATGGCCAAAGTCAAGAATCGAGACACTCAAGCTGCTGAAACTGAAGGGGACGGCGTCAGGTTATACTTGTGACGCCGTCGGAACAAATTTTGTGACGACTAAGTAGCCAAATTGCTTATTTACAAGTGACGGCATCAGGTTTTAAAAGAGTAGGGCGTCGCAGCTCAGACGGCCTAGATTTGATCCAGACGCCGTCAGAGACTAAAGGCGACGACGTCACGGGCATAAGGTGACGCCGTCACAAGCTGCAACATGCGCGCGAAGTAGCTGATACTGTTTTGGCCATAACTTTTGCATACGAACTCGGATTTAGGTGATTCAAAAGCCCACGCGACCGGAACGAGAAAATCTACAGTTTGGTGAAAAATTCTTTGTGACGCCATCACTCTTTAGGTGTGAAGCCGTCACTCTTTTCCGACAGAAAATCTGCTTATAAATAGAACATTATAACTTTACTTTTTGTAGGCTCTAAACCCTAACTCCGATTCCAGGGCTTAAATAGGTGTTTTTCCAGCAACTTTGAAGGTTTCAATCACTCCAAAAACATCTTGTAATGGTTTGTTGATTATATCTTAATACATATATCCAATTTATCATTATGTCTATCCTATGTTTGATTGATTGTGTGTATGCTTGCATGTTTACCATGTCCGGCTAATTTACTTGTGTGTTTGCTTAGGGAATATGAAACTTAATTATTGAATATTGATTGGTTGTCTCTTACCTTAATTGTTAATGATCTAGTATTGTGATAGGTCATCCGTTGTGTAGTTAATGCTTGATTAATCTTTGTGAACCTTAGCTTATAGTACCTAGAGTCATTGTAGGCTAAACCATCCGAAGAGTACCTTAGAGTTAAAGTTTATAAATCCTAGAGATTTTGTAGTCATTAACCTTTGGTAGTTTTAAAGAGATAGGGATAAACGCATACCTTACGACCTTAGACACACAACGCGATTAAGAATAAGGACGTGACAATTCAACCATCAATAGGAGATAATTAAGGAGTAATAAAACCTAAGTAAACACATCTTTAAATCATCATATGAGCACACAATAATTAGACATAGACTACATACACCTTAGTTTAGATAATTAGATAAGTAGAGTAATCGGTAGAAATACCAACCCCCCCAAATCCAAACCCCGAGATTCGTGCCTTTCCATTTCCTAAAAAACATAAAAAGATAAAATATAATCTTCCTCAACCCCAACCTTAGCGTAGTAACTTCTCACTAGCATTCCTATTCCCCTAGAGAACGATATCAATTCCCGTGGCTTACCCTAATACTACACTACAACGATTAGGTTCGCTGCCTAGGGTGTTGAAAAACTTGCTCGACGAAAAGGAAGTTCCTTTGACCCGGAACGACGCGTGTAGCGTTATCAAGTTTTTTTGCCTCTGCCGGGGAATAGAATAGCTAGTTAGGAGTCCACCTCGTTTAGGTTTCCTTGCTTGATTCCTATCAAGTAAGCTTTTTTCCCATTTTTAGCTTTCTCGTAGTCTATCCCCCTTCTTCGTGACCTTTGTTAGTAACTCCATCACTTTTCATCATGGAAGGTGATAACCAACCACCATTCATTAACCTACCACCAAATGACCCTCCAAGAGGCCGTACTCTTGGTGAATACTCGAGACCAAGCCACCTAGGCTATAGGAACACCATTGAGCTTCCCGACCAAGCCCAAACTACGGCCCTGCGATCCGACACCATCCGGTTGGTGCAAAACGGATGTGCATTCCATGGACTTCGTTCCGAAGATCCTAATCAGCATCTTAAGGATTTCCTTAAAATTTTCGATTCGATCAACCTCGATGCTACTACTCGGGAGACCACGCGTCTGCGTCTCTTCCAATTTTCTCTACGGGACCAAGCTAGTAATTGGCTTGAGCGACTTCCCGCCGGCTCCATCTCAAGTTGGGATGATCTCACCTCTCGCTTCCTTGCTCAATTTTTCCCACCGGGGAGAACCACTAAGCTTAGGAATGATATCTTGGTGTTCCAACAACGTCAAGGTGAATCTCTCTACGAAGCATGGACTCGATTCAAGGACTTACTCCATAGAGTCTCTCATCACGGCATTGATCTTTGGCTTCAAGTCCAAATCTTCTACGATCATGTCAATTTCCCCACTAAGCGATCCATTGACCAAGCGGCTGGTGGAAATCTTAGTAAACTCACCGTGTAAGAATCGTGGGGTATAATAGAGGACCTTGCCCTCTATGAAAACGAATGTTAGAATGACCCCCGTGAGTTGTCCAAAACTGATAAGGCAGTCTCTTTGCCTCCTGTTGACTCACAACCTTCCAATCGTAGGATGCTTGAACTTGAAGATCAAGTCAAATTCCTAATGAGCTCCTATGAGACTCCTAAGCTCGAGCCTAATAACTTAGGAAAATCCTACAACAACCCTCCAAACACCGGAACTTTCACTAGTCTTGAGGGAATGGTGTCCAAATTCATGTCATCTCAAGAAGCTCGATTGACACAACTTGAAGCCGATTTCAAAAAAAGACAAAGCGAGATGACAACCAAGCTCGACACCCTCTTAAAAGCCTTCAATGGACAAAGGGATGAAATACAGGAAAAAATGGCGGAGATGAAGGACTTAGCGAAAGAGTACACTAAAACGAAGATTCCCGAGAAGGTGCTAGTGAGGAATGATGAGCACGCCACCCCCACTTTGTCTGTTAACGCCATTTCCATTGCTTCCGATGAGGATGGAGCAGTTGAGAAGAAGGATCCTGAGAGCAGCAAGGATAGTAAGGATAAGAATGAGGCTCGGACTGATGATGAACCCAAATTGATCAAGCATTACCTTAAGCATGAGATCAATAAGAAAACAATCATTAACCAAGTGAAAAACTTTAGGTGCAATGATGTTCTTAGGAAAGCCCTCTTAGGTGAAATAGGAGAGGAAGAGTATGACACCATGCCTATTGGACCTATGTATGAGTCAATTCTGAGAAAGCCAGTAACTAAGAAGCAAGAGATCTCTGGGAACTTTGTAATTCCATGTAGCATAGGTGACTTAGAGAACCTAAATGCCTTGGCCGACCAGGGATCCAATGTAAACATAATGCCGCTATTAGTCTATAATAAGTTGACTAAAGAGGAACCGACCAAGACCAATCTTAGACTTTCCTTAGCAAATCATTCATATGTTTATCCCATAGGAATAGCGGAGGATGTCTTAATTGAGGTTGCCAATATTGTCTATCCGGTGGACTTCGCAATTGTAGACATTGAGGAAGATAAAAACCTGCCATTAATCCTGGGAACACCTTTCCTGACCACCGCCAAGGCAACCATCAAATGCGGTGAAGGGATTATGATACTCAAAAGTGGAAAAGAACAAGTTAGGATACCTATTGTTCCGAGATATCCTTTGAAGATTATGGATAAGGTAAAAGATATGATTTCGCAGGTGTCCAATAATGCCGTTAAGAAGAAAATGGCTGAATGGGAAAAGGGGCTTAGAGAATTCATGGTTCAAGGTTTAAATGCGACATTGTGGAAACGTGATAAAAAGTTAGGATATAACTATACCACAATACCACAAACTCAAAAGAACCCTAAGGAATTTTTGAATGGAGAAAAGGTGATTTTGTATAAATCAAGAATAAAATCATTATGGGGAAGGAATAAGCCAAGATGGTTTGGACCTTATACGGTGAAAGAAACTAATCAAAAAAATAAAACCGTTATCATAATAGACGATGTTGGAAGAGAATTCACGGTGATCATACAACGTCTACAACCTTATGATGAAGGCTTAGTGGAAGAAAATAAGGACGGCAATGAAGTCACGTAGGGGCACGACTTCGAGTCTAGCTACAAGACTCATAAATAAAGAAAAGCGCTTCGTGGAAGGCAACCCATGCTAAATTGTTTGCTTGTTTGTGTATCATATATCTTTTCATTAATTGTTTATTCTCATGTTTGAATTTGTGAAAATGCTTTATTTTTTCTTTAACCTCGTCTTAATTACATATAAAGGTATTTTACAAAAGGGATAAGTGTAGGGAGGATTACACACGTTTTAAAAAGAACGTGAACATGAGAATTACAATTCTTGAAAAAGATATATATGTGTGTTTGTTAGAGTCAAATGCTTGTATCGAGTCATAATTGATGTTTTGCAGGAATTTTTCCAGATTCTAAAGATGTAAATTTTCCAGAATTTTTCTAGAAAATCGCAGACCAGTTTCTGTCAGGATAACCTGACGGCGTCAGGATCGCAACCTGGCGGCGTCAGGAGGAGCAGAAACAACTTATCTTACTTTCTCTCGTTTTCTGTGATACTTATAAATTTTTGAAATTTTCCAGGTCTTAATTTTCTAGAAAATCTGCAAACATCCATTCCACAAGCATTATATCTTATTTAAGTCTGGAACTACATCTTGTTGTGATTTTTCTTTGTTTGGTTTGAAGCTTTGGGTTGTATGTTTTCTTCAAGTGTGCAGCTTTTATTTATCAAGAAGAAGATACATAAGATTGGAAGAAGCTTTTCACTCATACATTCTTCTTGAAGAAAGATTTAACCACTACTTCACACGGATCCTACCGAGCTAATCAGGGGAGTACTAGTTTCTTTCATTTTTAATTACCTTCCATTATCATAACTTTGATACTTTCGGGGAACATTGGGGACAGTGTTCAGTTTAAGTGTAGGGAGGGAAAATAAAACGGGAACTTTAAAACTATGTTTATCCTTGATTATTTGCTTTGTCCAATTTCATTTGCGTAATAAACCATGAGAAATATCGGTTAGGGTAATTTTGGCACCAAATTTAAAATTTTCATGACATATAGGAGTGGGCCATTAGTCTTAATAAAGCGTCTCATGGATAGGAAGTTATATGACTAGCGCAAAAACCCTTTACCACTTAATTCCACCCAAAATGTGAGGATCGCCCTTAGATTTGTAGGAATTAAAGCATGCATCTTTAATGCTTAGAGTGTGAACCGGTAGTATAATAGATTCTAGAACTTGTTTTGTGATGCATCCCAAGATCGCTAGTAAGACTACACTTGTGTAGTTAGGAATAACTAAATGATAAGAGGCATTAGGATAACCCTTGTTTGATACCCCTAATATAATTACTTCTTCCACATCGGTTGAGTAATTCCCCCATGTTGGAATTACTCCTAAACCTTTATTCAAGTGTTAGTTACTCATATGTAATAGGTAGCTTATTATGGCCTTTATGTTTGTTTAAGGTCTAGCTTATGTAGAAGGCCCATAAGCTTAGGCCCATGTCCATTAAGGAAAAGGGAAGGAGTGGGAGTGTTGCCCTAGCTCCTTGCCTATAAATACTCTTGTATAACCCTCACTTGAGGGTTGGTTGTTCAAGTTATTTTCTTTCACATACATCTACGCCTAACCGTCTTTATTATATCGTGTGTGTGTGTGTGTGAATCTTGTTCAATCGCCTCTCTATCTCTTTCATTGAAGCTTGTGTTGTAAATCTAGTGACCTAACAGTGGTATCAATCGCCAAATAGTTGGGTTAACACTTTCGTTTTTGAAGTTTTTTTGTTCGGTCTTACGCGTAAACGTGGTTAACACTTTGGATCGCTTAAAAACACGTTTTTTACACTTTTTAATCCAAGATTCTTGTACTTTCAATGTTTTAAGGTGTTAAAATAACTGTTTTTGGCAAAAAGTTTCAAACTTTATGCGTGGATCATAGTTTTTAAGCTTGTTTTTGTTCGTGGGTGTCGTTCTACGCGTAACCTGTTTAGCCGTTTTGATTCATCAAGTTTCACACTTTTGTGTTATTTTGGTGATATTGAAGCTATTCCATAACAAAAATCTGGTTTAGAAACAAATTTGGGCACAATCATTTTTACGAGTAATCTTACGCGTATCAAAACCCTAATATTACGCGTAAGTTATTCCTTGGTTTGATCTTCAGTTTCGTGGTTTACTCCGTGTTTTCTTGCTTGGATAAGCCTGAAAATACGTCGACTTTGGATATCTTTTGCACTGTGATAGTGTAAAAGATCATTTGGGATAAAACCCTAAACTTACGCATAAGCATAAAGCTTACGCGTAGAAATCCTACGCATAAGATTCATCTTACGCCTAAGCCTAGTCTTACGCATAAGGTAATCCTACGCATAAGTTTCTACGCCTAACTTTGTGTCTACGCATAACTTTAGTGTCTTTACCCTACTTATGCGTAAGCTAAATCTACGCGTAACTAGTGATTGTTACGCGTAACTTTGGTGTTTTTACGCATAAGTCCTACTTGGTTTCTTGTGATTTCTACGCCTAAGGACACTTCATCAACAAAGGTTCATTCGACTACAAAGATCCACTTTTACCAACACAAGTTTTTCAACATGTCACAACCACCATACTCTAACTATTTCCCTTACACTTATTCTCAACGTCAACAACAACTAACTCCACAACATCAACAATGGAATCAACAACAAGCAATTTATCAACAACAATTTAATCAACAACATACTCCACAACTTGGTGCAATTCCACCACCTCAAATGCTTCAACCACCACCAAGCCTTCAAGTTCAACCCTACACAAATGAATTCAATCAACATCCATCAAGGAAAACTATGAAGGAACCTACTTGGTTTGCAAAGATGTGTGAAGCTTTAAGCAGCCAACAATCAATTCATGAGGCTGGATCACTTGATAGACCTCCAATGCTCACTCCAGGAAACTACGATCAATGGGTGATAAGGTTCTTTAGGTTTTGTGATCTGAAGAAGCCACATGGAAAGTTCTTAAAGAAGGTTATCTTGGAAGGTCCATTTCAGATGCCTACTGTTATCGTACCCGCCGATCCAAATGCTAATCCACCAAGAGATGAACAATCCAACATTGCTACTGTTGCCGACCTGAATGCAGAGGAACTTCTACACTATGAAGCTGATGAACTTGCAATGCAATATATCCTCTTAGGATTACCTAACCCAATTCTTCGAAGTGTTGATGCTCAAAAGACTGCAAAGGAAATGTGGGATCATATTCATCTTCTTATGGAAGGATCTGTACTCAATCAGGAGGATTTGGAATCTAAAATTTACTTGGCTTATGAACACTTCATGATTGAACCTGGAGAGACACTAGAGTCTTATCATCATCGTTTTTCAGACATCATCAATGATTTGGATAAACACAACATCATCATGCCAAGAATTGCAGTGAATACTAAGTTCCTGAGTAGTCTTGGTCCTGAATGGGAGAAGTATGTTATTTTTCTCCGTCAAGCGAAGAATATGCATCATTCTACACATGGATTGTTGTACGATTACTTGAAGCCTCATGAAAAGGAAGTTGATAGGGAAAGGATTCTCCGTGCTCAAATTGCTCCACCGACACATCCGGAAAATCAACAACTTGCCTTATATGCTCAAAACAGTTATTCTCCTCAACCAGCAACTCAACCAACTGCTACAATCACACCATATGATCCTTCACAGCCTCAATCTCAACAAACTCAATTGGTTCCATAAAACAACAACAATGCTCAAGCACTTGTCAGTGAAGCTAATGAGGAATCTGATCCATTCGAAGCACTACAACAAGGATTTGCTATGATTGCTAATGCCTTTAGCCGTTATACCAACAAGTCCAACAACCGTATTCGTTCCTCATCTAACACAAGGAATCAAGCTGTTGTGAACAATGGACGAGTTGAAGTTCAGAATCGTGGTTATGGTCGTCAGATGGGTGGTGGTCAAGGGTTTAATGCTGTGGGTAGGAATAACAATAGAGCTCAAGTGGTGGAACAGGGAAATGCTCAAAATGGGTTGAATGGTCTTCGATGCTACAACTGCAATGAGAAGGGACATCTGGCTAATGCATGCCCAAAGCCTAGGACTAGGGGCAGTACTTATCACAAAGAGGCTCTTTTTTTAGCTCTTAAGGATGAAGCTGGTGGAACTCTCACAGACAAAGAACAGAGCTTTATGGCAAATGCAGACTCAGATGATGATATGGAGGACTTGCAGGCCAATGCAGCTGTTATGTTGATGGCTAATATGCATGAGTTACACATGAGTGACACAGGCCCAGTGTATGACACTGATGGCTTGTCTCAGGTATCCGAACAAACCATATTTATCTCTGATCTCATATCTCCGCCAACATCTGAATCCGGCAAGGCTTAGAATGTTCAAAATGAGTCGTCCACATCTCATTCCGCCGATTTTCAAATAGACCCCGTAGTTATATTTGACGATCAAGATGACCTTATGGTTTCCCTTGATACTCAAATTGACTCCGTGGTTATACTTGAGGATCTAAGTAATGATCATGTTGTGACTCACGTTGAACACACCGAACTTTTGCCTCATCCAGATTTTGCTCGTTTAATACAAGACCAACAGACCATAGTGGAAAAATGTCATGCCATTAATCAGGACTTGAAAAGCAAAAATGCACTGTTAACCAAGGATTTTGAATGTTTACAAAAGCAACTCAACTTTTTCAAAACTCAAGAAAAACGTGAAAAAGGTTTTGAAGCAGCCTTTGCCAAATCTCATCAAAATGAACAATATTTAGAGAGACAGATGCGTGATCTAGCCGCTTCGAAGAATGCTTTGTTGTCTGAAATAGAACAACTGAAACATGAACATAAAAAGCAAATTAACGCTCTCACCTTGGAAAATCAAAAAGCTAAGGCTGAGTTGTTAACTTGTCAAAAACAGTTCTCTGCATACAAAAAGCATTCAAAGAAACGAATAGATGATCATCTTGAAGAAATCATCGGCTTGCAAAACAAACTTAAAGAGTTTAAAACTGTTGTTTACAAACATGGCGAGTCGGTCACAGCTATTGAAAACTTTACTTTAAAACCCAATCCAAATGGATATGGACCGAATCTCGCTGATTACAAACCTAAGCTTTCAACCAAAGCATTCAAACCAAATCCTGAAGTTTCCAGTGCAGAATATAAAATTGATAATTCTGTTATGAATGTTGTTGAATATCATCGTCAAGAGGAATTAGATGCAGAAGACGAGAGTCGATCAAAATTAGAAAATGTTGTTTACAACAAACCTTTTAATTATAAAAAAGCGGTCACTTTCGTCACACCAACAGATTCTTCTAACACACCAAGGATTATCATAAAAACGTCTGAGTCTTCTAATGTTAATCCCAAACCATATTATGCACAAACTTATGGTCCTTTACCTTCCATCAGTGAAGTAAACTCAAAACCTGAAAATCGCAAAATTCTTCGATATTTTGACCTTTTCATGGCTGACCTCAAAACTTTACAACATGAGATAGAATATCATTCTGAAATCAAAGTTCAACATTTTCAATCGCCTCTAGCGTGAGAACAAAGAGATATTTTTCAGAAAAATCTTTTACCAAATGTTAAAAATTTGAAAAGTTGTGCATTGTCTTGGGAAAGGGACTTTCATAAGGAACTTGGATTGATGAAGGTCGTTTTCGAGAAAACAGAAACATCTATTTCTAACACTAAACGTAAAAAGAAACTGTTGAGAAAAGATGTTGATCGACTCTTGGAAGATGTAATATGTGCTGATGTCCATGATCTTGCATTTGATTATATCTCTTTCAACACATAATGTGCTGGTTGAAAATAAACGATTATCAAACGAACTTTCAAATGCAATACGTCGTCTTAATTGGTGTCAAAAAGATATTCACGATCAACAACTTGCTTTTCAACACAAAATCACCCAGTTGCGTGACAAAACTTCTGATCCAAAAATTGAGCAACTGGATGATCAAAACGTGTCTTTTAAGTGTCAAATCTCAAAATATGAACAAGAACTTGTAAAAGTTAAAAAGGAATATGGTGTCATATTTGATTTACTCAAAAAGACTCGTGATGAAGCATCAAATGAACTTGATCATTATCTTGCACACACTAAAGAAGTTATGCATTTTGCTGGAAATATTCGGTCTGAAAATCAAGATCTGATTCACACTATCTTCAAGTTAAGAGAAATGTTAGGAAAGTATGAACAACTTCCGCCTACCGTGATTAAGAGAATAGCACCAGTAACACTTAGTAATCGTGAACCTAGAATCCCTACTTCCAAATCACAAGTTGCTAACGTGCTTCCTTCTACTGAAACAGGAATAGTTGCGTCTTTTCCAAACGTCCGCACTTCACAGCCTAGGAGCACTACATCGAAGAATAGGAAGTTGCGACCTAAGAAAAGATCAATAAGGAATGCTAAAGTAGAAGAACACCCTAGGACTATGAATAAGACTCACGTTGCTTCCACTATAGATATTGCGTCTGGAAAATGTAATAGAAATAGTGACGTAACGAATACTAAACCATTAAGCACTTTTGATATTCAGTCTGATGCACCTTGTGTTATTTGTCGTAAAAGTATGAATTCTGATTGTCATGATAAATGTGTTGCTAAAGCTATCATCTCTCGTTTAAGGAATCCTAAGAACCGGAATACCTATAGGCCCACTAATCTTTCTAAGTCTGTGCTTGGTAGACCGCCCTCTTTAGATTCTCAGAAACGCTTTGCTGTCCCTGTAGCTCCAGTTTCACCTCCTAGGAATGTAGTACCACCTAGTGCATTCACTAAGACTAAAGCAAATACTAGTTGGAGATGGCAGAAATGGATATATAACACACTAGGATTTAAATGGATACCTAAAGCTATTGATGTGTGTATGTCTACAATAACTGCTCCAGAACCCTCTAACATTTTAGGTTCCACATCTACTTCTATTCCATTTGTGTCGTCTGTGTGTAATGCAGGTGATACAGATCATTCTCTGGATTGTTGATAGCGGATGTTCCCGACACATGACAGGCAACCTTAAACTGTTATCAAACTTTATTGCAAAGTTCATTGGCACTGTCAGATTCGGGAATGATCACTTCGCAGCTATCATGGGCAACGGAGACTATATCAATGGGAACATCGAAATTAGCAGGGTTTATTATGTGGAAGGCCTCGGTCACAATCTGTTTTCAGTAGGTCAGTTCTGTGATGAAGATTTGGAGGTTGCTTTCAGGGAGAAAACTTGTTTCATTCGTGATCTACAAGGAAACGACCTTATGTCTGGCTCGCGTAATTCCAGTCTTTACACTATCTCTATGCAAGACATGGTTGCTTCTTCTCCCATCTGCTTACTTTCAAAGGCAACATCAACAAAATCCTGGCTATGGCACCGTCGTCTCTCACATCTAAACTTTCAAACCATCACCAACCTTGCTCGACACAGACTAGTTGAAGGACTCCCACCATTTCGGTATTCTAAAGATCACCTTTGCTCAGCTTGTGAACAAGGCAAAAGCACTCGTGCTCATTTTCCTTCAAAGGTGGAACACAACTCTCAGCATGTGCTTCATCTTCTTCACATGGATTTGTGTGGCCCGATGCGCGTGCAAACGATCAATGGCAAACGCTACATCTTAGTAATTGTTGATGACTATTCACGCTGGACTTGGGTCTACTTTCTTCGAAGCAAAGATCAAGCTCCACAGATGATCATCACCTTTCTCACGAAAATACAAGTTCAGCTACAAAACACCGTTCGACAAATCAGAACAGACAGAGGCACTGAATTTGTTAACCAAACTCTTCGTGAATTTTATGAGAAAGTGGGAATTCAGCATCAGACATGTATTGCACGTACACCAGAACAAAACGGAGTTGTTGAAAGACGAAACCGAACGTTAGTGGAAGCTGCAAGAACAATGTTAATCAATGCTAAACTTCCAGATTACTTATGGGCAGAAGTTGTATCTACTGCATGCTATACTCAAAACCGGTCATGTATTTGGATCTCTTTGCTATCCGAATAATGATCGTGATGACTTTGGAAAGCTCAAAGCCAAAGCTGACATTGGAGTCTTTATAGGATATTGTGATAATTCTAAAGGTTTCCGAATCTGGAATCGTCGAACAAAGGAGGTTATGGAAACGATTCATGCTCATTTTGATGAACTTACGGAAATGGCTTCTGAGTATAACAGCTTGGAACCCGGTCACAACCGCTTAAACTTCCCCCAAACCCCATCATCAGCTGAAACAAGCCCTCAGCTTACTCGTCAACAAATGGAAAGGTTATTTGCTCCGCTGTTCAGTGACGATATTGATGAACGTGCTCCAGGTGTATCCGCTGTTTCCGCTGCTCAACCTGATAATAATCTTATACCTGATACACCTGCTACAACAACTACGGTTGAAGAAGCACCACCAGTTGACTCCACAACAACAGTTGAACAAACCGCTTCCAACAATGATGAACCGGCTGATGATGTTCTAAATGAACTACCCCCACCTGCAGATTTTGATCCAAACGCGTTTTTTAACCCGTTTGCTAATGAGACTGCTGCACCAGATGTCGCGGAATCTTCAACAAGCCATTTGAATCCTCAAAATCTGCACAATGTATACCAACATCAACCCTCCACACATAGATGGACAAAAGACCATCCTCTGGAAAACGTTATTGGCAACCCGAATCAACCAGTCGTTACAAGACAACGTCTTCACTCAGATGGTGAACATTGCATTTATGCACTCACTGTCTGCCAATCTGAACCTAAAAACATCAAAGACGCAATGACAAAAGACAACTGGATCGAATCCATGCAAGAAGAACTCAACCAATTCAAACGTCTTGAAGTATGGGAACTGGTTGAAAGACCAACAGGGGTCTACGTCATTGGTCTCAAATGGATTTGGAAAAACAAATTGGATGCTGAAGGAAACGTTATCAGAAACAAGTCACGTCTGGTGGCTAAGGGTTATCGTCAGGAAGAGGGTATTGACTTTGAAGAATCTTTTGCTCCGGTTGCTCGTCTTGAGGCTGTTCGGATTTTTCTGGCATTTGCGGCTCACATGAACATCACGGTCTTTCAGATGGATGTCAAAACTGCTTTTCTCAATGGACAACTGAAAGAAACGGTTTATGTCAGTCAGCCAGAAGGATTCATTGATCCAGAGTTCCCTAATCATGTCTATAAACTGAAGAAAGCTCTCTACGGTCTCAAACAAGCCCTTTGGGCATGGTATGATAAGTTATCATCTTTCTTCATTGCCAATAACTTTACCAAAGGTTCGGTCGACCCAACTCTTTTCATACAATATCACGGGGAACATATTTTAATTGTTCAAATTTATGTGGATGACATCATTTTTGGGTCAAATCATAAAAAATACTCAATCGCTTTTGCAAAACTAATGAAGAAACATTTTGAAATGTCCATGATGGGTGAACTTACGTTCTTTCTAGGACTACAAGTTCATCAATCACCCCGTGGTATTTTCTTGAGTCAGTCCAAATATGCCCTTGAATTGTTACACAAATTTGGAATGCAAACCTGTGACACCTATGCCACACCAATGGCTCATACCAAGAAGCTAGACGACGCTGATTTACATGGGAAATTGGTGGACCCTACAAAATACCGTAGTATTATTGGGTCTCTCATGTATCTAACAGCTAGTAGACCTGATATTGTCTTTGCTGTATATCTTTGCTCCCGTTATCAGTCGCGACCAACTGAAACCCACCTCTCTGAGGCTAAAAGAATCCTCCGATACATAAAGGGAACCATTAATTTGGGGATCTGGTATCCGAAGGATTCTGGTTTTGAACTAATCGCTTTTTCAGACGCTGACCACGCAGGATGCTTAGATTCACGGAAAAGTACTTCAAGAGCGTTACAATTTCTTGGTGACAAACTGGTGTCATGGCAATCGAAGAAGTAGGATTGTACATCGCTGTCCTCAACCGAAGCAGAATATGTAGCCATGTCGGCGTGTTGTGCTCAAGTCATTTGGATGAGAACACAACTCAAAGACTATGGTTACGTATTTGACAGAATCCCGATGTACTGCGACAATCGGAGTGCCATTGCGATCTCGTGCAACTCAGTTCAACATTGGAAATCAAAGCACATCGATCTTCGATATCATTTCATCAAGGATCACGTGGAACAGGGTACTGTTGAATTATATTTTGTGGGTACAGAATACCAATTGGCAGATCTTCTCACCAAAGCCTTGCCTCCCGCTAGGTTTAATGAGTTGGTCCACCGGATTGGTATGAGGTGTTTGACTCAAGAGGAATTGGATGACCTCCTAAAACAGTCTTAAAAACCTGTCAAACACCAAAATCTCTTTTGTAAATATTATTTTCAAAAACAAAATACAAAAATATAAAACCTGATAAAACAACAAAAATATTCCTCTATCTATTTTTTCTTTCAACATGGCAAGTACATTTCTTCCGTCAACACTCTAATCTTTCAAAATTCAGTATTTTTCCGATCAAGTGTTGAGGGGGAGAAAATTAACACCTAACTGTTTCAAAACATTTGTGTACTTGCATGTTACTCTATTCTGGTTGTTTCTTGTATCAATGGTGGTAAACTTTTCTGGTTCAACTGACACTCCTCGGACTAAAATTTATAACCTTTCATTATTTTCTTAAGTCGAGGGGGAGTGTCGTCAAAGTTATTTCCTAAAATCTTTTGTTTGGTAACCAAAATGGAAGTTAAATGGCCTTGGATGAAAAAGGAAAAGGTGGAGGGACCAAAACTGTCAAAAGGTTAAAGTCATTTTAATAAAAAACACCCCACCTAATTTTTCACATCACATTTATTATACACACCAAACTCATCCTACGCACAACAACCCACACCTTTGCGTTGTACTCACTTTTAGTACACGATACCCCTAGTTAACCCCTCAGAGCCTATCCTTTTCGCGGTTCTCGTGATGTTTCCGTTTTCCGGAATATCAATGAAGAGCATTGTTTACACCCCACCCCCAAATGTACACCCTAATCGCCTTAGCTTACCTTGTATGCACTCACTTTTAGTGCATTATTGTTATCACACTAAACCCTTAGTTCAATTATCTAGTTGCTTGCATAAGTTGCTAAGTCGAGTCATATCCTTTGTACACAGTTTTGGGACGATTGAGACTCATGGGAAAAGTTAAACTTTATGAAATGACGGGAAGGGAACGTTAAATTCAAATTCCCTTTATTTGCATAATAATGTACTCCAAGTGTTTTGATCTTTTCAATTCAGGTCAAATTAGTGTTAGAGTAATAAAAACTCAAGTGTAGGGATGTGCCTATAAATCCCTATCATTTTGATGTTATCGTAGAGGATGGTAGAGTAAAAGTATATGAAAAAAAATAATAAAAAAAAATCAAAAAAAATTATAGAAAAAGAGAAAAAGCAAAAAAATAGAGTGAAAAAAAAATGAAAAAACATACGGGCTACCATCCTACATCTATCTTTAAATTTATGTTTTTTTGTTTCAGTTATCTAAAGTTTAGAGTGTCGAGTCTTGGCTTAGCAAAGCCATTCTTCGCATGCTTGTAACATAAATATTTTTGACTTGTCACCACTAAATCGCTTCTCCCACCAAACCCTTTGTTTCCCTACCGTAAGCCTAACGTTACAACCCTTTAAAAGACCTCTTGGATAGTTTTTCTTAGGTGCTTACGCCAAAGCGATGGAGGTTTGATCTAGTCTCAAGCCTATGGTAATCTATGTACTAGGACCGGTTAATGAGTGTTTATCTTACATTTCCAACTTGTTATATTTCATATACACCCGAGAGATGTGAGTATCCAAACACCCCTTGTGAGGTGCTAGTATGTAATTTCCGTGCTTGTTATGACTTTTGCGGGGCTTATATGTGTTGTGGATCGTTCTAAACTAATGCTTCATGACCTCTAACTTATAAATCAATTGGCTAAAAGCATATTTGCTTGAGGACAAGCAAATAACAAGTGTAGGGATATTTGATAGGGTTTTAAAATTTACCTTTTTGAGGGGTCGTTTAAGCCCTTATTTGATCACTTTTGTATCCGTTATTACTTAATATCATTCCTTTTCACTTTTTAGGTATCTTGAAGGCAAATTGTTGGAATGACACTTATTCGGACGAAAAGGCGCGAATATACGAAGAAAATGACCAAAGTCAAGAATCGAGACACTCAAGCTGCTGAAACAGAAGGGGACGGCGTCAGGTTATACTTGTGACGCCGTCGGAACAAATTTTATGACGACTCAGTAGCCCAATTGCTTATTTACAGGTGACGGCATCAGGTTTTAAAAGAGTAGGGCGTCGCAGCTCAGACGGCCTAGATTTGATCCAGGCGGCGTCAGAGACTGAAGGCGACGGCGACACGGGCATAAGGTGATGCCGTCACAAGCTGCAACATGCGCGCGAAGTAGCTGATACAGTTTTGGCCATAACTTTTGCATACAAACTCGGATTTAGGTGATTCAAAAGCCCACGCGACCGGAACAAGAAAATCTACAGTTTGGTGAAAAATTCTTTGTGACACCGTCAATCTTTAGGTGTGATACCGTCACTCTTTGCCGACAGAAAATCTGCTTATAAATAGAACATTATAACTTCACTTTTTGTAGGCTCTAAACCCTAACTCCGATTCCAGGGCTTAGATAGGTGTTTTTCCAGCAACTTTGAAGGTTTCAATCACTCCAAAAACATCTTGTAATGGTTTGTTGATTATATCTTAATCCATATATTCAATTTATAATTATGTCTATCCTATCTTTGATTGATTGTGTGTATGCTTGCATGTTTACCATGTCCGGCTAATTTACTTGTGTGTTTGCTTAGGAAATATGAAACTTAATTATTGAATATTGATTGGTTGTCTCTTATCTTAATTGTTAATGATCTAGTATTGCGATAGGTCATCCGTTGTGTAGTTAATGCTTGATTAATCTTTGTGAACCTTAGCTTATAGTACATAGAGTCATTGTAGGCTAAACCATCCGAAGAGTACCTTAGAGTTAAAGTTTATAAATCCTAGAGATTTTGTAGTCATTGGTATATGTGAAAACATATACCTTTTTCGTTATCAAAACCGGACCAAAAAGAGCAAAAACTAGTAAATATCAGGTAAATATAGGATATATTACCCACATCGAGGCAAGAGAAGAAAATTTAAAGACTTAATTAATTAAGAGAGAAAGAAAAAAAATAGAAGAAAGAAAGGAAGAAAAAAGAATTAGCAGAAAAAATGAGCTGGACCTCTAGACACTAGACGGAATAGCGTGACAATGTCAATCAAGTATGGAGAATTTAAGGAAGTTAACCAAAACCTAGTAAATCACATCTTTAAATCATCATACGAGCCTAGAACTAAAATATCACCAATCCGAGACAATAATTACACATAGCATTTTCATTTTAGCTTTTATTTAAAACTTTGTATTATTTAGCTTATCTTCTAGCTACATACACCTTAGAAAGTTTAAAAGTGCTTATTTCTTCTTCTCATAAGCTTATAACTTATTTAGGTTTTGCTTTTTGGGTTAGCTTTTTCTATAAGTTTATCCATTAAGATACAGTTTTTATTTCACTTATTTCTATAAAAAGTTCATATAAGAGTATTGTTAAGCTTTTTTTATGTAGCGGGGTTCATGTAGATCTAGTCCTTAAATATACCCGATTCGCGTTTAATCTTCGGATGGAACCCCCCCAAAATCTTTTGTGTTTATCAAAAATTTCCATTTCCCTTGTTGGTGAATAAAGTTTTAAACTTTACTTACTAATTAGTGGTAAGATTAAGATAAATTTGAAATCATAACTTTAAAAAAGATAAAAATATAATCTTCCTATGCTTAGTGAGTAGGCTTTTTATATACTTGTTGAGTAGATTATTTCGTGATTAAGTATAAAAGTTAGAAAATATATTGGTTAGTAATTTTAAGTTACTTAGATTGAAATTGTGGTTGTTTAAGCGGGCAAAAGCCTTGAAAATAATTGGGTTTTAATTTAGATATTGATATCTCTTTATGAAAAATTGTTTTCAAAAGAAACTAATGTTGTGAGAAAATAATTATTTGTAAAGATATTAATTCATCAATAAAGCGTAGTCTTGATACTTAACTATATCACTAGCTTGCTTAGCATAATTTAGTTCGTCACTTTTAGTTGTTATCTTCCTATTCCTGTGTTTAGCTTTCTAGAAATGATATCAATTCTGCTTACCCGGTGAAATACAATACTACAGGATGATAGGTTCAATACTGCACTAGGTGTTGAAAAACTTGCTCGACTAAAAGGAAGTTCCTTTGACCCCGAACGACGCTTGTAGCGTTATCAACCAGCTTACTAACTTATCTCCCAAGAACTGAGCACCACCTGACGTGCTTCGACGTGTATCTTGACACCCTGCATGGTCTGCATCTGCATATGCTGTTAGTGACATATTGGTGTCCTTCGGATACCAAAGTCCCATGTTAATGGTTCCTTGGAGATACCGAAAGACCCTTTTAACCCCTTCAAGGTGCTTTTTGGTAAGCTTAGCCTGGTATCTAGCACACATGCATACAACGAACAGAATATCAGGTCTACTGGCTGTGAGGTACATCATGGATCCAATCATACTTCGATATTTCGTTTGATCAACCATGATCCCTGAGTGGTCCTCATCCAGTTTTATGCGCTCCACCATGGGAATATTAACAAGGTCACAAGAATCAAATCCAAATTTCTTTAGAATTTCATTAGCATATTTAGATTAATTAATGAAAATGCCTCCGGGACTTTGTGAAATTTGTAATCCCAAGAAAAATAACATTTGTCCCATCATAGACATTTGAAATTTGGAACCCATATCATTTGAAAAATGGTCACATTCATTAGGGTCGGTCGAGGCAAAAATAATATTATCAACATAAATTTGAACATGAATTAAGTGTTTGCCTGACTTTCTGGTGAACAATGTGGGATCAACTGCTCCTTTGCTGAATCCATTTGTCAATAGGAACTTTGACAGTGTATCATACCATGCCCTTGGTGCTTGCTTCAAGCCATAAAGAGCCTTCTTTAAGCGATAGACATGTGTAGGATGCTCTGGATTCACAAAACCTTCGGGTTGACTGACGTAAACTACTTTTTTGAGGTCTCCATTAAGAAAAGCAGTCTTTACATCCATCAGATAAACCACCATGTTCTTGCTAGCAGAATTAGCCAGGAAGATTCTGATAGCCTCAATTCGTGCAACCGGAGCAAATGATTCCTCAAAGTCAATACCCTCCTCTTGTCGGTATCCTTTAGCCACTAGTCTTGCCTTGTTCTTCAGAACATCACCGTGCTCATCAAGCTTTACTTTAAAGATCCACTTAATAGTAATGATCATAGCACAATTAGGAGCAGGTACTAATTCCCATACATCAAAACGATCAAACTCATGGATTTCTTCTTGCATAGCACTAAAACAACTATCCTCATACATTGCTGTTTTGACATCTTTAGGTTCAATCTTTGATAATACAGAATTGAAGAAGCACCATAAGGCATCTGTGGCAAGTTTTTTACGAGTGGATACCGGGCGAGACAGATTCCCAATAATGTTGTCCAATGGATGAACATGTGTCCATTTTCGGAGATGTTCATGTGGTTGATGATAAGGAACTGATGTAGCAGAATCTGGATCCCCTGATGAAGACGATTCAGGTGTTGGTTCAGGGGCGAATATATTTTCAAACGGTGCATCTTCTGGAGTGGCAAAAGGGTTATCTCCATCAAAGTTGGCAGTAACATTTCCATGATGTACACTCGAGGATTGAGGATTTGAGGATGATGATGAGTGATCTGCAGCAGGCGCTTCTTGAGATAGAGACACAGAAACAGTTGGATTATCTGTGTTGATTGGATTAGGAGCCGCCACTGTTGATGGTGTAGAATGAGCATTAACAAGAGGTTCATAGTATTCATCAAACATTGGATCAAACAATTTCTTCAAATCTTCTCCCGATGGAGGTACATATGGAACTGTAGGTGAGGGATTCTGTACAAGAGAAGAACTAATGGGACTACTTAATGAATGTTGAAATGCGGGTCCAGAACTAGATTGTCCAGGAGCCATTTGCTCAGACAGCTCATCGAACGTGACGTGAATAGTTTCCATGATGTCTCGGGTTCTTTTATTGTAGATTCGGTAACCCTTCCGGTTTGGTGCATAACCAACAAAAACTCCAATGTCCGCTTTAGCTCTTAACTTTCCTAAATCTTGACCATCATTTGTCGGATAGCATAAAGCACCAAATACACGAAGAAAAGAGAGATCTTGTTTTCGGTTGTGGACAAGTTCGTAAGGAGTTTTTCCATGAGTGGTGTGAATAAAGGAACGGTTTTGGGTGTAGCATGCAGTGGCAATGGCTTCCGCCAAGAGAAACATTGGAACCTTTGAGTAGATTATCATAGTCCTTGCAGCTTCGACAAGAGTTCGATTTCGTCTTTCAACTACACCGTTCTGTTGAGGAGTACGTGGAACACTTATTTGATGGCTGATTCCAATGCTTTCGTAAAACTGACTTAGTTCTTTTTTTACAAACTCAGTTCCATTGTCTATTTGTATAATCCTGATAGTTTTATTAAGTCGAACCTGCAGCTGTTTAATAAGTTTGATGATGACATATAGAGTTTCATCCTTTGACCTCAAAAACTTAACCCAAGTAAACCGAGAATAGTCATCAACCACTACTAGCACATATTTCTTCCCCTTTATGGTTTGCACTCTCATGGGTCCGCACAAATACATATGGAGAGTATGAAGAACTTCCATAATTGAGTTTGCAGGCTTGGGTTTATGGGCATATTTCTTGCTTTTTCCGAATTGGCATGCTGAAAAAAGATGATCTTTCTCATATTTTAATCTGGGCAAACCTCTTACGAGGTCCTTTCTATAAAGATCATTTATGGTTCCGAAGTTCAGATGATTGAGACGACGATGCCATAACCATGACTTTGTTTTCGAAGCCTTTGACAAAAGCAGATTGGAGAGGACTTCATCTTGTATTCGATAGAGATGGTGTAAAGATTAGTTCTACGTGTTCCCTTTAAAAGTTCAACACCATCAAGTTCTCTAACGAAGCAAGTATGTTTTCTAAAGGCCACTTCTAGATCAGAGTCACAGAATTGACCAACAGAGAAAAAATTATGACCAAGACCTACAACATAATAGACCCTGGAAATTAAATTATCACCGATAACATAATCTCCGTAACCCATAATTTCCCCAAAGTGGTCGTTCCCGAATCTAACAGTCCCGATGAATTTACTCACGAAGTTCATGAGTCGCGAGCGATCTCCAGTCATATGCTTGGAACAACCTTAGTCCAAATACCACAGAACGATTTGTACGACCTGCAGTTGAATACAGACAAGTATGGATGACTGGATAATTTGAATCCCCATGCTAGAATGGGTTCCATTTGGTTAGTAAACGAGATTGGAACACCCACATCAGAAGCAGAATCAATGATATCATTAGAGGTAGATGCAGGACTAGTAGTGACAGTAGATCTATTCAAAGTGTGTTCACTTCTTAAAGGTATAATTCTACCAGTGGGCATACATTTCCTAATGGGCATTGATCTAGATAATTTAAGGTACAATTCATTAAGATTGAATTTACGTCTAGTAGGTATCCATTGATAACCTACATAACTAAATTTTCTTCCTGTTGGTTTCCAATGTTTTTTAACCTTTTTCCACCTTGGTTTTCTGACATCCTTAACCTGTTTAGCAATTCTAACAGTTTCGACTGGAGACTTAGCAACATATTTTACTTCATTCACAACACATTCATGATAAGTACCAGAAACCAAACATTCATTACATGTTTTGCAAATCGTAGCAGAATTCGAATTAATTACAGTACGCTTATAGCTAATACTAGAATCAACACGATTCGTCTTATTAAACTCAAACTTATTGTTCTTAGGGTGGTCTTTTACTTCCTTCCCTTGATCACTCTTAGCTTGCGAGGTCCTATCTTGCTTTGTATTGCCTTGAGGCTTTGACCTGCTTGCCTTAGTGTCACTGATTATTCCTGTAGAGGGAATGATGGGAACATTAGTTGGTTTCACTATTTTTTGCATTCCTGATCTAGAAGTGCTGGGATCTGAAGTACTAGGAGGCACATCAAAGGTTACATGCTTGACTTTGGGCATAGAGCAAGGCATAACGACTCTATCTTTCTTAGTACCAAATTTAGGACATATGGTTATTAGGCATTCTAAAAGCTCCTGAGATCGTTTGGCATATAAGCATGCATCCTTAATCGCACTATCAAGTGGCTTCTCTATCTTATTCTCTTCAACAATCTCACGGAGACATTCTAGACTATCCTTAAGGTACAAAAAATATGTTTGACATGCAAGTTCATTGTTTCTAAGATGAGGTGGAATATACTTCACAGTCATAGCATATTTAGCACAAATAGGCACTTTTGGTGCAGTAGTCTCACAATTGGTGATTGGCATTTTCCCTTTTACCTGACTCTTCAGATTCTCAATTTCATTTTGTAAAGAAGTTACCTTTTCGTTGTTCTTGTCATGAGTGACTTTAATTGATTCATATAACTCTTTGAAATGCAGTTTAACCTTTTCATTTTCCGCTAGAAAGCATTCATTTTCATGTTGTAATGCATTAATGATGTTTTGAAGATGAAAATTCTGAGAATCTAAAGGAGGAGGCATTTAGGAGCCAGTCACATCATTCTTTTCACTCTTTAATTGTGAAATTTGGGTTTTCAATCTTTTGATCGTGTTACAATGAGCTCAAATCTGTTCATCACGTTTGCTAATTTCAAAAACTGCATCAAACTCAGGAGCATCCGAGGATGTCTTGGCATTTGAGGTTTTAACATTTTCTTTTAGATGTTGATATTTTAATTGCAAAGCAAGATGTTCAACTTCCAATTTAGAAAAATGTTTGACCAAGTTATCATGATCATCCCGTTCTATTTTCTCATACAATTTTGAATTTGTGGTCTCAAGCTCAATGACACGATCATGGGAAACTTTCAAGGCAACAGATTATTCATGACATTGAGAAGCAGTAATAATATAATTTGTAACATTGTAGAACACATCCTGAGCAACACATCTAGAAATCAAGTTATCATTTAAGATATGCATATTTTTCCTCTCAATTTCATTACTTTTAAGCTCACGTTCATAATCTTTGACCTCAATTTCCATTTCATTAAACACCTTTTTCATTTCTTTAATCTATGTATCTATGCCCTTTTGAAGACTTTCAAATTGTTCTTTTAGTTGTTTAAAGAAAGGCATAACCTCAGTTAAATAACACTCTTTAGTTTGCTCAAAACCCCTTTCCCCTTCAGTAATCCCTGTGGGTGTGATTCTCTTCTTATACGTTTTCTCAAAATCAACAAATAATTGGTAAACTACATATAGGCTGATTAAGGTCTTGCTTTGAGTGGGAAGAGTTCTAGGCACTAAATGCATAGATGTATTTGGGGGATACACAGTGGTTGGAGGCAATTTCCTACAAGGGGGATTCTTCTCAATAAGTTTATCAACTTTTTGCTTATCCAAATCTTTCTTCCAGAACACTTGCTCAGGGGTCAATTGAGTTTGAGGTTTAAACTTATTCAAGGCAATCCAATTTTCCTTAGTGTAATCATGGGATTTAAGCATTATATTATTCTTTATACACCAAGGATCTTTTAGTTTCTTTGCCATTTTTTCTTTCAAGGCATCTTCTAATTTTCTATCCTCTTCAGTGCCCTCTTTACATGCTGGTGTTTGTCTAGGCTTAAGAATCTCATGGCCATCATAGATTACCTTTTGAGCAGCTTTTACTTTCTTACCAACCTCAGGCTTGGGTTCCTCAACTAGATTAGTATTGTGCTCATCGCTTAACACTCTATGCTTATTGATCAAGTGAGCAGTCTGAATGGTGTTCCTTTGTACGCACAGTTTGTTTTCAAGTTTGTTTTTTAAACTTTTTAGGTTGGAAAAATCATTTAAGAGTTTTGATTCCTTAGCATTAAATTCCTGTTTAAGCACTTTTACATTCTTTTGAAGTTCTCGCTTTTACTTAACAGTTTTATTAAGCTTTTCTTGTAAGGAGTTTAACTCTTGTTTTAACATTTCTTCCCTAAAATTACTTTTTCTAATAACTGTACGTATTTGGTTATCCATCTCCTGCTCACGGGTAGTCATTCCAAATTTAGCACGCTTTTCATATATGGCAACTTGTTCCTTATAGGTATTTAATTCAGAGGCTATGGAATCATCAGGAGCACATGTAGTGTATTCATAAAAAATATAGTCATCATTGACTGCAAAAGATGCATCACTTGGTACAATTTCACTTTCATCTTGTTTCACATATTGATCATATGGGACAACATTGCTATTACCCATATTTTCAATATTTTATTCAATAATTTCAGTTGATTGTACTTTGTCGTGAATCTTTTTCCCATCAACCTCATCTTATAATTTTAATACCTCTGATATGATCGATTCCTTGGAGGGACTGGCCTGTTGTGGGGAAGGAACCTTTGGAGAAACCATTGGTGAGATACTAGCCATAAAGATAGTATGTGCAGTTGGTTCATCATCGACATCCGAGTCAAATGCATCACAATCTGCAACTTGAAATGCGTTGGGATTGTTCTAACCCATACCCTGCACTGGCTGTTCATCCACATCAGCATAATAAGTTTTGGCATTTCCCTCAGCTAGGAATAGCAATTCTCCCTCATTCAACACAGCTTCACTATCTTGAGCTTGCACCAGTAGCATTTTGTCTCTGAAGTACTCTGCATTTTGTGGACGTTTTGGAAGAGTGCAGTTCCTTGCTATGTGTCCTTCTCCACCACAGTTGTAGCACTTGATTGGTTTTCCTTGACCCTGGGCCATGTTCCTTCAACGATTCTGATTACCCACATATCCTCCACATATACCAGCATTCCCATAACCAGCACCAACCCCAACAATTCCTTGCTCATTAGGTGGAAGATAAGCATTCTGCCTTCCCTGCACATTTTGCACAAGTACCCTTCCATCTTTAACCGTAGCATGATTGTGAAGGTTAGAAGCAGTTCTGAGATGATTGTTGGTATGTGAGGTGAAGTTCAGGTTTTGCTTAACGATTAGAGCCAGTTGATTGACAAGTTGTTCCATGAATGAGTCTAAAGGTTTATAACTTGGATCTGGAATGAGTTTGTGATTACCATTCCCAGTAGGTATGACTTGTGATGCTTTAGTAGTTATTCCCACATTAGTGCAGAATGCAGTTGAATCATTTGAACAACTTGCATCACCAGTACTGGTATTAAAATTTTCCAT
>OU343224.1:75240011-75318612 GCA_910596185.1 Chrysanthemum makinoi | reverse complement strand
CTTTCTAGCAACTTGTCACTCTAGCGACTTGTCATTCTAGCGATTTGTCAACCTAGCAACTTGTCATTCAAGCGATTTGTCAAGTAAGAGATTTGAGTAGGAAGCAATTTGATACTTAAGAGTTGCGTTTTGAGTAGTGCGGTTTGTCCAGGTTGCGTTTTGACTATGCGGTTTTACCAAAAGTTGACTTTTTACGTCCAAACTTCAAACGGCCATAACTTTTGATCCGTAACTCCGTTTTCAGCGAAATACCTGTCAAAACGACCGGAACAGGCTGAATATTGTGAGATTTCACCACAAAGTTGGGAAACAAATTTTTCGAGGCCCAAATCCCCTCTGAAAGGGAGTTATTGAGGTTTTAAGTTTTTTTGACCTAAATTTCACCGTAAAAACGTACATCAACCAATTCAAATCTCAACCAAATAACATTTCTGCTAATCCTACAAAAAATCATAAGTCCTAACACACAATTATCTATCATTGTGTCGATACATCAGTTATCTTAACACGTTCCATTGGTCATTACTTAACGGTTTGGTCTTGATTTTAGTAAAATACCGCGAAAGATTCTATTTCTCTCGTTTAAATCACAGACTTGTAAATCCCGTGTACACAACAACATCATGTCTTCCACTCCTGATTCATGATTTCGGAGTACTTAAACTGTATGATGCTGCGGACAACAATGATAATGTATGCTACACTGAACGGTTAAAGATGATTGAATCAATCAATGAGGATGTGAGATCTTTGTGTTCAGAGTCTGAAAAAAGAGAATTGCACATGTTTAGACTACAGAATGCCATGCAAAAGGTAAGTAACATTGAACCTTATCAACAACTTCACTCACACCTCATGTTACTCACACCGATAGGAATGGAACGAACATGCAATGCCCTTTTCCGTCAAGATCTATCCACATTAACGGGAACATTACTATTGAACTTAGAACAATTGGAACAACAACTTGATAAAGAAAAGGTTCAAAAGGATAGTTTCAGTGCTGCACTTCAAGTGATCCACAACCAATTTCAGTCATTCATCAGTGGGAATTTACATCGATATGATCAAGACATGACTGAAATGTCTTTCAAGAGACACACTGGAATGGAAATTAGCGTGTTCATAGAGACACTTATCCATCTCATGGATAAGGTGGAGAAGTATATTGAGGAAGTTACTCAGAAAGAGAAAAAGGGGATGAGTCTGGTGCAGTTGAGAGATAGTTGTGATGAGTTGGGTAATGTATCAGTTGAAGAATCGGGTGTTGCTGAATGCAGAATGTCAGAGACAACAAATAATGATGTAACCAGCTGTTCAGTTACTCCTAACACACAAGAAGTAGATGCATTAATCAGAAAGGGGAATGAATGTCGGGCACAATCAAAAGATTGTAGTGTTGAGTCAGGTAACGCACCAGATGATGGATCAGTTGACACTGAATACACAGAGATAGATAAGCTTGACACAACCAGCGGTCCAGTGACTCTTATTACACATGATGTGGATGCAGATATTAGACCGAAAATTGAACAGGTGTCATGTAATGAGGTACCCTTAACTGTTCAACATAGTGCCTCTGCTAAAGTACTTAAACAAGCTGATCCTGATGCTGAACATGACTTTGATAAATGTCCTGTAACTGAGGCTAAGTCTGAGATTAAGTGTTTTAAAACAAAAGATATGGTTGATAATAAGGTTTTTGATGAACTTTCAAACAAATTCTCAAATCTTGAAAAACATTGCATTTCACTTGAAATTGCGATACAGAGTAAAGAAGAAAGTTTTCAACTTAACAAACCATGTAAAAATCCGGAACTTACTGAATTCCGTAAACTTTTTGAAATTAACACTTTGAAAGATCAGCTTCAAGACAAAGACTCAACCATTTACAATCTGAAGAAACATATTTCTGTCCTGAATATGAAAAGTAATTTAGTCATTAATAACCAAGACATTGATGTTATTAAAACAAGAAATAATGAATTGGAAATTCATGTGGCTAAATTACTTAAGGAAAATGAGACTTTGAAAAAACATCAAAAGTACCTAAGCAACTCTATCAATGAAACTAGAACTAAGTCCGTGGAACAAACAAAATCTTTGATAGCAAAAATTGATGAACTCAAAGCTCAACTTCAGGATAAGAGTTTTGCGATAGTTGCCTTAATGAATGAGCTTAGAAAAACTATAGGGAAAAGTGTGAACACTAAGTTTACAAAACCATCAACCTTGGGGAAGCCAGTTTCTCATTCCATTAGAGACTGGTATGTTGTTAGGCAGCCTACTGCATTTATATCTGAAAGAACAAAATTTTCAAAAACACGGTTTGCCTCCCAAGTTGATGTGAAACATGTTTTGTCAAAACCAGACACTTCACCTTATTTGCATAAGAATTCACATAATATGAATGACTTGTTCAAGAACTATGATCTAGAAGAAGCTAGGAAAAATGCACAGATTCGAAAAGATGGAATTTTAGGTGCTAGACCTAGGGTGATGAATTCTAAGAGATTTCAAGGCACTGCTAGTAGTTTTAAACCATTACCTAGGAACACTCAACTAAAGACTAGGGATTGGCTTGGATCTAAGATTAGTTGCGTTTCGAATAAAGCTATTCCCATAACAGATCACTCTAAGAACTCTAGATCATTTTCTGAATCCAAACAAGCTGTTTGCTCAAATTGTCCGAAATGCATCTTTAAGGCAAATCATGATAATTGTTTTTCAAAATCCCTAATGAAAGTAAATGCTCATGCAAAGGTTCAACATGTTAAGTCTAGGACTTTCACTAAGTCATCTACTGTGCATATGAAGCATAACAAACCGAAAACTTCGCCTAGATGGATACCAACTGCTAAATCTTTAGAAACTAGGAATAAGGATAAGTCTTCCACTATGCATAAGAATATCAACAATCCTAGACCTTGCCATAAGTGGATACCGTCTGGTAGAATGTTTAAGGATGTTGGACTTAGGTGGATACCTACCGGAAAGCTGTTCATCGATGGCAAAATCAAGGTTGACCGTGAAACCTCAAAGGGTTTGGATACTAATGTCACTAACCAATATATATGCAATCAAGCTTGTAATGTTACTGCAGGTAGTCCCTCCTCTAGTTGTAGATACTTTGATCCTTCAATACATGGATGGGCTTAAAGTATGGATAACACAAGGATTGATATCTCATAACTCACGGGTTCAAGTAACTCAACCTTGATATTCAATCGGCAATGACGTTTGAACACAACAGTTCAAGCCTCGTTCTCTAAAGAAAAGAAAAGTGTACGTTTCAGTGCGCTTTATCTTCTAAAGAAGAGAAAAGTGTACGTTTCAGTGCGCTTTATCTTCTTATGACGTTTGAACGCTTCAGTGCACATTATCTTCGGAAGAAGAGAAATCTTCTCATTAATGACCATTCTCATCAACATGCTTCATAATTTTTCCACCCGCTTTTAGTTATCAAGTGAACTGGACTACCGATGATTGTTCTCTTATTCCACTTGCTCGATTATAATGACGATGGTGACATCATGTGCTACCTTTGAGGGGGAGAAGTGTGAATAGACTACATTTGATGAAGATATCCTTTTGTTTAATCAAGAATGGCATCTCCGTATGCAATTCTTGAGGCGGAGAAGAAGTATGATAACTCTGCATGGTTGATTGATTTCTGAGAATAAATGTTCAAACGGCTCCAAACTCATGTAAGAACCGAGCTTCTTCTTATCGGGTCATCTTTACATGGAGTTTCTTCTAAGAGTCGTTGGTTGACATCTTGTTAGGAATTAGAAAATTCCATAGTGAAGTGTCGGTCACCCCAAATATTATCTAGCATAAGTTAGCTCGTAGACTTGTAGTTATTTACGTTATTTATTAGTTTATTAGTTAGTTAGTAGCTTAGAATAGTTTAGTGTAACACCGTGGAGGAAGGACGGGTCTTTACCCACTGTATGCCTGATCCACAGTCCGAAGGAGGACGTGTAGTATGTAATTATAAATACCCTCTACCTCCCAAGGTAGAGGGTTGGACCTTTCATTCTTAATCTAACCTTCTATGTTTTCTTTCACTTCCTCTCTCTAGAAAGGATCCCACTTTCTCTCTCTAAACTCTATCTCATTCGATCCATTGTTGAGCTTATTTGTGTGTTTATGAAATCAAATATCTAACAATTGGTATCAAGAGCCATGGTTTGATCACTCATCTTTCATGTTCTTAGATTTCTAGTGGTTTTCATAAGGTTTTTGGGTTTGAATGAGTTTAGAGTAGTTTACATCATTTGGATCATTTCTAGTGTTAAAGTTTGGATTTTGATTGTACTTTTGTGTTTAGAATCATCATAAGTGTTTAGGTTTTGATTTGGAAAGCTTGAATCACTATGGTTGGGCTTGTTTTGGATTGAAAAGTGTGTTTTTGAAGTTTTTCTTGCTAGCGATTTGGTTCTCGTAGTGTTTTCATCGTAGCGACTTGCTTCAGTAAAAGGTAGCGAGTTGTAGTGTTAATTGTTAGCGATTTGGTCCTAGCGACTTGTCTATTGAGACAAGCCAACAAACAGTACAAGTTAGTGGATTCTCCACTACGGCTAGTGACTTGGTGCGGTTAGCGACTTGCTTCAGAAATTGTTAGCAAGTTGTAGTGTAATTTGTTAGCGACTTGATACTAGCGACTTGGATCTTAGCGAGTTGCTCTTTAGCGACTTGGTTCATAGCGACTTGGTTCATAGCGACTTGTGTGTAGCAATTTGGTTCATAGCGACTTGTTCATAGCGACTTGGTTCATAGCGACTTATGTGTAGCGACTTGGTTCATAGCGAGTTGTCTCTAGCGACTTGTAACTAGCGAGTTGTCTTCATAGAGGATTGTTAGAAGCGGTTTGACCATTTCATCAGTGCGTTTTGTTGACTTTTCCCGACAAAACTTCAAACGGCTATAACTTTTGATCCGTAACTCCGTTTTCAGCATTCTACCCATCAAAACGATCGTGAGAACGAGGAGAATGGCAAAATCTGCTCCGAACAGAAGTTATTGAGGTTTTTATGTTTTTAGACCTAAATTTCTCCGTAAAAACGAGCATAAACCAATCCAAATCTCAACCAAACAACATCTCTGCTAATCCTACAAACAATCCTAAGTCCTAACACACAATTGTATATCATTGTGACAATCCATCAGTCATCTTAACACGTTCCATTGGTCATTTCTTAACGGTTTGGTCTTGATTTTAGTAAAATCCCGTGAAAGATTCTATTTCTCGGTTTAAATCATAGACTTGTAAAATCCCGTGGATTCATCAACATCATGTCTTACACTCCTGATTCAGTGATTTCAGAAGTACTCAAACTGTATGATGTTGTAGACAACCATGAGAATATTAGCTATACTGAACGGTTACAGATGATGGAATCAATCAATGACGATTTGAGTTCTTCATGCTCCGTGTCCAATGAGAAAGATTTGCACCTGTTCAGGCTATAGAATGCCATGCAAAAGGAAAGTAGCATTGAACCTTATCAACAACTTCACTCTCACCTCATGTTACTTCTACCCACATCAATGGAACGAACATGTATTGCCCTCTTCCGTCAGGACTTATCCACATTAACAGGAACTTTGTTGTTAAACCTAGAGCAATTGGAGCTACAACTTGACAAAGAGAAGGTTCATAAGGATAGTTCCAGCGCTGCACTTCAAGTGATCTACAAACACTTTCAGTCGTTCATTAGAAGGGAATTCACCTCTGATTATGATCAAGACATGACTGAAATGTCCTTCAAGACACACTGGAATGGAAATTAGCGTGTTCACAGAGACACTTATCCATCTCATGGATAATGTGGAGAACTATATTGAGGAAGTTACTAAGAAAGATGAAAAAGTGGATGACAGTCTGGTGCAGTTGAGAGATATTTGTGATGAGTTGGGTAATGTATCAGTTGAAGAATTGGGTGTTGCTGAATGCAGAATGTCAGAGACAACAATTAATGACGTAACCAGCTGCTCAGTAACTCCTGTCACACAAGAAGTGGATGCTGTGATCAGAAAGGTGAATGAATGTCGGGTACAATCAATAAATTGTAGTGTTGAGACCAATAAGGCGTCGGATGATGGATTAGTTGACACTGAATACAGAGGCTTAGAGACAGTTAAGCTTGAAACAGCCAGTAGTTCAGTGACTCTTGTTACACATGATGTGGATGCAGATATCAGACTGATAAATGAACAGGTTTCATGTGATGAGGTACCCTTATCTTTTCAACATAGTGCATCTGCTAATGTACCTAAACAAGCTGATCTCAATACTGAACATGATTCTGATAACTGTTCTTTGGTTGAGGCTTGAGTCTAATAATTTCAAAACAAATGATATGGTTGATAAAAAGGCTTTTGATGAACTTTCAAACAAACTCTCAAATCTTGAAAAACATTGCATTTCACTTGAAATTGCGATACAAAGTAAAGAAGAAAGTTTTCAAATTAACAAACCATGTAAAAATCCGGAACTTCCTGAATTCCGTGAACTTTTTGAAATGAACACTTTGAAAGCTCAGCTTCAAGACAAAGACTCAACCATCAACAATTTGAAGAAACATATTTCTGGTATGCATGTGAAAAGTAATTTGGTTACTAGTAATTCTGATGTTAATGCTATTGATGATATTCAAATGAGAAATGATGAATTAGCGGTTTGTGTGGCCAAATTACTAAAGGAAAATGAGTCTTTGAGAAAGTATCACATAGAACTAAGTGACTCTGTCAAAGAAGCTAGAACTAAGTCAATGGAACAAACAAACTCTTTGATAGCAAAAATTGATGATCTCAAAGCTCAACTTCAGGAAAAGAGTTTCACTATTGTTGCTTTAAAAAATGAGCTCAGAAAAACAACAGGGAATAGTGTGAACACTAAGTTTTCAAAACCATCAAACTTGGGGAAACCAGTTATTAGACAACCGAATGCGTTTAGATCTTAACGACCAAAATTTTCAAAAACGCGGTTTGCCTCCCAAGTTGATGCGAAACAAGTTTTGACAAAACCAGTCACTTCACCTCACTTGCCTAGGAAAATTGATATGAATGACTTGTATAAGAACTCTTATCTAGAAATGGCTAGAAAGAAGGCACAGAATCGCAAAGACGGAATTTTAGGTGCAAGACCTAGGATGATGAATTCTTCGAGATTTCAAGGCACTGCTAGTAGTTGCGTTTCAATTAAAGCTATTCCCATAGCAGATCACTCTAAGAAATCTAGATCTATTTCTGAATCCAAACAAGCTGTTTTCTCAAAGTGTCTGAAATGTATCTTTAATGCTAATCATGATAAATGTTTCACAAAATCCCTGAAGAAAGTAAATGCTCATGCAATGGTACAACCTGTTAAGTCTAGGATTTACACTAAGTCATCCACAGTGCATATGAAGCAAATGAAACCAAAAGCCTCGCCTAGATGGTTACCAACTGCTAAATATTTGGAAACTAGGAATAAGGATAAGTCTTCCACTATGCATAAGAAGCCTAACAATCCTAGACCTTGCCATAAGTGGATACCATCTGGTAGAATTTTAAGGATGCTGGACTTAGGTGGATACCTACAGGAAATATGTTTACCAATGGCAATCTCAATATTGACCGTGAAACCCCAAAGGGTTTGGATACTGATGTCACTAACCAAAATATATGCAATCAATTTTGTAATATTAGTGCAGGTAGTCCTTACTCAATTGCGGATACTTCGATCCTTCAATACATGGACTGGCTTAAAGTATGGAGAACAAAAGGATTGATATCTCATAACTCACGGGTTCAAGTTACTCAACATTGATATTCAATCGGCTATGACGTCTGTTCACATCAGTTCAGGCCTCGTACTTCATCATTATGGCGTCTTCAGATAACACTTCAGGCCCCGCTCCTCAAAGAAAAGAAAAGTGTATGCCTCAGTGCGCTTTATCTTCAAAAGAAAAGAAATCTTCATTTTTATGACCATTCTCATAAACATTCTTCATCAACAAGCTTCATGTTTTTCCATGCTCACTCAATCCTCAAGTGGATCTACATTCATTGGTGTATATTCTTATTCACTTACTCAATCAAAAATGGCAAACTTTATTGCAATTTTTGAGGGGGGGAAGAGTGATTATACTACATGTTGATGAATGTTTGTATAATGGTCATATGACTCTCCTCCAACGCCTAATGTTTCACTTACTAAGGATAACTGGGATTTAGTGTCAAGACATGTTTGATGAGTATTTCCAACCGCTAGCAAAATGTTGATCATCTAAGAAGTACAACTCAGACTACTCAAGAAGCCCAATCTCTAGTTATTCCTCAAGGCGTTGATAATGACTATCATAATATTGCAGTTCCACTCATGAATAATGATCCTCTCTTTGGTATTCCTTTGCCAAATCTTCACGGATTATTGTTCCTCTCAACGTGCATGCTATAAATCAACCACATGAACTTCAAGGAAAATGACTACCTCATCCGCTCGAAGCTATTGGTGAATCTTCCAGATCAGTCTCTACATGTATACTTTTAGGAAGAATGCATTGATGTTGAGGAATCATTTGTTTCGGTTCATTCAGTGGGTCAATGTACATCCGATTGTATGTTGTTTTCACGTGTTGGGCATTTGACACAAGTTGATGACTTCAGAGTTAATCATTTATCACTTATTTGAGATTGAAGTTGACTTTCAACAAAGGCGTGTTCTTATTTGATAACTTGCTCGGGCTTAAGATTTTGTGTTGAAGACTTGGTTTATCTAGTTACCAGCAGTCGGGGTGGTTGGTTGAAGACCTGGTTAACTATCATTATTAGGAGTTACGTTGTTTTACTCAGTGTCACATGCAAATGACGATGTGGATAATCTCAAGAGGTGTTAATGTCTCATACTTTGTTTGAGTAGTGAGTACTTAGAGATTTTCTTGAAGCATAGATTCTCGACACCGTTCTTTCATCATTAAGTGCAAGCTTAAGATACAAATGCGGGGAATTCGACTTCAGTTTCAAGTTTGGTATATCGGGTTTTCTTCAACAGTGGTCACTTTAAATTGTCTACATATGGGTTGATAAAGATAGTCAGAGACAGTTTCCGTAGCAGTTGATTCTCACAAGATTCATTTGGGCTAGTTGAGTTCTTCTCACAAGATTTCGAGTTTAATGGGTATATTATGTTTTGCTGATTCTGAGGTATCAAAACCAGCAAGGGGGAATGAGACATATATCTAAAAGCACAACGAGTACACATAATGAACTTAACACTTCTACCTGATTGAAGTTATCCCGGAAAGACAATGGTCATAACCGTAGAGAAACTCATTGTTTAACTCGTAGCCTTTGGTGTATTATTCCAACTATTTGGGGGAAGAATATATTATTCCAACTATTTGGGGGAAGGATGTATTATTCCAACTATTTGGGGGAAATGGTCTCTGGAGACTTTTGGTATGTGTTACTTCAGCGTTCAGTTGGAAGAAATGTGAGAAGAATATGTGGTACGTGAGATGATATTGCTTATCGACATCTTCTATATGGTTTATGATAAAGTGCTTCCGGTTAGTGCTTCATGTACACAATGTAATGATGATTCCAATGAGATCGCAACCATCAGGGGAGAGATATGTGTACATCAAGGTCGCACAACATATTCACATGATCGAGCTTAATCAGTTATTCAGGAGTTTACATCCGCAGAGGAGATCAGTGATTCAACCAGTTACTGTGATGTCGTTGTCTCTACTCTGGTTGGGTACGTGTGTACATTATGGGCTGATTGGTTGTATGGGAGATAACTGGAATGCACTTGGTAAAATGAAGATGTTGATGTATTGCTCCTCTGAATAGACAACGGGTCAATCTCGAAGAGTAATGTGTACATCGGGGACGCACAACAGGTTCATGTGATCGGACTTCATCAGTTATTCCGGATTTGATAACCACTGAGACGATCAATGTTTCAACTTGTTTCTTTGGTGTTCTCGTGTTCTTCGGGGTGCTGAGCTTCATTCAATGAGACCATTTTTATTCACTTCTACTTCTTGGGGAAATGGTCTTTATTCTTAGTTTGTCGGTTTGGGGGGAAGCTACCAAAGTTTCACTTCCGGAAGGCTCAAGTTCTGTCGACGATTAAAGAGCCTCGAAAGATTTGGTGGTGAAAGTTTAAGAGATGATGACTTCTATCTTCTTCAAAGTGTTGAACGATTTCCTTATCTCGGTACTCGTATCATCATCTTCTTAAACTATTTCTCTATCTTTGTATATAATTTTCAAAAAGAAAAATACAAAAATATAAAACCAACAAAAACAAAATAGAAAAATATAAAATCAACAAAAGCCCATAAAAATCAGAAAATTGAAAAATACCAAAAATATGTTTTCTCAAGACATGTCTTCTGGTATCGATAACATCTACGGTCTTAGAAATGTCATTCAATAATGGCACGGGACTTTAGATGAAGTTCGAGCAGGAGGTGTAAATATTTCTTTCTAAACATGTCTCAAAAAAAAAATGGCTTACAGCTTACGTCGATCAGAATACTTTATACTATGGCTTGCAGTTACTTCAGACTGTAACCCGTGCTAAAACTATGGTTTGCTATTATTTCTGATAGCAACCCACTCTTCAAGAAAGGAAAGTGCTACGCTTAAACCAATTTTCAAATATTTTGTGCACTTATCCTAAAAACAGAATGAGGAAAGTATGTCGAAGGACTGCTGTTCCTACTCAAATATTTTTCCGTCTAAAATTCTTCAAGAAAATATTTGTTGTTTTTCAAAAATGGTGGTAAATGAGTTGCTATTAAATTAATCAGTTTCAGAGTTTTCGTAAAAATTGAAAACTCAATCAATGACTTCAGCGCTTTTAATCTTTTCAGAAAATAAGTCATTGATTAAGGGGGAGAATGTTTTCAAATCTATATCATCTAACGGGCTTTCTTAATTATCCTATATGCTTAATTAAAAATCATGTTAACCTACGTTGAAGGACTAGGTGCCTAGGATATGATTGTTAGGATTAGATGATTAGAGTTTGATAAATACATTATTCCCATGCTTTATATGAACTGATTGATATGTTGAATTGACTTTTATTAGTCGATTGCTGTTTGGGTGTTGTCGACCACCATATATCTGTTTGTGTCCACTAACGTATGCAGATATCATGGATATAAGAATGTTCCCGATCCGGATCCCACAAATGAATATGATTGGATGCCGAAAGGAAAGGGTAACTATTTCTTAAGTCGACGAATGAAGAAACGGAGCTTAATTGGACTTCTATGGAGTGTTGGCATGGAAAAATGCAACGTAAGAGGTCTCACTGCATCAGCAGATGGTTTTCTTCTAAGTGATTGAAGAAACGGAGCTTAATTTGACCTCAGTTGGCATTAAAATGCAACGAAAGAAGTCTCACTGCATCAGCAGATGGTTTTTCTTCCAAGCCCTACAACAACAACATAAGCTTCTCAACCACCTAACGTATCTTTGTGCTGGATACCATTTTTAAACAATTTAGAAAAATTTGATTAAATTGTTTTGAAAATGGAAAATATTGTTTTGAAAATTAATTGGATTTAAATTTGAAAATCACCAGACTTCATGTTATCAAAACTCAAGTCACTCAATCATCGACTACGGTCATCGATTGAGGGGGAGAGTGATTTAAAATAAAATATTTTCAAACGACATTTCATCAAAAAGTCCGTTTTGTACAAAATATGTGGTGATCTAAAGATTTAATGTTATGTCATGGTATGATTTTCTTTAAAACTCAAAGATCTTACAAAATGAAATTTTTTCTGTTCTTGTTTGATTGTGAAATTGTTTTATTTTACTTAAAGATCTCTTAAAAACTATCATACCAACACTAACAATCTTTAATGTCTTATATTGATCCTTATCCATCATTTTTCAAAATCAAATCTTGCCACGTCTTTCCCCAAAATTTTCTAAATCATTTAAATCAATTGGGATCACAAATCTCAAATGGTTTGAAATTTCTGATCAGGGGAGAGATCGTGATTTAAATCTCAAATCTGTTGTAATGGAATTGGTTTTAGTCCTTCAAAGGCACTCCTGCTTCCATGTGCCAAACAATTTCAATATACATAATGCACATGTTGAGGGGGAGCATTTATCCAAAAACTAGATGAGTTTTTAAATCAGGCACATTTTCTCCCATGTTTACTAAACCGTATTAAATCACTTGGGATCCAAAAACCCAAAGGGTTTGATATTTTTTATCTGGGGAGAATTTGTGATTTAATAATGAAATTTGAGAAAAGGTGATCGTTTTGATTCAAGTGTGCATACTGCTCTCTCATATGTGCTAAACGCTTTCGAATCTCGAAGCACGTATTCAGGGGGAGCAAATGGTTTCTTAATGGCTTTTGTGATCGTGGATGTGCTTCAAATGAACTCTTGCCTCTATGTGATAAAATGATTTCAAATATCCTATGCACATATTGAGGGGGAGAATTTACCAAAGAAATTCAAATGGCTTTTTCTAAAGAAATTGTGATCAAGAAATTATTTCAAAGAAATTATTTCAAAGAACTCTTGCCTCCATGTGCTAAACAATTTCAAAGATCATATTCACATGTTGAGGGGGAGCATTTCTAAATGATCAAAACTATTAAGGTACAAAATGCTTTGATCTCGTATCAAAAGTACCTTGATTGATTTTCCAAATGATTTTTCAATTGGTTTCGAGAAGGAATGAACAATACCAAAAGACCGACCAATTTACTTTATGCATGGTGTTATAAGGATGGTTAGGTTAGGTATTCGTTCCCACGATCTCGCCAGAGCCGGAGGGATCTTCCCAGGGACAATCCACTAGATAGTGTAATGTCCTTAGGAATATTGAAAAAAGGAGAAAAATGAGAAAATGGGAAGAGTGCGGACTGAGACAGAGCTAGAACTGGAATAAACCCAACAAGGTTCTAGTTATGAAGTCTTGGTAAGCATTGAAGGGGTTGAAGAATGAAAAAGAATTGAATGTGAAAAGGGTGAAAAGAAATAGCCCTCCAATAATTCAACCTTAGGGCAGAAACCGAGTTCAATACATATGCTACTGGTGTTTACTAAGGTAACACCGGTATTGAAGACAAGACGTCATGGAACCAGTGACGCACTGCACTAAACTTCCCAAGCTACTCAAGTTCCTCTTAAAAGGGCTTGTTTTATTCTCACGGGGAACCTACATAATCTATCGACTTTCTCTTAGAGATTGTTGATATTGAAGAAGGAGACCCTCTCCCTAGTCTCCGACATAGGAACCAAATGTGCACGATTGAGTCTAGAGCCAAGAGATCATCCACAATATCTCAGTAGGACACAAAGTTAATGAAGACTTGCTGTTTCACACAATGTGGAAAGTAAGAATATAATTAAGAGTCCTACGCATTATCCTTGTGGTATTGCCAGAACATCCGAGTGATATGTAAAATATTCACGATGAAGATGGAAAGCCTTCTAGAGCCAACATCAAACAAGCTCTTGGTAGGTGGCATGTGAGATCTTTTCAAAAGATCAAACTTGTGACAACTGGATAGAAACGATGGGGCGATTCATTTGTGAATCAACCTTGGTCCAGGAAATGAATTGACGAATACTTTTAGAAAAACCATTCGATGTGCGAATCTCTTCTTTTCAGTAGCACGTCGAATGTGTACTCATTCTCTAATACAAAAAGTATTTTGATTGAAAATTGATCTTTCTCATAAAACCTTCGTAGTATTGCAAAACTCTTTCTTCAAGCAATACACGATTTTTTTTCAAATCAATTTTTCATCAATCAGTGAATCTCAATTCGCTGGTTCACTCACTCCGTGTTGTCTTCTTTGAGACATTCCGGTTTGAGAACAGCTAGAGCAGCTGCGAAACCCTGTCAAGGAGATTCTTAGGAATCCTACCTGATCACAGGCAGTACTTGTCCTGATCAACGGGGAACCGTGGGCCGTGTACCTCAATTCAACGAAAGTGATCAAAGACACTTTCGTGTGTTTTATTACTAACTGTTGTTTGCAGGTACATTTGGACGGTTGCAGCTGATCAGAATTGAGGAGTCAATCCAAAGCCTCATGCTCACAGCATCCACACTTAATTGAAGAAATCATGACTTGTGCATATCTATAGAACCTGGCTCAGATATTCTTATACTATGTTCCTGATGCGCTGCTGCAAATATCTTGAACCAGTAAAAGCTTCCGCTACTCTGATGAAAAGATGTCATGATCCAGAAGTGTGAGCATGTCGGTCCAAAAGTCACAACATCACATGATGGCAACACAATAAAGGGTGATCCAGAGATTTACTGTGGCTGATGATCTCGAAGAAAGCTCGAAGATCATCAAGATGTGGATCAGTTCAAAGACCTCCACTGAAAGTACAAAATAATCGGACTATGAAGAGTCACTACAAAAGCACAAAGAATGCAGACATTGAAGAATTGAAGTCTACGAGCTCAGAACAAAAGAAAAAATAGAATGCTAGGATTTGAAATGTAAAACATGGGGTGACCTCCCTTAGGGGGAGATTGTTAGGAATTATAAAATTCCATAGTGAAGTGTCGGTCACCCCAAATATTATCTAGTATAAGTTAGCTCGTAGACTTGTAGTTATTTACGTTATTTATTAGTTTATTAGTTAGTTAGTATCTTAGAATAGTTTAATGTAACACCGTGGAGGAAGGACGGGTCTTTACCCACTGTATGCCTGATCCACAGTCCGAAGGAGGACGTGTAGTATGTAACTATACATACCCTCTACCTCCCAAGGTAGAGGGTTGGACCTTTCATTCTTAATCTAACCTTCTATGTTTTCTTTCACTTCCTCTCTCTAGAAAGGATCCCACTTTCTCTCTCTAAACTCTATCTCATTCGATCCATTGCTGAGCTTATTTGTGTGTTTATGAAATCCAGTATCTAACACATCTTCACATGGACTGATGAGTATAATGACAAAGTGCTTCCAGTTGCGAGGCTAATTACCATGATGAACATCCTTCTGTTCTTGTTTGATTGGGAGGGATTTGAATAAAGGGGATTTGCTATTTACAAAGTTAATGGGAATGCATTTAGTGTGAAGAAGATGTTAACTATCTATTTCCCCATTCGGACAATCTTGAAGAAAGTCGAGTCTACAGTCGGTTCTACATTTTCTGTTGTATGTTAGAAGACTAAAGACGAGTTGCATTTGATTATCCAAAGACTTCTTCTTATTCTGGGCATTTATTAAAAGATTGTCGGTTTAGGGGAAAGCACTAATTGGGGGAGAGTGAAAAGTCAGATTTAATCCCTAATTAGATTTGCTCAAAATGATTCTTCAGCAAGTTGATTCTCACAAAGATTAAATGTAGTCTTCTCAAAAAGATTTCAAGTATTTGGGCTTATAATATGTTGCTGATTCTGAAGTGTCAAAACCCGCAAGGGGGAAGGAGACACACATCTAAACACAAAGCGAGTAAACTTGATGAACTTATTCTTCTAAGTGATTGAAGATATCCCGGGAAGACAATTGTCATGACCGCAGAGAAACTCAAGGTTTACTCATCAAGGCTTTTAGTGTTATTATTCCAACTACGTGGGGGAAGTGATGTAAGAGAAAGTTTCTGAAGATAAAAGAGGTACACAAGTATGACATATTCAGGGGAGATAAATGTGTAACATGAGGGAGGTGTTATCAGTTATTTTCTCTTTGGGAATGTGTGTACTTCGGATTCTTGAGCTTCATACACGATCATTAGGGAAGAAAAATGTAAACATTGGGGAGGTGTTTTCATTCCCCTCATGATGTGTATTCGGGAGAGTTCTTGGGTATTGGTGTACTTCGGGTTCTTGAGCTTCATACACGATCATCAGGGAAGAAAAATGTGAACATTGGGGAGGTGTTTTCATTCCCCTCATGATGTGTATTCGGGAGAGTTCTTGAGCATTATACAAAGAGACTGACTGCATCAATTCAACTACTTGGGGGAATTTTTCTCTTAATACCTTTTGGAATGGATTGCTTCAGACTTCAGTGGTTATGAAATGTGAGAAGATTATTTATGAGTGGGATGATACGTTGCTGTTCTTGTTGATGATATAACCCCAAACGAAGAATAAATGATCATTCTTAAAAGGAGCATCAAGATCGATGATAATGGTGTGCCTCTTTGTGCACCTGGCTAAGGGAGGCTTGAAAGAAAGCTTTGATTCTGCTCAGCTTAAGGATTTTCGGTTTGGGGGGAAGCTGCCAAAGTCTCACTTTCAGATGGTTCAATTTCTTTCTTCAATGCAAGAGCCTCAGAAGCTTTGGTGGTGAAATTTTTAGGGATGATGACTTCAATCTTCTACAACGAGGCTGCTCGATATCCTTATCTCGGTACTCGTATCATCATCTTCTTAAACTATATCATCTATTCTATCTGTAAATATTTATCAAAACCAAAATAGAAAAATATAAAACCAACAAAAACCCATAAAAATTAGAAAATTTGAAAAATATCAAAAATATTGTTTTTCAAAGACATGTCTTCTGGTATCAATAACATCTGCGGCCTTAGAAATGTCATTCAATAATGGCAAGGGACCATAGATGAAGTTCGAGCAGGAGTTGTAAATATTCTTTTTCAAAACATGTCTAAAACTATGGCTTGCAGTTACTTCAGACTGTAACCAGTGCTTAAACCATGGCTTGCTATTATTTCCGATAGCAACCCGCTCTTTAATAGAAGGAAAGTGCTGCACTAAACCAATTTTCAAAAATTTCGTGCACTTATCCTAAAACATAATGAGGAAAGTATGTCGAAGGACTGCTGTTCCTACACAAATGTTTTTCCTTCTCAAAATTCTTCAGAAAAATATTTGTTAGTCAAAATGGTGGAAAATGAGTTGCTTATAAATCAATCAGAATCTGTGTTATCATAAATTTGCGAAACCCAATCAATGACTTCAGCATGGTTAAAGTTTTTTTTAAATGAGTCATTGATTAAGGGGGAGAATGTTTTCAAATCTATATCATCTAACGGACTTATCTTATTATCCTACGTGCATAACTAAAAATAATGTTTGCCTATGTCGAAGGACTAGGAATTTAGGATATGATTGTTAGGATTAGATGATTAGTGTTTGATAAACATATAATTCCCATTCCTTTGCGTGATCTGATTGATATGTTGGATAGAATTTTAATTTGTCGATTGTTGTTTGGGTGATGTCGACCACCATATATCTGTATGTGTGTTCACTAACGTATGCAGGTATATTGGTATAAAAGAATGTTCCCAATCCGGATCCCACAATTGAAGATGATTGGATGCCAAAAGGAAAGGGTAACTATATCTTGGGTTGACAAATGAAGAAACGGAGCTTAATTTGACTTCTATGGAGAGTTGGCATGAAAAAATGCAACGTAAAAGGTCTCACTGCATCAGCAGATGGTTTTCTTCATCATCAAAAGAAGAAACGGAGCTTAATTTGACCTCTATGGAGAGTTGGCATGAAAAAATGCAACGTAAGAGGTCTCACTGCATCAGCAGACGGTTTTCTTCCAACCTTCAACAACAACAATAACAAAAGCAGCTCAACCGCCTAACGTATCTTTGTGCAGGATAATAGTGGATGATAACATTTTTTAAACAATTTTTTAAATAATATTGTTTTAAAAAAATGAAAAATATTGGTTTTGAAAATAAATTGGACTTAATTTTGAAAATCACCGGACTTTATTTTATCAAAACTTAAGTCACTCAATCATCGACTACGGTCATCGATTGAGGGGGAGAGTGATTTAAAATAAAATATTTTCAAACGATATTTCTTCATAAAAGTCCGGTTTGTACGTAATAAAGTCGTGATCTAAATATTTAATGTTATGTCATGGTATGATTTTCTTTAAAACTCAAAGATCTTTCTAAATGAAATTCTTTCTGTTCTTTTCTGATTGTGAAATTGTTTTATTTTACTTAAAGATCTCTTAAAAAAACTATCATACCTGACACTAACAATCTTTAATGTCTAAATCTGTTCCCTATCAGTCATTTTTCAAAATTAAATCTTTCCACGTCTTTCCCCAAAATTTTCTAAATGATTTAAATCAATTCGGATCACAAATCTCAATTGGTTTGAAATTTTTGATCGGGGGGAGATGTTAGGATTTAGTAAATCCAGTTATTAAAGTGTCGGTCACCTCAAGTATATGTAATCGTTAGAAAGCTTGTAGTCGTAGCTATTTAAAGTAAAGTAGTATTTAGTTTAGTAACACCGTGGAGGACGGACGGGTCTTTACCCACTGTATGCCTGATCCACAGCCCGTAGGTGGCGATTTGTGTAAGACTATAAATACTCTCTACCTCCCAAGGTAGAGAGTTGGAGTTCATAATAAGATTTTCACTTTCTCTCACTAAGTTCCCAAACCTCTATATATTTCTCTCTCTAAAACATCATTGTGTACGCCTCTTGTGATCATGGTTTGATGTGTTTGTGAAATCCAATATGTTACAAATGGTATCAAGAGCCATGGTTTGATCATCTCTCTTACATATCCTTGGATTTCTAGTGGTTTTAGATGGTTTTTGAGTTTGAAATAGTTTAGTGGTTTTTGCATCATTTGGATCATTTCTTGTGTTAAAGTTTGAATTTTGAGTGTACTTTAGTGTTTAGAATCATTGTAAGTGCTTGGGTTTTGATTTGAAAAGCTTGAATCACTATAGTTGGGCTTGTTTTGGATTGAAAAGTGTTTTTTTGAAGTTTTTCAAGGTAGCGACTTGAGTCTCGTTATGAATTTCTTCAGATTTACTTGGTTCAGTAATTTCTAGCGAGTTGTAGTGTTAGTCGTAGCGACTTGAGCTTAGCGACTTGTCTATTGAGACAAGCCGACAAACAGTACAAGTTAGTGGATTCTCCACTACGGCTAGCGACTTGGTGGGGTTAGCGACTTGCTTTCATTTATTCTAGCGACTTGTACTTATTGTTCTCAGCGACTTGGATAATTAGCGAGTTGCTCTTTAGCGACTTGTCTGCTTAGCGATTTGGTGCTTTAGTGACTTGTGTTCAGCGACTTAGGTCTTAGCGACTTGTGCTTAGCGATTTGATTCACAGCGACTTGAGGTTTAGCGAGTTGCTACTTAGCGACTTGGTGCTTAGCGACTTGGTTCAAGGATTATAGCGATTTGGTTGAACTTTTGTTTCTAATACGGTCTTTTCTTGATTTAGTAAAATCCCGTGAAAGAATCTATTTCCCGGTTGAATCATAGAGTTATAAAATCTCGTGAAATCTATAAACATGTCTACCAACGTATCTACAATCATCTCCACATCGAGGACGTTCAAGCATGGTTCAGATACTCGTCCACCTATGCTTGACAGAACTGACTACGACTCTTGGACTCAACGAATCGATTGTACTATCTTGGAAAGGAAAATGGGGTCAACATTCTCAAATCCATTGATGAAGGACCGTACCAGATTGAGACTACAAGAGACATAATTGATAATGCAGCAGATGGAACAATGATCTTTGGAATGGACAGACCAAAGATGTATGATGAGCTCGATGATAAGGAGAAAAAGAGATTCGATGCTGATATCAGGCGCTTCAAACATTATACTCAGTGGTCTTCCAAAAGATATCTACAAGCTTATCAATCACAACACCGAAGCCAAGGTCGCTTGGGATAATGTCAAGATGCTTCTCTCAGGTTCTGAATTAACTAAGGAAGTAAGAGAATCACATCTGTATGATGAATTTGAGCACTTCAAGATGAAACCAGAAGAGAGTATCTATGAATATTATGTGAGATTCCACAAGCTTGTGAATGATATGAGGAATATCAAAATGACCATGCCAAATATTCAGCTGAACTCAAAGTTTGTGAACAACATGAATCCCGAATGGCATAAGTTTGTCACCTCTGTGAAGCTAACCAAAGGATTGAAGAACACAAACTATGAGCAAATATATGCCTTCCTTCTTCAGAATGAGAGACATGCTATTTTTGAGAAAAGGATTCTTGAACAGTTCAAAACCAACCAGGGAGAAACAAGTTCCTCAAATGATTCAACTGCCTTTTACACAAATGTTGGAATTACCACCAAAGCTTCTCAAGTCATACCCATGGGTAATGGTAATTACAAACTCATCCCTGATCCAGCATATAAGCCTCCAGACCCAAACACATTCATGGAAAACTTCATCAATCAACTGTCTCTCATGGTCAGTCAAAACATGAACTCTCTCCCACACACCAACAATAACCTTAGAACAACATCCAATCCGCACAATCAAGCAACTGTCAGAGATGGGAAGGTTATGGTGCAACCAGTTCAAGAAAGGCAGTATGAACAGGGAAGAGGAGGAGTTGGTAGAGGATATGTGGTAAATCAGAATAGGGGAAGGAATGTGTGGAAAACTAGAAGGGGGGGCTGAATAGTTTTGCCCATTTTAAGTTGATTTCAAAAAACTTTAGATTCGATATTATGTGAAATCGTATGGATGTTGAGAACGTATATATCTAATGATAATGCAAGCAAATAAATAAAGTTAAGGGATAGAAAAGACACAACCGATTTATAGTGGTTCGGCTACAAGGTCACCTTCCTTGCCCTACTCCACTCCCCGAGTCACCTACTCGAGAGTTCAAGCACTATGTCAACAAACTCCTTCACTTGGCGGAGAAGCCTTCACAACGTTGCTTACACTTTTTCCGGTACAAAGCTAGATACCGAGTCCGTAGCACGGTGGACCAAACCAACACAACTATTACACAACAAATATGTGAAATATCATATACAAGATCTTCGCCATGAAATCTTGTGGAGTGACAAATCAATCAAGGACCCCTTGCTTGGATGACTTGTAGAATGCTCGTGATCTCGCCTTAGAGAAGGACCTATATGAGGATCACAAATAGAAAGAAAGAAGAACAACTCTCTAGATCAAGTGATCTATATGTTAGAAGAGAATGAGAGTGTATGAGAGATTTAGTAAGAAGAGGGGTAAGTTAGAATGAAGAAATGGCTCTCTATTTATAGGCAAATTTCTTCTCTGTTCCACGGATCCCACGGATCCCTTCCACTTGGGATCCGGCTAGTGTAATCCTAAGGATCCGTGGTACGCCCTCTTGCCCATGGGTTTTTTGGTTATGGGTTTTTTGGTTATGGGTCATGGGTTATGGGTTGGTCCATGGGTTTTCTTTAGATTCAATGTATCTAAGTATACATTGTATCAAGTCTTCTTTGGTATGGGTTTAAGATCCATGGGTTATGGTCCATGGGTTATGGTTTTTACCCATCCTAATAAACTATTACAACAAATGCTTAATTATTACATTTTTGTATTTAAATGGCTATATGTAAATGCTTTACAAAAATAACATGTATCCTTATAATTATACTTAAGATAACATTACATTTGTTATCAACAAAACACAAAGAGATCGCAAAATATTAATAAACGTTTTTACGGTTTATTTGTATTAACAGAATGGAAATCAAGGACAAGCAAAGCCGATCAAGTGTTACAATTGTGGTGGTGATGGACATATACCTAGAAACTGCACATCTCCAAAATGCCCACAAAATGCAGAGTACTTCAGAGACAAGATGCTACTTGTGCAAGCTCAGGATAATGGAGCTGTGTTGGATGAAGAGGAGCTGTTGTTTCTTGCTGAGGGCAATGCCAAGACATATGATGCAGATGTGGATGAGCAGCCAATTCAGGAGATAGGTCATAATCATTAGAATGCCTTTCAAGTCGCCGACTGTGACGCATACGACTCTGACGTCGATGATGAACCTACTACACAGATAATTTTCATGGCTAGCATTTCTCCAATGGTCTCTCCAAAGGTCCCCTCACCACAACAAGCTGATTCATCCAAAGAAACAATCATCTCAGAGGTATTAAAACTATATGATAATGTTGATCAGCAAAAGATACATGATAAAGTTCAATTGCAGGAAACCAGTGACTCAGATATTGCTAATATGGGCAATGATAATATTGTCCCATATGATCAATATGTGACCCAATGTGAGAATGCGATTGAACCAAGTGATGTATCTAATGCAGTCAATAATGACTATATCTTTGATGAATACACTGCTAGTGTTCCTAATGATTCTGCCATCTCTGAACTTAATGCCTATAAAGAACAAGTTGCCATCTATGAACAACGTGCTAAGTTTGAGTTAACTACCCGTGAGCAGGAAATGGATGACCAAATGCATACAATCATTAGAAAAAGTAATTTTAGGGAAGAAATACATAAACAAGAGTTAGATTCCTTAAAAGAAAAGCTTAACAAAACGGCTAAGTAGAAACAAGAACTTCAAGAAAATGTAAAAGTGCTTAAACAGGAATTTAATGCCAAGGAATCAAAACTCTTAAATGAATTTCCCAACCTAAAAACTTTGAAAAACAAACTTGAAAACAAGTTGTACATACAAGGAAACACCATTCAGACTGCTCACATGATCACTAAGCATAGAGTTCTAAGTGACAAACACAGTGTTGCGTTAGTTGATGAACCAAACCCTAAGGCGTGTCTGAAAGCTAGAGAAGCACAGAAGGTAATCTATGATGGCAATGAAATCCTTAAGCCTAGACAGAAACCTAGTTGCGCTGAGAATACTGAGGAAGATAAACAGTTAGAAGAAGTAACTAGAAAGAAATTGGATGAAAAGCTTAAGAGCCCTTTATGCATAGAAAATAAAATCAGCTATAAAACACCCAACTATGCTAAGGATAACTGGATTTCCTTTAACAAGTTTAGACCTCAAACACAACTGACCCCTGAACAAGTGTTTTGGAAAAAGGATATGGACATGAAAAAAGCTGATAAGTTTGTTGAAAAAAATCCCCCATGTAGGAGAATGCTTCCGCCACTGCTTATCCCCCAATACCCCAATGCATTTAGTTCCTAGATCTATTCCCACTAAAAGCAAGACCTTAATCAGCCAATATGTAATTTTTCAATTATTTGTTGATTTTGAGAAAACTTGTAAGAAAAGGATCACACCCATCGGGATAACTGAAGGGGAAAGGGGTTTTGAGCAAACTAAAGAATGCTATTTAACTGAGGTCATGCCTTTCTTTAAACAATTAAAAGGTCAATTTGAGAGTCTTAAAAAGGGGATGGATTCCGATATTAAAGAAATGGAAAAGGAATTTGATGCAATGATAGTTGAGGTTAGTGACTATGAGCGAGAATTAAAATATAATGAGATTGAGAGGAAGAACTTGCATACCTTGAATGAGAATCTTATTTCTGAATGTATTACTCAAGATGTGTTTTTCACTGCTATGAATTGTTCCATAAATGCTTCTCAATTTCATGAATTATCTGTTGCTCTGAAAGTCTCCCATGATCGTGTCATTGAGCTTGAGAAATCTAACTCTAAATTGCATGAGAAAATTGAACAGGATGATCATGATAACCTGGTGAAACAGTTTTCTAAATTGGAAGTTGAGCATCTTGCTTTGCAATTAAAATATCAACATCTAAAAGAAAATGTTAAAACCTCAAATATCAAGACATCCTTGGACGCTCCTGAATTTGATGCAGTTTTTGAAATTAGCAAACGTGATGAACATATTCGAGCTCATTGTAATACGATCAGAAAATTGAGAACCCAAATTTCACAATTAAAGGGTGAAAAGAACAATGTGACAGGCTCCCAAATGCCTCCTCCTTTAGATTCTCTGAGTTCTCAGACTTTTCATCTTCAAAACTTGGTTAATGTTTTACAAAAGGAAAATGAGAGTTTTCTAGAAGAAAATGAAAAGGTTAAACAACACTTTAAAGAGTTATATGATTCAATGAAAGTCACTCGTGACAAGAACAACGAAAAAATAACGTCTTTACAAAAGGAAATTGAGAATCTGAAGAGTCAGGAAAAGGGAAAATGCCACTTGTCTTTAATGAGAATGTTGCATCAAAATCATCTGCAGACTGCAAATATACTATGATTGTTAAATATATTCCTCCTAATCTTAGTAATAACGAACTTGTATTTCATAATTATCTTGCTCGTCTTAAGGATAGTCTTGAATGTCTTCATGAGATTGTAGAAGAGGACTTCATAAATAAGCCACTTGATAGTGAAATTAGGTTTCCTTGCATTCAGGCCAAACGATCTCAAGAGATGTTAGAATGTTTAATAGCAACAAGTCCTAAATCCTTAAGTGAGAAAGGTAAAGTTGTGATGCCTTGTTCTATGCCTTGTGCCAAGTATACAAACCATTCTATGCCCAGTATTCAGCAAGTAAACTCTAGAGTGCCTTCAAATAGTTCAGATCCCCTGACTTCTAGTTCAGAATGCAAAAAGTAGCAAAACCAACTAATGTTCCAATTCCCTACAGAGTAAGAAGTGACACCAAAGCAAGCGGGTCAAAGCCTCAAGGCAACACAAAGAATGATAGGACCTTGCATGCTAGGAATGGTCAATGGAAGAAAGTAGAAGATCACCTTAGGGAGAATTTGAATAAAACAAATCGTGTTGATTCTAGTGTTAGCTCTAAGCGTACTGTAATTAATGCGAATTCTGCTACTTTTGGCAAAACATGTAATGATGATTGCGTGGTTTCTGTTACTAATCTTGAATGTGATGTGAATGATTTGTCTAATGTTGTTAAATGCCCAGTTAAAATTGTTAATGTTAAAAATCAAGCTAAGAAGGCAAAAAGGCAAAGGCGAAAGAAAGTTAGAAAACAGTGGAAACCCACAGGAAGGAAATTTAGTAATATAGGTTATCAATGGATACCTACTGGCCGTAAGATTAATGAGTTGTGCCCTAAATTTGCTAAGTCAATGCCCACTAGAAAATGGATGCCTAGTGGTAGAACTATTCCCTTAAGAAGTGAATATACTTTGAATAGGTCAAATACGGACACTAGCACTGCATCTATTTCTGATTAGTCCATTGTTTCTACTTCTGATGTGGGTGTTCCAATCAATGTTACTAACCAAGTGGAACCCATTCTTGCATGGGGATCCCAATTATCCAGTTATCCATTCTTGTCTGTGTTCAACTGCAGATCGTTCAAATCGTTCTTGGTACCTGGACTCAGCCGCTCCAAGCATATGACCGAGACCGGTCGCGCTCATGAACTTCGTGAGTAAATTCATCGGAACTGTGAGATTCGAAACGATCATTTTGGTGCTATTATGGGTTATGGAGATTACGTGGTTGGAGATAGTGTGATTTCCATGGTATATTATGTTGAAGGTCTTGGACATAATCTATTTTCTGTCGGACAATTTTGTGACTCAGATTTAGAAGTGGCCTTCATAAAACATACTTGCTTTGTTAGAGAACTTGATGGTGTGGAACTTCTTAGAGGAACTCGTGGTTCAAACCTATACACCATCTCTATCGAAGATATGATGAAATCTTCACCCATCTGCTTGCTGTCAAAGGCTTCCAAAACTAAGTCATGGCTATGGCACCATCGTCTCAATCACTTGAACTTTGGTACCATAAACAATCTTTCCAGAAAGGACTTAGTAAGAGGATTACCCAGATTAAAGTATGAAAAAGATCATCTTTGTTCAGCTTGCCAATTGGGAAAAAGCACAAAATATGCCCACAAACCAAAACCTACAAACTCAGTAATGGCAGTTCTTCATACCCTTCATATGGATTTGAGCGGACCAATGAGAGTGCAAACGATAAATGGGAAGAACTACATTCTAGTCGTTGTTGATGACTACTCTCGATTTACTTGGGTAAATTTTTTGAGGACAAAGGATGAAACTCCAAATGTCATCATCAAACTTATCAAACAGCTTCAATACTGTTAGAATTGTTCGAATGCAGACAATGGCACGAGTTTGTTAACAAAGACTTAATTCAGTTTTATGAAAGTGTTGGAATCAGTCATCAAAGAAGTGTTCCACTAACTCCTCAACATAACGGTGTAGTTGAAAGACTAAATCGAACTCTTGTGGAAGCCGCAAGAACAATGCTAATTTATTCAAAGGTTCCAATGTTTCTATGGGTTGAAGCCATTGCCACTGCTTGCTACACCAAAAATCGTTCCCTTATTCATACCTCTCATGGAAAAACTCCATATGAACTTGTTCATAAACGAAAACCTGATCTCTCCTACCTTCGTGTGTTTGGTGCTTTGTGCTATCCAACGAATGACGGTCAAGATTTAGGCAAATTAAGAGCAAAGGCAGATATTGGAGTTTTTGTTGGTTATGCACCAAACAAGAAGGGTTACCGAATCTACAACAAAAGAACTCGAGACATCATGGAAACTATTTACGTCACGTTCGATGAGCTGTCCGGTCAAATGGCTCCAGGACAATCCAGTTCTGGACCCGCATTTCAACCTTCATCATGTAGTCCTATCGGTTCTACTCTAGTTTCTAATCCCACACCATCAAATCCTTATGTACCTCCTTCAGAAGATGATTTGAAGAAATTATTTGATCTAATGTTTGACGAACACTATGAGCCAAGTCCTAATGATCTGTCAATTCCATCAACAGAGGCTGCTCCTATCCCTGTCAATAAAGTTAACCCTTCAGTATCAATGTCATTAAGTCAAGAAGCGCCTGCTGCTGATCACTCTGCCTCATCAACAAATCATCAATCATCGAGTGTACATCATGGAATTGTTTCTGGTACCAATGATGGAGATAATCCCTTTGCTAATCCTAAAGATGCCCCATTTGAAAACATATTTGCTCCTGAATCATCATCAGAACCATCTTCATCAGGAGATATCGAGTCTGCTACTTCTGTTCCTCAACAACAACCACATGAACACCTTAGAAAATGGACACATGATCACCCATTCGACAACATCATTGGAAACCCTTCTCGTTCAGTATCCACTCGTCGACAACTTGCAACCGATGCCTTATGGTGCTTCTTCAACTCTGTACTCTCAAAGATCGAACTAAAAGACGTTAAAACTATTATGAATGAAGATAGCTGGTTCAATGCCATGCAAGAATAAATTCATGAGTTTGATCGACTAGATGTATGGAAACTAGTACCTGCTCCTGACTGTGCTATGATCATTGCTCTAAAGTGGATCTTCAAAGTAAAACTTGATGAGCATGGTGACGTTTTAAAGAACAAGGCTCGATTGGTTGCAAAAGGATACCGTCAAGAGGAGGGTATTGACTTTATAGAATCATTTGCTCCTTGCTCGTGATCGAGGCAATCGAATCTTCTTGGCTAATGCTGCAAGTAAGAACATGGTAGTCTATCAGATGGATGTAAAACGGCTTTTCTTAACGGTGACCTTAAAGAAGTCGTATACGTCAGCCAACCTGAAGGCTTTGTGAATCCAGAGCATCCTACTCACGTCTATCGTTTGAAGAAGGCTCTTTATGGTTTGAAGCAAGCTCCAAGGGCATGGTATGATACGCTATCAAAGTTTCTTCTATCTACTGGATTCACCAAAGGAGCAGTTGATCCGACATTGTTCACCAGAAAGTCAGGCAAACACTTAATTCACGTTCAAATCTATGTTGATGATATTATCTTTGCCTCGACTGACCCCAATGAATGTGACCATTTTTCAAATGAAATGGGTTCCAAATTTCAAATGTCAATGATGGGACAAATGTCATTTTTCTTGGGATTACAAATTTCACAAAGTCCCGGAGGCATTTTTATAAATCAATCTAAATATGCAAATGAGATTTTAAAGAAATTTGGATTTGATTCTTGTGACCCTGCTGACACTCCCATGATAGAGCGTACCAAACTGGATGAGGACCACTCAGGGATCATGGTAGACCAAACGAAATATCGTAGTATGATTGGACCCCTGATGTACCTCACAGCCAGTAGACCAGACATTCTATTTGTTGTTTGCATGTGTGCTAGATATCGTGCTAAGCCTACCAAAAGCACCTTGAAGCGTTAAACGGGTCTTTCGGTATCTTCAAGGAACCATCAATATGGGACTTTGGTACCTGAAGAACACCGGTATGTCACTAATGCTATGCAGATGTTGATCATGCAGATGTCAAGATACACGCCAAGTATGTCCGAGGTGCTCAGTTTTTGGGTGATAAGCTTGTGAGCTGGTCTTCAAAGAAACAAATGAGTACTTCTATTTCCTCTACAGAGGCTGAATACATAGCCATGTCATCTTGTTGTGCTCAAATCCTATGGATGAGATCCCAATTATCTGACTATGGCTTTGAATTCAACAAAATCCCTCTGTACTGTGATAATAAAAGTGCTATTGCTCTCTCATGCAACAATGTTCAACATTCAAGAGCAAAGCACATCGACATTCGACATCATTTCATCAGGGAGCAAGTAGAGAACGGTGTGGTGGAACTCTATTTTGTGAGGACAGAATATCAATTAGCAGACATCTTCACTAAAGCTCTTCCTAGAGAACGTTTTGAGTTTATCCTTCCACGACTTGGTCTAAAGAGTCTACAACCGGAAACACTCAAACGTCTTCAAGAGGAAGACGAGGAGTAAAGGTCTTTCTTCATCCATCTCTTGTAAATATTTATTCGAAAAGCAAATAGAAAATTATAAAACTTTCAAAAAAAAATCCATAAAAACTTGAAAATCTTGAAAATTTTCAAAAAATATTGTCCTTTTGTCATATTTTTCTCGATTCGATAATATCTACGGTCTTTGTGCTGTCATTCAAAGAATAACACGGGTCTTTAGATGTTGTTCGAATGTTCTCAAAAAAAAAAAAAAAAAAAAAAATGGGAGAAAAGTGAAACAATGGTTTATTGTCATTTCAGGCAGTAACCCGCTTTTCAAAGAAAGAACAGATCCATGCTTTATCTTAAATCTTCAAACCTCATGTTCTGATTCTAAAAACAAATGTTTGTAGTCAAAAAGACAAATGTTTCCTTTCAAATATTTTTCCTTCAAATGATTCTTCTGAAAAATATTTGTCATCTAATGAAAACAAAATTGCTTTGAAAATACTTCAGACTCTACTTTTGAAAATCATCCGGGTTTTTCATGTGTCAAAATCTCTATCCTTCAATCAACAACATATGTCATTGATTGAGGGGGAGAATGATTTCAATCAAAAAAAGTATTTTTCAAACAATTAGCACGTAATCGAGAAAGGTCTACTCTTGCATAATCAAAAAGAACAATGTTTTACAATATTGTATACAATTGGTACAAGACCTTTGTAATTATTATGTTTTCAAAAGATAGTCAAGCATGTTTAATCTTTGGAGTCTAAAGTCTCAAACTTGATCCTTATCGGTTAAATGTTTCTCATAATCAAGTCGCATCTTCCCTCAAAAGCTTTCAAAATCAATTTAAATCTACAGAGATCACAAATCTCAAATGATTTGAAAATTGTGATCGGGGGAGAATTTGTGATTTAAATTGGATTTAAACTGATAATTCGATAAATGGTTTCACAAGTGTTTAGCAAGCTTTCCTCTCCACATGTGACAAACGATTTCAAATTTTTCATGCACATGTTGAGGGGGAGCATCCTTTTAAACCACAAAGAATTGAAACGTGATTGATTTGTATCTAAGTGCTGGTTCCTTCTAATATGTGCAAAACTCCTTCAAACCCCGAGGCACATATTGAGGGGGAGCAAATTTATGAAAACCTCATCCTTCCCCAATATGCTTTATCTACTTGATTTGATCAGGGAAGTGATGTTGATATCTTTTAGAAAATGGTAATCAAAGAAGTTAATTCTTCCTCTTGCCTCCGTGTGCCAAAATGATTTCAAATACATGATGCACATGTTGAGGGGGAGCTCTGTTTCTAAAAATATCAAAAACAATTCAGGTACAAAATGCTTTGATAATATATCACAAGTATCTGAATTGATTTTCAAATGGTTTTCAATTGGTTCCAATGGCAGATAAACAATACCAAATAGACCGACCAAATTTACTTTATGTATGGTGATATAAGGATGATAAGGTTAGGTATTTGTTCCCATGATCCGCTAAAACCGGAGGGATCTACCCAGGGACAATCCACTAGATAGTGTAGAAGTCCGTAGGTATGATGAAAAAAGGAGAAAATGAGAATAAGGGAAGAGTGCGGACTAAGATAGAGCTAGAACTGGAATAAACCCAACAAGGTTCTAGGTATGAAGTCTCGGTAAGCACTGAAGGGGTTGAAGAATGAAAAAGAAATGAAATGAGAAAAGGGTGAAAAGAAATAGCCCTCCATTAACTCAACCTTAGGGCAGAAACCGGGTTCAATACATATGCTACTGGTGGTTACCAAGGTAACGCCGGTATTGAAGACAAGACGTCATGGACCCAGTGACGCACTGCACTACAACTTCCCAAACTACTCAAGTTCCTCTTAAAAGGGCTTGTTTCATTCTCACGGGGAACCTACATAATCTATCGACTTTCTCTTAGAGATTGTTGATATTGAAGAAGGAGACCCTCTCCCTAGTCTCCGGCATAGGAACCAAATGTGCACTATTGAGTCTAGAGCCACGAGATCATCAAATAAATCTCTTTAGGATACTGTCATTGAAGACTCTCTGTTTCACACAATGTGGAAAGAGAGATTATATCTTATGAGTCCTACGCATTATCCTTGTGGTATTGCCAGAACATCTGAGCGATATGCAAACATATTCACAATGAAGATAGAAAGCCTTCTGGAGCCAACATCAAACAAGCTCTTGGTGGGTGGCATGTGAGATCTATCCAATAGATCAACCATGTGACAACTGAACAGAAACAATCGGGCAAGTCATAATTATGATTCAATCCTGGTTCAGGTTATGGATTGACGGATGCCTTTGAAAAACCAGTCGTTGTGCTTAAAAACTCTTTTCTTTAGTACATCGACTGTGTACTCATATTTCAAAATAAAAGGTGTTTATGATTGATAATTGATTTTCATTAAAACCTTCGTTGTATTGCAAAAACAATTTCCATTGAGCGATACACGATTGTTTTTCAAATCTCTTTTCATCAATCAGTGAATCTCAATTCGCTGGTTCACTCACTCCGTGTTGTCTTCTTTGAGACGTTCCGGTTTGAGAACAGCTAGAGCAGCTGCGAAACCCTGTCAAGGAAATTCTTCGATATTATACCTGATCACAGTAAGACTTGTATGATCAACGGGAACCGTGGGCCGTGTACCTCAATTCAACGAAAGTGAGCAAAAACACTTTCGTGTGCTTTATTGCTAACTGTTTTATGCAGGTACACCCAACGTTTGCAGTTGATCAGAATGAAGCGGTCAATCCATAGCCGCATGCTCACTCAACACATTCATTTCAAAAGAAATCATGATTAGTGCATCAATGACTCTAATATTCTCATTCCATGCTTCTGCTACGCTGCTGCCAATATCATGAATCAACGAAAGCTTTCGCTACTCTGATGAGAAGAAATCATAATCCAGAATGTGAGCATGTCGGTCCAAAAGTCACAACATCACATAATACCAACACCACAAAGGATGAGTCAGAGAGTTATGATAGCTGATGATCTCAAAGCTGGCTCAAAACTCATTATCACGTGGATCAGTTAAAGACCTCCACTAGAATTATCCAAACATGCGGAAAATGAAGAATCAAAGACTACGAGCTACTGAGCAAAGAACTTAATCGAGAATCCAAGAACAATCTAATGTAATATCTGTTTTGTATTCATTGTAATTTGAGGTGACCTCCCTTAGGGGGAGATTGTTAGGATTTATTAAATCCAGTTATTAAAGTGTCGGTCACCTCAAGTATATGTAATCGTTAGAAAGCTCGTAGTCGTAGTTATTTAAAGTTAAGTAGTATTTAGTTTAGTAACACCGTGGAGGACGGACAGGTCTTTACCCACTGTATGCCTGATCCACAGCCCGTAGGTGGCGATTTGTGTAAGACTATAAATACTCTCTACCTCCCAAGGTAGAGAGTTGGAGCTCATAATAAGATTTTCACTTTCTCTCACTAAGTTCCAAAACCTCTAACTATTTCTCTCTCTAAAACATCATTGTGTACGCCTTTTGTGATCATGGTTTGATATGTTTGTGAAATCCAATATATTACAGGAGAGATCGTGATTTAAATCTCAAATCGGTTTTAAAGGGTGATTGTTTCAAAAGCACTCCTTCCTTCATGTGTCATAAGATTTCAAATACATAATGCACATGATTGTGGAGGAGCATTTCACCAAAAACCAAAAGAGTATTTATACAAGGCCACATATTCTCCCATGTTTTCCAAACCTTATTAAATCACTTGGGATCCAAAATCTCAAAGGGTTTGATATTTTTGATCGGGGGAGAATTTGTGATTTAATATGAAATTTGACAAAAGATGATCGTTTTGATTCAAAGTGAAAGTTCTCTCTAATATGTGCCAAACTCTTTCGTATATCGATGCACATATTGAGGGGGAGCGAATGGTTTCTATTGGAAATCGTGAAAAGTACTTCAAAAACCTCTTGCCTCTATGTGCAAAATGATTTTCAAATATCCAACGCACATATTGAGGGGAAGAATTTACCAAGAAAATCAAATGGCTTTTTCCACGGAAATTGTGATCAAGAATATATTTCAAAGAACTCTTGCCTCCATGTGCTAAACAATTTCAAGATTATATGCACATGTTGAGGGGAGCATTTCTAAATGATCAAAAACAATTAAGGTACAAAATGCTTTGATATTATATCACAAGTACCTTGATTGATTTTCCAAATGATTTTTCACTTGGTTTCAAGAAGGAACGAACAATACCAAAAGACCGACCAATTTACTTCATGCATGGTGTTATAAGGATGGTTAGGTTAGGAATTCGTTCCCACGATTCCGCCAGAGCCGGAGGGATCTACCCAGGGACAATCCACTAGATAGTGTAGAGTCCTTAGGTATGATGAAAAAAGGAGAAAAATGAGAATATGGGAAGAGTGTTGATTGAGACAGAGCTAGTAATCGGAACAAACCCAACAAGGTTCTAGTAATGAAGTCTCGGTAAGCACTGAAGGGGTTGAAGAATGAAAAGAATTGAATGTGAAAAGGGTGAAAAGAAATAGCCCTCCATTAATTCAACCTTAGGCAGAAACCGGGTTCAATACATATGCTACTGGTGTCTACTAAGGTAACACCTGGTATTGAAGACAAGACGTCATGGACCCAAAGGACGACCGCACTAAACTTCCCAAGCTACTCAAGTTCCTCTTAAAAGGGCTTGTTTCATTCTCACGGGGAACCAACATTATCTATCGACTTTCTCTTAGAGATTGTTGATATTGAAGAAGGAGACCCTCTCCCTAGTCTCCGGCATAGGAAACCAAATGTGCACAATTGAGTCAAGAGCCAAGAGATCATCCACAATATCTCATTAGGACACAATATTAATGAAGACTTGCTGTTTCACACAATGTGGAAAGTAAGTATATATTAAGAGTCCAACGCGTTATCCTTGTGGTATTGCCAGAACATCCGAGTGATATGTAAAAGTATTCACGATGAAGATGGAAATCCTTCTAGAGCCAACATCAAACAAGCTCTTGGTGGGTGACATGTGAGATCTTTTCAAAAGATCAAGCTTGTGACAACTGGATAGAAACGATGGGGCGATTCATTCTTGAATCAACCTTTGTCCAGGAAATGAATTGACTAATACTTTTGGAAAAACCGTTCGATGTGCAAATCTCTTCTATTCTTCAGCACATCGAATGTGTATTCATGATTTCAAACACAAAAAGTATCTCTGATTGAAAAAAAATACTTTTGGAAAAACCGTTTAATGTGCGAATCTCTTCTTTTCTCTAGCACATCGAATGTGTATTCTCTTTCAAATACAAAAAGTATTTTTGATTGAAAATTGATCTTTCTCATAAAACCTTCATCGTATTGCAAAACTCTTTCTTCAAGCAATACGCGATTGTTTTCAAATCAATTTTTCATCAATCAGTGAATCTCAATTCGCTGGTTCACTCACTTCGTGCTGTCTTCTTTGAGACATTCCGGTTTGAGAACAGCTAGAACAATGCTAAACCCCTGTCAAGGAGATTCTTCGGAATTATACCTTGATCACAGGCATTTGTACTGATCAACGGGGAACCGTGGGTCGTGTACCTCAATTCAACGAAAGTGATCAAAGACACTTTCGTGTTTTATTGCTAACTGTTGTTTGCAGGTACATTTGGACGGTTGCGTACCGATCGAATTGAGGAGTCAATCCAAAGCCGCATGCTCACAACATCCACACTTAATTGAAGAAATCATGACAAGTGCTTATCTACATATTCTGGCTCTGATATTTTTATACTATGCTTCTGCTACGCTGCTGCAAATATCATGAACCAGTAAAAGCTTTTGCTACTCTGATGAAAAGATGTCATGATCCAAAAGTGTGAGCATGTCGGTCCAAAAGTCACAACATCACATGATGGCAACATTACAATGGATGAGCCAGAGATTTGTTGTGGCTGATGATCTCTAACATGGCTTAATGAATCACCAAACGTGGATCAGCACAAAGAACTCCACGAAAAGTACAAAACAGTTGGACTTTGAAGAATCACTGCTAAAGCACAAAGACTGCAGACATTGAAGAATTGAAGTCTACGAGCTCGAGCATAAAGACAAAGATATATTGCTTGGATTCAAAATGTAAATCATGGGGTGACCTCCCTTAGGGGGAGATTGTTAGGAATTGGAAATTCCATAAGGAAGTGTCGGTCACCCCAATTATTGTTTAGCATATCTTAGCTCGTAGACTTTACGTTATTTAGTAGTTATTAGTTAGTTATTAGCTTAGTTATTAGTTTAAGTAATACCGTGGAGGAAGGACGGGTCTTTACCTACTGTATGCCTGATCCACAATCCGAAGGAGGACATGTAGTATGTAACTATAAATACCCTCTACCTCCCAAGGTAGAGGGTTGGACCTTTCACTCAATCTAACCTTCTTTCTTTTGTTTACTTTCTCTCTCTAGAAAGGCTCCCATTCTACTTTCTCTCTTTAAACTCCCTTCTCATATTCGACCCATATGTTGTTATATGATGTGTTTGTGAAATCCAATATATTACATCGCTTAAGAGACAAATCGCTTAAGTTGACAAAACGCTTAACAGTCAAAACGCATAACACACAAACCGCATAAGTTGACAAATCGCATAGTACACAAGTACACCCAATACTTCCACTACTTGGTCCTTTCTTGTCGTTTTGTCTTAATAGACAAACCGCTTACTAAACAAACCACTTCACGAAAATATGACAAATCGCATACAAATGATGACAAACCGCTTCAATAAGCGTTCATTTGTTAGACAAATCGCATAGTTTTCAAGACAAACCACATCAAAGAAATCCTATTCGAGGGTCAAACCACATACATGAAACTTTCAAAAACAACACTTTTCAATCCAAAAAACAATCCATCCAACCACGATGATTCAAGCCTTCCAAACCAAAACCTAAACACTTATAATGATTCTAAACACAAAAGTACTATCAAAATTCAAACTTTAACACAAGAAATGATCCAAATGATGAAAAATACTCTAAACTCATTCAAACCCAAAAACCATATGAAAACCACTAGAAATCCAAGAACATGAAAGATGAGTGATCAAACCATGGCTCTTGATACCATTTGTAGTATATTGGTTATCACAAACACATAATCAAACATTAACAAGGGGCGTATAGAATGAGGTTTAGAGAGAGAAAATGGAAGAGAGTTGGGAACTTAGTGAGACAAAGAAAAATGATATTATGAAAAGCAGCAAGGCAAAGGGTATTTATAGGTTCTTACAAGACACGCCTCCTACGGGCTGTGGATCAGGTATACAGTGGGTAAAGACCCGTCCGTCCTCCACGGTGTTACTTAACAAACTTCTTACTGACACTAAATAGCTACGACTACGAGCTTTCTAACGAATATATATACTTTAGGTGACCAACTCTTTAACTACATGATTTTCTAAATCCTAACAATAATTAGTGTTGTTGAGCTTAAAATTTAATAAGGCTAATTTTTCAGAGATTAAGTGATTAACGGTAATATCCAGGTTAGCATTTAATGGTTCGTTATGACAAGGTGACAAATTTTGAGGGGTTATGTGTTATTAACGAGATCGGGAAACACCATTATCAAGATTCATTGAACCGAGAACTAAGGCTAGTCTTTAGGTATTTAAATGAAAGAAATGGTTACGAGGTTAATTCATTATTACTTATTTGAGGTTGAAGTTGAATTTCACGGGTGCGTGTACTTAGTATCTCAAAGTATCGGGGTTGGTTGGATGCATGATTCTTCGAGATCCTTGTTTGTTCTTTTAACCGTTAGAATGACTAAGACTTGATCTATCTAGTTGTACCTGATGTAAGAAGTTACGTTGTTGTGTTAACAGTGTATAGCTATCACTTTGAGGGGCTACGGTGTAGTGTTCAGTGTCACACGAAGTTGTGGATAATCAAGAGGTAATGTACTAATTATACTTGATGGTTGGTTGGTTGATGAGTATAGGGTACTTAGGAATCGATGATGGACGAACTCTCTACATCGTTCTTAGTTAGACATTAGTACAAGTTTAAGTCACAAGTTTGGGTTATTTTACTTCAGTATCATGTTCGTCATATTAGGTTTTCTCCATCAGTGGTCAATATAAAGAGCCGAAAGAATGATAATAGATGGTCGGTAAAGAGTTAGCGAAAAGGGGTAAAAAGATAGAGAATGTAATCAGTAGTTTATTCTCACGGGATATTTTCGAGCTTAACCGTATTTACGATGCTTCACACACGATCGTATTATCGAGTACTCGAGCGTACAAAAATTTTGATTATTCTGATAGATCGCAATAATCAGGGGGAAGAAATATATACTTGGAAGATTCTTGCTGGGTATCGTCATTTTGTTCATAACCGTAAACAGGTTGTGGTTATTCCGATAGATCGCAATAATCAGGGGGAAGTAATATGTACCCAGCTTCTTTCATTAATCTTCCAAGTTTTTTCGGATCTAGTGGTTCATTTTGTGTGACGTATGTGCATACGTGAGAAGATCTTGTTGATTTCGTGCTTGTTACCCCGAACGGATTCTCCGCGATGAGTATACTTATTATCTTGTTGATTTCTTGCATGTGACGTATGTTCATACGTGAGAAGATCTTGATGATCTCTTGTATGTCTCAGATACACGCTTTCAACGAGTCATAATTCTCAATGAAGACGTCAGATTTGCTTTGTGTGGTTTATTGTTTCTTCTATGTATTTCGCTGCTTACTTATTAGAGTTTTAGTTAGAAGATATGTCTGTTGCATCAAAGTTTCGAATTTGCTGAAGACGGTTGTTATTTCGGGGGGAAGCCGATTCAGAACTTAGCCAAAAAGAAGTATATGGAGAAGCTAAAGACATGCATTATGAATTGGGGGAAGCTAATCCAATTCATACATATCACAACATTTTTCTACAAGTGAAGAAATGTTCTCATGCAGGGGGTACAAGAAGAAGATAAAGAGCGTCAATTGTGGTTATCCTCAGCATTTGAAAAACTTATGAAGACTTTTCTTTATTTATATTCATACTGGTAGGAAATGTTATAAGTAATCCCGTATGTCGCCTTATTAGGGAAGATTGTTAGGATCGCTCCTAAAACTTAAATGTGATGACATTAAGAGAATTACATTAGTTTTATTAAAAGTCACATATGCAGGGACTAGAACCACCAATAGTGTAAAGATATGCGTAAGTTGGCCTATATAAACCCTCCTAGACTTCACTAGGAAGGTGTAGCTTTGTAGCGTATTGTATTGTCATCTCTTTCATTCATCAATAGTACCATATATTTTCCTTCTTTTTCAACTCTACCTCGCTTCAATGGCTATCTCGCCATATGAGCTACCACGACCACCCGAGTCACGAAAATCAATCTAATAAACGATCCTACAGACACCTTTGTTAACCCTCCTAGTTTTGTTTGAAACTCATAGGTTCCTCGCAAAGTTAATGTATGTGCTTGGAGGGTCTCCTTGGATTGCCTCCCAATTAGAAGAAATTTGCCGCATCGTGGTATTCTTCACTTAGACTCACATTCTTATCTTTTTTTGTGGATCGTATGTAGAATTAAAAGAACATTGCTTTCTTTGTTGTCCCAGATAAAACTTATTTGGTTAAAAAAAGGGAGTTGGTGGAAAGTTCCTCCATTATTCAGTCATTCTTTAGATGACATCTTAAATGGGATTCCTAGCCTCTATTCAGATAAATGGAAAGCCAAGTTATTTCAAGCGATTTATTTGGGATTTTTGTAGAGTGTTGGGCATGGAGAAATCATATTTTGCATACTTCCTCAGATGAGGAGAAGTCGTGTGCTTTGCATGAAGATATTTTTTTCGCGGTTCAAAGGATAACGCTTTTATGGATTTTGAATAGGGCTCCAAAGACTTGTTTTTAGTGGTCAAATTGGATTCTTTGCCCAATGAGCTTCAAGATGCTTAGTTTTCTTTTGTTCTGGTGTTTTTATAGTTTTGGTGTTTTGTTTGTGCAAACTCTCTTTCTTGTAGTCCTTTCTGTTGCATTTATTCTTTTTGTCGTGTGACTTATAACATCTTTACTTTTCAAAAAAGAAAAATACTTGTGTGGCCTCTTGCTTCTAAATATTTTAAATGTTACTATTTTGACTATATATTAGTAAAATCACAACTTATTATATAAACAAATTGTCACGTTAGTCAACCATCAACACATCTTTCTTGTATTTTGTACAAAAATGTACATGTGCAGAATATGAGCTTGACAAAGCTGGAACTCATTAAATTTTGAGCAAAAATTTCAAATGCCCCTGTCGCCAAATGTGTTCACCTTTTCTATATAAGAAAAACGTAACTTCCCAAAACAGACCAGGGCGACTCGTCGTTATATTAAAATATTATTCTATACGACTTTTTATGTAAGAGGTGTGTAGGTACCTTTTCAGTACCTTTTTTGGGTGAATGACGGCTTATACTTTGAGTGACTTTTGTGTAGTTGACTTTTTTTTTTAATAGTTATACCACACCACCCACCACTACCACCACCGCTACCCACCAAAACCACAACCACACGCTGCCACACCACTAGCCACCGCCGCCACCCACAACCATCCCCCGCCACCGCCACCACCACCACACACCGCCACAACCGCTACCCTTCACGACCGCAACCCGCCACCACCAACCCTTGCCGCCAGGGGGGGATGGGGTGGCGACAAAGGGTGGTGGGGTCGTGGCGGGTGGTGGCGGTGAGTGGTGGTGGCAGGGGATTGTGGCGGGTGCCGGTGGCCCGCGATTGTGGGTGGCGATGATGGTGGGTGGCGGTGATGGTGGTGGTGGTGGGTGGTGTCGTATAACTGTTTTAAAAAAATTGTAGTTTTCAACTACACAATAGTCGGCTAAAGTATAAGCTGTCAGTAGCTTAAAAAAGTACTGAAAAAGTATCTTACACAAAAAATGGCCCAAAGTACAAGCATGAGACACTTGTTAACATTTTAATATGAACGACTAGTCGTCCAATTCGCCCTAGTCTATTTTGGGAAGTCATTTTTTTTTTTTTTTTTTTTTTAATGAACACATTAGGCGACTGCATTTGAAGAATTTGCTTTTAAAATTAAGAGAACCTGAGTTCAAGAATTTTTGTCTAAAATTTTAGCTCTTGATTTTGTAAAAGTATATCTTTGCTCGTACTTATTGTAATCTATAGGTGACAGAGGTGGCAAAACGGGCGGGCCGGGTAGGCACGGGCTACGGACCAAATGGGCTATGGGCTAAACGGGCATGGGCTAAACGGGTACGGGCCAAACGGGCTCATGTTATAAAAAAACGCTTTTAAAAAGACCAAAAACGACAAAATAAATTCCTCGAACGTAACATCTCATTTATATTTAAAAAATTAAATATAAGTTTTTCTTAAAAAACAATATAATGTTTGAGAAAAACATGTGCCCGTTATGCCCATTTAACTTCCAAATAGGCAATATATGTCCATTTCAAAAAAAGGAGGGGGCCCAAATGTGCCCAAATCTTTCAAAAGTTTGTCCATTTAGCTCATTTTTTTTATTTTGGGCACAAATTGCCGCCTCTAGGTGACACGCCTAAAATAGTCAAACATCGGTTTGTTAAGCTATAAAAAGCTCTAGCTCGTTAATGTGATGGAGCTTGTTCGACATACCTCAACATATATCACATTTCACTTAACCATCTTCGAGGTAGCCTTGTATTAAGGCCTCTCAAAGATCTCAAAAGAGATAAATGTTCGAACCTTGTTAGGTAACTTGTTGAGATGGCTACCGAATAGTCCAAAAATGGTCATGAGAATAAAAGTTAAATCGTGTACATCGGCGCTAAAAAGTTACTCGACTTTCCATGGGTAGCATGAATAAGGACCCTTTCCACTTTTTTTTTTTTTTAAAAAAACCCTCATCCAACTAATAAACAAGTAAACGAATGAGATTTTTTATATTTATATTACTCGGAAGGGCGAGTCATGTGACTCAAATGTACGTGTCATAAACCAAGAATCTCGTGATCGTTTCCGACACTTTCCTAACCACTCTCAAATATTTAACCAGTGAAGTTTAACTCCTTGAACTAATCAAGCTCAAATGCTCAATAATCGAATCCCAAGCTCAACTCCAACTTGTGTATACATATGGGAACTTTTAAAGCTTTTTCAAAAGGTAACCCATCAAGCAAGCCCAATATCAAAGCCTAGCCCAAACATATACAACACATTAAACCCCACAAATTTAGGGGAAAACCGTTTTAAAAACACTGTTCGAATTGAAAGTTTCCACGAAAATATCGGAAGGCATTTTTTTCTCATAAAACCCCAACAAACATTTCCCATCACAAACACAACCAACGACTTAAAAAAAAAAAAAAAAAAAAAAAAAAACATAGTCATAGGATATGCATCTTCCTGAAACTGTCGTAGAAACAATCTTAAACAACCTTGATTCAAACACAGACCGTAATTCTGTCTCATTAGTTAACAAATTATGGTACACAGTTGATAGATACAGTCGTAAAACAGTCCATGTTTCAAATTGCAATGAAATTTCACCTCAAAGAGTGATCGAAAGGTTTCCGAATATACGATCACTTACGTTGAAAGCGAAACATGGTGTCTTGTGTGATGTGGGTGTTTGGGTTGATGTTTTGTCCAAGAATTGTGGGTTGTTGGAGAGTTTAAGGTTCAAGAGGTTTGTTGTGTTGGATCGGGAGCTTGTTAAGGTTTCTACTTGTTTTCCGAAGCTGAAGGGGTTTGGTTTGAAGTTGTGTTCGGGGTTTAGTATTGATGGCCTTAAGGCTATTGCTTCGAATTGCGAGTAAGGTTTCTTGTTGCTTGTTTTGATTAATGTATGAGGTTTCTATATAATGCTTAGGGTGTTTGGGATTGTGTTTTGATGTAGTAGATAGGACGTTATTGCTCGTTTATTGGTGAAATAAGCACTTTTGAATAAGTGGTTTAGAAGTTTCTGATTGTGTTTTGATATACTAGATAAGCTTATTTAAGGGTGAAATAAGCACATTTGGTTAAGCAGTATGATATAATGCTTAGGGGTGTTTGGGATTGTGTTCTGATATAGTAGATAAGAAGTCATAGCTCATTTGGGGGTGAAATAAGCACTTCTGAATACGTGGTTTAGGAGTTTTATACTCAAGATGTTTATGTGATCATGATTAGTTTGCCTTTTAGAATCCTTAGATTAGCAGAATTGAGTAACACTTATATAACTGATTACTGTGATTCCTTATAAGAATAGCCAAAACACTTTCTCATGTGACTTGGTAATTATATTTTCTTGAATGTATCATCCTGGTAATGAAAAGTTCTTTAAACGGGCAGGACCGCAAATACTAATTACTAGAATAGAATTAACAGATACGAGCAAAGAAAAACTTTAGTTTCCAATTGTCGTAAATGTAACTACCATGCTAGGAATTTCAAATTAGTCAATTTTGAATAATACATCGTTCTTTCTATGCAATTTGCCCTTTCAAGATGCATAAGCTGTCTTATAGGCAATCCCAGACACCCCCTTATATTGGTGAACTAGTTTCGTGTTTGGTGAAGTGACACAGAAGTAGTTATTGACGTAATACTAATGGTATGTAGGAATCTTGAACAATTTGAAGTGGAAAAGTGTGATGTTACAGATAACTCCAGTCACTGGCTCCGTAGCTTCCCCGAAACTCTAACTTCACTCACATCCTTAAACATTTCATGCATTAGAGGAGCTATAGATGCAACAGATCTCGGGCGACTAGTTACCAGATGTCCAAATCTCACGACTCTTTCATTGAACAAAACAGTGTCTGCTAATATCATCAGCCAAATCTTGATAAAAGCGCCTCAAATTGTGCATTTGGGTATTGGATCTACCATTCAAAACCTGAATATCGAAATTTTATCTTATCATCAGCTATCGAGATCATTACTCAAATGTGAATCAATTCAAAGCCTCACGTTTTTCTACCAAATTCCCATTAGGTTAATACATGCCTTTTATGTAATTTGCCCGAAACTTGTTTCTGTGAATTTGAGGTTTGCTTCATACCTTCCTGACGTTGAGGTTGTCAATTTCATAAAGAGATGTCGTAAGCTTCGTCGTTTATCTGTAAGTTCTTACTTTATCTCATTTCATATTTGTACATGAAATATGGGCAGTAATACATCACTCAGAAGTCAGAAGAGTCATGTAAGTAACTCCCCCCTTTTTTTTCAAATTGTTGCGTGTACCAACTGTCTTGATTTAATTTTGTTTTAGATACGAAGTTGTATGGGAGATGAAGGTCTTGAAGCTGTGTCAAAAAGTTGTAAAAACCTCGAAGAGTTAAGAGTATTCAGAGGAGCAGGAAGCATCGGTGTAACAGAAAAGGGGTTAATTGCAATATCCACCAGATGTCAAAAGCTTAAATCTTTAACATACTTTTGCACTCAAATGACAAATGCAGCCTTAGTAACTTTCTCCAAGAATTGCCCAAATGTCTCATCTTTCAAGTTAATCGTCTCGACTCCAAATCAGCCTGATCATTTAACGCTGCAATCGTTTGATCACGGTTATGGGGCTATTGTAGAGTCATGCAAGAACCTCAAGAAGTTGACTATTTCTGGACAATTGACCGATGATGTTTTTATTTATATTGGAATGTATGCGGAAAGATTGGAAGTGCTTAGCGTATTGAATGCAGGGGAAATTGATGTGGGAATGGCATATGTGAAAAACGGGTGCAAGAATTTGAGGAAAGTGGAGTTTAGCAACCGTTCTCTATTTAACGAGGCACTTTTTTTAGCTAATATTTTTGCGTAGTAATCTATGATACCATTTTGGATAATTTTTTGTAAATTTTCAGTTAATGAGACCGTATTTGAATGTAGAAATTATGATTTATAAACAATAGAAATGGTATGAAAGAAAATCCCAATGATGACATTGTTGATTAGCTGATTGTTGTACAAAGTTTTTGTTATAAGTACCGAGTTCCTTAGTTGCTATTCAATACATGACAAAACCGAAATAGTTCTTCAGTTTAGCTTTATTTCCTGGGTTGTTGAAAAATTTAAAGAGAAATCGATCCGATTCAGTAAAAATAAGGTTTCTCTTATTGTTGTATGCAAGCATACTAACTATTTGTTGTTTTGGTGTATCAAAAAAACCATTCAAAACTTAGAGCATAATTATTTTACAGTTATATGCTTACTGAAGCAATGTATCTAAGTTGAATTGTTTGTGATTGCCATCAAACTGCATCAATATTAAATGTAAAAAGCTACCAGCCTACCACTTGATCTATAAACTACAAATTACTAACCCGTGACAAAGTCCATAACAATTCATTGGCTCAACGCTACCCCAAAGCATTAATCTTGAAGCGTGGATTCAAATATTATCAAAAGACAGGGTTAACTCATTAATCGAAGTGAAACTCCCATAGTGTCAATACCAAATCAGCCTGGATCCAACTTCCAAGTTCCTGAACTATATCAAACATAAAAAGGTAACAGGTCAGGACGAATATTGGTCAAACAAAGTCAGAACTGCGCGTGTTGGAGTAACTGTGGAGCAAAAACTGCTGAGATCACTTATTTCCAGGTTTTGCGGCCTCGGAACTGTTTGGCAGAACCACTTTTCTTCATATTTCTCTGACGTTTAAGTTTTTGAATCTTTAGTCTCTTGGCAGCTAAAGGCATTTCCTTCTTGTGTTCTTTTTGTCGGTTACTTAACCCACCAGTCTATGAATCACTTACAACGAAATAAAATTGTTAGAATGTTGTAAGTAAATAATACATGTTTCATATGTGTGCAGATGGTTTAATGAATGTATGATTAGTGCGTGTGTTCCTTGTGATGTTAAAACACACCTTTTGGCGTTTGATAGCGGCTTTTGCTCTGTACTTTCCTGTGTCTTCTCTTCCTGCTTTCATTAAAGCCACCCTTTCCTCTTTCGTCATCTTCTTTCTTATGTAGCCTACATATTAAGTACAATCAGGCCAGTTCATGTTTAAATGAATGTATGATTATTGTGTGTTTTCCCTTATAAATATACAAACAGTTCCTAACAGGGTTGTGTTTTTGGTGATGTAAAACAGCAAAACACACACTTTTGGCGTTTGGTTCGCCTCTTGATCGGGTTTGTTCCGAAATGATGAGAGATTATTAACCGGGTTATGGGATATACGAACAAGAAGAGTCGAAAGCAGCGGCTTTTGCTCTGTACCTTGTCTTCCTCGTGTCTTCTCTTGAGCCTGCTTGCGTGAAAAGCGACATTATGTGGCTTTGGAAGCCACCTTGTTTCTCGGTGGAGAGGCCTCTTTGAACAAGGGTGATCAGTAAAGGTTATGGTTGTCAAGACAAGAAGAGATTGGAGAAACTATAAGGTTGTAAACTTCTGTTGGAGTTCAAATTCTTATGTGGCCGGGAAGAGGTCGTTGATCCGTGAAGAGTCAAGATGTTAATGAACGGTTCCAACGGGATGCCATGTGAGATGTTACAAGTGTGGTGAATATATTCGATTATGTAAAGATTTTGATCGAGGTGAAGGTCGGGGCCGAAGAGTCTTAAATGTAATTGAAAGAGAACCGTGGAAGAGGCTCGGTCAACCGATCTTGAAGGTTAATAGCAATTCCAGTGGCTTGGTTCATGTTTGATATCTAGAGAAATAGTCTTGTGTTGACCGAGTATTTAGGAATACGTGGGAGTTAGTTGTTCCTTTTCTAGGAAATAATGGACGTCATGTTGCATGGTTCCTTTGTATTGAGTTGTATTATAAATCAGTAGGTTTTCATTGTACAACATAGTTTTCTTTAATATACAAGAAATAGGGGCTGATCCTTCAGAAGGATACCGGCCATCATTGAAATCATATCTTTACAAAGATTAATGAAACGATTAAAGAGATTGCTTGCACTATGAATACACATTGCCTGACTCTGACCATCTTCCTTGGTAGCATAATTTTAATTTTACTCATTTTTACCCATTATATGTGTTACAGATTAAGCATTATCCCAAATTAATTATCTATTTACAAGATAATCAAATAACTACTATATAACGAATGCGATATTGCTATAGGTAGAGAACTTACTTCAAGCGAATATCCATCCACTCTTTTTAAACTTAGTTCCTCAGCACTTGGGATCTTGATACCATGACGGGCCAATCCAAGTTCCGTTTCCTTCTTTGCCTAATTTGTCACGTTACAAATTGTTACATTATAAAATTATCAACCTTGGACATCATATGATTGCAAAATAATTGCCATGTTAAAACAAAAGATACACTTTTAGCTCTTTGATTCTCTGGAAGTCTTCATTTGAAAGAATGCCATCTGAGGTATCATCATTTTCCACTTCAGCTTCTGCTAGCTTTTCAAGAGCTCCACGACTTTGACTCCCGGAATCGAGTTCTTCATGACAGTAACTAAATTTCCTTTTTTCCCCTTGAGTAATGTTTTCTGCATCCTCGTTGCAATTTTCAGTGCATGCACGATCAACCTCTTTGCTTTCTGTTTGGCTAGAGGGATCGTGATTCATCGAAGACTGAAGCATCGCAAAGCTCGTATCTTTCGACGTGCGGCTAGACGTTGATAACGCATCAATGATGAGTCCCGTTGCCGTCATAGACATTTTTCAGTAGGGTCTTACCTCCAAAAATACCGACAATAATTTACCCTACGCTTGAACCGTTATGTGTAACGTTAGAAATATGTATACTGGTTACAAATACAATTGGGCCCTTGTACTAAATGTAAGTTTACATTAACCAAGTATAGCCAACTTGTAATGTCAAGCTTGAACCGAGACTCGCGTTTAAAACTTGAGCTTGATCCGACACTTATTTTCAAGGTCGAGCTTGAACTTGATAAAGTAATCAACGCTGCCAATGCTGGCACCACTTTTTATTTTATGAATACTAAAAGTATTAATAATATGAGTAAGGATCCAGTGAAAAAATAATTAAAATGAGAAAGATGAGAAGTAATTCTAGCAACACATTTTAAATTGGGAGGGAAATTTTGAGTGAAGATGCATCAACTTTTTTAGATGCATCTGGATTGTGTGGTTGTGATTTTTTCTCATCATTCTTATTTTAATTATTTTTCTCATTTGATCCTAACTCTTAATAATACAAGACAAGTTTGTTGTTAACGGACTAGACACTTTCTTACTTGGCTCGGCTCAAGGCAATACAACAATCCTTAAACATACCTATACACAAGTGTTAAAACTATAGATGATACAATTTCGAAAAGGTTAACGAGCTTACGAGCCATGTACTCAATCTAATCGATTGGTTTGAGTGCTTGACTCGAAATGAGTAGCTCGAAAGTCTAATTAAGGGTGTGTTTGGTATGGGTACATGAGAATGGGGTTATGGGTTTTATACCGATTAAAGGTGTTTGTTTAGTGGACCAAAAATTAAATGGGTATATTGTAGTCATAGACTCATTACCCACTAATTTGGTGTTTATAAAATCCATTTCGTGAGCCTCTCTTTGTTCCATTACAAAATTCAAATATCTATACACTTTTTCATACCATATTTTGTCATCCAAACATAAACAATCGTAATGATATACTTATTCATATCTATTGTCATTTTACCCCATACCAAATTCGATACTCATTGTGATTCTTAGCAACAAACCAAACGGCCGCCAAGTAGCTAGCTAAGTTACTATATGAGTTGGGCTTTATTTGACCTAAACTAAATATTGGGCTAAGAAATAAATATTTGGCCCAAACGATTTTGACTTTTGTGACCATGTGCACATTCTATATATGGTATAAAACCAAACGTCGGTGGACTTTTTTATTAATTTTAAAAGGTTATTTTAAGCCCGATTGGGCTAAGTGCGTTCCTTCAGCCCATATCTGTTTTGCTGGTCAGCTACTGCCGCGCTACCGACTTTGATGTTATCGCCTTTGATAATTACTTTGCTGTCAGAAGACGTGTCTTTCTTCTTATCTTCTACGTGTTGCTAGGCACCGCCTCTTTTAACTATGGCGGTGACGTTCACATTTAGGCTTCCAGTTTGGGGTTTTTTGGGTTATTTCGATCGTCTTGAACCTATCCAACCTAATACTCCACGTTATTGTGTAAGTTTATTTTATATTGATTTTGGTTTGTAGATGGCTGATTGTAAGTTATTGGTGCTCTTTTCGGTCGTTAATTGGAGACTTTAGCGTTTTTGTATGTGAAAAAAATGATAACCTAAAGTTATTGGCTTATTTATTTTTAAAGTTAGAAGGCCGTATTCAAAAAGTTTACAATGTTGATTAAAGCTTATTTTGGAGTTATACAGCTTATGTTTCATAGTTTATCATCAGTTGTTATATACAATTTTCGCTTTGCTGAATACGCGGCTTATTAATTGGTTGATTAATGAATACGCAGAACGCTTTGGGGTGGCAGTTGTTCAGCTGGAGAAAAATATTGTTCGTCTGACACGGCCGTCACTTTAGCTTGAGAAACATTGTGCACCGTCGTTTGTTTTATTCCATATATAGAGTACTCAGAATGCTTTTGAATAGCAGTGGTTCAGTTGGACAAAAATATTGTTCGTCTGACACTACCGCCACTTCAAAATTTGGGGAACACCTTATCTTGGCAGGGCGTTTTACTACACAGCCATGGAGGTCTCTTTGCGTTTGTTGTGCTGCGCGTTTATGATTTACTCCTGAATGATGTTTCGAGGCTTTGAAAAGGTCTTTTCTTGGCGGGGCGTTTACTAGCGCAGCCATGAAGCTATGATGATCACTTACTGTTGCTTTTTGAATCATATGATCTAGGGCATTGGTGGTCCTAGTCATAACTTGGCGGGCGAAAGATCGGATGGCGTGGTAGCATGCTTGCTATTATGCAGCCTAGTTTTTTTGCAGCTATGCCTAAGTTATGTCGCTGCTCACCATTTTTCAGTTTTAAAAGCGAGCTTCATGACTATGTTGTATCGTGTTGACGGTTTATGAGTTTTTTGCTCATTTGTTTCGTGGTGTTGTCGCTATAAGTGTACCTGATTTTACCACGCGACCTGAAACAGCAGGTGGTGGAATGAAACGAAACGTTGGTGTACTATTTTTATAGTGTCATTACGTTATTTTAATGTAACGCAAGGTTTCGTTGCAGCTGTTGTGGGATTTCACATGTGTGAGAGTGTGGTCTGGCAAAAATGATCCGAAGTGGTATACCTTTGGTCTTTGTTAGTGCAATACATATATGGTTGTTATTTTGCTTTCATTGTAGGTATTCTTATTTTTTTTTCTCTCTGCGTTTTTTGAATGCCCACGTTTGTTTTTTTGGAGGATGGCTGATTGTTGCGTGTTTGGTTTTGTTGTTATTCATATGTTATTGCATGCCTATTCTTGGTTGTTTCTTATGGGGTTTTGAATGCGAAAGTGCTTTATGTTGTGTAAAACGGGTTGCTGAAAGACAGTTCTATGTTTCAGATGCATTCGTGAAAAACTAGCAGTATCACATCTGCATAACCTGTGTGCTCCCTATTTCTAACGTTTGGTGACCCTGGACATGTTTTGATTGTTGCAGATGGAATTGTAGGTCTTATCAGGATGTTGCATCGTTACTGATACGGCAACGGTGTCTTTGTACGGCCTGTTGATAAACTGAGGGTCTCCGGAAGTTGGCATGGCAGGCTGCTTGGTCTGCAGCCATGCCGGACGTGCCCTGTTTTTTTGGCTTACCTCCTGTTGTAACCCCAAAATTGTTCGAATTTATTTGATAAGATGTTGTGGACATCATTATTGAAGAAGCAGTGATGAGTTTTTATGAGTTTCGCAAAAAATACAGTTCTTCGGAACGTGGCAAGGCAACCTACTTGGTTTGCAGCCATGCCGGATGTGCTATGTTTTTATGTGTTAATTTAATGTCTGAGCTTCATATTTTGGTTGGTCCTAATGGGAGAACGGTACGATACTCCATTGTCCTTCATCCCATGTTAGTTAACAACCTGGAATTTCATACGCCTTTGCCTGGTGGCTTAGCTGTTTCGCAACGTTGGGAAACTGATAACGCTACACGCGTCATTCAGGGTCAAAGAAACTTCCTTTTCATCGAGCAAGTTTTTCAACACCCTAGGCAGTGAACCTAATCGTTGTAGTGTAGTATTAGGGTAAGCCACGATAATTGATATCGTTCTCTAGGGGAATAGGAATGCTAGTGAGAAGTTACTACGCTAAGGTTGGGGTTGAGGAAGATTATTTTTTATATTTTTATGTTTTTTAGGAAATGGAAAGGTACGAATCTCGGGGTTTAGATTTAGGGGTTGGTATTTCAAAATTTTATGATATCGTTGAATTTAGGTATTATAATGGTTTTGAGAAAATTAAGGTAATATAAAGGATGCTATATTATTATTTGTCTATGTAATAGTTTGCGTTCTTTAGTAGCGAAACGTTTGCAGTCGGTAGCAGTAGAATCTTATAAAACTGAATTTTCGTGTCATTGATTGGGATCTTTCCACTCAGTAGAATATTGCAAGCTTCATTTGCTAATATTGATATGAGATGTTTAAGATATTGCCCTCTTCTAATCCACCACTTGAAACCCTTTCGTTCTCACAACGGTCTAGCAATAAGTCTGGTGCAGACCTTTGCACAGCAACCGTTGAAATAGCAAAAGAAATTCAATGGGGGACTAGATGGGTCTCGCTATCCTGAACATCGCGTGTCAACATTAGCGACTGACGCTTGAAATGTACTCCCGAGTGGAAAGATTCCACTCGATGACGCAACAATATTAAAGTGTAATGTTGTATGCCGAAGTTATAATTGATGCATCAAGTTAGAATTCACGCACAACTGAATAGTCGTGTCATCGATTGGAATCTTTCCACTCGCTAGAATATGGCAATTTTCATTTGCTAATATTGATACGGGATGTTTATGATATTGCCCCGTTCTGATCTTCCGCTCGAATTCCTTTCGTTGTCACAATGGTCTAGCACGCAGTGCAGACCTTTGCACAAAGATTCTTGAAACAACAAAAGGAATTTGAGGGGGCGATTAGACGGATCTCACTATCCTGAACATCGCGTGTCAACATCACCGACTGAAGGTTGAAATATACTTCCGGGTGGAAAGATGCCACTCGATAACACAGCAAAATTCAGGTATATCATTTTGTTGCTAAAATGAGTCATCATAAGGAGGTGCACGTGCTCTTAATGAGTAATTTTTTTTAACTATATACGTGAACCACCACTTTGAACTGAAAACTCGGTATCAACAGGTGGGAAAAACACCACCGCAACGCGGCGGGCGTCTTCATCTCGTTTGAAATATTGTCACTGTTGACTAGGGCTGATCATCGGGAGAAAACCGGACCGGACCGAGACCGAATCCGGCAAAAAACCTATACCGAGACCGAATGTGGTCAGTCCGGTCCGGTCCGGTCTCGGTCGGTCGGTCCGGTCCAACAAGGCTAAATTTTCAGTTTGTGGTCCGGACCGGACCGGACCAAGACCAAATTTGCCAAAAATGGTAGACCGAGACCGGTCCGCCGGTCCTTCGGTCCGGTCGGTTTCGGTTCGATCCGGTTAGTTTTGTCGGTTGGTCCAGTCCATCCTGTCCGTTTTCTCACCCCTACTGTTGACCGAGTAAACTAAAACAGGTGAACCAACTATATCAAACTATATTTCATCTTCAACACTCCATTCAATTTAATCTTCTACGGAGTATTAAACAAAGTTCAATTCAATTTTACTCAAATTAATGATCAATTGATAGTTATGAGTCACCATCATCATCATCAAGCACCTCCAAGTAAGCAAATCTCAAATCACCAACTAATACAATATTATTATCCTTAAATCCTAATCTTTTTGTTTTGTTTTTTCTAAACGGCAAATTCTTGCAACTCTCACAAATAATATGTGACAAGACTTGAACCGGTAACGTTTTGGTTAATGGGTCACTCACATACCGCTAAACCAACACATACTAATTTATTTATTTATATTGTTTATAGGTATGAGTCACCACCACCATCATCCGCCACATCACCACCACCCACCGCCACCGCCGCCACATCATCACCACCATCACCCGTCGCTGCCTCCAGCACGTGTCCACCACCACCATCATCAGCCACCTCCTCCTCCGCCACGTCCTTATGGGTATCAAGGGTACTTTAATCCACCGCTACCAACACCATCACCGCGGTACTATGATCGCAATGATTATTATTATGATCCGTGTTGTTCTCCGTTGTTAACGTGGTATGTTTAGTCTTTTTTAATCAACATGAAAATGTATATTGTAACAATGCGTGTCACTTGAGTAGGATATAAGACATTTGAGCCCGTTATAAGCTTGAAGGTGTTTTAGGCTGTGTCACATGAGTAGGATATCCGAGTAGTCCATTGCTTTTGTTTTTAGGGGCCTTACATGAATTGCATAATAATAGCTTTGATATTAGTTTTACTTGGGGTAATGTGTTTTAGGCTGTGTTTGTTCTAGCCTTTTTTAGGGGTTTCGTTAGCTTATCTAGCTAAACTAAGCTTGTTCAAGTGTTTGGATAAACTTATAAGCTTAAGCTTATATAAGTAGGTTTTCATTAGCTTGTGTCTTATTTGAGGGGCATTATAGCAAATTACAATTTTATCCCCATTGTTAGCCTTAAACTGGCCAAGCGTATTGACTACTACACTTACATGTCTTGGTCAATTTACCATCATAAGCAATGTAAACACCGCTAACAAGCTTAGTTAAATTAAGTTAGACGGATGAGGTTTTCCCCCTTCAGATTACTTCCATTACCACTAGGTGAGCGGGAGTCTTTGACACAGATGTACGCAACTTAACCGGGGTATCCCCGTGATCATTTCCGAACTCTTCCACCACCAAGAAGTTTACCTAGCGAGGTTTGAACCTAAGACCTCTTGTGAGGACATCATTCACCATTGGCCACCTTGATACTTAGCTTAGTCGAATAAGCTGATACATATTGAGACGAAATTTAAAGTATTGATCACTAATTAAAACTTAGTGTTTTCACTCGGAGATAGTAAGTGTTTCATGTATAGCCTTGAGCTTTACATTAGGATTTTTCTTTATCATATTTAAGGATTGGTAATTTGAACATTTTCATATGAACTATAGCCTTTTTATATAGACATTGTCGTTTTCTAAAGGGGTGTTTGGGACACCAAATGAAATAACATCATATAGTTTAATGCCAACTTGTAAATTTAACGCACGTATTGAAACAAAAAGGCGACAACCACAAGGGAATGTTTGGGATCTGTTTATTTTAAAGTTTATTTGCTTTGAAACATTTAAAATTGCTAAAATCAGCAGTTGTTGTCAATGGAGTGTTTGGATTGCCTGTCTGGCATATAACTTAATACATGCAATAAGCCAATAAGCATATAAGCACTCAAATAATCAATCACAGACCCCTCACACTGGAAAAAGATTGAAATGTGGTCATCGTAAACAAGATAGTTACCTTTCTATAGACAGTTAAAGTTTCTTAGGGTTCAAAAAGATAATTACCTCATACCAAGGTTAGTTTTTTATGCAATTTGCTGGACATAGACGGGTCCTTATTCTGATAAACTTTCTCCTAAAGTTGGATTAAACACATAAGAGGGTTTATTGTTTATTAATGTGAACCTAGGCGTGCGCCATTTTACCATTCAATCATTCTCCATATTCGTAATTATCTAATGTGGCGCGCTTACCCATTTTCTCAACCAAAGTTGAAACTAGTTACCATCTGATGTCCGTCTTATCATCTTCTTACCATTTGACACCACATACTTTCTTCTACCATTTATGTAACAAATTTGCATACTTTGGTAAAGAAATGGTATGTATTTTGCACTAAATGTTAAACCCTTGAATTGTTAAAAAAACAATTTTCATATGGCCAGTGATCTAATGTTCATTGTTTGGTGCAGTTTCAGAAATCTTTACTGCTGCGGTTTGTTTAACCGGTTTTATTAGGGCCGGTGTGAGTGTTCTATTATGTTTTCCTCATATGTAAAATAATCAAAACATTTGCAACATGTTACCTCACTCTGAGGATGTAAGAATTTTAGCTAATGACATATCATTGTTTCTATTATGTACAATCCCAATGTTTAACACTTCACTTATACACTTATACGTGTGAATAGCTTGTTGACATAAACAGTGTTGATCTCCATATTTGCTCTTTCGATTGCTTGAATCTACTTGCTTTGCAGTTTTAGTTATCATTTTAATAAACCTGCACACTAATCAATTATCAAAATCCTTTCTGCGTTGATTTGGATTGATATGATTTGCAGATTTATAATTACTGATCTCCACCTTCATTGAATATTTGGACCTATTTCATATAAAATGCATTCTGCGCAAAGCACCTCCAATCTTACAAAGAAATGTTCCAAAGATTAAGGAAAACCTGGTAGTAATAAACATCCCATGAAAGTCACCATTTTAAGTTTCTTACATGAATATGTAATAGCCCCAAAACGGTGGATAAGTTCCTGCTGGTTTGTGTAGCGTCTTTTTGTTTTAGAAAGGAAGATAGCCGCACAACTAGTATCACATTGTCACATACTTGAACTCACAACTTTGTTGACGAAACATTTGTATGCCGCTAGTTAAATGGTAGCTACAGATTATCTCACATTATTATTTCACAACATTGTGTACCCCTAATTGTGAAAAGTGCTAGTTATAGAATTGGTTAACAGAATCCCTATAGTATTGGTATTCTAATTGGATATAAATTGAACAATGTTTATCCTAAAACAAGTGAACCAATTTTATTAAACTATATATTATCGTCTTCAACACTCTATTCAATCATTAAGGAAAAAATCGTAGTTATGGGTCATCATCATCATCAACCAACTTTTAGTAAGTAGTCTTTAATCACCAATTATTTAAATTTAATCATCCTTAAATGCTAATGAAATTTTTAAAAATTTTTAATAGGTACAAGTCACCACCATCATCATCATCCACATCACCACCACCAACCACCACCACCGCCCCATCACCATCATCATCATCATAGCCTACCGCCACCTCCGGCACACATCCACCACCACCATCATCACCCACAGTCACCACCACCACGTCCTAACGCGTATCAAAACTACATCAACCCTCCACCACCACCACTACCGTACTATGACGGGAACAATGATTATGATTCCGGCTGTTTTTCCTTTTTAACCACATGGTATGCTTCTCTTTTTATAGTACTTTTAGCAATTAGACACTCTAGTGAGCTCGCCACTTAAAAAGTATGAACATTGCCTAGATTAGTCTAAACATATTGTTCTTAAGCCGAATATTGTCCTTGAGGTGGAGCATGTAGACCAATGTTTTAAAAAATAAACTAACCAACTTTTAATTTGTTAAAGTTGTTAATGTGCTTTAGAAGTTAATTTAGGATTAAGTTTCTTCTAATGTTTTTTTTTCTTCACATTTGCTATAACTCGTACTTTTAACATTTTTTCATATGATATTTAGCATTGTTATATTAAAGTTATCGATTTTTCAGAATAGGTCATTTGGGAAATGACGCACCATCATTTAGTCTTGCCAGCCAATAAATTTAAACTAGATATCGAAAGAAAGTTTTAACCATAAATTGCTTATTTGCAATAAGAAGTTTTCAATAGTGTTTGGATTGCTAATTTGTCTTAAAACAATGTCATAAGCGAATAAACACACAGGTAAGCGATCTTGAAAACACTCTAACATAAGAAAACATGAAATGTGATCAACTTAAAGTAGATAACAACGATAGTCTGTTAATACCTTTTTGTGGAAAAAATTTAAGTTACTTAGATTTTTTTGTGATTTAGAAAGTTCGTTATTTTTTATGGGTTTGAAGAGTCAATTACCTTATATCAAAGTTGGTTATATTTATGCAATTTGCTGGACACAATACAGGTCCTTATGATGATAAATGCACTCATATGTTTAGATTAGAGTGATATTAAGAGTTTTAAGCCCTAAGTTTTGGGGGAATTTCATATATCCCCACATACACACCTATATTTACATATTTCCCCAAACACAAGTTTTTTATGCATGATGTACAAGACTGTTAAAGCACTGTTTGGGGAAATATGTAAATATGGGTGTGTATGTGGGGATATATGTAAATGCCCCTTAAGTTTTTATTCATGTAAAATTTGACTTGCATATTTTACCATTCGATCGTTCTCCCTTTTTGTAATCATTCTTAACCAAGGTTACAACTTGTTACCATCTGCTGACATCACCACATGTTTTCTTCTGCCATTAAATGTAAAAATTTGCATACTTTGGTAAAGGAATGGTAGGTATTTTGCATTCAACGTTAAAACCTTTAAATTGTGTAACCAAACAGTTTACAAGTGGACAAAGTGGTTTAACATTCATTGCTTTGGTGCAGTTTCAGAAGTCTTTGCTGCTGCGGCTTGTTATAACCGGAATTATTAGAGACGGACAGGTGAAATGCTGCTTGTTTAACTGGAATTACGTATTAAAGACGATTTATTTATACATTCTTGGTTGACTTTTATAATTGAATCATAAACTTCGGTAGTTTCAAAATACAAAAATCAAACCATTGGTTTTTCATTTGGTTTTGGTTTTTATGTTTAGGCTTGGTTTTCGGTTTCCAAAGAAACCCTGACTTTGTGTGTTTAAAACTAATCAAAATATGAGTTAACTGCATAAATCTTCCCTGAACTTTGGTCAGATTGTATGTTTTGTCCCAACCATTTCGTAAGTGCAGAAACCGTCCCTATGAGAAACCTTTTAGCAAATTTTGGTCCTGGTTTTAACCAGCGTTAAGTGGATTTCGTTAAAATTTACATGTTAACCCTTTTGGCTCGCGACAGTTGCAACGTTCGTTCTTTAACTAACGGTCGTATATAATTTTAAATTTTCAATTTCTTTAAAGTTTTTTAACTTTTATATATACGTTTTTGTAAAAACATACACGTTTTATATACGTTTTTATACTCTTTTGAGTGAATTACATAATTGCTCCTTAAGGTTTACCGGATCTTGCATATATTGTCCTTGTGTTTTTTTTTGACGAGTCATGTCCTCGTGGTATGCAAAAATTACGGGTCATGTCCAATTTACTAACGACGTATAAACGGTCGTTAAAAAAGGACTAACGTGATACTCTGCACAACGTGAGGGCCTAAAATTGTATATGTGAAACCCGGTAAACCTTAGGGACCATTTTCGTAATTAATTAAGAAAAAAAACTAAAAAGAAAAGAAAAATTATTATACTTCAAATTTGGGCTTATATACAACGTGATGGCCATTTTTTTTTTTTTTTTTTTTTAATTATTATACTAAAATTTTGGGCTTATGTGCAACGTGAGGGTTTAAAAAAGCTTTTATTTTTTATTTTTTTTTAAATTATTATACTCAAATTTTGGGCTTATTTACAACGTGAGAGCCTAAAATTTTTATTAATATTTAAAAGAAAAAAAAATATATATATATATATATATATATATATATATATATATATATATATATATATATATATATATATATATATATATATATATATATATATATATATATATATATATAGGCTTTGGTTCCATTGAGAAAAGTTATATTGAGAAGGCTTCACTAGTATACATTAATTAAAAGTGAATCCAATCTATAAGTCATTAATTTGATTCACAAATCTTTGTAAAAATTGAGTAATGATAATGATTCAAGAATACGTACATACGATTCACAATTGTACATATATCGTAAAATCGTGAAATTTTCAACATTGATTCAATTATTTTTTTACATATTTTGAATTTGAATCACATTAAAATGAGTTCTACATTTGAAAAACATGAATCGAAGTTAAAAATCTAGCAATTTTTAGCCTTCTCAATTTCCTTCTCAAAATAAATCATTCTCAATGGATCCAAATTATATATATATATATATATATATATATATATATATATATATATATATATATATATATATATATATATATATATATATATATATGTGTGTGTGTGTGTGTGTGTGTGTATGTGTGTGTGTTTTATTTTTAAATATTAATAAAACAATTTAGGCTCTCACGTTGTAAATAAGCCCAAAATTTTAGTATAATAATTTTAAAAAAATAAAAAAATAAAAAATAAAAGTTTTTTTAGACCTTCACGTTTGTACATAGCCCAAAATTTAAGTATAATATTTTTTTTAAAGTTTTTTTTTTGGCTCTCACATTGTACATAAGACCAAAATTTAAGTATAATATTATTATTATTATTATTATTATTATTATTATTATTATTTTATTTATTTATTAATTATTTTTTTTTATAAAACCATCACTTCATTAGAAAACCAAAGGATATTACAAAAAGTTGGTGGGAAGCCGAGACACTAGTTGGGCTCCCACTCCTTTCTGAATATAAAAACTTAGCCTATGAAAAATAAAAGCCTCACTCTTGACATTATTCGAAAGGGTGACAGTGCAATAGTCTTGATACGTGAAAGTGTATCCAAGGCTTCCGCATCAAGCTCCCCGAATGTAGAAAAAGCAAATGGGACAAACTTGTAGCAATTTTCTTCACATTTGGACATATATTTTTTTTCTTCTTCTCCACAGCGTTATTATTATTATTTTTTTATTTATTTTTTATTTTTTATTATTATTTTTTTTTTTATAAAATCACACTTTTATTAAAAACTCATAGGATTACAAAAAATTAGTGGGGAGCCTCGAAACCAACTGAGCCCCCACACCTCTAGCAATGGTAAAATCACACTTTTATTATTATTATTATTATTATTATTATTATTATTATTATTATTATTATTTTCTGAGTTATTACGTAAATGGTTCCTAAGGTTTACCGGGTTTCACATATACAATTTTAGGCCCTCACGTTAGTCGTTTTTTAACGACCGTTTAAACGTCGTTAGTAAATTAGACATGACCCGTAATTTTTTCATACCACGAGGACATGACCCGTAAAAAAAACACAGGGACAATATATGCAAGATTCGGTAAACCTTAAGCACAATTATGTAATTCACTCTATATTGAATATTTTATGTATAAATAAGGTGGGGAATCTATTTTGTCGTTTTGGATATTTTCTAAAGCGATTCGCATAACTTGTGCCCGTTTAGCCTGTACCCATTTAGCCTGTGCTCATTTAGTCCGTAGCCTGTTTGAACTGTAGCCCGTGCCTGCCCTAGGGCTGAGCATCGGGCCTTCCCGACCCGATCCCGACCCATCCCGAAACCGAAAAGGCTGAAAATTCTAACCGAATACCGACCCGATTCTAGTTCGGGTAATCCTGAATCCCGAAACAAACCGGTTTGTATGGTTTTCTTTGTGTTATCCCGAAACAATCCCGACTCCCGACCCCCGACCCGACCCGAGTCCCGACAAGGCTGAAAACCCATCCCGAGTCCCGGCCCGAGTTAAGGTCGGTTTGTGTCGGTCGTTGTCGGTCGGAGTCGGGCCCTAGCTGCCCGGTTCGCCCATTTTGCCACCTCTGGTTTCCAGCTTGTGAAGGGTAATGTGTGTTGATGGATAGTGCAAGTAGCTAGGAAAGGAGATTCGTGACAAAACATGATGTTATAGTCTATTATAGTGATGATGCAAGTTCTTTGTTATATGCTCTAGAATTGTGAGGGGTCTGGCAATGTCTAGTGCTGTATAACTCAGATTGCAGGAAATGTAGTCACTTTAATTTTGCGGATAGGATTATTTCAAGTTATAAATAACTTGATAGATCAAGTTAAGCAATTATCAACTATTGGATCAAATCAAATGGCTAAAATCAAAAGAACATAAGATAATTTGAGCTATTGGATTTAATACAATAGTTGATACTTGCAACTTGATCCATCAAGTTATTTATAACTTGAGAGAATCCTCTCCTTTAATATTACTATCCAATAGTGTTTTAAGGTTCATTTACCGGTAAGGATGCCTATAATCCTTTCGCTATTTGACAAATGTGAGGTGGCGGCTACATTTTGTTGCTCGGTTTTAAAGGTTAAGTAATGAATGTAGTTACAAGTAGAATGTTTTGCTCTTCCTCTCTAATTGCTCTCCCTCCCGATTGCTCTGTTTTAAAGGCTATGTGAGGTGGCGGCTACATTTTGTTACTCAGTTTTAAAGGCAATGTGATGTTTTCAATTTTCACAAGTAGAGCGAGCTCTCTTTACTGATTGCTTTCCGGCTCGCTAAAATACAAAATACAGGGAGAGCAAATGCTTTGCTCTTCATCTCAATTGCTCTCTGGCTCGTTAAAAGACAAAATACATAGAGAACAAATGCTTTGCTCTCCTTCACCAATTGCTCTTCGGCTCTCTAAAAGACTGTTGTTCCCCATTCACTATCGTTTAAAACATTTTTAAGAATATAAAACAAGTTAATAGTGAACAATGACTGAAATTGTAGGATATTGGATTTCACATACACATCAAACCATAACACAAAGTAGGCGTATAAGTGGAATTCTAGAGAGAGAAAGTTAGAGGTTTAGGGAACTTTAGTGAGAGAAAGAAAATTCTTATTATGAGCTCCAACTCTCTACCTTGGAAGGTAGAGAGTATTTATAGTCTTACAATAAACGCCACACAACGGTGTGGATCGTGCATACAGATGGGTAAAGACCCGTCCGTCCTCCATGGTGTTACTAAACTAAATACTACTTAACATAAAAGTACTGTGACTACGAGCTTTCTAACGATTACATATACTTGAGGTGACCGACACTTTAATTCATGGAATTTCTAATTCCTAACAATCTCCCCTAAGTGGAGGTCACTCAAACATATACTAAAATGACATTGAATACAATCCGATATTACATTAACAATTGATCTTGCATTCTTGATGTAGTACTTTGCTCCGAGGCTCGTAGTCATTGATTCCACTCATTGCATGTTTGGTTAATCCAAGTGGAGGTCTTTTACTCCATCCACGGATAATAATGTTGAGCCGCCTTTTGAGATCATCACTAATAGAAAATCTCTCGATACATCCATTGTGGTGTTGGTATTATGTGATGTTGTGACTTTCGGACCGACATGCTCATGTTCTGGATCATGATATTTTCTCATCAGAGTAGCGGAAGCTTTCGTTGATTCATGATATTGGCGCTAGCAGTAGCGTAAGCATGGAGTTAGAATATCAGAGTCATTGATGCACCAATCATGATTTCTTTTCGATATGAATGTGTTGTGTGAGCATGCGGCTATGGATTGACCGCATTCCATTCCGATCACCGCGAACGCCCAGGTGTACCCTCGCATAAGACAGTTAGCAATAAAGCGAAGTGTCTTTGATCACTTTCGATGAATTGAGGTACACGCCCACGGTTCCCCGTTGATCGATACAAATACGCCGCGTGATCGTATAATTCAAGAATTTCCTTGTGAGGGTTTCAGTATCTCGAACGTTTCAAACCGAACGTCTCAAAGAAGACAACACGGAGTGAGTGAACCAAATAATTTAAGTCCAATCGATTGATGAAAAGAGATTTGAAAACAATCGTATTACTCAATATAAATTGTTTTTGCAATATAACGAAGGTTTTAATGAAAATCAATTATCAATCATAAAACACCTTTTGATTTGAAAAATTAGTACACGGTCGACGTGCTAATGAAAAGAGTTTTAAAGCACAAAGACCGGTTTTTAAAGGTATCCATCAATCCATAACTGAACTGGATTGATTCAAAAGATTGAATCGCCCCATTGTTTCGTTCGGTTGTCACATGGTTGATCGTATAATAGATCTCACATGCCACCTACCAGGAGCTTGTTAGATGTTGGCTCCTGAAGGCTTTCCATCTTCACGTGAATATGTAAACACATCACTCGATGTTCCGCAATACCACAAGGATAATGCGTAGGACTCAGGATATAATTTCTCTTTCCACATTGTGTGAAACAGAGTCTTCATTGAAATTGTCCTAATGAGATTTATTGATGATCTCGTGGCTCTAGACTCAATTTGTGCATATTTGGATCCTATATGGGAGACTAGGGAGAGGGTCTCCTCCTTCAATATCAACAATCTCTAAGAGAAAGTCGATAGATAATGTAGGTTCCCCGTGAGAATGAAACAAGCCCTTTTAAGAGGAACTTGAGTATTTTGGGAAGTTTAGTGCGGCGCACACTGGGTCCATGACGCCTTGTCTTCAATACCGAGTTACCTAAGTAACCACAGTAGTATATGTATTGAACCCGGTTTCGCCTCTAAGGTTGAATTATGGAGGGCTATTTCTTTTCACGCTTTTTCACATTCAATTCTTTTTCATTCTTCAACCCCTTGTGCTTACCGAGACTTCATAACTAGAACCTTGTTGGGTTTATTCCGATTACTAGCTCGTCTCCCGCACTCTTCCCATATCTCACTTTTCTCTTTTTTTCAATATACCTAAGGACTCTACACTATCTAGTGGATAGTCCCTGGGTAGATCCTCCGCTCGGATCATGGGAACCAATACCTAACCTTATCATCCTTATATCACCGTACATAAAGTAAAGTTGGTCGGTCTATTTGGTATTGTTCATCCGCCATAGGAACCAATTGAAAACCATTTGAAAATCAATCCGGATACTTGTGATATATTATCAAAGCATTTTGTACCTGAATTATTTTTGATATTTTTAGAAGAAGAACTCCCCTCAACATGTGAATCAAGTATTTGAAATAGTTTTCCACACGGAGGCAAGAGAAAGAATTAACTTCTTTGATTACCATTTTCTAAAAATTTCAACATCACTTCCCTAATCAATCAAGTAGATAAAGCATTTTGGGGAAGGATGAGGTTTTCATGATTTTGCTCCCCTCAATATGTGCCTCGAGATTTGAAAAGAGTTTTGCACATACTAGAGGGAACACTCGCATTGAGATAAGTGATCACGTTTCAAATCATAGGTTTAAGATAGATGCTCCCCTCAACATGTGCATGGAAAATTTGAAATCGTTTGTCACATGTGGGAAGGAGAGCTTGTACATCCTTATAAAACCATTTACCGAATTATCAGTTTAAATCTAATTTAAATCACACATTCTCCCCTATCACAATTATCAAATCATTTGAGATTTGTGATCTCTTATAGATTTAAATTGATTTTGAAAGCTTTTGAGGAGAATTGTGACTTGATTATGAAAGCGTTTTAACTGATAAGGATCCGATTTTGAGATTTTAAACTCCATTGGTTAAACATGCATGATTATCTTTTGAAAACAATTGAATGCCAAATAACTTTTTAATTTAATTGAAATCATTCTCCCCCTCAATCAATGACATAGGTTGTTGATTGAGAGATAGATATTTTGACAAATAAGTCCAGATGATTATCAAAAAATAGAGTCCGAGTTATTTTTCAAAGCAATTAGTTTTCAGCAGATAAATGTTTTAGAATCGAGCATGGAATTTTGAAAATATGATACGATGGCTCTGTTCTTTCTTTGACAAGCGGGTTCTTGCTACATGACAATAAACCATTTTTTCTCTTTCTCTCAATTTTTTTAATAAGAATTGAAGCAACATCTAAAGTCCCGTGTCATTCTTTGAATGGCAGCACAAAGACCGTAGATATTATCGAATCGAGAAAAACATGACAAATTGACAATATTTTTGAAGATTTTTCTAATTTTTGATTTTTATGGATTTTGAAAGTTTTATAATTTTGTATTTTGTTTTTCGAATAAATATTTACAAGAGATAGATGAGCATAGACCTTTACTCCTCGCCTTCTTCACGAAGGCGTTTGAGTTTTCTCGGTTGAAGGCTTTTCAAGCCAAGTCGTGGAAGTATGAACTCAAAACGTTCTCTTGGAAGAGCTTTGGTGAAGATGTCCGCTAAGCGATATTCGGACCTCACAAAATAGAGTTCCACCACACCCTTTTCCACTTGTTCCCCGATGAAATGATGACGAATGTCGATATGCTTAGCTCTTGAGTGTTGAACGTTATTGCATGAAAGAGCAATAGCACTTTTATTATCAAAGTACAGAGGGATTTTGTTAAATACAAAGCCATAGTCAGATAATTGAGATCTCATCCAAAGGATTTGAGCACAACAAGATGACATGGCTATGTATTCTGCCTCAGTAGAGGAAATAGAAGTACTCATTTGCTTCTTTGAAGACCAGCTCACAATCTTATCACCCAAAAATGAGCACCTCCTGTGCCGACGAGTATCTTGACATCCTCGCATGATCGGATCCGTGATAGGCTATTAGTGACATACCGGTGTTCCTTGGTACCAAAGTCCCATATTGATGGTTCCTTTGAGATACCGAAGACCCGCTTAACCGCTTCAAGGTGCTTTTTGGTAGGCTTAGCCTGATATCTAGCACACATGCAAACAAATGAACAAGATGTCGGTCTACTAGCAATGAGGTACATCAGGGATCCAATCATACTACGATATTTCGTTTGGTCAATCATGATCCCCGAGTGGTCCTCATCTAGTTTGGTTCGATCAATCATGGGAGTGTCAACGGGGTCACTTGAATCAAATCCAAATTTCTTTAAGATCTCAGTAGCATATTTAGATTGATTTATGAAAATGCCTCCCGGACTTTGTGAAATTTGTAGTCCCAAGAAAAATGACATTTGTCCCATCATTGACATTTGAAATTTTGAAATCATTTCATTTAAAAAGCGGTCACACTCATTGGGGTCAGTCGAGGCAAAAATGATATCATCAACATAAATTTAAACGTGAATTAAATGTTTGCGACTTTACGGTGAACAATGTTGGATCAATCGCTCCTTTGCTAAATCCGGTAGATAGAAGAAACTTTGATAGCATATCATACCATGCCCTTGGAGCTTGCTTTAAACCATACAGAGCCTTCTTCAAACGATAAACGTGGGTAGGATGTTCTGGATTCACAAAGCCTTCGGGTTGGTGACATAGACCGACTTCTTTAAGATCTCCGTTCAAGAATGCCGTCTTCACGTCCATTTGATAGAATACCATGTTCTTACTTGCAAAGATTAGCCAAAAGATTCTAATTGCCTCGATTAGAGCAATGGAGCAAAAGATTCTTCAAAGTCTATACCCTCCTCTTGACGGTATCCTTTAGCAACTAATCGAGCCTTGTTCTTCAACACATCACCATGCTCATCAAGTTTCACTTTGAAGATCCATTTAAGAGTAATAATCATAGCACACTGAGCGGTACTAACTCCCATACATCAAGTCGATCAAACTCATGAATTTCTTCTTGCATGGCATTGAACCGGCTATCTTCATTCATGGCGGTTTTGACATCTTTTGGTTCGATCTTAGAGTACGGAGTTGAAGAAGCACCATAAGGCATCGGTTGCAAGTTGTTTCCGTGTTGATCTTTGACGAGAAGGATTTCCAATGATGTTGTCTAATGGATGATCGTGAGTCCATTTTCGAAGGTGTTCATGTGGTAGTTGTTGAGGGATGAGTAGCAGAGTCGATGTCTCTGAAGAAGATGGTTCGATGAAGATTCAGGAGCAAATATGTTTTCAAAGGGAGCATCTTCGGGAGTAGCAAAGGGATTAACTTCATCATTGATGCCGTAAACAGTTCCATGATGTACATTTGAAGAATGATGATTTGTTGATGAGATCAAGGATGTGCAGCTTCTTGACTTAATGATATTGAGACCGAGGGATTGACTTCATTCACAGGAATATATGAGCGTACCGTTGTAGGAATCGACACCTCATTAGTACTTGGATCATAAAGTTCATCAAACATAGGATCAAACAATTTCTTTAAATCATCTTCCGATGGAGGTACATATGGAGTTTCTTGAGAAAAGTTTGGAACAAGGGATGAACCAATGGGACTGATTTGAAGTGCGGGTTCGAACGGATTGTCCAGAGCCATTTGACCGGTCACTCATCAAACGTAACGTGAATTGTTTCCATGATATTTCGGTTCTTTTGTTGTAGATTCGTATCCCTTTTTGTTTGGTGCGATAACGCTCAAATTATGCATGTTTTAGTAGCGTTATCCGTGCTTTTATGTGTGTTATTTGGTTATAATCATATTCTTTTGATGCTTAATCGCACAAAAGATGGTTTTGCTAGTTCATTTGTAGCCAGCAAACGGAAAGTGGAGAAAATGCGGAAAAAGAAGTAAAATCTGAAGATTTCTCCATATGCGAAGAATTCCCGACAAAATAAAGACTTGCGGAGTATATTCGAGAAGATAAAGTCATCAAGTTAGTGGTCCAAAGACTCAAGAATAAAGTTCAAGAAGGAAAGCGAGAAAGAAATGAAGAAAAGAAGCTAAAACGAAGACATATTGGAAGACTTCGTTGTTCAGACACACCTTCACAATTTTGGCCATAACTTTTTGCATACGGACTCCGTTTGACCCGGATTCGCGCCCACGAAAGCTAAGAGAAAGATCTACAACTTTGCAGTTTATGAATTTTTGTGATTTTGCTCCAACCGATCGGTCAAGCCCCGTAACCGATCCGGTTGGAGAGTTCTAAGACCAACGATTCGGTTGGAGCTCAACCGGATCGGTTGGAGGTCTCTGTTTAGCCATTTACTGCACTACTAAGACTCCAAACGTGTTCCAAATGATTCTAGTCCCTTCCTACATGGTTTCTAGTCCCTTCCAAGCTCCTTGGCCTCTAAGAAATGCATTGAATATTCTAAGCCTTGGTAGTAGTATAAATAGAACCCATTTGGCACCTCATTTCATCATCCCTTCTCCATCTTTCTCATCCCTTTCATCCACCACTCCTCTCTAGGTGTGAAATTCAAGCCTCCACCCTTAAGGACCAATTTCCACCTAGAGAATAAACTCCATAACTGAGAGAACACAACCACTCTTAATACCTTCACCAAAGGTGTGAAATTTAAGCCTCCACCCTTAGGGATAATTTCCACCAACTATCCTATCCCAACTTGTGTGAAATTCAAGCCTCCACCCTTAAGGGGCAATTTCCACCAATTACACCAACTTATCTTCCCCAAAAGACCACAAACCTCTGCCAAATTTGTGTAGTGTGCTCAAGGGTTGTTGAAGGCGTTTGGACATCATTTTCCGGCTTGGTAGAACTATTGTAGTTGATTGGAGGCTTGAAGGAGTGCTATAATCCTTCATCTTTGCCTATTGTAATTCATACTTTGGGTAAACCTTGTTACTTTTCTATTTAAAGATGTTTGTTATTGATATGATTATTGAGATTTTGTGTTTGATTGGAATAATGATGAATGTCTTGATGCTTTCTTGTTCTTATATTGCTTTTCTTGTTGGTTTGATATGTGACAATCATAACCATCAACTTGTTACTTGTTCTTATAATGCTTTTCTTGTTGGTTTGATCCGTGACAATCATAACCATCAACTTGTTACTTGTTACTTGCTTAAACAAACAAACGACACTTGTAGTGCAACCAAGTCTCTTGGGACGACCTTGATTTACCATATACTATACTACAACTTGACTAGGGTATACTTGCCCGAATGTGTTCCTAGTTAACCGGTAATTCTTGTTTACAAATTTAAAACCTCGTGCGAACGCATCAAGTTTTTGCGCCGTTCTTGGGGATTTGGTTTTGTTCTTAAGTGTTTGTTTGTGCCTTGTTTGTTTGAATGCTAAATTGCTCTTGCTCATGAATGATTGTTTCTTTGCTCTTGTTTGATTGCTCTTGATGTTTGCTCATGAAGATTGCTTGAATGCTTGTCTTTTTCTTAAAATCTCTCATTTTCTCATAATTGCTCAATTGATCTTGGCATCAAAATCAAGTTTTTGATGTTGGGATTTCGTCTCATGTTTGCTAAAAATGCTCATTTCAATGATTGCTTTCTAAGTTGCTCGAATTGTTTGCGAAAAAACCACCAAAACCACCAGATCACTCTAACCGAATCGGTTGGCACTCCAACCGGATCGGTTGGAAGCCTAGTACTTAATAAAACCACTACAACCGAGTTGGGTCACTACCCGTGATCCGTTGTGTGTTCAGTAAAATCATTGTTTTTGTTTAAATGTTTTGTGTTTTATATGTTATGTGATCTCTTGCATATTTGTGTTTCTTTTTGTTTGTGTTATTCTTGTTTATATTAGTTTCGTATTAATTTTGAATAAGATTATCTTGTTTTAGATTATCTTGTTTGATTTGTGTTACGTGATTAATTGTGTGTGCTTGCGTCTATGTGATTTGGAGTTTTTGTTTCCTTTGCTTATTTTTTTAAGTGTTGTTTTATGTTCGTGATAATATATGTGTTTATGTGTTTTGTTTACTTGTGTTTAGTTTTGTGTCCGTAACCTTTTATATTCTTGTCTTATTTTATCAATAAATGGTTTGAAATAAAACTTATTAAAAAAATTTAGAAAATCTCCTTCAACCCGATCGGTCACTACCAGAATGCGGTTCGGTTGGAAGGATTGGTCAAATTTGGTTCATCCCAACCGATCGGTTACACCCTGTAACCGGATCGGTTGGACTATCTATCAAGAAAAAAGAAAAAATCGCTTTTATTTTTATTTTTTTGTTTTTGTGTGTGTTTAGATAAAATAAGTTTAAATGTCTTTTTGTTTTTGCAAGAGTATCATTTCTTTTATTTGGTTTTTGCATTTTAAAATTTTGTTAATTTGGTACATTGTAAATAAATAAGTGCTTGTTTTTAAAAATAAAGTGTTTTGAACTTTGTGGGTATGTTCACTGTAAACCCTCACGAGACTATAACTCGTCCACTCGGGCCCCGAGGGGTTTAAAGGCTTGTTGCATGCTAAATGCAACCGTGATGCTTACTCTGAAAGTGAGTTTTAGAATTTTACGCGTTTTGTAGTTTAGTTTATTTTTGCAGATTTAATAAGCTCTTGGAGGAAGGATTGATTGGATTGTTGGAGACGTTATACTTGGTATTGGACATGTTTGGATGAGAAATAGATTGATCTCATACGCTTATGCTAGCGTTTGCTTAGCACCTTATCATATGGAGTTCGATCATGATGTTTGGCCCGGGAGGTTTCGTTTCACTTAGACTTATTATTTAAAATTTTCCCTATCTTTACATGCTTTGAAGTTTTTGCAATTGCTTTATTTTGTTTCTTTGTTATTTTTTCTTTTGTTTGTTTGTTTGTTTGGTAGATTATTTAATAAATTGACTTCTTTTAGTACCTCGAAAGTAAGGCTCACCCATTGTAAACAAACTGTGTGAGAGGTATAAGGCGGGTCTCCCCGATTCCCTAAAAAGTTTGGTTTTAATATGCTTGCGTACTGACCTGCTTCTCCGCTTCTTTGTGCATTTCAATGGAGCTACCGAGAACTCGTGTGACAAGAATAAGTCATGTTTGGTTAAAAAAAAAAAAAAAAAAAAAATAGTCATTAAGTTTTTTTTTTCTTTTGTGTGCTTAACTTAAGTGTGGGGGGAAATATTATTGTGAAAAGCGAAACTCGTTTTCAATTTCCAAATGTTTGGGCTAATTTTAAAATTTTGTGAACTTGTTTGCCCTTATGATCTAGTTGTTTTCACGCGTATAGGATAATATATTAGAATAACTGGATCAACCCATTGGTGAAATCGGTAATTTTGAAAAACTTGAGATGTGTCCCGATTAATATTGCAATCCATTCTGGGATCGATGACATTTGCTAGCATATATTATAGCCCTTTCCACTAAATTGTGAGGATTTGAGCCTATTTCTTAATAGCATACATTTTTTTTATGCTTGGATTTTTTTTGCTATGAGTGTCTTGGGTGATTTTATTTATTCTAGAACTTGTGCATGTAAATCATTACCAGACCGCAGTGAGATCGCATTCGTGTGATATAAGTGTTTATGCGTGATAAAGAGGCAACCTTAGGAATAAAACCAAATGGCCTTCCGTTTACATCTAATGATATATTAGCTAACCACATCGGTTAGTTAACCACCCATATGGACCCGTTTGTTAGCGCTCATCTTTAGCGCTAGATACCCTTAGTACACCCTCCGAGCCATTCTTTTCTTTTCTTACATCCAGAAAAATACAAAAATATTTTACACTTTAAACCTTAGCCTACCCTTGTCAATGTCTAAATGGTTGGTTGCTAGTTGCTTGGTATGATTGGATTGTTTTTGATGATTATGAGTTAGCCACACTTTGCCATTTGTGTGTGCCATTCCGACGAAGATGAAGGTGCGCAACTTCTTATTTGTATTTTTGTGGTGTATGCTTATACAAAGTGTGGGGGAGATGTGAGGTATGAAAAAAAAAAAAAAAAAAAAAAATGCGTGATGACAATTATAGCCAATGTGCTATATTATTATGAAGATGAAGGAAGATGTAGTATGTTTGAGATATCGATTAGCCAATGTGCTAAGATGTGATATATATTATATATTTGGTGATCGATATTTGAAGAAGAGAAGATTGTAACTATAATCATTTACGGGTTTGCGGTTTGTTCGGTGACTAGCAACATGGGTATTAGACTTGACTTTATTTTTCTTTTAAAACCAATTTCATATAATAATCCCATGCCTTATCCATACCCTTTATTCACCCGAAGCCTATCATTATAACCCGAATAAAAGCCCTCTTTAGATGTTTATACTTGGCGCTTACGCCACGTCGGTGGAGTTTTGTTTCTTGTACAAGCCTATGGTAATATTTAGATCATGACTGCGCAATATGAGTGTACTATTCCTTAATACTATCCATCACTAAATAAAATGAGTGTTGAGTGAATTATACATCCGTTTTCTTTTTCGTGAGGTGCTTAGCCATGTTATCAAGCGAGAAAATCCATTGGGTATTGTCAAACATCTCGGTTTCTCACCTCTAAAAGCTTAAAACGATGAATCTTATCTTGTACTTGTACTTGGTAGATTTGCATCACATATTTCTAATCATTTTCATGCACCATGTGGGTTTTATTTTTCTTAATTTCTAGATTTGCTTGAGGGAAGCAAACCTTAAGTGTGGGGGAGTTTCGCTCATTTTTCGCTTATTTTTGTTTATGTTTAAAAAACCAAAAAATTTTTTTAATTTTTCTTTTCGTTTTGTCATTTAGGTTTGTCTTTTAATTTTTCTTTTCTTAGATTTGCTTGAGGGCAAACAAAGTTTAAGTGTGGGGGAATTTGATAACGCTCAAATTATGCATATTTTTAGTAGCGTTATCCGTGCTTTTATGTGTGTTATTTGGTTATAATCATATGCTTTTGATGCTTAATCGTACAAAAGTGCATTTGCTAGTTCATTTGTAGCCAAGTACAGGAAAGTGGAGGAAAAGATGGAAAAAAAGTAAAATACGAAGATTTCTCCATGTACGAAGAATTCCCGAACAAAATAAAGACTGAGTATATTCGAGAAGATAAAGTCATCAAGTTAGTGGTCCAAAGACTCAAGAATAAAGTTCAAGAAGGAAAACGAGAAAGAAATGTAGAAAAGAAGCTAAAAGCGACATATTGGAAGACTCGTTGTTCGGAACACACCTTCACCATTTTGGCCATAACTTTGCATACGGACTCTGTTTGACCCCGGTTCGCGACCACAGAAAGCTAAGAGAAAGATCTACAACTTTACAGTTTATGAATTTTTGTGATTTTTCTCCAACCGATCGGTCGAGCCCCGTAACCGATCCGGTTGGAGAAAGTCAAGAAGACCAACCGATTCGGTTGGAGCTCAACCGGATCCGGTTGGAGGTCCTGTTTTAGCCATTTACGCACACTAAGACTCCAAGCGTGTTCCAAATGATTCTAGTCCCTTCCTACATGGTTTCTAGTCCTTTCCAAGCTCCTTGGCCTCCAAGAAATGCATTGAATACCCTAAGCCTTGGTAGTAGTATAAATAGAACCCATTTGGCACCTCATTTCATCATTCCTTCTCCATCTTTCTCATCCCTTTCATCCACCACTCCTCTCTAGGTGTGAAATTCAAGCCTCCACCCTTAAGGCCGAATTTCCACCTAGAGAGCAAACCATAACTTGAGAGAACACAACCACTCTTAATACCTTCACCAAAGGTGTGAAATTCAAGCCTCCACCACATTAAGGATCAATTTCCACCAACTATCCTATCCCAACTTGTGTGAAATTCAAGCCTCCACCCTAAGGTAATTTCCACCAATTACACCAACTTATCTTCCCAAGACCACAAACCTCCCAAATTCGGTGTAGTGTGTGCTCAGGGTTGTTGAAGGCGTTTGGACATCATTTTCAGGCTTGGTAGAACTATTGTAGTTGATTGGAGGCTTGAAGGAGTGCTATAATCCTTCATCTTTGCCTATTGTAATTCATACTTTGGGTAAACCTTGTTACTTTTCTATTTAAAGATGTTTGTTATTGATATGATTATTGAGATTTTGTGTTTGATTGGAATAATGATGAATGTCTTGATGCTTGCTTGTTCTTATATTGCTTTTTTTGTTGGTTTGATATGTGACAATCATAACCATCAACTTGTTACTTGTTCTTATAATGATTTTCTTGTTGGTTTGATCCGTGACAATCATAACCATCAACTTGTTACTTGTTACTTGCTTAAACAAACAAGCGACACTTGTAGTGCAACCAAGTCTCTTGGGACGACCTTGATTTACCATATACTATACTACAACTTGACTAGGGTATACTTGGCCGAATGTGTTCCTAGTTAACCGGTAATTCTTGTTTACAAATTTAAAACCCGATGAAGCACATCAGGTGCATACCCTACAAATATTCCAATGTCTGCTTTAGCTCTAAGTTTGCCTAAGTCTTGACCCTCATTAGTTGGATAACACTATGCACTAAACACTTGAAGGAAGAGATTAGGTTTTATGTTGTGGACAAGTTCATATGGAGTTTTTCCATGAGCGATGTGAATCGAGGAACGATTTTGTGTGTAGCATGCAGTGGCAATAGCTTCAGCCAGAGAAACATTGGAACCTTTGAGTAAATCAACATTGTTCTAGCGGCTTCTACAAGAGTTCGATTTCGTCTTTCAACTACACAGAGTTGAGGAGTTCGTGGAACACTTCTTTGATGGCTGATTCCAATGCTTTCATAAAATTCACTAAGTTGTTTGTTAACAAAACTCAGTTCCATTAATGTCAATGGGATAATTACGACGGTTTTGTTAAGTCGAACTGCGGTACTGTTTGATGAGTTTGATGATGATATCAGGAGTTTCATCCTTTGTCCTTAAGAACTTGACCAGGTGAATCTAGAGTAATCATCAACCACAACTAACACATATTTCTTCCCAGTTACACTCTCATTGGTCCACATAAATCCATATGAATTGTATGAAGAACACGTGGACGAGTTAGTAGGTTTGGGTTTATGGGCATACTTCTTGCTTTTTCCCAATTGACATCTTTGAACAAAGATGATCCTTTTCATACTTTAGTAGAGGTAAACCTACAACTAAGTCCTTTCTGGAGAGATCATTGATGGTGCTGAAGTTCAAGTGATTGAGACGGCGATGCCATAACCATGACTTTGTTTTTGAAGCCTTTGACAACAAGCAGATTGGAGAAGACTTCATCATATCATCGATAGAGATGGTGTAAAGATTTGAACCACGAGTTCCTCTTAAAAGTTCCTTACCATCAAGTTCTCTAACAAAACAAGTATGTTTTCTAAAGGCCACTTCTAGATCGGAATCACTTGAATTGACCGAGCGAGAGAGCAGATTATGACCAAGACCTTCCACATAGTATACTCTAGAGATAACACTATCACCAACAACATAATCACCATAACCCATAATTGCACGAAATGATCATTACCGAATCTAACTATCCCGATGAATTTGCTCACGAAGTTCATGAGCCGCGACCGGTCTCCTGTCATATGCTTGGAACGGCTGAGTCCAGTACCACGAGCGATTTGAACGATGCGGTTGAACACTGACAAGAATGGATAGCGCGGATAATTGGGATCCCCATGCAAGAATGGGTTCCACTTGGTTAGTAACTTGATTTGAACACCCACATCAGAAATAGAAACATCCATATCAGAAGTAGAAGCAATGGAATTATTGGGAATAGATGCAATCTTGGTGTCTCGTATTTGACCTATTCAAAGTATGTTCACTTCTTAAGGGAATAGTTCTACCAATAGGCATCCATTTTTTAGAGGGCATAATCTTAGCGGTTTGAGCAAAACCGATTATTCTTATGGCCAAAAGGTATCCAATAATAACCTATCTTTATAAAAGTTCTTCCTGTGGGTTTCCACTATTTTCTAACAATCTTTCATTTTTGCCTTTTTGCCTTCTTTGCACGATTATTAGCGTTAACAATTTTAAGCGGGCATTTGACTGACAGCATTAGACAAAGCATTCACACCACATTCATGATTAGCAACATAATTCAAGAAGACATCATTACAAGGTTTGCAAATAGTATCGAATTGAATTAATTCGATGCGCTAAGGCTAATACTAGAATCAACACGATTCGTTTTATTCAACACAAGCTTAAAGATCCTAGGTTGGTCTTCTACTCTCTTCCAATGCACATTTTTAGCTTGCGAGGTCCTATCATTCCTTGTATTGTCTTGAGACTTTGACATGCTTGCTTTAATGTCATTGATTACTCTGTAGAGGGAATTATAGGAACATTAGTTGGTTGATCTACTTTTTGCATTCCTGAACTAGGCGTGCAAGGATCTGTATTACTAGACGACACATTGATGTATACTTTCTTAATACTGGGCCTAGAATGGTTTGAAGGCTCTCGGCACTAGGCATAGAACAAGGCATCACAGCTTTGCCTTTTGCACCTAAGGTTAAGGATTTGGGACATGTTGCAATTACACATTCTAGCAGCTTTTGAGATCGTTTGGCACGGGCCAAGCAAACCTAATTTCACTATCAAGAGGTTTGTTAATGAAATCCTCTTCGACAATCTCACGGAGACATTCTAGACTATCCTTAAGGTGAGCACAATAGTCATGAAAAGCATGTTCATTATTCCTAAGACGAGGAGGAATATATTTAAGCGTGCCATGATGTATTTGCAATCTAAGGGTGATTTTGAGACAACATTCTTATTGAAAACAAGTTGCAGTTTCCCATTTCACGACTTCAGATTCTCAATTTCCTTTTGTAAAGACGTTATTTTTCGTTGTTTTGGTCACGGGTGACTTTTATTGAATCATATAACTCTTTAAAATGTCGTTTAACTTTTCATTTTCTTCTAGAAAACTCTCGTTTTCCTTTTGTAAGGCATTAACTAAGTTTTGAAGATGAAAAGTTTGAGAATTTTGAGAATCTAAAGGAGGAGGCATTTGGGAGACTGTCATATTGTTCTTTTGACCCTTTAATTGAGAGATTTGGGCTTTCAACTTTATGATCGTGTTGCAATGAGCTTGAATCCGTTCATCACGTTTGTTAATTTGAAAAACTGCATCAAACTCTGGAGCATCTGAGGATGTCTTGATATTTTAAGTTTTGACATTTTCTTTAAGATGTTGATATTTTAGTTGTAAATTAAAATGCTCAGCCTCTAGTTTAGAAAAATGTTTAACCAAATTGTCGTGATCATCCAGGTCAATTTTCTCAGTTAATTTAGAATTAGTTTTTCAAGCTCAATGACGATCATGGGAGACTTAGGCGGCAGATAATTCATGAAATTGAGAAGCATTAATAGAACAAGTTGTAGCAGTGAAAAACACATCTTGAGCAATACATTCAGAAATCATATTCTCATTCGGTGTATGCAAGTTCTTCCTTTCAATCTCATTATATTTTAATGCTCGCTCATAGTCACTAACCTCAACTATCATAGAATCAAATTCCTTTTCCATTTCTTTAATGTCTGAATTCATTCCCTTTTAAGACTCTCAAAGTGATCTTTTAGTTGTTTAAAGAAAGGGATGACTTCAATTAAATAACATTCTTTAGTTTGCTCAAAACCTCTTTCTCCTTAGGTTATACCGTGGGTGTGATCCTTTTCTTGCAAGTTTTCTCAAAATCAACAAATAGTTGAAAGATAACATATTGACTTATTAAGGTCTTGCTTTTAGTGGCAATTGTTCTAGGAACTAGATGCATTGGTGTATTTGGAGGATACATAGTCGCTCTAGGCATTTTCCAAAGGGGGGTTGGTTTCAACAATATTTTCGACTTTACGCTTATCTAAATCCATTTTCCGAGAACACTTGTTGAGGTAACAATGTCTGAGGCTTAAACTTGTTTAAAATCCAATCTACTTTTTGTAATCATGGGGTGTGATGATTACTTTCTTTTCTTTACATTTTGGATCATCAAGTTTCTTGTTTAACTTTTCCCTAGTGATTTCATCGATTTCTTATCTTCCTCACGTGGCTCAGCAACTAGGTTTCTGTCTAGGTTTAAGGATTTCCTTGCCATCATAAAGAACCTTATGAGCATTTCTAGCCTTTTTAATGACCTCTGGATTTGGTTCCTCAACAAGGGGAATGCTATGCTTATAAACTAGGACTCTATGCTTAGTGATCATGTGAGCGGTCTGAATGGTGTTTCCTTGTACGTACAACTTATTTTCAAGCTTGTTTTTCAAAGGTTTTAGATTAGAAAAATCATTCAAAAGTTTTGATTCCTTAGCACTAAATTCTTGCTTAAGCATTTTAACATTTTCTTGAAGTTCTTGTTGTTGCTTAGCAGTTTTGAAAGTTTTTCTTGTAAGGAGTTTAACTCTTGTTTTAATACTTCTTCTCTAATCCTACTTTTTCTAATAGTTGTATGCGATTTGGTCATCCATTTCTGCTCCACGGGTGGTCGACTCAAATTTTGCACGTTGTTCATAAATAGCAACACGTTCTTTATAGGCATTCAGTTACAAAGATAAGCATCATGGGGGGCACATTGTGTTCAAAAACATAGTCATTGTTATTTGCAGGAGATGCATCACTTGATACAATTTCACTTTCACTTTGTTTCACATATTGATCATATGGGACAACATTGATATTACCCATGTTTTCAATATTTAATTCAATAGTTTGATTGATTGTACTTTGTCATGCATCTTTTGTACATCGGCATCATCGTATAGTTTTAATACCTCTGAGATGAGTTTGTCTTTGGATGGTCGGCTTGTGGTGAAGAAGAGACCTTGGGAGAAACCATTGGAGAAATGCTAGTCATAAAAATTGTGTGTGCGATGGGTCCATCATCCACATCAGTCGTATGCATCCTGTCAATGACTTGAAAGGCGTTCGATGATTGTGACCTATCTCTGAATTGGTCGCTCATCCACATCGCATCATAGGTCTTGCGCATTTGCCGGCAAAACAATAACTCCTCTTCATCCAACGCAGCACTATTATCCTGAGCTTGTACAAGCAACATCTTATCTCGAAGCAATCGGCATTCTTGGGCGTTTGGAGATGTGCGGTTCCTTGCAATGTGTCCCTCACCACCACGGTTATAGCATTTGATCGGCTTAGTTTGACCTTGATTTCCATTTCTTCCTCGATTATGATTACCAACATAACCTCTACCAGCTCCTCCTCTTCCTTGATCATACTGTCTTTCCTGAATTGGTTGCACAACAATTTTCCCATCTCTAACAACGATTGTGTGGGTTAGAATTTGTTCTGAGGTGGTTGTTGGTTTGTGGGAGAGAATTCATGTTTTGACTAATCGGAGAGCCGTTGATTAATGAAGTTACCCACGTGTGCATCGGCATCGGCTTGTTTGAACTTTGGATGGGAATGAGTTTGAGTTCCATCACCCATGGGTATAACTTGTGAAGCTTTAGTGGTAATCCCAATGTTTGAGTAGAAGGCGGTTGAATCATTTGATGAGCTTGTCTCTGGATTTGTTTTGAATTGTTCAAGAATCCTCTTTTCAAACATGGCATGTCTCTCATTCTGAAGAAGAAGGCATAGAGCTGCTCATAGTTAGTATTCTTCAATCCTTTAGTGAGCTTCCTGAAGTAACAAATTTGTGCCATTAGAGATTCATGTTGTTTACAAATTTTGAGTTAATTTGAATGTTAGGCATAGTCATTTCGATGTTCCTCATGTCATTCACCAGCTTATGAAATCTCACATAGTACTCATAGACACTTTCATTTGGTTTCATCTTGAAATGCTCAAATTCATCATCAGTTTGTGATTCTCGGTCTTCAACGTTAGCTCGGAACGAGAAGCATCTTGACATTATCCCATCTGACTTTTGCCTCGGTGTTGTGATTGATAAGCTTGTAGATGTCCTTTGGTAGACCTTGCGGTATAATGTTGGAAGCTCGGACATCTGCATCGAATCTCTTTTCTCCTTATCCGAAGCTCATCATACATCTTTGGTGCGTCCATTCCGTAAATCAAAGTTCCATCTTGTGATATCAAGTATATCTCTAGTAGTTTCAACTCGGTAAGGTCCTTCATCAATGGATTTGAGAATGTTAACCCTATTTTCTTTTCCAAGGCAAGTACAATCGATTAGTTGAGCCCAAGAGTCATAGTCGGTCTGTCAGGCATGGGTGGGCGAGTATCGAACCGGTACCTTGAACATCCCGACCTTGATGGAGATGATTGTAGGAACGTTGGTAGACATGATGACAAGTTAAGCGAGATTTTATAACTCTATGATTAAACCGGGAAATAGATTCTTTCACGGGATTTTCTTGAATCAAGAAAAACAAGTATTTAGGAAATCACTCAAGTCGCTAGGAAAATTGTGAACCAAGTAGCTAAGTGCTAAGTCGCTAAAGTTCCAAGTCGTTATGTAACAACTTTACAATCCAGTCGCTAACAAAATTTTGGACAATTCGCTAAGCACCAAGTAAGCTAAATATTCAAGTTAAATAAATAGCAACTAAAGCTAGGTACCAACTTCGCTAACAAGTCGCTAACAATATAAAGTACAAGTCGCTAACTTCCACCAAGTAAGCTACCGTAGTGGAGATTCCACTACTTGTACCTGTTTGTCGGCTGTCTCACTAGGCAAGTCGCTAGGCCTAAGTCGCTAACTCCACAGCTACTTCGCTACCAAAATGTAAAGCAAGTTAAGCTAGCAAGAAAAGCTATCCGTAGATCAAGGCGCTAGCTAGAAAACTTCACAAACACCACTTTTCAATCCAAAAACAACCCAACCAAGATGATTCAAGCTTACCAAATGAAAACCTAAACACTTGTGATGATTCTAAACACAAAAGTACTAACAAAATCCAAGCTTTAACACAAGAAATCAACCAAATGATGCAAAACCACTAAACTTTTTCAAACTCAAAAACCACCTAAAAACCACTAGAAATCCAGAGATGTGTAAGATATGATC
>OU343224.1:75109949-75239911 GCA_910596185.1 Chrysanthemum makinoi | reverse complement strand
AATGTTGATGGCACAAATGCAAGCACTACACATGAGTGATAATGTGCCCAATGTATGACACACGGCTTGTCTCGTGCACCAACAAACAATTATCATCAATGATTCGATATCTCCGCCACTTTCTCTATCTGACAAGGATCAGAGTGTTCAACATGAGTCTTCCACATCTCATTCTGATGATTATCAAATAGATCCCATAGTTATATTTGATGATCAAAATGACCTTATGGTTAATATTGATAATCAAGTTGACTCGTGGTTATATTTGAGGATCTAAATAATGATCATGTTGAGACTTACGTTGAACAAAATGAGCTTTTGTCCGACAGAGAAATCGAGCTCTTGACCTTAATTAAAGACCAACATTCTCGTTTGGAAATTTGCACAAAATTAAAAGAGAAAAATGCACTATTAACCAAGGATAATGAATGCTTAATTCGACAACTCAACTTTTTCAAAACCCAAGAAAACCGTGAAAAGGTTTGAAGTTTTACAAATCACACCAAAATGAAAAATATTTGGAATGACAGATTTGTGATCTAGCCACTTCAAAGAATGCTTTGTTGTCTCAAATAGAACAAATGAAACATGAACATAAACAACAACTTAACGCCTTACTTTGGACACTCAAAAAGCCAAGGCCGTTGTTAACTTGTCAAAAACAGTTTCTCGAGTACAAAAAGCATTCAACGAAACGAATAGATGACTATCTTGAGGAAATTTTAGACTTACAAAACAAAATAAAATAGTTTAAAAATGTTGTTTATAAACATGGTGAATCAATCACAATGATTCAAAAGTTTTCTTTCAAACCAAATCCAAATGGATATGGACCAATCCTTGTCGATTACAAACCTAAGTTTTCACACGAGCATTCAAACCAAACTCGTTTACAAAGGCGTAACATAGAATTGATGATTCAATTATGACTGCTAGGAATATAATCGCATGGAGGAATTATGCGTATGACGAGAGTCGGTCAAAAAAGTAAAATGTCGTTTATAATAAACCATTTAACTATTCAAAAACCGTAACTTTTGTCACACAACAAGATACTTCAAACACACCTTTGGTTGTCACACCCGCCAAGTCACCCCCAACACAATGGTGCACAAGTTAATGGTCCTTTACCTACACTTAGTGAAGTAAAAACAAAAGCCGAAAGTTGTCGTGTTATCAAATATTTCGACACTTTCTTATCTGACATCAAACTTTTGAAACGTGCGATTGAATTTCATTCTGAAATAAAAGTTGAACATTTTACCTCGCCATTGGCACGAGAACAACGAGATATTTTACAGAAAAGAATTTTACAACATGTAAAAAATTTGAAAAATTGTGCACTATATTGGGAAAGGGATTTTCACAAGGAACTTGGTCTCATGAAAACAGTTTTCGAGAAAACAGAAACATCGATTTCAAATACTAAACGCAAAAAGAAATTATTGAGAAAAGATGTTGATCGACTCTTGGAAGATGTTATATGTGCTGATATCTATAATGATGTGTTATTGCATTCTTTGCCATATGCATCTGATTCTATATCTCCGATTCTGTTGATACCGCGGTAACCGTTGAAAATACGGATAATGTGCGCCATCGAAGTCTTAAAAGCTGAAAATGAACGATTGTCAAACGAGCTTTCAACCGTAATACGCCGCCTTAATTGGTGTCAAAAAGATATTCATGATCAACAACTTGTTTTTCAAAACAAAATCGCGATTACGCAAAATCTTCTGATCCTAAAATTGAGCAACTAGATGATCAAATCGTGTCTTTCAAGTGTCAAATCTCAAAATATGAACAAGAACTTACAAAAGTTAAAAAGGAATATGGTGTCATATTTGATTTACTTAAACAGACTCGTGTTGAAGTATCAAACGAACTTGATCATTATCTTGCATACACTAAAGAAGTCATGAATTTTTCTGGAAATCTTCGTTTGAAAATCAAGAGCCTGGTGCACACCATTTTAAGTTAAGGGAAATGTTAAGAAAGTATGAACAAGTTCTTAGCATCATTAAGAGAGTTGCACCAAACACTTAGCAATCATGTCCCCTAATACCTAACGACAAAACACAAGTTACTAATGTACTTCCCTCACTGAAACAGACTAGTTGCCTCTTTTCCAAACGCCCTGACACAACCTAGGAGCAATATAAGGAAGAATAGGAAGTTGCGACCTAAGAAAAGACAAATAAAGAATGTTGAAGTAGAATAACACCGTAGGATTTTGAATAAGACTTCAGTTGCACCCACTTTAGATATTGCGCCCGCAAATGTAATGGAAAAAGTGTTGTAACTATGCTTCAACCTAAGTACTTTTGATATTCAATTGATGCTCTTGTGTTATATGTCGAAAAGTATGCCTGATTGTCATGATAAATGTGTTGCTAAGGCTATCTTGTCTCGCTTACGGAATCCTAAGACCCTAATACCTCTAGGCCCACTACGCTTCTAAGTCTCCAGGTAAACCCCTCTTTAGATTCTATCTAACAACATTGATGTCCCTCAGTAGTTCCAGAGATCACCTCCAAGGAACGTAGTACCACCTAGTGCATTCACTAAGACTAAAGCTAAGACTAGTTGGAGATGGCAGAAATGGATACATAATACACTAGGATTTAAATGGATGCCTAAAGTTATTGATGTGTGTATTTCTACTGAACCGCTGGAACCCTCTAACACGGTTCCACATCTACTTCTATTCCATCCTCGTCGCTCAGGTTAATGCGGTGATATCATCCTTTGAATTGTTGATAGGATGTTCGACACATGATGCAATCTTTAACTGTTATCAAACTTTGTTTCAAAGTTCATTGGCACCCAGATTGGAATGACCACTTGAAGCTATCATGGGCTTAATATTACATTAATGGCAACATCGAAATTAGCGGTGGTTTATTATGTGGAAGGCCCGGTCACAATCTATTTCTCGGTCAATTCCGTGATGGAGATTTGGAAGTTGCATTTCGGGAGAAGACTTGTTTCATTCGTGATCTACAAGGAAACGATCTCATGTCCGCTCTCGCAATTCTATTCTCTACACCATCTCAATGCAAGACATGGTTGCTTCATCTCCCATTTGTTTACTCTCAAAGGCTACATCTACAAAATCTTGGCTATCACGGTCTCTCACATCTAAAACTTTCAAACCATAACCAACCTTGCTCGACACAAACTTGTTGAAGGTCTCCCAAGATTCCGGTATTCTAAAGATCACCTATGCTCAGCGTGTGAACAAGGGAAAAGCACTCGTGCTCATTTTTCTTCAAAGGTGGAACACAACTCTCAGCATGTGCTTCATCTTCTTCACATGGTGTGGTCCGATGCGCCGCGATAATTAACAAACGCTACATCTTGGTAATTGTTGATGACTATTCAAGATGGACTTGGGTTTATCTTCTTCGAAGTAAAGATCAAGCTCCACAGATGATCATCACCTTTCTCACGAAAAATCAAATTCAACTCCGAACAATCACGACAAATTCGAACAGACAAAGGAACATAATTTGTGAATCAAACTCTTCGGGAATATTATGAGAAAGTGGGAATTGAGCATCAAACATCTATTGCCCGCACACCAAAACAAAACGGAGTTGTTGAAAGACGAAACCGACGCGTAGTGGAAGCCGCTAGAATGATGTTAATCAATGCTAAACTTCCAGATTACTTGGGGTCAAGCTATCTCAACTCGCATGCTACACTCAGAATCGCTCAATGATTACAAAACGCCACAACAAAACACCATTTGAGCTTCTCCACAATCGTAAACCGAATCTCAAACACTTTCATGTATTTGGATCTCTTTGCTATCCAAATAATGATCGTGATGACTTTGAAAGCTCAAAGCTAAATGACATTGGAGTCTTTATTGATATTGTGAGAATTCTAAAGGTTACCGGATCTGGAATCAAAGCAGGTTATGGAAATGATTCATGCTAATTTTGATGAACTCACTGAAATGGCTTCGAGTATACCTTGGAAACCCACAACCGCTTAAACTTCCCCAAACCCCATCATCAGATGAAACAAGCCCTCACCACTCAACAAATGGAAAGACTATTTGCTTCTCCTGCTCAGTGATGATATTGATGAACGTTCCTGTATCCGCTGCTTCCGCCTGCCAACCCGATAATACTCCTATACCACATAACCGCTATAACAACTACTGTTGAAGATGCACCACCAGTTGACTCTACTACAACAGTTGAACAAACCGCATCCAACGACGGTAACCGCTGATGATGTTCTCAATGAAGTACTCCCACCTACGATTTTGATCCAAATGCTTCTTTAACCCGCTTGCTAATGAAACTGCCAGACCGATGTCGCTGAATCATCTAACGCCCATTTGAATCCTCAAACTCTGCACAACGTATACCAACATCAACCCTCTACACATAGATGGACAAAAGACCATCCTCCGGAAAATATTATTGGCAACCCAAACCAACCGGGCCAAGCAGACAACGCCTTCACACGACGGTGAACATTGCATTTATGCACTCACCGGCCAAACCGAACCCAAAAACATTAAGGATGCAATGACAAAAGATAACTGGATTGAATCCATGCAAGAAGAACTCAACCAATTCAAACATCTTGAAGTATGGGAACTGGTTGAAAGACCATCCGGGTCTACGCCATTGGTCTAAAATGGATTTGGAAGAACAAATTGATGTGAATGGAATGTCATCGTAAAAAGTCACGCCTCGTGGCTAAGGGTTATAGACAGGAAGAGGGTATTGACTTTGAAGAATCATTTGCCGGTTGCTGCTCGCCTTGAGGTCGTTCGATATTTCTCGCATTCGCAGCTCATATGAATATAACGACCTTTCAAATGGACGCCAAAACTTTTCTAATGGTCAACTAAAAGAAACGGTTTATGTCACCAAAATTAAGGATTCGCGATCCTCCAACCATGTCTACAAACCTAACAAAGCTCAGATGGTCTCAAACAAGCTCCTGGCATGGTATGACAAGCTATCATCTTTCCTCATTGTCCATAATTTTACCAAAGGTTCGGTCGACCCAACTCTTTTCATACAATATCACGGGAACATATTTTAATTGTTCAAATTTATGTGGATGACATCATTTTTGGGTCAACTCATAAAAAGTACTCAACGCTTTTGCAAAACTAATGAAGAAACATTTTGAAATGTCCATGATGGGTGAACTTACGCTCTTTCTAGGACTACAAGTTCATCAATCACCCGCGGTATTTTCTTGAGTCACCCAAATATGCCCTTGAAATTATGAACAAATTCAGAATGAATACTTGTGATACTTATGCCACACCAATGGCACATACCAAGAAGCTGGATGCTGATTTGCATGGTAAATTGGTTGACCCTACCAAATACCGTAGTATTATTGGGTCTCTATGTATCTAACAAGCCAGACTGATATTGTCTTTGCCGTTACTTTGCTCCCTATCGCCATGCGACCAACTGAAACCCACCTCTCGAGAGGCTAAAAGAATCCTCCATACATCAAGGGAACCATTAATTTGGGGATCTGGTATCGAAGGATTCCGTTTTGAACTAATAGCTTTTTCAGACGCCGACACGCAGTCGCTTAGACTCTCGGAAAAGTACTTCAGAGCACTACAATTTCTTGGTGAAAACCGTATCTTGGCAATCGAAGAAGCAGGATTGTACATCGCCATCATCCACCAAGGTAATATGTAGCCATGTAAGCGTGTTGTGCTCAAGTCATTTGGATGAGAACACAACTCAAAGACTATGGTTACATATTTGACAGTAACCCGATATCTGACAATCGGAGTGCTATTGCAATCTCGCAACTCGCTTCAACACTCAAAGTCAAAGCACATCGATCTTCGCTATCATTTCATCAAGGACCACGTGGAACAGGTAACGTTGAATTATATTTCGTGGGGTAATAATAAATTAGCAGATCTTCTCACCAAAGCCTTAGCTCCTGCTAGGTTTAATGAGTTGGTCCATCGAATTGGTATGTGTTTGACTAAGAGGAACTGGATGAACTCTTAAAACATTCTTAAAAAACAGCCAAACACCAAAACCTCTTTTGTAAATATTTTTCAAAAACAAAATACAATAATATAAAATCAGATAAAACAACAAAAATATTCTTCTATCTATATTTCTTTTAACATGGCAAGTACAACTCTTCCGTCAACACTCAAATCTTTCAAAATTCAGTATTTTTCCGATCAAGTTGAGGGGAGAAAATAAATTCTTAATGCTTCAAAAGAACACAGTACTTGCATGTTACGCTATCCCGTTGTTTCTTTAAAATGGTGGTTACATTTCGGTTCATCGACACTGACTAAAATTTATAACCTTTCTTTATTTCTTAAGTCGAGGGAGAGTGTCGCAAGTTTCCTTTAAATCTTTCGTTGGTAACCAAAATGGAAGTTTAAAGTCTTTGGATGAAAATGGAAAAGGTGGAGGGACTAAAACTGCCAAAAGTTCAAACTCTTTTTAATAAAACTCCCTCACCTAACTTATCCATCACATTTATTACTCATAACCAACTCTAATCTACGATATAAATCGCTCAACATCCAAGTTTTGATCATCAATCTGTAGTGTTTTTGTGTTTGTAACATGTTTTTAAACATTGGTTTTGATTTTCAAACGAATCCAACGGTTAAATTTACGAATATGGTTGATTTTGTGTTATACGCATACGCGCAAGAACACTGATCATGTTTATGTGTTTGAGGTTAAGATAAATGGGTCAAAACTTTTATATCAATGATACTATGTTTATCCTCAAAATCCACCCAGAAACACGAATTGATTGGTTTTCAAAATTAGGGTTCTTGAGTCGATTTGGGTAGTTTCATGTGAGGATGTTTTTGGTCAAAAAGATTGTTGTGTGATGTTGTTATTAGAGTGAATTGATGATATCTAAGCTTGAAACAACCCGTAAACACTAATTGATTGAGAATTAGAGATTAGGGTTTAACGCTCTTGGGTACTTTTGATTCATCATGAATTTGGTGTTAAAACTTGGTCATTACACTCACATAACATCTTAGACTTACCAAAAAAAGTTTGGTGCTATTTCCATGGTTAGATTTCTGCGTAATTTTGAAACTAGGGTTTAAGACTACGCGTAAGTAATCTTACGCCAGAACTGTTTTATGTTTTCATGCCATGATCTGTGTTAGAATGGATGTATGTGTTAATATTGTTGCTATGATGAATTTATTTCGTGTCCGCTACACGTATAATTCGAATCAAGGTCATTAGCAATCTACGATAAGGATCACCTTACGCGAGAAGGTTATGCGTAAGAGAAATCTTACGCCGTAGCTACGCCGTAGGTTCTACAAAGGACTACGCGTATCCTGTGAAGGATATGCGTAACAAGGACCACTACGCATAAGGTCTACTCTTACGAGTAAGCCTTACGCGTAAGGTGTTATATGCGCTAAGCTTCCTACGCATAAGGTCCTCTTTTCCTACGCGTAATATTTCTTACGCGTAAGTAAGGATCCTACGCATAAGCTTGCGCTCACGCCATACTTCTCTTGTTTACGCATATGCTACCATTTCTACGCTTAAGCCTTGATCAAACCTTCATTATGAATTGTTACGCGTGCATACTTGTAAATAAATAAATCATAACGTCACGATACCAATAAATGTCACTAATAAGCTTAAACGGTTAATATGTTGTGGAAAATAAGTGATAACATAAACTTTAAAACTTAAAGTTAACTAACTCACAAAACTTTTCTCGACGACATTGGACTATTGAACAAACAAGTGACTTTGGACTCGTAATAATCATTAACATATCTCATTCATTAAGTAGACAATAAAACCTTCTATTGACTAACATTATGTCTTTCGATATGTTGTTTCTTTTGGCTAAATATGTTTCAGATCACGACATGGAAGCTCAAATGAATGTGGATGCACCAAATGTTCTCATTACTATATCTTCCGCATGGCTATCCAATGAAGATTGGAAAGAATAATCTTCGTGTCGACTTTGAAACTCTCACCGCTCGAATCTTCTTGTCTCATTGCAGGGATATTCGAAGAATCATCCTATCGGAAGATGCTCACCAACTCACTATTCCGAGATCTACAGCAATTCCGGAATACAATGATGGTCAAAGGTCAAACTGCTGTGACGGTGACGCTCAATCACAAGCAACTCACCATCACTCCTGCAGACTTACGCGCTTCCTCATTCTCGACATCATACCAATCAATTCTCTCGCTGCACCAATGAAGAGACTGTTCGCAATTCTTGATTGATATTGGGTATGACGGCTTCGTGGGCTATCATTAAGCACTCTCACATGGATCTCAAGAACATCCCTCAGCCTTGGAGAACCCTTTATATCATCATCACAAAATCCATCTGGTCGCGGCTATGAGCATCCTAAGCTCGTGAGAACTGCAAATCTTCAAGGCTCTAATCAACATGAAGCACATCAAGTAGAAGCTCGATTTGGGATGACATGATGACATTCCTCAAAAATCTTGGCTCAAATATTCCTTATATCGATATACTAAACGTTGATCCAGAGAGCACTGGGTATAACCCGATATCCCCAAGAGAATCAATGACCGACAATCACGACATGTTGTCCGAACCACCTAACTGCTGATTCAAGGAATCAACAACTAAGAAACAGGTGTCAGTGGTTGTTTCAACCATCTTCTCTCGATGAACTCAAAAGCTCTACTCTTATAGAAGATATTTGGTTGCTATGTAAGAGAACAAAGTTGGTTTCCTAGATGATAAATCTTCCGTACACCTACCGGAAAACCGAAGAGGAAGTGGAGGAAGTGCAGCAGAATCAGAATCGAGAAGTTCCCAGAGGAATCCTCCACGTAAGAGAACAGTTCCCCAAGGAAGTTGTTCCTATTCCCATTCTAAGCATGAACCGCAAAGAAAGCTAACAGACGAGGACTCGGAGGGTACTGTGATCGATGAAGAGATTTTCTACTCAAACTGCTAAAGATGACACTACAATGGTACCTAAACCTCCCACCCACCAAATGAACACGGCAAAGGGAAGACTCCACCATTGAGCAATAAGAGGAAGAAGAATCGATGAAGAGCAACAAGATGAAACATACAGAAAAGTTCAAATTCTTAGACTCCAACACGCTGCAAAAGAATTTGCTAAAGATCAAATGGGTGGCCCCGAGGATCGACTGGAGTTCAACCTTCACCGTGTCCCGATGCGTTAATCAACCCGATAAGGATCCGTGCCACCACTCTTGAGAAACAACAAAAGCGCGTGGAAGATTCTATTGATTATAACATTGAAGAACCAATCTGAAGTTAGAAAGAAAAGCCGATGAAGAAGTCAGCGCTAAAGCCAAAGTCGATGAAGAAGCGAAAGCTAAAGCAGAGGGATGCTCAACTCAGTCAAGAGCAAGCTAAATCCGATAAAGATGATGAGATGGACTACGATGATCTTCTTCTCAAAAGTCCAACCCGCTCTAAGGAAGAAACTGCTACCGCTAAGCCTCCTAAAGACCCTGAGTCACCGCACATCTCCTCTTCATCAGACTCGTCCTCTCACTCCTCACCACCACCATCAAAAAGAACAACCAAATCATCATCCAGATCAGTGAAGAAGCCAACTGCCTCTTGGATGTCTCATGCAAAGTCACGAATTGTTAAAGCTGTCAAATAGGTCAAAGAGAAAAATATTACAAAGAAGAAGTTAGATTTTCTTGCCGAATGCATACAAGATCTTCATGATGAGAATGACAAGATGCAAGTTGAAAGGGAGTATGTCCATAAGCTCATGAAAGATGATCTTCAAGGTAAAATGGACGAGATGATCAAAGGATACTCTCACAAGTTCCTCATGGAGGTCGCTCCTAAACAAAGGAGATGTATACCGCAAAACTTTATCCAATCTCTTACATCTAGCCAAGCAAGCCATGAAATCAACTCCAATGAATTTGAGCATCAATCCGGTTGAACTCACAATCTTTTCGATGATGAATTGGTGAACCGCTAGTAGCTCAAATGTCGAAACGCTCGCAACGTTTGCCTCCCACGAAGCTAAATTGTTGAAGCATTGCTGGAATACCAACTCAGTCCAGATACGAGAAGAAGCCGTAAGGCCTAAACGTTCAGAGAGACGCGAAGACAAAGATCGATAAGGATAACGAGCCCAAACGAACGAAGAAGTCCGTGAATCATCCTCCATTCAACTCAATGCGCCTCCACCCCAAAGGACTCCTCAACAACGATCCCTCCTCGCTTCAACAAAAACCTCGGATTCCGAACCACCCCGCACTTGAAAACCGGTGATCATTTTGTGTATACGGGTGGTGACGATGAGGAAATCCCTGAGCCACAACAACAACCCATCTCTCCTGACACAGCTAAGAAACCAGAATCTTCAACCAGGCCAAAGAAAAAGAAGAAAAAGGCACCTATGACTGACGTCTTATCATGGTTGGACGAGGATGATACTGAATTTGAATGGTTCTCGAAGCTTGTTGATTCCACTCCCTACCCATCTAAAGGTCAAGAGGTTACAGAATGTAGTACATTGGAGCATGCGAAACTACTGCAAGAAAAATTCCGTGTAAAAAAGATGACGAAATCCGAGTTGAAGCGAATCAAGAATGAAGCATTTCAACTGCTAAAAGACAGCTCGAAAAGTGCTATTGAAGTCGAGTATCACCTTGATAATATAGCACGAGCCATGTCTAACAATATGGATTGGCTCAACCTAGAAGCAAACATCGACTTCACCAAACGGGACAATCCTCCATATTACACCGACGGGTCCAAACCTCTACCAACAATTGGCCAACCTCGATAGCCTAGGATTCCATTCAGATATTTCTTCAACAAAGACTTGGAATTTCTTCTTCACGTGGCGATGGTTTAAGGAAATACGCTACATCACTGACACTTCCATTCCCGGCAGCCATATACTCTAACCGCATAGCCATCGAGGAAAGAGCTAACCACATGTTCTCCAACAATGTGGAAGAGTATGACCGTGATGCAATGTATGGGATTCACCATTGGCCGAACATCAAGAATCTACTACGGTCGCCAAGTTTAGAAGTCTCAACATAAAGTTCATTAAGAATATCGTGCCATCAAACATGTTGATCTTTCGTCTAAATGGGACTACACTTTCCTCAAGAATATTGTAGTCAAAAGGCAAGACGAAAGGGATTATGCATTCTCGTTTGACTTTGAGAATTTGTCTATCAACGACATTGAAGACATGTACCTTGCCAAAGCAGTGGTCGCATGAGACAATTTTCAACTGAAGTACAACGCGAATTCATCAAGTCCTTGCTGATCTTCATCAGACGCATAGTCATCAGAGAATGTGTAGAAGATCTCCAACTTGCAATTGAATCATATCGCATCTGCGGTCAACTTCACTCCACCTAGATCTTTCCTCGACATTAACCAGCTCTCACAATACACACTCATCAACCAACCATTCGGAGTGGTTTACCTTAGTGAAACACTACGCAACTACTTGATGGCGTGTAGAGATCTTCACAAGTTTGGGGATCACACATTGAAGAAGGTTAGGGACGGATTAGCTTATAGGTTGAAGGATATTCATGAAGGAATTGGGTCTAAAAACCGATGGAATTCTAAGGAAAGAAGGGATGTGAAGAGGATCATCACCATGATTGATGAAAGGTTGTATCGAAGGGATCAGCCAGAACGCTGGAGAGCTTTGTAGGTGGTCGCCCCGGATTGCTCTCACGGCTATCAACGCTCAGTTCGCATTCCTAGAAATATTGATGGACTTCCTGGTACCCCTTGAACTGCTTCTATTTCATAATATTTTGGATGTGTGATTTTATATATGTCTATGGCTTGTGCACACATAACAAGTACAACCCGCCTTGTCAAGAAAGGACCCTATGGTACGCTTCAGTGCCACAATCCTATAAAAGGAGCGAAAGCTTCTTACTTTTGAGTAAAACCTATCAAACCTTTCAATTTTCAAGGTTTTGCTCAAAAGAACAAGTACTTCCCTTTATGATTTTCAAAACCTCAACCGTTTATATCACTTGTTGAGGGGAGTATTTGACTTTAAAACTTTGTTCACAAATTGTTCACAGTGGTCATCTTCCCACAAAACTCAAAATGGTCATATTTATTCTCAACATTTCTTCAAAAATAACACTTATATGCCATTTTGAGGGGGAGAAAATTTATGTGACAAGAAATATGTTGTGTAACTGCAAATGAATCTTTGTGCTATAGACTTAACCAACGAATTGATGAGATATTAACTGTTAGTAACTCAAAAAGACTTGTCCCGGATGGGTAATAATTTCAAGCTAGTTCGCTAGTAATGTAAACGTGTCTCGCAAAGGACTTGTCCGAGTAGAATGTACCATTCGAGAAACTCTTGGGTACATGATCTTTGACGTGTTTGACAACCTTTCGAGGTTTGTCCACACCTTCAAGATAGTTATTAGAGCTAGTTGTCACCTAAAGCCGACAATGTAACTCTTTAACTATTCAACGTAACTGTCTCCGGGGGATTGTCTATCTAGAGTCGATCAATTCAAAAGTGCGCTGCTTTTCTCACCGTGATTGTCATAACACTTAAGCACGTGAGGGGAGTATTTATGCTAAAAGATAAAACTCTCACAGTGGTTCAAAATGTTTTCCATTCACAAACACTACGAGAGATTTTCTTGAAAATGGTTTTATGGCAATGGAGTTATAAGGTGATTAAGGTTAGGAATAACTGTCCTATGATCCGCCAGAGCCGGAGGGATCTACCCAAGGACACTACCAATAGTTTGAATTAGAAGTCCTTAGGTATGATTGTAAAAAGGAGAAAATGAGAATCGGAGAAAGAAGGAGTTGAAGAATTAAAAGAAATGCAAAGAAAAGGGTGAAAAGAAATAGCCCTCCAGATTATTCAACTTAGGCGCATAACCGGTTCAATTCATATGCTACTGTTGTCACTTGATGACACCGTATTGAAGACTAAAAGTCGTCATGGACCCAAGGACGCATGCACTAAACCTTCTTAGCCACTCAAGTTTCTCTCAACAGAAGCTTGTTTCATTCTCACAGGAACCCTACGTAAACTATCGGCTTTCTCTTAGAGATTGCTGGTATTGAAGAAGGAGACCCTCTCCCTAGTCTCCGCCAGAAAACCAAACGCACTATTGAGTCTAGAGCCACGAGATTCATCAAAAGATCTCTTAGGTACACTTGACATTTCATCACTTGTTGTTCAACAATAAGAACATCGCGGTAATGCTATCGAGTCCTTCACGATCTTAACAATTGTGATCCTCGTGATTGAATGGAAACTCCGCAGGGTCAACATCAAACAGCCCTCGACAGAGGTCACTTCGGTAACTCCTCGGATTAGTGTGTCTCAAACGGTCTACGTCAGGTGTGATGCTTCGTTGTACCTCACGACTCATTCAACCGTAGATGTACTTCGGTACATCGTGTTATCTCACTTGTGGGACTCCGGTTCAGAACGGCCTTTGTGAGAATTAGAGCTGGTTTTCACACTATGTTGTTAACACTCGAGTTCAAACTTGTAAGTGCCGTATCCGCTTATTACTAATCTTTTTCATGTTTTCTCTTATGGAAGCTCGAGCGACGATCGTGTGCATTCTTCACATGCTCATGCCAACATCATCACTAATGGAAGTTCTAACTAAAAGCAACACAAAGTCGAATGATTCTTCATCAAACCAAAGAATCTACAAAGTTAAAGACTTAAAGAACTTCATCAAGATCAAATCCAACGCCAAAGAGCGCTGTGAGCATGTTGAAGAATGACGTGGAGACACTGGCAAAGAAAAGGCACTGGGCGCACTTGATGCAGACAACAACAACATACTATCACTCTCATCACAAAAGAACAATGATCTAAGAACAAAGATAAAGATGACGCCAAAGCGAACTGTTTAAAGAAAACAATTTCTATACACTGGGGAGATTGTTCAAATCAAGGCAATTCTTCTCACAAGAAAGAAGAATGTCAGAAGACGTCAAAGCTACTATTACAACAACGCCTTCACCGTTCATATTCATTCATCACCAACACTTAGGGGGAGATTGTTGGAATCACTCCTAAACCTAAATCAAGTGTTAGTGACTCATATGTAATAGTTAGCTTAATATGGCCTTTATGTTAGTAATTAGCCTTAGGCTTATGTAGAAGGCCCATAAGCCTATGCCTAGTCTAATAAGGAAAAGGATGGGAACCAGGAGTGTTGCCCTAGCTTCCCTCCTATAAATACCTTGTTATAACCTTCATTTGAAGGTTGGTTGTTCAATTTATCTCTTTCACATACTCCTAGGCATAACCATCCTTAGTCTAACGTGTGTGTGTGTTTGATTATTGTTCATCCGCCTCTATCTCTTCTCTATTTCTTATATTGTTACTTGTGTTGCATATTTGGGAACCTAACAGAATCCCACTCCTGCAGTTCCTTATGTACCTCCTTCAGATAAAGACTTGAAGCTCTTGCGATCCAATGTTTGATGAATATTGTAAGTCACCAACTGGTGATACTCCAACCTTACCAGCTGCAACTGCTCATGTTCCAGACATTATCAATAGTCCATCTGTGTCTACCTCTGTAGATCAAGATGCTTCATCTGCTAGTCAGTTACCATCATCATCAGATCTTCAATTTTCTTTTGTACATCAAGGAACTGCAGTAGAAAATTCTTTAGAAGTAAATCCTTTTGCTCCTCCTGAAGATGCTCCGTTCGAAAATATATTTGCTTCTGAATCCCCTTCTGTGACATCTTTTTCAGGGGATCTAAAAACGGCTACCTCAGTTCCCTACCATCAACCACATGAACATCTCAGAAAATGGATCAATGATCATCCGATTGATAACATTATTGGGAATCCTTCTCGTCCGGTATCCACTCAAAAACAACTTGCCACCGATGCCTTGTGGTGCTTTTATAATTCCGTACTATCCAAAGTCGAACCCAAAGATTTTAAGAATACCATTGATGAGGACTGTTGGTTCGATGCAATGCAAGAAGAAATTTACTAGTTTGACCGACATGAAGTATGGGAATTAGTACCACCTCCAGACTGTGCAATGATTATTGCCCTCAAGTGGATCTACAAGGCACGACTTGTTGCTAAGGGATATCATCAAGAGGAGGGCATAGACTTTGAGGAGTCATGCGCACCAGTTGCTCAAATAGAGGCTATCAAAATCTTTCTTGCTAATAAAGCCAACAAGAACATGATACTCTACCAAATGGATGTGAAGACTGCCTTTCTAAACGGTGAGTTAAAAGAAGTAGTCTATGTTAGTCAACCAGTAGGTTTTGTGGATCCCGATCATCCTACTCATGTCTACCGTCTGAAGAAGGCTCTTTATGGGTTAAAGCAGACACCTAGGGCATGGTATGACACTTTGTTAAAGTTCCTACTAGAAAACGGATTCTATAAAGGTGTTGTTGACCCCATGTTATTTACTCGAAAAATAGACAAACATTTACTTCATGCTCAAATTTATGTTGATGATATCATATTTGCCTCAACCGATCAAATAGAATGTGCCCATTTTTCAAATGAGATGAGTTCAAAATTTCAAATGTCTATGATGCGACAAATGTCATTTTTCCTAGGATTACAAATTTCTCAAAGTCCCAGAGGCATTTTTATAAATCAATCTAAATATGCAAATGAAATTTTAAAGAAATTGTGGAGAGAACAAACTGGATGAGGACCTCTCTAGGATCCCTACCCTTATTGACCGCAACTTTTGTATTTATTATCGCCTTCATTTCCGCTCCTCCAGTAGGTTGATCAAACTAAGTACTGTAGTATGATTGGATCCCTGATGAATCTCACAGCCAGTAGACCTGATATTCTTTTCGATGTATGCATGTGTGCTCGGTTTCATGATAAGCCTACCAAAAAGCACCTTGAAGTGGTTAAACGGGTCTTTCGGTATCTCCAAGGAACCATTAATAAAGGACTCTGGTATCCGAAGGACACCGCCATGGCACTAACAGCCTATGCAGATGCTGACCATGCAGGATGTCAAGATACATGTCGGCATGGGAGGTGCTCAATTTATGGGTGATAAATTAGTGAGTTGGTCTTCAAAGAAGCAAATGAGCACATCCATTTCTTCCACAGAGGCAGAGTACATTGTCATATCTGCTTGTTGTGCTCAAATCTTATGGATGAGATCCCAACTATCGGACTGTGGCTTTGTATTCAACAAGATTCCTCTGTACTGTAACAACAAAAGTGTCGTTGCTCTTTGCTGCAACAATGTCCAGCACTTTCGACCTAAGCACATCGATATCTGACATCACTTCATCAGGGAACAAGTTGAGAACGGTGTGGTTGAACTTTATTTCGTAAGGACTGAGTACCAGCTGGCGGATATCTTCACAAAAGCTCTTCCAAGAGAACGGTTTCAATTCATTCTCCCACGCCTTGGCATGATGAGTCTGAAGCCAGAAACACTCAAATGTCTGTAGGAAGAGACTGAGGAGTAATGGATTTGCTTCTCTTGTACATATTTAAAACCAAAAAGAAAATAGAAAAACATAAAACCTACAAAAACCATAAAAAACAGAATAATAGAAAATACCAAAAATAGTTTATCAAGGCATGTATTCTGGCATCGATAACATTTACGGCCTAAGAAATGTCATTCAATAATGACACGGGTCCTTAAATGAAGTTCGAACAGAAGTTCAAAAAGTTTTCAAAACATGCCTAATTATGGCTTGCTATTATTTCAGATATGCAACCCGCTTGTCAAAAAAGAAAGTGCTACACAAAATCAATTTTCATAAATATCGAGCACTTATCCTAAATCAAAACAAGGAAAGCACGTCTTCAAAAAGACGGTTGTTCCTATACAAATATTTTTCCTTATATGATTTTTCAGAAAAATATTTGTATTTCACATGGTGGTAACATATTGTTTGAAAATAAATCGGACTCAAATATTTGAAAATCATTCGGACTTAATTTTTTTCCATAAAATTTGTCACTCAATCAATGACTTGGGTCATCGATTGAGGGGGAGATTGATTTCAAATTTCATATTTTCAAACGTTATATCATCAAACGAGTCCATTTGTACATTATAAGTAGTGAATAAATGTTTTGTTGTTATGTGTCAGTGTATGATCTTTCCTATATTCAAAGATCTTTCAAAATGATTTTTCTTATATTCAAAGATCTCTCAAAATTATCATACCTGACACTAACATTCTTCCTCACAGATTGAGGGGGAGCGTTGTAGTATTCCTTTATCAGTATGTATTAAAACATACCATATTTTCTCTCAAATTCTCTAACTTATTTAAATCAATTGAGATCACAAATCTCAAAAGGTTTGAAATTTTTAAACGGTGGAGAGAATGTGATTTAAATATTAAATATGATAAAATTATGATTGTTTAAGACTCAAACAGGCACACCTTCCTCCATGTGCTAAACGATTTCATATACCGATACACATGTTGAGGGAGAGCATTTCTGAAAGATAAAAAACAATTAAGGTACAAATGCTTTGATATCAAATATCACAAGCATCTTGATTGAGTTTTCAATTGGTTTTAAGGCGGAGAAAACAGTACCAAAAGACTAACCTTGCATTCACTTTATTGGAGTTATAAGGATGGTAAGGTTATGTATTCGTTCTCACGATCCCTCCAGAGCCGGAGGGATCTACCCAGGGACAATCCACTAGTTAGTGTAGAAGTCCTTAGGTATTATTAAAAAAGGAGAAAAGTGAGAATAAGGGAAGAGTGCCGACTGAGATGGAGCTAGGACTGGAACAAACCCAACAAGGTTCTAGTGATGAAGTCTCAGTAAGCGTTGAAGGGGTTGAAGAATGAAAAAGAAATATAAAGATAAAGGGTGAAAAGAAATAGCCCTCCAAATATTCAACCTTAGGGAAGAAACCGGGTTCAATTCATATGCTACTAGTGGTTAACAAGGTAACGCCAGTATTGAAGACAAGACATCATGGACCTAGTGACGCACTGCACTAAACCTTCCAGCTACTCAAGTTCTCCTAAAAGGACTTGTTTCATTCTCACGGGGAACCTGTGTAATCTATTGACTTTCTCTTAGAGATAGTTGATATTGAAGCAGGAGACCCTCTCCCTAGTCTCCACATAGGAAAACCAAAGTGAACTATTGAGTCTAAAGCCAAAAGATCATCCATAAATCTCATTATGACACACTTACATTATGCTTAATGTTTCATACACCGTGAAAAGTAAGAAAATATACATTAAGAGTCCTACGCATTATCCTTGTGGTATTGCCAGAACATCTGAGTGATACATAAAGCATTCACAATGAAGAAGGAAATTCTTCTAGAGCCAACATCAAACAAGCTCTTTGTGGGTGACATTTGAGATCCTTCATGGGTCAAACTTGTGACAAAGAAAAATGATATTGAAAGGGGCGTATAATATGAGTTCTAGAGAGAGAAAGTGGAAGAGTTTTGGGAACTTAGTGAGACAAAGAAAAATGATATTGAAAGCTCTAACCCACTACCTTGGGAGGTAGAGGGTATTTATAGTTTCGTACAAGACACGCCTCCTACGGGCTGTGGATCAGGCATACAGTGGGTAAAGACCCATCCGTCCTCCACGGTGTTACTTAACAAACTACTTACTAACACTAAATGACTACGACTATGAGCTTTCTAACGATTACATATACTTGAGGTGACCGACTCTTTAATAGCCGGATATTCTAAATCCTATCAATCTCCCCCTAAGGGAGGTCCCCTCAAATTACATTGATTGCAAACAGATATTACATTTTGGATGTTCTTGGATTCTTGTTTAAGTTCATTGCTCTATAGCCCGTAGTATTTGATTCTTCATGTTCCGCATGTTTTGTTACTTCAAGTGGAGGTCTTTAACTGATCCACGTGATGATGAGTTTTGAGCCAGTATTGAGATCATCAGCCACCATAAATATCTGACTTATCCTTTGATGTGTTGCCATCATGTGAAGTTGTGACTTTTGGACCGACATGCTCACATTCTGGATCATGATATCTTCTTATCAAAGTTGCGGAAGCCTTTTGTTGATTCATGATATTTGCAGCAGCGTAGCAGAAGCACGGAGTGAAAATATCAGATTCACTTGATGAAGATATGCACATATCATGATTTCTTTGAGATGAATGTGATGTGTGAGCATGCGGCTATGGATTGACGCCTCAATTCTGATCAGCTGCATCCGTCGGGTGTTCCTACAGACAACAGTTAGCAATAAAAGCACACGAAAGTGTCTTTGATCACTTTCGTTGAATTGAGGTACACGGTTCCCCGTTGATCAGTACAAGTACTGCCTGTGATCAGGTAGAGTTCTGAAGAATCTCCTTAACAGGGTTTCGCAGTTGGTCTAGTCGTTCTCAGACCGGAACATCTCAAAGAAGACAACATGGAATGAGTGAACCAGCAAATTGAGATTTACTGATTGATTAAAATTATTTGAAAAACAATCGTGTATTGCTTTAATAGAAAGAATTTTGCAATACAACAAAGGTTTTATAAAAGAGATCAATTTTAATCATAAATACCTTTTGATTTTGAAAAAGTAATACACAGTCGATGTACTATAGGAAATGATTTTTGAGCACACCGACTGGTTTTTCAAAGGTATCCGTCAATCCATTTCCTGGACCAAGGTTGATTCAAGATTGAATCGCCCCATCGTTTCTATCCAGTTGTCACAAGCTTGATCTATTGGATAGATCTCACATGCCACCCACCAAGAGCTTGTTTGATGTTGGCTCAAGAAGGATTTCCATCTTCATCGTGACTATTTAACATATCACTCGGATGTTCTGACAATACCACAAGGATAATGCGTAGGACACTTAAAATCTATTCTCACTTTCCACATTGTGTGAAACAGTGAGTCTTCATTAATTGTGTCCTAATGAGATTTATTGATGATCTCTTGGCTCTAGACTCAATAGTGCACATTTGGTTCCTATGCCGGAGACTAGGGAGAGGGTCTCCTTATTCAATATCAACAATCTCTAAGAGAAAATCGATAGATTATTTAGGTTCCCTGTGAGAATGAAACAAGTCCTTTTAAGAGGAACTTGAGAATCTTGGGAAGTTTAGTGCAGTGCGTCACTGGGTCCATGACGTCTTGTCTTCAATACCGCTGTTACCTTAGTAACAACCAAGAGCATATGAATTGAACCCGGTTTCTGTCCTAAGGTTGAATTAATGGAGGGCTATTTCTTTTCACCCTTTTTCATTCTTCAACCCCTTCAGTGCTTACCGAGACTTCATAACTAGAACCTTATTGGGTTTATTCCAGTACTAGCTCTGTCTCACCAAGACTTTTCCCATATTCTCATTTTTCTCCTTTTTTTTTCATCATACCTAAACTTCTACACTATCTAGTGGATTGTCCCTGGGTAGATCCCTCCAGCTCTGGCGGGATCGTGGGAACGAATACCTAACTTAACCATCCTATATCTCCATGCATAAAATAAATTGGTAGGTCATTTGGTATTGTTCATCCCGCCTCGAAACCAATTGAAAGTCATTTAAAAATAAATCAAGGTACTTGTGATATAGAATCAAAGCGTTTTGTACCTTAATTGTTTTTGATATTTTAGAAATGCTCCCCCTCAACATGTGCTTCAAGTATTAGAAATTGTTTTAGCACATGGAGGCAAGAGGACTTTGAAATCTTAGATTAAGAATTAAATATCCAATCTTTGATTAACATTTTCTAAAATGATTATCATCACTTCCCGATCAAATCCAGTATTTTAAATACTTTGGATAAAACAATTTTGGGAAGGATGAGATTTTCATATGATTGCTCCCCCTCAATATGTGCATCGAGATTCGAAAATGTTTTGCACATATTAGAGAGAACCTGCACTTAGAGACAAATCAATCACATTTCAATCATTTTTTGTTTTAGATAGATGCTCCCCCTTAACATGTGCATGGAAAATTTGAAATCGTTTGGCACATGTAGGGAGGAGTGCTTGTTATTCTATTTATAAAACCACTTATTGAATTATCAGTTTATATCCAATTTAAATCATAAATTCTCCCCCGATCACAATTTTCAAATCCATTGAGATTTGTGATCTCTATTGATTTAAATTGTTTTTGAAAGATTTTCAGGAGAATTGTGACTTGCTTTTAAAATATTTAACCGATAAGGATCAAATTCTGAGACTTTAAACTCCAATAATTAAACATGCTTAAGTATCTTATGAAAACACAACATTAGCCTTGGTCTGGATCCAATTGTACAAAAACATTGTTCTTTTTTATTGTCCAAACTTAGACCTTGCTCGTTTACGTGCCAATTGTTTGAAAAATAACCTTTTTGATTTGATTGAAATCATTCTCCGCCTCAATCAATGACATAAGTTGTTGATTGAGTGTTAGAGATTTTGACAAACGATAAGACCATATGATTTTCAAAAAAATTGAGTCCGAGTTATTTTCAAAGCAATTTTGTTTTCATTAGAAGACAAATATTTTTCAAAAGAATATTTAGAAGGAAAAATATTTGTGAAGGAAACATTTGTCATTAGAATTAGAGCGTGAGGTTTAAAAATTGGATGAAGCATAGCTCTGTTCTTTCTTTAAAAACGGGTTACTGCCTGAAATGACAATAAACCATCATTTTTCTCCATCCCATTTTTTTTATATAAAAGTTTTATTACTTTGATTCGAAATTCATCTAAAGACCCGTGTCATTATTGAATGACATTTCAAGGTCCGTATATGTTATCGAATTAGAGAAAAGAAATGACAAAATAATTTATTTATTTATTTATTTATTTATTTATTTATTTTCTGAATTTTGTATTTTGCTTTTTGATAAGATATATACAAAGAACAGATAGAGACAAACACTTTACTCCTCGTCTTCCTCCTGAAGACGTTTGAGAGTTTCTGGTTGAAGGCTTTTCAAGCCAAGTCGTGGAAGAATAAACTCAAAATGTTCTCTAGGAAGAGCTTTGGTGAAGATGTCTGCTAACTGATATTCAGTTCTCACAAATTGTAGTTCCACCACACCTTTCTCCACTTGTTCCCTGATGAAATGATGTCGGATGTCGATTTTGCTTTGCTCTTGAATGTTGAACATTGTTGCAACAGAGAGCAATGGCACTTTTGTTATCGCAGTACAGAGGGGTTTTGTTGAATTCAAAGCCATAGTCAGATAATTGAGATCTCATCCATAGGATTTAAGCACAACAAGATGACATGGCTATGTATTCTGCCTCTGTAGAGGATATGGAAGTACTCATTTGTTTCTTTGAAGACCACCTCACAAGCTTATCACCCAAAAATTGAGCACCCCCTGACGTACTTCGACATGTATCTTGACATCCTGCATGGTCAGCATCTGCATAGGCTGTTAGTGACATAGCGGTGTCCTTCGGGTATCAAAGTCCCATGTTGATGGTTCCTTGGAGGTACCGAAAGATCCGTTTAACCGCTTCAAAGTGCTTTTTGTTGAAAACTAGCAGACCTTGATAGATCTTGAGCTTCGTAGATCGTTAGTATTGCTTATGTAATCACAAACAAACTAAAAGAAAATCTCTACAACTTGTATTCTTTAGCGGAATATAAACACAAGTATAAAGCACGGATAACTAAGAACTCTTTGATCCTCTATGGATCGTTATATTAATAACTTGTAAACCTCTAGCACATACTTCATTCTATTGTGTTCCTTTTATAGACAAGGAACCCTAACTTCTTCTCTAAGAAACGTAAAACTAAATAAGATATACACAATCACTTCCTAATAAAGCTCATGCATATCCTAACAAACTATAGAAAATACGGAATATCTATCTCCGCATAATCAAACTAATAACTATATAACTTCAAGAGAACTATGTCTTCGCGAATCCATACACTTTCAGAATCCATTCAAGATAATCTTCAAAGATAATTCGTACTTCACATAATTCCCAACAATCCACCCCTAAACTAGAATTTGACTAGGTTAATTTCCAGTTTCTTGATAGATCTTTAACACTTCAGAACTTGAGGATTGTACGAACATCATCAAAGAAAGAATCAAATCAAAAACATCTCTTTGATGAAAAACTCTTAAACTCCGGATCTTTGCAGAACAAATGACAACATGTACATCAAAACATATTAGTTTCATACTATTCTCATCACATCCGTGTGTGTGAACTCCTGTGAGAAGTGAATCATTGAAAATAATGGATTTGATGTCTCTTTACCAATAGCCATCACTACTGGAGTAGCCAAATGTTTAAGTTCGAAAACCATGGTACATCGATAACCATCTCGATTTATTAGCAAATCGCAACCATGAACGGATTTGAAATGTCTTTACCAGAGCCGTTTGCTCGGGACTAGTCAATTCTTAAAATTGATGAACCGATTACCAAATATGGTATTCCACTTTACCACAAGCCATATACATATGCGCTAGTCAATTTTGGATTCCAAAAAGTAATAAACCATGGTGAATTGATGACCATACAACACTCAGCAATTAAGCATGGGTAGTTGCAAACCCTATGATTTTGAGCAAACCACAAGCTATCAACAGATTTGATGTGTCTTTACCAAAGCTGTTCCCTTTGGACTAGCCAACTCTTTGACATGCTAAGGTACATCGGGTGAGTTAATAACCATCATGAATATACAAAAAACCTAAGAAAAGTTAGTAAAACCAATTTTTTTAACTAAAAACAAATAAAACAAATATTACAAACTATACAAATTACCACAATCAAGATGAGGTACCATGTTGCAGAAGTTGATTCTTAATAACTTCAACACATTGTTCAGATCCAACTTATCATTCCCAATCGGATCGGAGGAACTTCCGTTTCTGCTAAGCATTCTTTCCATAAGCCTCTTAGATAATGGATAAGTTCTCTCAGAAAACATACATACAATAATACCACCCTTTGTCTCAACCACATGCACACGAGGCAGAGGATAAAATCTCCAAGACGTAACCCACAGTGAGAATTCTTCCAAATAAAATATCCTTTACCATCAGGAGATTGAGAATCAAACAGAACATGAAGATCTCCCAATAAATATAATCCAGAACCCTGTGGTGTATTATAATGGTAATACTTATTGACAAGAGTATACAAAGTAACCAAATCTGCCATGTCTACCAAATGCAATATCTCCTTCAAAAAGTTGAACTGCATAGTGGTTTGATCCAAACGGTGAATCATATTAAGTTCATCCTCTTGCAATGACCAATTAACCAAAACATCATGAGATCCTTCAGAAAAACATCAAGATCCCTCTTTAATAAATGTTGATGCAAAGCAGCCAGATCTAAAGAACTAACCCTTGAAGATTCCTTAACCTTTGATGTATGTGTCTCAACTGATTTCACAGATCTCCATAGAGAACAAGATCGTATTTTAGCCATTCTTTTCTTCCTCCCTACGGTATATAAATGTCAAGATGGTATAGGTTCTTCAAGAACATCTTTAATATGTGTGGAAGAAATAGAATCACCGCATTGAGCAACACCACGTAAGGCATACATCTTCTCGCCCATCTGCCCGCCTTTTAGCTTTAGCTCCCTTTTGTTCAGCTTGTCGACCCAACTCTTTTCCAACTTTGTCAATAGGGGCAACCTCAGGTACCGCTCGAAGATGATGGTCCAGATGAAACAACATAAGGTTCGTTGATTGAACTTGAGCAACTGAAGGAATAGCTTTAGTAGATACTTCAGAAGCAACAACAGAAGTACTTGACTTTGTCTCTTGTGTTAACAGTGACAAGTCCTCTAAGCAAGGGTCTACAGAGTATGATTCAAATGACAAGTCTGACCTTCCCAAGTCTTCACCCCTGCCTGCACCCAAGACTACCAATAAGCATGTCGAGTTGTGCCAAGGAATCCTCTTCCAAGACAGCTTGCCTCAAGACTTGCCTTTTAATTCTTTGCATAATAATTCTGTTAAAAACAATTCTTTTCATGGTTTTGGTTTGAATACTTCTACTTGTAATAGAACATCTTTTGGTTTGAATAAATCTTCTAAACAGAAGACATGTTTTGTATGTGGAAGTAAATTTCATTTAATTAAGGATTGTGATTATCATGAGCAAAGGATGGGTAGGTGTGGTGATTCTAGGACATCTAGACCAATGTGGACCAATGTTAATGCTATACCACCTTATGTTCCACAAGCAACTTATACTAATTCTCCTTTTCTTTGGAGAAGACCAGTTGCAAGACCATATGTACAACCAACAAGTTCATATTTTAAGAATGGTAATTGGCATGGATATGTTGACTCTATGATTGATGGGAAAGGGTAACGATCATTGCCAAGTCCTCAGCAGTTGTTCTTGGAATCAAAAGGGACCTAAATTTCAATGGAAACCCAAGAACAATAGTGGATCTTATACATCTGCATGGCATAACTCATATGATCCACAGGTGTTCAAGTCGCAATGACTTGAACCTCCATAGTGTACTAATATTTTTGTATATTTTGTTGTTGTAGAATCATCCTCTTAAGCATAAAGATGTTGGCATTGTTGATAGTGGTTGTTCAAGAAGTATGTCGGGAAACAGGGATATGATGCATAACTTTGTACCAATTGAAGGAGGAGGCAATGTAACCTTTGGAGGAAGTGATGGTAGAATTACTAGGAAAGGGACCATCAAAACACCTCAACTAGACTTTGAGAATGTATACTATGTCAAGGAACTCCAACACTTCAATTTGTTCTCGGTCTCACAAATCTGTGACACCAAGAACAAAGTACTCTTCACAGAGGATGAATGTCTTGTGCTATCTAAAGACTTCAAACTCCCAAACTTCAATTCTTAAAGTTCCTCGAAATCACAATCTTTATACATTCAACTTAACCATGTTAAACCGAAGGTGACTTAACTTGTTTGGTGGCTAACAATCCTTGGATGAGTCTACCAAATGGCATAGGAGGATGGCCCATGTCAACTTCAAGACCATAAACAACCTCTCTAAACTGGGTCTTGTTGAAGGTCTTCCTTCCAAAGTCTTCACAAATGATCATAACTGGGTTGCCTGCAACAAAGGAAAGCAACACAGAGCCTCATACAAAGTTGTTACTGCTGTGAGCATTATTTCAACCTCTTCACCGCTTCATATGGATCTTTTTGGTCCAACTCAAGTTAGAAGCATTGATCAAAAGTATTTTTGTCTGGTTATCACGGATGGTTATAGCAAATTTTGTTGGGTATTCTTTCTAAGGACCAAAGATGAAACATCTCCAGTGTTGAAAGACTTCATTACCCTTATTGAAAATCAGTTGAACAAAAAGGTTAAAGGAATTCTGTGTGATAATGGGACAGAGTTCAAGAATGCTATACTTATTGAACTCTGTAGGTCAAAAGGGATAAAAAGGGACTATAGCACTCCAAGAACCCCACAACAAAATGGGGTGGCAGAAAGAAAAAATAGGACCTTAATAGAAGCTACAAGATCAATGATGGCGACTCTGCTACCCACCATGTTTTGATGAAGATGTTGGCACGACTTGTTATGTATGAATAGAGTGTCCATTACTAGACCACACTTCAAAACACCATATGAACTTCTCTATAGGAAAGTTCCTACTATTCATTACCTTAAACCTTTTGGCTGTCAAGTGACCATTCTAAATACAAGTGATCCATTGGGTAAATTTGATGAAAAAGCTTATGATGGTTATATTGTGGGATATTCTGCTCATAGTAAGGCGTACAGGGTTTACAATTTATCTTCTAAGAAGATTGAGGAGACATTGAACCTGAGGTTTCTAGAAGACAAGCCTAATGTTCAAGGACATGGTCATGTTTGGTCTTTTGACCTTGATTACTTAACTGATTATTTGGGTTATTCTAGACATATGGCTAACCAACATGCAAGTACTCAAGAGTCTCCAACTAACAAAGGTGTACTATGGATGCTGATTCGACAAAGGAGTTTGAAGATGATGAACAACCCATTGTAGTGCCTTCTTTCTCCCCAACAATTTTGCGGTGACAATTCTAGAGATTATCTTGATGAGAGTGAAGATGAATCACACTATGCCGAGGACCTTGCTAGGCTGAAGAAACAAGAGTATGCAGCTAATCTAGATGCTGAGAGGAATGCCGAGAGAGTGAAACAATCTGGAAACATCAATTGAAAGTGATCCTGTTTCTCCTAACATCACCAATTCTCGCTGAAGACATGTTGTTTCTACTCCTATTTCTACTAGAGTGTCAACAGACTTTGGAGAACCTTATACACGTTTTCCCAAACCTTCAAATCTTGGTCATCATCAACCTAAAGCTGGAATCTTCACCTCACCTTCCTATGACATGATTTTGAACCTACTGTGACTAATCTTGATTCCTCCATTGAAGTCAACACCATTACTACGAAAAGGATTCACAATACTCATCCACAGTCAAATATTATTGGTGATCCAATGCACCTATTAGAAAAGGTACTGCAAGTTCTAAATATGGTCAAGTGGCTTTTATCTCTTATGTCTCAAATCAAGAAAGAGACAATCACACGCACTATGAACATTGTCTATTTGCTTGTTTTCTCTCACAAGTGGAACCAACCAGTGTTACTCAGGCTCTTGAAGACTCAAGTTGGCTTGAGGCAATGCAGAAGAGATGCAACAATTTCAAAATTAGCAAGTTTGGATATTGGTACCACTACCTCGGCGCAAGTATGCAATTGGGATTAAATGGATTCTAAAGAATAAGAGAGATGCAAGAGGTGTTGTCATTAAAAACAAAGCAAGATTGGTTGCTCGGGGTTATAGACAAGAGGAGGGGATTGATTATGATGAAGTATTTGCACATGTGGCTAGAGTTGAGGCCATACGGATATTCTTGGCTTATGCATCTTACATGGGATTTATGGTGTATCAAATGGATGTTAAAGTTTTTTGTATGGTGAAATAGAAGAGGAGGTTTATGTCACTCAACCTAAAGGATTTGAAGATCCCGACCATCCTAATCATGTTTACAAGGTTGTCAAAGCTCTCTATGGACTACATCGGGCACCCGAGCTTGGTATGCTAGGCTTTCAACATTTCTTCCAAGCATGGTTATAGAAGAGGTGCAATTGATAAGACTCTTTTCCTTAAAAAGAATTCCACAAACATTATTCTTGTGCAAGTGTATGTGGATGACATTATTTTTGGATCCACAAAGGAAGCTTGGTGCGGGGAGTTTGAGGAGCTTATGAAGGGAGAGTTTCAGATGAGTGCCATGGGAGAAATGACTTTCTTTTGGGTCTTCAAGTTTCGCCAGAAACCGATGGTATATTTATCACGGGACAAATATGTGAGGGATATCTTGAAGAAGTTTGGAATGGAGAGTGTAAGGACTGCCACTACACCTTATGAAGCTCCAAGGACAAAGACCAACACCAAGTAGATCCACCGGTGAATGTACATCTATACAGATCTATGATTGGTTCTTTGATGTATTTAATGTTCAAGGCCGATATTACTTTTGCAGTGAGTGTTTGTTCTCGACATCAAGTTACTCCACTTACTTCCCATCTCAATGCTTTTAAGAAGATCTTTAAGTACCTCAAATGCCAACCTCATCTAGGCCTTTGGTACCCAAAAGAATCTCCATTTAAGCCGAAGCCTATAGTGATAGTGACTATGCCGGTGCTAACGGATAGGAGGTCCACTACTGGAGGTTGCCAATTCCTTGGGAAGAGATTGATTTCTTGGCAATGCAAGAAACAGACTATTGTGGCTACCTCATCTAACGGGCGCACGCGTCACGCGAAATTGTCGTGGACAAGTTCTTTGGATATAAAATCAATTGTTGGATTATGGGTATAACTTCATGAACACAACAATTTTATTGATAATCAAAGTACCATATGCATTGTCAAAAATCCAGCAGTCACGAACAAAACATATTTAAAATCAGGCACCACTTTATAAGAGATGCATATGACAAACATTTGATAAAAGTGGTTAAAATTCACACCGATGATAATGTGGCAGATTTGTTAACTAAGGCTTTTGATGGACCAAGGTTTCAACACCTTGTGGTCCATATTGGTATGCTTAACCCTTAACCGCAGTTTAAGGGGAAGGGGGAGGCATATGCCTCAAGGGAGGATTTGTGTAACTTTGCATACTTTTATATAAATTTGTTTGATTTTTGTGTATACTTTTTGATTCTCGTCTCTAACACTAACCAGCTAATGTAATGATAGTGTGTTTGTCTTTGTTTGGTTTGTGTGTTGCTCTGTTTGTTTTGTTTTGCAGTTTGCCTTATAAAGTTGAAGTTCATCATGATTGGTCAAATGAAAAATGGTCAAGTAAGCTTTGAAGTTGGTTTCTTCTGGAATCAAAGTACTAAAGTGAACAAATTGATTCTCTGAAGATAAAGTAATCAAGAGAAGTAATTATAGTCAAATTGTTCTTTTATTCATTCAAGAGAGCAGTTTCATGTTACTATTACAGAGTACAATCAAATTCAAATGGAAATACAAGGACTACTAAACCTATTCTAAACACTAGCTCATATCATCTATTCCTACAACTGTTGGATATGCATGATCGCTCATATCTTCTATTCCAGCTGTTGGATATGCGTTTGTGATGTCTTGCATAACCACCCATTCCTTCTATCTCGATGGTCGGATGTGCATGACCCATTTGACGGCGAAGCTAAGGATCAAAATAGGGAGGATGGATTGATGAAAACGATGATGATGAAGATGACCACACGTGTCTTATGTGCTTCATCTACTTGGTTTCACCAAAAAGCAATCCTTCCACCTTCCTTAAGCTCTCTTCTATACGATATGTGATGAAGCACCAAACCATGGCGCTAGAAGAGCAAGCACTACCTCTTTTCCGAGACAAGGCCTTTGTTGAGGTTGAGGTGCTGGAGGTTAGTAAGATGTTTCCTTCTTAGTGGACCCATCGTGAGTCATGAAGATTCACTTGGATTCACTACACTATAATCATCTGAAGAACTGAGAAATGGGGATTTCAATGGTCGTGGGTCATATGGACATGACCAAAATCAAGGAAATAATGGATGATGATGATGATATAGAAGAGGTTGGATTCACAACCTCTGGTTTAGTATTCATGGTTAATTGTGGTTGATTGTGGCTTATGGTGAATTTAGGGTTTGTGATGAAAATTGGGGGTAATTGATGAGTGTTAAGAGTGCATTGGGGTTTGTTTTATAGACGGGTTCAAGGCTTAATGAGAATTAATGAAGTTGGGTGAAACAAGAAAAAGATATTTACTGAAGCTTCGAAGAATTCTGATTGTATCGCTTCACAGATTGACTATTGTTTCTACCGGTTGGAATTTGAATTGGGTAACAGGTTGCATTACACGTCAACGCTGGTCAACAACTTAATATATTTGACCACAATTTGGGAAACTTCTACCTATAACCTATTCGCATATCTTCGTCTAATCATAACTCCTCTTTATTCGATTCAAACACACCTTCAGTTGATTGCATCGTAACTCTTTATCTAAAGTTCTCATGGCGCTTCAATTCAAGCACGATCATAATAAAGTTGCTTTTCCGGGAACAGCTAAGGGTGATGATTTGTATAAACCCATGGTGGAATTCTTAAAGAGGTCCAAGATTCATTACGCTTTAACATGTTCTCCGAATGCAATATATGAATCGTTGGTTATTCAATTTTGGCATCGCTACAAAGCGAAGTGAAATAGAGATTGTGGCTAGAATCGATGGAGTAGAGCACATTGTGACAGAGGAGTTGATACGAAGACTAATTGGTATTGATGAGAATGGGGTTTATCATTCTAATGTCAGCAGTTGGTACTTGATGGGCTAAGTGCGATTGGATATCAAGGTACAAGGACTGACATGTGGTTAAAGAATCACTTTGTCCTATGGAGGTTTTGGTTCATACATTGCTTCAGTGTTTAAGCAATAAATTAGGAGGATGGGATCAATTTTCTACTCAATTGGGATGTGGTATTATATGTCTATCTCAAGGTTTAACTTATAATTTTTCTAGGTTTATTTTTGATAATATGGTTGAGAATATAACTAAGAAAAAGAACAAGTTTTTAATGTACCCTAGGTTTTTGCAAATAATTTTAGACATTATTACCCAAACCCAAGCCTTTTATCCCATAGGAGCTTTATCTGCTAAATTATTTGCTTCAATGAAAACTAAATTTGAGGGGACACATTATCCTTTACTAGCCTATGTTGCCTCGGAAAATGAAACTGATGAGGATAATGTTGTTAATGTGCCTCTCTACCAATATTACTGGCGATGGTAATCCTTCAGTTGCCATTGATGAGGGACCTTCTCATACCTGTGAAGCATCTAATGTTTCTCCTGACCAACCACCACCTATACTTTCACCTAGATTTAGTCCTAGTCCATCACCTACTCAGGGTGGATTTGATGAAGTTGAGCATGAAACTGATACACTGCCCACACCTAGTTCTATTAGGAACCAATTTGATGAAGGATCTCCTAATTTAGAGCATGTTCATATTTCTCTTGAAAGGTCCAATGAAGTTCCCATTACCACCGAGCAATCGGTGGAACCGAGGACCCTATTACACACATCCTGTCTTTGCTCTAGTGAACAGTATGCAGTGAGGTTGCCGAGCTCAAAAGGAACTTCTCGAGACTAAATCTTCTCTTGCAATGAGATTGTGGAGATGAGGAATAAAGTTAAAAGTTTGGAAGATCAAATTGGGCATCATTCCAAAAGAAGACTAGTGGTTTCTTCTGATGAAGAGCAAGAGGATAATCCTCTTAAGATTTTGGTTGATGTTGCTCAAAAGACTCCTGTTTCTCCTCCGTTGTCGCTGCATCTTCAAAGAAAAAGGAACCTATTCTATTTGCTAGAAAAAGGAGAAGACAATATCTAATAAGGTATCCATGAAACTTCAAAAGAGCCAAATGTTGATGATGTAACTGCTGAGGTTTCAATGGAGGATGTTGTTTCAGACATGGTCAAGCTTCAGTTGTACAAGATCAACCAAGTTCTCTACATTCAGCAGATAATCCTGAAGTATTTGTTGCTGAAAGAAATTTTCATTTGGATCCTAATGCTGAAGTATTTTCAACACCTGTTGAAAAATTGTCTCAACCTGTTTCTTCTATTGCTAAGTTGGGAGTTTCTTCTGAAGTTCCTCCTATGGATATTCCTCAAGCTAGTTATGCTGCAAAGTCTATTGCTCCAGAGAAACAAATACTTATTGATGCAGAGCTTGGTACAGGTCTAGTAAGTGAGGAAGAGTTGAAAGAGCAAGAAAGAATGTTAGATGAATACAAAGAAAGAAAAGTGAGGATTTGGCTAAACAACTTGCACTGAAGTCTACTTCAAATTTGCCTCCCGAGACGAAAGAATTGGATGATTTAGCTACCAGAGCCCGATGCTCAATGGGATGAATGTATTAGCCAAGCCGCATCGATCCTACTCTTGCTCAATGTATTTTGGGAGCAGATTTTAATAGTGATGATTTTGTGGCTCAAATGATGGCTCTTGGAAAACAAAAGAAGAAAGAAGCTGTGGCAAAAAGGAAAGCTATTCAAGCTCAAAAGAACAAAACTAAGAAAGTGAGATCACAATCTGTACCCAACTAAAGATTATATGAGGAAAGTAGTGAAACATCGAGTTGCTCTCTATATAACTCGTATGACTATGAAGGAGTTAAGGCTTTACCGATGTTGAGTTACTCACCATTATAATAAGATTATGAAGTTTACTTCATCTAGTCCTCCGCTTCAGAATCAAAATAGCCTACCACCGGAGGAATGGAGAACCAAAGAGAAACACCAATGGCGCGTCTTATATCTTGTACTCCACGTGACTCTAAACTCGATGATGCACCAAAGAAATGTGAGCATTAAGCACCTTTCTATAGATCTCTCCCTTCACTAACCTTGAGCACTACAACGTAACTCCTTAAAGAGATAGCAAATGCGAGCATTAAGTACTTTTTGTAGATCTCACCCCTTCACTAGAATCATCAAGTCTTTGTCACATCATTAACGCACAAACAAGTTATCTCAAAAGTGTACATGCTCACTTTGAGATATGATAAGACACGACGTGATCAACCGAAGGAACTCTAAAACTATCGCAGAAACATCGCATAAACCAATACCTTCAAAGAGAACGAATCAAAATATGCGACCAAGAGAAACATCAAATCAAGCCGAAAGTATGTTAATACTACTAGGTTCATTGTTGAATAAAAATTCAACTCACCAAGACTAGTAAAAATTAGAAGACCAACCAAGACTAGAATAATCATGTACAACAACCGATCATGAACAAGAAAAATATAGACGACCAAAATTTAAGTTCCCACGCCATTTAACCATGAAACCGCCAGAACCACATATGTGAAGAATAAATGTATAATAAATCAAGTGACCCTCTTCTATTCGTATGACTAAATGATCATGTGAAAAGAAATACCACCGACAACCACTAAAACAGATGTGGGTCCCCATATATGCCAGTGAACAACCAATCCTCATGATAAATTAATATCAGTAGAAACAAACAAGAGTCCTACTTCAGCAGTATCACGTGTCATACCCAAAAATAAATACCACCATCACAAAACAAACACGCGCGGAATAATTAAATCAAGGGATATATGACCAATCAAAAGCCACGATCACCATACCATTCATACACCGCCTCACCTAATTCGCCCACGCGGTACTCTTCAGAAAGAACAAGTAGCCAAACAATTTTGATAGCCCATCAAGATATGCCACCCATTTTGGGTCCACATTAATATCATGCTACCGCAACTTGATAGCTAATTATTCACTAATAAAAACACCATGGCCACGGATGCGTAGAAAAATAGTACAAAGAATTATGTTATGTCAACCAATTAGCCCTACCTCCAATATAGCCAACATATAAATATTAATTAAAATTTAGCACCACATAATTCATCTTAGCGTTTAGACCGGATCAAATGAAGTAACTAAATAGTATATTGAATCTGCAGTCCCATTATGAATAAATGGACGGTGACCCATTAACTTGAGACCATCGAATATTTTGAATCCAAAGAATGATGACCCCACCGACCATATTAATTTGAGACTCATATTTGACCACCAACAAAGACGAGAGACAAAATAAAACAAAGTGGACCAATCAAACTTCAAGACCACAGTAATTATACGTCGCCCACAAATAATCGAGGTTTATTAAACCAATCAATGATTGATAAAAACAATAAGACCAATTACCTCATAACAAAGCTGCTACTGTTGGAAACATGAAAACCGTGAATCCGCTTTTTCACTGCTGTCCTTTTCAAATATGATGCATAAACCCTAATGACATGAAAACCTTATAAACCCTAGATCGAGAGCCAACCTGGCTCTGATACCACTTGTTGAAAACTAGCAGACCTTGATAGATCTTGAGCTTCGTAGATCGTTAGTATTGCTTATGTAATCACAAACAAACTAAAAGAAAATCTCTACAACTTGTATTCTTTAGCGGAATATAAACACAAGTATAAAGCACAGATAACTAAGAACTCTTTGATCCTCTATGGATCGTTATATTAATAACTTGTAAACCTCTAGCACATACTTTATTCTATTGTGTTCCTTTTATAGACAAGGAACCCTAACTTCTTCTCTAAGAAACGAAAAACTAAATAAGATATACACAATCACTTCCTAATAAAGCTCATGCATATCCTAACAAACTATATAAAATACGGAATATCTATCTCCACAGAATCAAACTAATAACTATATAACTTCAGTAGAACTATGTCTTCGGCAGAATCCATACACTTCGGCAGAATCCATTCAGCATAATTCGTACTTCACATAATTCCCAACACTTTTTGGTAGGCTTAGCCTGGTATCTAGAACACATGCATACAGCAAACAGAATGTATGGTCTACTGGCTGTGAGGTACATCATGGATCCAATCATACTTTGATATTTTGTTTGATCAATCATGATCCCGAAAGTGATCCTCATCCAGTTTAGTGCGCTCCACCATGGGAGTGTCAACAGGGTCACAAGAATCAAATCCAAATTTCTTTAAAATCTCATTTGCATATTTAGATTGATTGATAAATATGCCTCCGGGACTTTGTGAAATTTGTAATCCCAAGAAAAATGACATTTGTCCCATCATTGACATTTGAAATTTGGAGCCCATCTCCTTAGAAAAACGGTCACATTCATTAGGGTCGGTCGAGGCAAATATAATATCATCAACATAGATTTGAACATGAATTAAGTGTTTGCCTGAATTTCTGGTGAACAATGTCGGATCAACTGCTCTTTGAATCCATTTGATAAAAGAAACTTTGATAGCATATCGTACCATGCCTTAGGAGCTTGCTTCAACCCATAAAGGGCCTTCTTCAAGTGATAGACATGAGTAGGATGCTCTGGATTCACAAAACCTTCGCCGACCGACGATACAACCTCTTTCAGATCTCCATTAAGAAACGCAATCTTCACATCCATCTGATAGACCACTATGTTCTTGCTAGCAGCATTAGCCAAGAAGATTCTGATTGCCTCGATATGTGCAACTGGAGAAAATGATTCTTCAAAGTCAATACCTTCCTCTTGACGGTATCCTTTTGCAACTAGTCGAGCCTTGTTCTTTAGTACATAACCATGCTCATCAAGTTTTACTTTGAAGATACATTTGAGTGCAATGATCATAGCACAGTCAGGAGCAGGTACTAGTTCCCATACATCTAGTCGATCGAACTCATGAATTTCATCTTGCATTGCATTGAACCAGCTATCCTCAGTCATTGTTGTTTTAACATCTTTTGGTTCGACCTTAGATAGTACGGAGTTGAAGAAGCACCACAAGGCATCAGTTGCAAGTTGTTTACGAGTGGATACCAGATGAGAAGGATTCCCAATGATGTTGTCCAATGGATGGTCATGTGTCCATTTTCTAATATGATCGTGTGGTTGTTGTTGAGAACCGGAAGTAGCAGAGTTTGGATCTCGCACGAAGATGGTTCGAGTTGGTTCAGAGCAAATATGTTCTCAAATGGAGCATCTTCGGGAGTAGCAAAAGGGTTATCTCCATCATAATTGGCAGCTACATTTCCATGATGTACGTACCAAAGATTGAGGATTTGAGGATGACGATGAGTGATCTGCAATGGCGCTTCGAGACAGAGACATTGAAACAGATGGATTATCTGTGTTGATTGGATTGGAAGCCGCCACTGTTGATGGTGTAGAATGATCATTATCAATAGGTTCATAGTATTCATCAAACATCGGATCAAACAGTTTCTTCAAATCTTCTTCGGAAGGATGTACATATGAAACTGCAGGTGAGGGATTTTGTACAAGAGAGGAACAGATAGGACAACAAGATAAATTTTGAAATGTGGGTCCATAACTTGATTGTCCTGGAGCCATTTGCTTAGACAGCTCATCGAACGTGACGTGAATTTTTTCCATGATATATCGGGTTCTTTTATTGTAGATTCGGTAACCCTTCCGGTTTGGTGCATAACCAACAAAAACTCCTACGTCTGCCTTAGCTCTTAGCTTTCCTAAATCTTGACCATCATTCATTGGATAACATAATGCACAGAATACACATAGGAAAGAAAGATCTGGTTTTTGATTGTGGACAAGTTCATAAGGAGTTTTTCCATGAGAGGTGTGAATAAAGGAGCGGTTTTGGGTGTAGCAAGCAGTGGCAATGGCTTCAACCCAGAGAAACATTGGAACCTTTAAGTAGATCAAAGATAGTCCTTGTAGCTTCGACAAGAGTCCGATTTCATCTTTCAACTACACCGCCGGAGGAGTACGGAACACTTCTTTGATGGCTTTCATAAAACCACTCAGTTCTTTGTTAACAAACTCGCCCATTATCTCTGCTCAATAATTTCGATCGCTTTATTAAGTCGAACCTCAGCCTTTGATAAGTTTGATGACGACATTTGGAGTTTCATCCTTTGACAAAAAAACTTAACCCAAGTAAACCGAGAGTAGTCATCAACTACGACTAACACATATTTCGCTTATAGTTTGCACTCTCATAACCACAATCCATGTGAATAGTATGAAGAACTTCCATAACTGAGTTGGCAGATTTAGGTTTATGGGCATATTTCTTGCTTTTTCCCAATTGGCATGCTGAACAAAGATGATCATTTTCATACTTTAATCTTGGAAAGCCTCTTACAAGGTCCTTTCTAGAAAGATCATTTATGGATCCGAAGTTCAAGTGATTGAGACGACGATGCCATAACCATGACTTTGTTTTTGAAACTTTTGACAGCAAGCAGATTGGATAGGACTTCATCATGTCTTTGATAGAGATGGTGTATAGATTGGTTCTACGTGTTCCTTTCAAAAGTTCAACACCATCTAGTTCTCTAACGAAGCATGTATGTTTTCTAAAGGCCACCTCTAGATCAGAATCACAGAATTGACCGACAGAAAACAAATTTTGACCAAGACCTTCAACATAGTATACCCTGGAAATTACACTATCTCCAACAACACAAACTCCGTAACCCATAATTGCCCTAAAGTGGTCGTTCCCGAATCTAACAGTCCCGATAAATTTACTCACGAAGTTCATGAGCCGGAGTGTGGCGAGCGTCTCTATCATATGCTTGAACAACCTGAGTCCGGAATACCTGTAGAGCGATTTGAGCGACCCTACGCTGAACACGCAGACAAGTATGGATAACTGGACAATTTGGATCCCCATGCGAGAATGGGTTCCACTTGGTTAGTAAACGAGATTAGAACACCCACATCATAAATAGAATCAACGAAATCACTAGAGGTAGATGCAGGACTAGAAGTGACAGTAGGTCTATTCAAAGTGTGTTCACTTCTTAAAGGTATCACTCTACTAGTGGGCATCCATTTCCTAATGGGCATTGATCTAGATAATTTAGGGCACAACTCATTAAGATTGAATTTATGGCCAGTAGGTATCCATTGATAACCTACATTACTAAATTTTCTTCCTGTTGGTTTCCAATGTTTTCTAGCCTTCTTCCACCTTGGTTTTCTGACATCCTTATCCTGTTTCCTAGTGTTAACATTTTGACCGGAGATTTAACAACATTACTCAAATCATTCACAACACATTCATGATTAATACCAGAAATCAAGCATTCATTACATGTTATGCAAGTAGTAGCGAGTGAATTAATTACGATGCGCATAGCTAATACTAGAATCAACACGATTCGTCTTATTAAACTCAAACTTATTGTTCCTAGGATGGTCTTCTAGTTTCTTCCATTGATCACTCTTAGCTTGCGAGGTCCTATCTTGCTTTGTATTGCCTGCAGGCTTTGACCCGCTTGCCTTAGTGTCACCGATTACTCCACGTAGATGGAACGATGGGAACATTAGTTGGTTTTACTACTTTCTGCATTCCTAGTTTAGAAGTGCTGGGATCTGAAATCCTAAGAGGCAGATCAAAGGTCACATGCTTAGCTTTAGGCATAGAGCAAGGTACAACAACATTATCATTCCTAGTACCATATTTAGGATAAGTTGCTATTAAGCATTCTAGCAGTTCCTGAGATCGTTTGACATATAAGCATGCATGCTCAATCGCATTATCATTTGGTTTCTCTATCTTATTCTCTTCAACGATCTCACGGAGACATTCTAGACTATCCTTAAGGTATGAAAAATATGTTTGAAGTGCAAGTTCATTATTCCTAAGATGGTAGGAATGTACTTCCGGTCATAGCATATTTTGCACAAGAAGGCACCTTTGGTGCAGTAGTCTCACAATTTGTGATTGGCATTTTCCCTTTTACGACTCTTGGATCCTCAATTTCATTTTGCAAAGAAGTTACCTTTTAGTTGTTTTGTCTCGAGTGACTTTAATTGATTCATATAACTCTTTGAAATGCAATTTAACCTTTTCATTTTACGCTAGAAAACATTCACTTTCATGTTGTAATGCATTAATGATGTTTGAAGATGAAAATTTTGAGAGTTCGAGAATCTAAAGGAGAAGGCATTTGGGAGCTAGTCACATCATTCTTATCACTCTTTAATTGTGAGATTTGGGTCTTCAATCGTTTGATCGTGTTCAATGAGCAATTTGTTCATCACGTTTGTTAATTTCAGCTGTCGAACTCGGGAGCATCCGAGGATGTATTGACATTTGAGGTTTTAACATTTTCTTTTAGATGTTGATATTTTAATTGCAAAACAAAATGTTCAACTTCCAATTTAAAAAAATGTTTGACCATGTTATCATGATCATCTTGTTTTATTTTCTCATACAATTTTGAATTTTTTTTTCACTTCAAGCTGACACGATCATGGGAAACTTTTAGGGAAACAGATAATTCATGAAATTGAGAAGCAATGATAGAATAATTTGTAACAATATAGAACACATCCTGAGCAACACATCTAGAAATCAAGTTATCATTTAAGATATGCAGATTTTTCCTCTCAATTTCATTACTTTTAAGCTCACGTTCATAATCTTTGACCTCAATTTCCATTTCATTAAACACCTTTTTCATTTCTTTAATTTCTACATCAATGCCCTTTTGAAGACTTTCATATTGTTCTTTTAGTAGTTTAAAGAAAGGCATGACCTCAGTTAAATAGCACTCTTTAGTTTGCTCAAAACCCCTTTCCCCTTCAGTAATCACTGTGGGTGTAATTCTCTTCTTACATGTTTTCTCAAAGTCAACAAATAATTGATAAACTACATATACGCTGATTAAGGTATTGCTTTGAGTCGAAAGGGTTCTGGGCACTAAATGCATAGGTGTATTTGGTAGATACACATTGGCTGGAGGCATTTTCCTACAAGGAGGATTATTCTCAATAAGATTATCGAGTTTTTGCTTATCCAAATCTTTCTTCCAGAATACTTGCTCAGGGGTTAATTGAGTTTGAGGTTTAAACATATTTAAGGCTATCCAGTTTTCTTTGGTGTAATCATGGGGTTTAATCTTTATATTATGCTTTGTACACCAAGAATCATTTAACTTCTTTGCCATTTTCTCCCTAGAGGCATCTTCTAATTCTCTATCCTCTTCAGTGCACTCAACACATGTAGGCATTTGTCTAGGCTTAAGGATCTCATTTCCATCATAGATTACCTTATAAGCGGCTTTTTCTTTCTTACCAACCTCAGGATTGGGTTCCTCTACAAGGGGAATACTATGCTTATCACTTAATACTATATGATTAGTGATCATGTGAGCAGTCTGAATGGTGTTCCCATGTACGTACAGTTTGTTTTCAAGTTTTCAACGTTTTTAGGTTAGAAAAATCATTCAAAAGTTTTGTTTCCTTAGCATTAAATTCCTGTTTAAGCACTTTTACAGTTTCTTGAAGTTCTTGCTTTTGCTTAACAGTTTTATTGAGCTTTTCTTGTAAGGAGTTTAACTCTTGTTTTAACATTTCTTCCCTAAAGTTACTTTTTCTAATAACTGTCCGTATTTGGTTATTCATCTCCTGCTCACGGGTAGGCATTTCAAATTTAGCACGCTGTTCATATATGGCAACTTGTTCTTTATAGGCATTTAGTTCGAGAGGTTATAGAGTCATCGTGGGTACATCACGGTGTATTCATCAAAAGTATAGTCATCATTGATATGAGAAGATGCATCACTTGGTACAATTTCACTTTCATTTTGCTTCACATATTGATCATATGGGACAACATTGCTATTACCCATATTTTCAATATCCGATTCAATAATTTCAGTGGATTTTACCTTGTCGTGTATCTTTTGCACATCAACCTCATCATATAGTTTTAATACCTCTGATATGATTGATTTCCTGGAAGGACTGGCCTGTTGTGATGAAGGAGTTTTTGGAGAGACCATTGGTGAGATACTAGCCATGAAGATGGTGCAGGCGGTTGGTTCATCATCAACATCCGAGTCGAATGCATCACGCCTCGCAACTTGAAATGCATTGGGATTGTTCTGACCCATACCGCCTTTGTTCATCCATCCGGCATCATAAGTTTTGGCATTTCCTCGGCAGGGAATAGCAATTCTTCCTTATTCAACACAGCTCCATAGTCATGAGCTTGCACCAGTAGCATTTTGTCCCTGAAGTATTCAGCATTTTGTGGACGTTTTGGAAGAGTGCATTCGCTTGCGATGTGTCCTTCTCCACCATAGTTGTAGCACTTGATTGGCTTTCCTTGACCCTGATCCATGTACCTTCCACGATTCTGATTTCCCACATATCCTCCACCAACACCAGCATTCCCATTTCCAGCACCTACATTCCCATATCCAGCACCAACATTCCCTTGTTCATTATGTGGAAGGTATGCATTATGTCTTCCTTGCACATTTTGCACCACTACCTTTCCGTCTTTAACCGTAGCATGATTGTGAAGATTGGATGCAGTTCTGAGGTGATTGTTTGTGTGTGGGGTGAAGTTCAAGTTTTGCTTAACCATTAGAGCTAGTTGATTGACAAGGTGTTCCATGAATGTGTCTGAGTCTGAAGGTTTAAACCTTGGATCCGGAATAAGCTTGTGATTACCATCTCCAGTAGGTATGACTTGAGATGCTTTGGTAGTTATTCCCACATTAGTGTGGAATGCAGTTGAATCATTTGATGAGCTTGCATTTCCAGCATTGTTGTTAAACTTTTCCAGGATCATCCGTTCAAATACAAAGATGCTTCTCATTTTGGAGCAGATAAGCATACAGTTGCTCATAATTGGTGTTCCTCAAACCTTTTTTTAGCTTGACTGCAGTGACAAATTTATGCCATTTAGGATTCATGTTGTTCATAAACTTTGAGTTGACCTGAATATTTGGCATTGTCATTTTGATATTCCTCATATCATTCACAAGCTTGTGGAATCTGACATGATATTCGGTAACACTTTCCCCTGGATTCATCTTAAAATTCTCAAAGTCATCATACAGTTGAGATTCCCTATCTTCTTTAGTCAATTCGAACCGAGAGAAGCATCTTAACATTGTCCCATCTTTGCTTTAGCCGGTGTTGTGATTGATCAACTTGTAAATGTCTTTACACCAAGTATAATGTTAGAAGCCCCTGATGTGCGCATTGTATCTCTTCTTCTCCTTATCATCAAGCTCATCATACATCTTTGGTCTATCTAATCCCAACACAACCGAACCATCGGCGAGCTTTCGAGGATATCCCTAGTAGTCTCAATTTGATAAGGCCCTTCATCAATTGACTTAAGTATGTTAACCCCATTTTCCTTTCCTAAGCAATATAGTATGATTCTTTGAGCCCAAGAGTCATAATCGGTTCGATCCAGCATGGGAGGACGAGTGTCGATCGGCAGGCTTGAACGTCCATCAAGAACGGAAGAAGTGATAGTAGACATGATTACAAGTTCCATGGGATTTTACTACTCAATGATTAAACCGGAAAATTGATTCTTTCACGGGATTTTACTAAATCAAGAGAAAACCGTAAAACGTAACACGAAGAAACTCCAAGTCTCAATAGACAAGTCGCACTTTCAGACAAATCGCACCTTCAGTCAAATCGCTTCTTTAGACAAATTGCACTTTTAGTCAAATCGCACCCTAGACAAGTCGCACTTTCAGACAAAACGCACCTTCAGTCAAATCGCTTCTTTACAAAACGCAGTTCTGACAAATCGCAGTTCAAGACAAATCGCACCTTAATTACCAAATCGCTTAAACGACAAATTGCTTAGCAGACAAATCGCACTCTTAGTAAGACAAATCGCTTCAATAAACGATCCAAAAAGAGGACAAATCGCATAGACTATGAGACAAATCGCATAGAGAAACACAGTACGAGACACAAATCGCGCCTTAGAAATATTCAAAAACACCACTTTTTCAATCCAAAAACCACCCAACCACGATGATTAAAGCCTTCCAAACCAAAACCTAAACACTTATAATGATTCTAAACACAAAAGTACAATCAAAATCCAAACTTTAACACAAGAAATGATCCAAATGATGCTAACTACTCTAAACTCATTCAAACCCAAAAACCTTATAAAAACCACTAGAAATCCAAGAACATGAAAGATGAGTGATCAAACCATGGCTCTTGATACCAATTGTAACATATTGGATTTCATAAACACATAAACACACAATCACAAGGGGCGTATAATATGAGTTCTAGAGAGAGAAAGTGGAAGAGTTTTGGGAACTTAGTGAGACAAAGAAAAATGATATTGAAAGCTCCAACCCTCTACCTTGGGAGGTAGAGGGTATTTATAGTTTCTTACAAGACACGCCTCCTACGGGCTGTGGATCAGGCATACAGTAGGTAAAGTCCCGTCCATCCTCCACGGTGTTACTTAACAAACTACTTATTAACACTAAATGACTACGACTACGAGCTTTCTAACGATTACATATACTTGAGGTGACCGACTCTTTAACAGCCGGATATTCTAAATCCTTACAGAAACCCTGCCAAGGAGTTTCTTCGTTATTCTACCTGATCACAGGCAGTATTTATACTTATCAACGGGGAACTGTGGTTCTTGCAACCCTATTCAACAAAAGCGAACAAAGACACTTCTGTGTGTTTATTGCTAACTGTTGTTTGCAGGAACACCCGACGGTTGCAGCAGATGGCGAATGAGTTGTTAATTCATAACCACATGCTCACACTACACACTCCAAATCAAAGAAATCGTGATAATCAAAATACATACAACAATGATTTCGCAACTCTGATGTATAATATCATGATCTAGCAAAGTGTAAGCATGTCGGTTCAAAAGTCACAACATCACATGGAGGCAATACAATGAAAGATGATTCATAGATTTATAGTGGCTTATGATATCGAAGAAAGCTCAAAGATCACCAAGTCAAGGAACATTCAAAGATCACTACTGGAAGTAAAAATATTGCGGAATTTGAAAAATCAAAGATTACGAGCTAGAAGATTAAACTCATGTAATAGAGTGCTAGAATTCAAACTGTAATTTTCGGGGTGACCTCCCTTAGGGGGAGATTTTTAAGATTTAGAAAATCCATAAAAAATACTCGGTCACCCCGACTTTTAGTTAGCACAAGTTAGTTCGTAGTCTTAAACGTAGAATAGTTAGTTTAAGTATCACCGTGGAGTCGGGTCAGGTCTTTACCCACTGTCAGCCCGCTCTACAGCCCGTAGTTTATGTGTAAGTATAAATACCCTCTTCCCACCTAGGGAGAGGGTTGGAACTTCATTTGGTTAAATCAAACCTACTTACTTTCTATCTCTAAGAAGTCTCCCAACCTCTTCTTTCTCTCTCTAAACTCACGGCCTAAACCACAATCCAAACGTGTTTATGTTATTTTAGTACCCTACAAAGTCTCCGATATAGCTAAAGGTAAAGGATAGAAAATGAGATATCTTGCCTTAAAAGCTAAAAGGAGTGTAGTGATGACGAAAGTTCGAATTCCGAAAGTGAAGATGAAGAATATGCATTAACAGTAAGGGACTATAAAAAGTTCTTTAAAAGAAGAGGTAGATACGTGATACAATCACAAGATGACAAGAAGTCATTCCAAAAGAGCCAGGATGACGAGAAAGGGAAAATCGAACGAAAGTGCTTTAGATGCGGATATCCAAATCATCTCATCGGAGAATGTCCGAAGCCACCAAGAACCAAAGGGTGTTTGTTGGAGGTTTTTGGAGTGATAGCGGTGAGGAAGATGAGGAAAAACCTAACAACGAAACGCGTCTTATGGCTCATGCGTCAAGCGAGGTACATTCCAATTCTTCTTATTATAGTGATGATCCTTCTTTGATAGATGATAACACAATGCATGAAGAATACAACAAATTATGTGAAGTAAGCAAAAAACTCAAACTAGAAATAAGATGCTAAAATTTATTAGATCTAGGTTAGAAGTGAAAATTCTCGAGTTAAAAGATAAAGTTAAGAAACTCTAGAAAAACAAAGAGATTGATGTCAGATGTACTTCGTGTCAAGATTCTCAAGTTGAAAATGAAAAACTTAAAGAGGGCGCTTTCAAATTTTCTAAGTTTGAAAAGAGTATTCATCCACTTAACAAAATAGTAAATGTTCAAAAAATCTCCAATGATAAAATAGGACTAGGTTTTAATTTAAGTGAAGCCTCAACGAGCGGGACAAAAGAAGTTAAATTTGTAAAATCGACATAAACTGAAGGAATAGGGGACGGTACCCTTAAACCTGCAAACGGTACCATTAAATTTAATGGTACCGTGATGTCGTCACAAGCTGAAGTCAAAACAGTTTTGAGTTAAAAGTCCAATTTGAGTCCTAAACCGAAACATCTAGTAGTTAACAATGTCAAAGTACCTATTGCTAGTAAAGAGTAAGTTAAACATATTTATAAACCATCTTTAAAACCCGGAGTTAGATTTATAAAACCCAAACGTAGATAAAAAAAACTCCTCTTCCTAGGAAAACAAATACTTCTCAACCTCGGTCTAAAACACCGCAACCAAGAAGTAATTTTAGAATACAACGTTACCTAAATAACTATCCCGTAACTTGGAATTAATTCCAACAAAAAAGTTACGTGCCTTGGGAAAATTGTCTACCGTTTCAACATAAATCAAATGCAACATATGCACAGGATGTTCAATACTAAAAACTTTGGACATGAGATATTGGGGTCCAAATGTTTGAGTTTTTGTGTTATTCAAATAGATATGCTTGGGAATTAACTTGGAGGTCGACGAATGGGTTAAAGATAGTGGATGCACTAATCATATGACGGGAAATTTAAATCTATTCTCATCGTACAAAGCATACAATGGAGGTAATGTCACTTTTGGTAGTAAATTAAAATGGAATATAATTGGAAAATGTACAATCACTCACAACTCCCTTACCATTACAAATGTTGAGCACGTAGATAACTTAGAATTTAATCTACTTAGTATTAGTCAAATATGCGATAATAAGTGTAAAGGAATATTATCCGAAGAGGGTGCTGATATTACTAAGGACAGCAAGACCATAGGTAGAGGAACCAGGAAAAATAGCTTATATGTGATGAAAATAGGAAATAAGCCAAAAGACAAACTTTGCCAAGCAACCATAAACGGAAACTTTAGGAAACTAGGTCACGCAAATATGCGTGTGATTCAATCTTTGGCGTCTAAAGATCTAGTTAGAAATTTACATAAGCTTAAGTTTGTTCGACATTTTTGTGACGTTTATAATATAGGAAAACAAGCTCAGGCTAGTCACAAAGCTAAGAACATGGTCTCAACAACTAGATGCCTAGAACTCTTACACATGGATCTATTCGGTCTATCCACCATACGGAGTTACAGAGGAAATCTTTACACCTTATTGTAGATGACTATTCTATGTATACTTGGAAAAGATTTCTTAAGAATAAAATGGAAGCTTTCGAGAAATTCGAAATATACAGTACGAAAGTACAAAATCAACTAGTTTGTTCAATAGTTTCCATTAGGACAGATCATAGTCAGGAATTCGATAATGAAGTGCAATTCGTAGTATTTTGTGATAATAATGGGTTATGCACAATTTATCGGCTCCGCACACTCCACAATCAAATGGTAGATACTTCAACTTACATACTCAATAGGATTTTGATTAGACCAATCTTAGGAAAAATACCTTACGTAATCTTGAGAGGTAAGATACATACTCTAGATTATTTCAAAGTTTTTGGAAGCAAGTGTTTCATTTTAAACACAAAATACTACCTCACTAAGTTTGACCCAAAGTCATACGAAGGTGTTTTCCTAGACTACTCCCAAAATAGTAAAACCTATGTTATTCTCAACAAAGAAACAATGAAATTCGAAGAGTCCCTAAACGTGACATTCGATGAAAGTCCTCCCCCATTTAAAATATCATCCTTTGTGGATGATGATTTAGTTGAAGAAGAAGCTATAAAGGAAAATGGCAAGAAAAACTTAAGAAATGATATTGAGGATGAAGTGGTAGAAGTTGATGAAGAAGTCAAACATTAAGAAATTTAAGAATCATATGTTAGACAATGTTATAGGAAACCTAAACCAAAGAACTTCTAATTGTGTCGTATGGATTTTGGACTTTTTTTTTTTTTTTTTTTGAACTAGGATTTTGGATTATTCGAGCCATTCTTTATTCACTGTGCACTGTTGGGTACTTTTGTTTTTTTTTTCCCTTCACCATTACCAAAATAAATTTACAGATATTTAATTTAACAAATTATTAAAACAAAGCTAATGATTTGTTACTAATGACAGTAGGTATTGTTTTCGATTTAAGATCTTGAGGACAAAAGATCTTTTACATTCTAAGAGATCAATCTCCACTATCTATATTCCCTTAATTTTTATTTGATCTAATAGATAAGATTAATTTTAAAACAATTTAAAAGACCCATTTTCATTCTTTTTTTTTCAAATATTTATATCTTTCAAACCGTTAATTGTGAAACGAAAAAAAATATATTATTACGACAAGCATTTAATTATTTTTCTACAGATAGTCACTTTGATATACTTTCGACAAAATTTTTTTTCGTATTTTTCACTTTTTTTTACATTTTTTTCGTTTTTTTGTTACTGAAATTGCATGAAAAAAAATCACATGTGATTAAACACTAATTTGAATATCACATGTGATATTAGTGTTAAATCACATATGATAAATTTGAATATCACATGTGATATTAGTTTTAAGTCATATATGATATATATCATATGTGACTTAACACTAATATCACATGTGATATTTCATATCATATGTGATTTAACACTAAATATCACATGTGATATTCAAATTAGTGTTTAATCACATGTGATTTTTCATTCAAATCTCATATTCAGAAAAAAAAAAAGCGAAAAAGCGATTTTTTTTCTTTTTTCAAAAGTATATCAAAGTGCATGTCTATAAAAAGATAATTAAATGCTCGTCGCGTTGGTGTAATTATTTTCGTTTAACGATTAACGGTTTAAAAGATATTTAAATTATAAAAAATATGTGAAATAATAAAATGCTTTTAATCTCAACCACTTATTTTTTTTAGATGGAGAGTGTGAATGAGTCTCTTGATATGTGGAAAAAATATTATATGTAAAATAACTCTTCTCATTATTTTATACTAATATATTTTGATGTAATATAATAGACGTGACAGTTTTTAACATGACATGAAATACTACTTAAAATTGAACCAATTTTTGCTTTCATTTTTGTGAATGAAAAATTGCTTTATAAAAATATACCCAATTATAAACCAAATAAATAATTATTAAACTCTAAGGTTTAAAACAATAAGGTATTTAATTAATAGAGTGAGTTTATAGCTTTAATTACACTTAAAATTAAAATTATAAATAAATTAGATTTTAGTTATAAATTAACAAGTTTTGGTAAACAAACATGCCACCTCAACACAACTTGTTTCCCGGTCAATCTTGTGTAGATAATTGTATACAAACGTAAAAAAAACGCTATTTTTAATGAAAAGTGATTGACATACTCTAAAAAATTATTAAGACACTCTATTATATGCAGTGAGCAGGTATATTTTTTTAAGTATAACCTGCATTATCTGTTTGTACATTGAGTATCCAAATAACTTTTTGAAGTATGTCAATCACCGCCCATTTTTAATGGTTAAATGTGTCGCTGCAGATAAAAGTGTTAAATATTGGTATTTAAATATTATGCCATCATAACATGTAAATGAAAGCAGACTTTCACACAATGCTTAGAATAGAAGAAATGATGTCAACCAACTATCCAATCAGACTTGCAAAATTTCTCACCAACATCTGTCACGTATTATTTTTCAATTTTTGTATAATGCCACCACTTGATTATAACAAAATTAACATGAAAAAACAAACTAGGTTAATTATCAATTTAAGGTTTTCTTTGTAACACCTACAATCTTTGCTTTATGCCTTTCTAAAGTTTAAGCCATCCTGACCACTGGAAAAAGTTCTATTGAATATATTTAGTTCAAGCTAATCATCTCATTAAAATACAAAGTTTTCTTTCTGCACTCTACGTCATACTAATATACACATACCTCTCGATCTCTCTTACATTATAAGCTTTATGGGTAACAGAGTATACATGGTTATCCATAAACGGTTTCACAAATCAAATTCAATAAGTATTATTTAATGTAAGATATGCAAACATATGAAAAGAGTAAATCATGTTACAGCATTTGAAGCTTATTATTCTTTTCCTCCTATACCATCGGCTTGCCTCTAGACTATTTTACTTTCTTTCTTTTTTTCCCGGTAACCACGGTTTCCGACTGTTTGGCAGACTAATTCACGGTGGGTTTAAACCCCGTGGATTAGGTGGTCAAAAAGTCGGAAACAATGATTACTTAAAAAAAAAGGTTCTAGAGGCAATGGGATAGGAGGAAAAAGAGAGTATCACACTGTGCATGGCTCATAGCAACAAATTCAAAGCCCAGCAAGTAGAGCCCAATTTTTGTTCACCCTTTAAGCATTTCTCTGATTTAATTGTTCAAGTATCTACTTGTTCAAGTATAACATTCTTTCATATCGATAAAAGTAATGAGTCATATGTTCGAAAATATCAACTATACATTATTGTAGAAACCAGCTGTTGGGGTGTATCTCCCAGAACAGGGTTAAGAAAATCAATGACAGTAGCAATACCACTAGGTGGTTACCGGATATCTTTTGGAATCGTGTGATCACTTTTCAAAGTAAACTATTTGACCCTAATGTCTGGGTATCACGAATATCTACTTGGGATAAGACCAAATGCAGTTAGAGAATTAGGCACAATTCTATAACCCTTTCGCTAATAAGTGTTTACGTTTTCTGTGTGTGTTTCATGCATAATCAGATCTCCTATTTATAGGAGGTTACTCTTTGCTAGTCAAATGGAATTATGAGTATTAATCGCCCATTAATAGCCTCATAATTATCCCCATTATAGCCGTTAGTGGTTACATGACAAATTAAACGTGGTCATTAAGCGGTTGTAACCGCCATTTAGCGATACTTTAACACTAGCAAAGACTTTCATACCATTAGCGGTACTTTCACACTAGCGATCTTTAATAGCACTAGCGGTGGATACACTACTTCGGTGGATACACACATACTACTTCGATGTGGAAACCACAACTTCGTGGAAACATCGCTTATCGATGGAAACCACAAGTAGTACTTTCACAAGCGTGCTTTCACAGCGAAGCTTCTACTAGCACTACCAATACAAACCACTACAAGAGTCAGGGTGTTCATGGACCTTATGGGTATACACTCCGTACCTCCTAACCCATTACAAGGTGTGAACTAATCCCACAAGTGCACTAAATTTTCCAACACCAGCAGCAGATAAAGGCTCTCTATTTAAATACATACATACTATTTTCTTATATACAATAAAATGAAGATGGAAAAGTATAATACTAACCTAAGCATGGTTTGGCCTGGATTCGGATTTATGACACTCTTGTTCATTTTCTGATTATCATAGTAATCGTTCTATTGAAACATTTTATTATGTATTTTTGATGTTATCTCGCTTATTGATCATACACTAGGTTCATTATGCCCACGCGTTGCGTTAGGGTGATATCAGATTATAATTTGAAGTTTAGTATTCACATTTGGTTTTATAAACTTATAAACAGACAATTTTAGTTTTACTTAGAGCACACGGTATGGGGAGTATTTAACATGCCAAAGATTCATTTTTCGTGCTATTAGTGAGCCAAACCATACCATCATTTGGTGCCATTCGTGAGCCAAAGGTATTTGAGCCATTCCACTGGCTCAAGCTATTTGTGATTTTTTTTTTTTTTTTTTGTATTGTGAGTGATTGTGTATTTTTAGTAGGATATTTTGTAAGACCCAATAACATGTTAGTTGTGTGTTAGGGGAGAGAGAGAGAGAGAGAGAGAGTGTGTGTGTGTGTGTGTGTGTGTGTTTTAGTTATTGGTAAGTTATTGGAAGATGTATGATGTGGCACTGAGATGACATACCAATAATGTAACAATTCGCATTTTCGGGTTACTATTCGTTTTTACAATTCACTGTTACTATTCACTTTTACTATTCACTTACGAAATTTTTATTTCACATTCTCGTAAGTTAACCTATTTTAGTGATAACCCGAGAATTTGACAGTCGTCGGATCATTTTGCAAATTTCACGAAATCGTGTCTGAGATTTACTTTAAGGTTTAAACGAAATTTAGGCATCCCAATATGTCCCTACAACATTACAAATAAGAGAAATATAGGTTTTTCACATCATACAACAATTTCATAAGTTTTGGAATTTCACATTTTTCGGTTTTGCGTTTTACGCATTTTAAGCCTACGTTTTTAGGTTTTCACGACTTTAGGAATCTCGATAGAACTTACCACTCATATAATATACTAATATAGATATATTAACAAGTTTTAACATATTTATAAGTTTCATATTTTTTGGATACCCGGTTTTAAGTTTCGTGACTTTACGACTTACAGTTAGCGATTAACGGGACCAAAACTCACTCCGTAACTTATATAAGGCCAAGATTCATCCACCTAGTCCCTCCCCTTGTATTGAACGCGTATATGGTGTATCACCATGGCCTTGGTGGCTTGGTAAGAGCCATGAAACATTTAGAGCATCATGTGTTATATTAGGAGCCATAGAAAGTCTTAAGGCTAAAAATCAACCAAGTATGCATCATGTGGTTCATTATACACCATACCTTAGTGTAACTAACCTCCTCAAGGCCCTATAAATACCCCTCCTCCTCTCTTGGTCGTTCATAACATCACAAACACCAAACACTCTTCATTTGATTTCCAAATTCCAAGTTATACATAGAAGATGAAGGCCTAGTTATTCTCTACATGAATCTAGTGTTTATTTGGTAATTCCATGGTTGGATTAGGAGCTACACCATGGTCTAGGGGCTGAATAAATAAGGTTTCTACATGGTCTATATTAAGGTTATCAAGGGTTAGCAAGAGTTGTGTTGAAGGAGTGGAAGCTAGGGTTTTTGATTCAAAGGTTTAGATCTTGTCCTAGTTCATGATTTCCCTTTTCATTAAGGCCAAAATTGTAAGAAAACCTAGCTCACTCTCATGATAAACATCATTTACATGTTTCTTATTCTTAATCTATGCTATATATGCTCTTATATTGGATCATGATGTACAAAGTTGATTAAAAACAAGTCTAAAAGTTATAAACCATTCTATGTTATAATAACTAGTGAACTTATGTACAAAATTGCCACAAAACTGACCATATCTAGATTTGGTACTTTACATATTATTTTAGACAAGGTTAAAATGAAAACATAAAAATTTGAATCACCCGAAATGGACAAATGAGTCAAAAGTTATGATAAAAAGAAGTTAGCGAAACTTAGAAACCTAAAAACTGTCAAAAGCTTGCTGTTAACGAATCTGAGTAATTTTTAAAGGCACTTCTGGTCTGTTTCATCAAAAGGTTAAAACAAGAAAGTTGTCCGGAATGATGTTTTACGTCTACCTCAAGGAAACTCGGCCTGAAAACACCAAGCAAGGGCATTAATCTGCCTAAAATGGTAAAATAGTTTTTTGGCGTCAAAATATAGTTCACTTGTCAAGTAATTAGGAACCATGTAACCACTTAATCTATATGTCACAAGCCAAACGAATGTTTTTCCATATTGAGCACTACAACACTAGGGAGCTTCATGTGAGGGGTTTCATTTGGGTAAACGGATCGACGAGTTGTTAGATTTACGATTTAAAGTGTCCTAGCTCCTCGAACGTTTACCACATGACATCTGGATTATGATGGCCCGAACGATAGTACGAGATATACAAACTAAAACCGTTTCATAAACAAACATACACAAAGCTACCAAGTACTATATCATGATCAATATAAGGACGTATATAGGCTCGTTTATACTTGCGCATCGTTATTTCAAAACCTAAGACACGATATCATATTTCTAGGTTGTACGTAGAGACTTCTTAGCTTATCCATCGATTCCATTATACGTTTTGATATCATTAGTTCACGGTGAGTTCGTTGCCCCACTTTTACTCGTTTAATCGTTTTATAAACTCTTTGGGGAGATACATGCTCGATTACAAAAATACTTTACTCGCTTGATTTACATACATGACTTGCATTTACATAAATACTTGCATACATACATGATTGTGTTAAACTTATTTGCGTTATTCTTGAAGGCATTATACTTAATTGCGTTATTCAATTTGTGTGACTAGACTTGATACAAACATACATCCTAATACTGCGGTATTGGAAGGCCATTAATTTGGATACATCCCAACCGTGAGTTGTTGGAAGTAGGGATGGCAAAAAAACTCGAACCCAACGGGGAAACCCGAACTTATTGGGGCGGGTTTTGAGGCCTTAAAGGGGATTCTTATTGGGTTTGGGGCGGGGACGGGGCACACTATCCCCGCCCCGCCCCGAAACATATATATATACACATATACATATATCTATATACCTTAAATATTGTGCTAGTGATATTGTACTAAATATAATTCTCTAGTTTTGTTAATTTTTATCTTTGTAGTATTTCAAAGTGTGATCATAAAATCTTGTTTTGTGTTATAATATTCTAAAAAAGTTGTGATTTATTCCAATGCCTAATATATTATTAATGGGTTCTCGATTATTTAAGCTATTCCTTAAAATCATATTGTTAATAGCGTAAAATTAAGAATAAACGGGGAAAGGCATGAATATGATGAAGGATCGCTCTAAAAAAAGAAAACCCGATAAGACCCAATAAGGAATGGGGCGGGTTTGGGAGAGCATCTCGCCCCAATGGGGCGCCACGATAAGACCCCCAATGGGGATTGGGGCGAGTTTGGGGATGATTTTTGTAATCTGGTTTGGGGATGGGGATGGCCGCCCCGCCCCAAACCCACCCCATTGCCATTCCTAGTTGGAAGGCCATTAATTTGGATACATCCCAACCGTGAGTTGTTAGAAGGCCATTAATTTTGATACATCCCAATCGTGAGTTGTTGGAAGGCCATTTATTTGGATGATACATGATCGATATACTCTTTACATTAAGCACTTGCATATATCATATACACATATGTCTTACTCATACCATATTTTACCAGTGGGTTGTAAACACACAGGTTGCAAGTTTTGTATGGGCAGAACTTGGAACTGAGTGGATTTACAATGCATTTGCTGTGTGAACATTCTTTAAAGGCTTACATGTTAAACAAACTCAATAAACTCACCAACCATTGTGTTGACACTTTTTAGCATGTTTATCTCAGGTCATAAGGTGATAGCTAGAGTTTGAAGCATAAAGTCGCACAACATATTTTGAAGACTTATGCTTTTATCATTTACCATTCGAAACATTTTGTAAAAATTAATGTATTATACTTTGGAACCTCATGTTTATAACTCTGATTTTATTAATCGAATGGTAACTTTTCAAAACGTCTCATTTAGAGGTCGTTTTCTATATCATGTACTTTGTATTATGATATAGCATGTACAAATAACGTGTTACAAATAACGTGTATTATGACACAATCTTCCGCTGGGGTATTTTGAGGGGTGTTACAAATAACGTGTTATTGGTATCCATAATACCATGTACTCTTAGTGTTCATGGTCAACATAAAAATTTGTTATCCATGTGATCGTCTTATTTGGATCATCTCTTATATAATAAGAGGACTTCACAAATAGCAAAAAGAACCCAACAATTTGCAATTGTAGTAATAGGAGGTGCATCATTCTACTTAAGTGACAAAATTAAGTATTCATATTCGTTAATAAAAGTTAAAATTAAAGCTCAATTTGATCAAATTATTAAATTGTCGTCTAATTTATAAAATGTGCTAAATATGTGTGCCAATTTTGTGAAAAAAAAGAAAAAAAAAAGAAGGGGATAATTAATTAAATATTAATTGTTTTGTATTTTTATTTTGCTTTTTTTCTAATCAAAGTAAATCTGCTACTTACTAAAAAAATTGAAATAACAAACATAATGATTGATTTCAAAATATTATAAATTTCTGTCAATCAAATACGCATGTTTTTTAAATTTTGAAATTCGAAATCCTCAAGAATTGAAATTTTTTAGAATTTTAAATTTACGAAACGCCACCTAAAGGTATTTGACATGACATAAATATTTTGGAAAATACTAAATGATTATGGTAATGCGTCATATATGCGTTTTTATTTAAGGGGTAGTAGTTTTGACAAAATATTGTGATTTAGCACTGAATGAGTCAAAGACACTGAATGATTTATAAGTGTTGAATGAGCGTGAATCATGAATGAAAATGAGTGTTTGATATATGTTCTGAATAACTACCCAGAATCATAGTATATTGCCATTTTAACCTTTTATATAATCTAGTAAGGGAATATATTTTTGATAAATGTTAAGAATTGATATTACTTATAGTGCAAATAAGAACGATCAATGACATCAATAACCACATAATTTCTATTTTCTCAAGTGTCAAGATTTGTGCATTTTTTTCAATGGACCGTACTATTTTAGTCTTTACATGTCATCACATCAATTAGTTTTACACTCATATATTCTTGGAATAAATAATTCATATACGTCATATTAATAATATCCACTAAAACAATGCATAACAGAAAGAAAAAAAATGAACATGATGCCTTCTGAATGAAAAGGCTACCTCCCATGCAATGGCCCATCCAGTGTGAATAATTGTCGTTAAGCGTCATTATCATTATTACCAAACGCCACTTGCTATGACCGATTCATTAATTCATGCTTAATCATCTCAATAAGTGCCTATCAAACACCCCCTTAGTAACTCAATTGATGAAAGTTTAATTCATTTGAGATCAGTAGTAAGTAATATGTATAAAAAAGTTTTAACCGTTAACAAATCTAGTATATAGTTTTGGTGAGTGTGTTTGTGATGACATATATATGACTTTGCTTAAGAATACAAAATCTATGCGGATTTAATGACTAATTAAACAGTTAAAAGGTGAATTAAGCCATCCAATCTGTTCAAAAGTTAAGAAGACCAAATAATATTCTGTAAGATGCTTAAGAAGACCAATAATATTTTGTAAGATGCTTGATAACATCAAATAGTCCTGAATATTAAGTGTCAATTTCCCCCGATAATGCTCGTTATTTATATCATTTATATGGATTTACGCTTGTTTTCCATTGTTTTCCACTTTCAGATAAATTATGAGCATTGGAGCTAAAGAGACGCGGAAATGGAAACATATCTAAAGATTTACCACAGTATGCTATTTTGAAGAAGTTCTAGTAACTCATCTCTCACATTACGCCATAACTATTGCGTGACTCAAGATGCCAACTTATCGAGAAGGTTACGGTAACTCCTTCCGAGGTTACGACGTAACTACATTAGGTCAAAAGAGGTTTCACGCCGCGATACTTACGCGTAATTCTTTGCATTACTTACGGCAGCGAAGTTTATTGAAGACTACGGTGTAACCACTCATAAGGTTACGCAGTAACCGGCAGATCTAGTGCGTTTTAAGAAGAAATAAAAGGTTACGGTAACTCCTATATGGGTTACGCCGTAACCCGAATCCGCCTATAAATACCTCACGAATTCCAGCATTTCTAATCATCCCATTCCACACACAACACTCTAGAACGTGGGAAAAGCTCAAGGAGGTTTAGAGGAGCATACTGAGTGTTTCCAAGGAGAAGTCACTCCATTACGATAAGCATTAGCGTTTTATATTTCTTTTACTTTCAATTCATGTATTTCGTACCTTTAAATATCGAATTGATTTGCATGATTAATATGAGCGGCTAAGCACCTTTTGGTGCTAGCCTAGTTATGATTCCTTAATTGTTTGGTTTACGTTTACCTTTACTTCCGTACAATTATTTCTAAGTGTATGCATGCATAGTTCATTGGTAGTCACCCTTGGTTCGGTAGTTTTGAATGGCGGTAGAGGCCAATTGCCTAGGAGATATGACCAACTGACCCTAGGTGAGCGGTGAGACGGAAGGGTAAGATATGACCAATGGCGACCCTTTCTACTTGTGCGATTTGACCAACCGATCACCTATCGTTTGGATGAACTTAAGAATTGGGGGTGTAGTGTCTAAGTTCCTAACGGCCGGGCACTCACTATTATGAATCTAGCATGTAGCGGTACTTAATGACTTGGCTTAGGGGACCGGGAACAACAGGACTTATGACGGTGCTTTGATTTCTCTGTGGTGGCATCTTTGATGATAGGTTAGTGCGAATTGACCAAATGTTGTCCTCTCGAATTTGACCCCACCTGAAGTAATTGGAAGTAAGTAGACGTAGACATAACTAGATAGGATGATTAACTAGGTTAGCACCACTTCTCCCTATTGATTTCTCTTTACCATTTATCTGCTTTCATTTATTTTATATTGCATTAGTAGTTTAATTAATTAAATCCCTATCGAAACCATCATTATTCTGTGACACTAGACTTAGTAATAATCCAACACACGTAGCTCTTGGGACGACCTCGGCTTTACCATTTACTACACTACACACGCTTTTGCGTTAGTGCACTAGGGTAGACCATAGGTATTGCGAGACACTATAAATTTAAGACACAGTCGTAAAACCGCATCAAGTTTTTGGCGCGGGAGTTATATTAGGATTTATATTAAGTCTTTAATTTCGTTCTAAACTTTTTCTCACGATCATATTTCAAGTTTTCTGGTACCATGGAAGTTGTTAACATCGATGACCTCACTCTTGAGGAATACTTGGCATTGACAAGAGCGAAAGAAGGGCCGGGTCTCGTAAGACCGGCAATTGGAGCGGATGTCCGTTTCCAAATCAAAGACCAATTTATGAGGGAGCTTCGGCTAACCCTTTTTCAAGAAACAAGGACGAAGATGTATATGAGCACATTGAAAATGTCCTATACATCGCAAAGCCTTTTCAACATTCGGGCATGTCTCATGATCTTTGTTATGCTAAGGGTATTCCCTATGACTCTCACTTGGAGCCGGAGATGGATTGAAAGATTTCCCGTCGGGGCAATTAATACTTGGGCACTACTAAAGAAACACTTTATTCAAAGATATTGCCTGCCATCGAAGATTTCTAACCAGCTTTTGGAGATCCATAATTTCAAACAGGGAGACGACGCTATATCAAGCATGGGACGCATACACAACGATCTTCTTTTCAAGTGTCCTACAAATGATCCGAACAACCAAAGAAAAGGTCAACATCTTCTACAAAGGAATTAACGTAACTACAAGGCAAATCTTTGGACTATCAAGGACCTATCCCAAACATGACTACTCCTCTTGCAATTGAAGCCATTCAAAAAATGGCGGATCACTCTCAAAAATGGCACGACGGAGGAAGTATGAGAAACCAAGGCGGAAGTCTTGATGGAATCGCAGCAATAGCCAACAAGCTTGAAAATCTCGGTAGAGATATGCTGAAAATAAGAGAAACTGTTCATGCCATCCAAGTCACTTGCGTGGTGGGGACATTTGACTAAAAACTGTCCTAAAGTTGACAAGGATGATACGATCGAGGAAGCTAAATATGGAGAGAATAGGCCTTTCTACGGGGATAATCGTAATGGGTTTCGTGGAGGACCCCCACCGTATTATGAGCGGAATGAGAGAAGAGCTAACTTGGAGGAAATTATTAACAAGTATCTTGTGGACACTACCAAGAGGCAAAAGGAGCAAGAGGAATGGCTTAAAAATTTCCAAGATAATACAAACAAAAGCCTCTCTTCCCATGACATATCACTTAAAAACTTGGAAACCTTAATTGGAAAGCTTGGCGACGAGGTACAAAGAAGAAACGAAGAACAAAAGAGCAAATCCACTATATGTAAGGCTGTATTCTCTGATAACAACAAGTACTCTGATGAGTCAGATACTGATGGCGAAAGTGAGTTATGCCGTAATCACACTCAGTTACGCCGTAACCAGAATTCAAGCAAAGACACGGGCACCAAGGACGACAACCCTAAAAGGAGAAGTCATTGGTGTAAGGCTATTGCAATTGACGATGGAGAATGCTACAGCTTGTGGGCCTCATGTGATCCTTGGAAAACCTGCGATGGTGGTGTTGATAAAGAAAGGATAAAATAGGACAGATACAAGTGGACTACACTAAACGACGAAGAAAGGTTAGCCAAGTTCTCAATTAACAAAGTGGAAGGGCCACCCATTAAGCATTCCTGCAAACCCTTACTCATCATGGAAGATGATATTACTCACGCTTGGCCAACGTGCAATCCTTTTCGTGATTATTGCAACGGAGGAGGTAATGAGAAGAACGAAGTTTGGATACGCCCACACGAATCTGGGAGGCACGACGTTGATTTTGGAAATCTATCATTCAGTGATTGGTATTCGATAAGATTCGGGGACGCGATAATTAATTCAGATCTGTTCAGAAATCTGGAACTCAAATATGAGAAACATATTCTTCGAGGAAAAACCATTAAGCCCCTCGATGATATTCCTTCTGATGATGACAATGACGAAGGAGTTCAGAATCATTGGTGTGAACAAATTAAAACCAACGACGGAAAAGTTTGAGCTTCCTGCAACCCTTTCGAGTATGAATGTGACGGAGGAAGCAACATTGAGAGAGTCGGGGAAGACGAATTCCTTTGGACTTCAACTAATGATTCTGAAAGAATAGAACTGCCTTGGCTAGATGATCTCGGATTCAACGATTGGGTTAGAATAAAATACGGAAAAATTGACACGTTAACTAAAAAGAAAATCTGGAATGGTTGTATGAGTAAAGATCAACCTAACAACGAAGTTCCTTATGAAAGATCAGAAGATGACACCAAGGGCTCGTCTAAGGTAGAAAATGAAGAGTGCAAGCAAATACTCAACCAACTTGATGATACCGATTCCGACGATGATCGATTATCTAGAGTTACAAGGAGAAGACGGTTTCATTGACCCAGATGATGAAGTACATGAGAAAAGAAGATTCAAACTTCTTTGCATCCCATTTAAGAGGCCACCACCTATTATAGCCGAAAAATTTGAGTTTACGCGATACCATTTAGGGCCTGAAGAAAAATTTTGCAAGATCCAGAAAATTGAAACCAAAGAATATCTCCAAGACCGCCACAAATGTCGGGTGGGTTAGGCACAACTTAATGAAAGACATGGAAGAGGACGGGGAAATCCAAAGGCCCCATAGAAGCCCCGACTCTGAGTCTAATTTAAAGAATCGTAAATAAAGAAAAGTGCTCTTTCGGGAGACAACCCGAATTATCCCTTTCTTTTGTTTTATTTCCTTTTCTGTTGGGTTTTGTGTTTTCTAACTATTTTTGCAGAAAATGAGAAAGTAATTGCTGCTGCAGTTTGCTGATCTGCATAGAGTTACGGCGTAACTCGTCTTTGTGATTACGCCGTAACCAACATTTTAACCGCATAATTCTTGACGCATTACCAATTACGACGTAATACCATCTCGATGGTTACGCGTAACTACTACGCTTCTGACTCATTCGAGGTTTTGCCATTACGGCGTAACTCCCTTATAGGAGTTACGACGTAACTTTCCTATGCTTTAATTCTTTCATTTTAAAACACAATAACCTTGTATTAGTTTTTTTAAATAAACTTTGTGGGTGTGTTCCCTGTAAACCCTCACGAGACTTCACTCGTCCACTTGGGACACCAAGTGGTTTAAAAGGCTTGTTGCATCGAAAATGCAACCGTGATTCCTACGAAAGTGAGTTAGGTTTGTTTTTTCGTTTTTCATTATTTCTTTTTAGAATTATGCTTGTCGGTATTGTGATTTCAGGGATTGAAGTTTGTTCATGACGCTTATACGAAGGCACGTTTCTCTTTCGTGGGCCTTCTTCTTTATGGAGCAAATTTCAGGGAAGTTCTCGCTCTAATTCTACCTTTCTCTTCACCTTTATTTTAATTCCTAGTACAAAAGGGACTTTGTACAATTCAAGTGGGGGGACGGGAGTAGAATTATCTCTTGAACTTTATTTCACCCTCATTTTTCTAGTTTATTTTGAAAAATTATGTCATTTTTTAAATTTTGACATGTTTTTCTTAACCTAACTAGATTAGACCTTAGCAGAGCACATACAACCCTTGATATTATATGGTGATTTTTGCCTTATCCGTTTCCAACATTTTACCCCAAATCCACTAAATTATGAGTGTGCCGGTAGCTTGTAAACTTTAGAACTTGGCCTTTGCATCATTTCGAGACCATAGATGAGGTATCCTGAGTTAGCTTAATGTATTTGGACTTTTCAGTTTTAGAAGGCAGTATTATAGGATTATCACCCAAACAACCTACCATTGTGAGTCTATCGATTAGTCACCTCGACTTTTCGACCCCCATGTGAAACCCTTTTGTTGCACTCATCTTTAGTGCAAGATACCCCTAGATACACCCTTCTGAGCCATTCCTTTCATTTTGTTCACCCAATATATTGTTTCGATACACCTATACTCCTTAGCCTACCCTGTAGTCTTTATTTGTGATTGGGAAGTCATCATTTGCCTAAGTTCAAGGTTCGAGTAGAAAGGTTCAAAAATCACGCTTTCATCGACAACATTTCTGAATATCATTGAAGACCCCCCGTATTCCCATTGTTCATCTCAAGTAGGGGGATATTTTGTTATGTTATGTTGAAAAAAAAATATATAAAAAAAATAAAATAAAAATAAAAATTGTTATGATTATGTTATTGTAAAGTGCGTTGTTATAAGCACTGTAGTATGAGCTTTATGGATTTAGTATCGAGGAGGCCACCTCGGTCACATTTGAAGATTGGAGTTGGTAGTTATGCCAACAGTTGGAGAAAAGGTAGTGTGCCCATCACGACGTCCTCTAATGACACATCTACCTTGCATTTCATGATCCTGTTTCTTGGCTTCTAAGCTTGAACTTTGGGCGGACGGTAAGTGGTGATGACTTGGTTATAGGTTTAGACTACCTGCTTGTTTTTTATTTTACACCAATTATATATCCCATGTCTTATCCTACCATTTTAGTAATGAAGCGTGTCTAGGTGATGCAGCGAGCAATCTTTGGTGTCTTGGCCATGGATTTGGTCATGTATCATTGATTTTGTCCACTTCGCCGTGACATGTTAGTAATGACGAGTCACCCCTTAACCTTTGTCGTGTCTACCCATATTGCCTTCGAGAATTGTTTAGCCCTTACTCTAGTGGTGGTGATTTGTGTAACCGCCAAGCTTATGATAGAATACATGCTATGACTGTGTGATTGAGTGATCACCCCAAAATTGAAACTTAGAATAGTTGAGAGATTTGCGTGTTTGTTCCCCTTTCGTGAGGTGTTCGGCTTTGTTTTGTTCTAACATAAGGGATTTATAAACTCATATTTTCCAGGTTATGGGAGATATCTTTTTAGGAATCTATCTAATAAGGTCTACTTGAGGGCAAGTAGAGTTCAAGTGGGGGGATATTTGATAACATCAAATAGTCCGAAATATTAAGTGTCAATTTCCCCGATAATGCTCGTTATTTATATCATTTATATGGATTTACGCTTGTTTTCCATTGTTTTCCACTTTCAGGTAAATTACGAGCATCGGAGCTAAAGAGACGCGCAAATGGAAACATATCTAAAGATTTCTCACAGTATGCTATTTTAAAGAAGTTACGGCGTAACTTATCTCTCACATTATGCCGTAACTATTGCGTGACTCAGTATGCCAACTTATCAGAAGGTTACGGCGTAACTCCTTCCAGAGGTTACGACGTAACTACATTAGGTCAAAAGAGGTTTCACGCCGCTTATACTTACGCGTAGCTGGCATTACTTATGGCGTGGCGAGTTTATTGAAGACTACGGTGTAACCACTCATAAGGTTATGCGTAACCGCAGATCTAGTGCGTTTTACGAAGAAATAGAAGGTTACGGCGTAACTCCTATATGGGTTACGCCGTAACCCGATCTGCCTATAAATACCCACGAATTCCAGGCATTTCTAATCATCCCATTCCACACACAACACTCTCGAGAACGTGGGAAAAGCTCAAGGCAAGTCTAGAGGAGCATACTGGTGTTTCCAAGGGAGAAGTCACTCCATTACGATAAGCATTAGTGTTTTATATTTCTTTTACTTTCAATTCATGTATTTCGTACCTTTGAATATCGAATTGATTTGCATGATTAATATGAGCGGCTAAGCACCTTTTGGTGCTAGCCTAGTTATGATTCCTTTATTGTTTTGTTTACGTTTACCTTTACGTCTGTACAATTATTTCTAAGTGTATGCATGCATAGTTCATTGGTAGTCACCCTTGGTTCGGTAGTTTTGAATAGCGGTAGAGGCCAATTGCCTAGGAGATATGACCAATGACCCTAGGTGGTGAGACGGGAAGGGTAGATATGACCAACTGACGACCCTTTCTACTTGTGCGATTTGACCAACCGATCACCTATCGTTTGGATGAACTTAAGAATTGGGGGTGTAGTGTCTAAGTTCCTAACGGCCAGGCACTCACTATTATGAATCTAGCATGTAGCGGTACTTAATGACTTAGCTTATGGGACCGGGAACAACGGGACTTATGACGGTGCGCCGATTTCTCCGTGGTGGCATCTTTGCTAATAGGTTAGGGCAAATTAACCAAATGTTGTCCTCTCGAATTTGACCCCACCTGGAGTAATTGGAAGTAAGTAGACGTAGACATAACTAGCTAGGATAATTAACTAGGTTAGCACCACTTCTCCCTATTGATTTCTCTTTACCATTTATCTGCTTTCATTTATTTTATTCTGCATTAGTAGTTTAATTAATTAAATCCCTATCGAAACCATCATTATTCTGTGACATTAGACTTAGTAATAATCCAACACACATAGCTTTTGGGACGACCTCGGGTTTAGACCATAGGTATTGCGAGACACTATAAATTTAAGACCTGGTCAGTAAAACCTGCATCAATGCTTTTCTACCTCTTCTACGTATTCATAACGAATAAACTACTGTTCACATAATCCTTCCTATTGACCAAATCTTATTATAATATTTCATTGTACATAAGATAATAATTTGATTGATACCAAACACAGATTCTCCATAATATTCTATTCCATTATATATCTATATTAATCCTTACTGTCGGTGGTTTTTAAAAAATGTTTTCTACTAAATGGTCGGTGGATGTTGGTGACAATTTCTTATAACTTTGGTCGGTGGCAGGCTGAAAGGGTGCTTCAAATGGGCTTCTTTCAGAAGCTGCGTCTCTCATTCATGAGCCCGTTATCATTGGGATAAAATCTTCCACCGCTTTTATCATTTGGATAAAATCTTCCACCGCCTTTAACAAAGACACACCCAGGATCTTAGCACATGGATTTCAAGATACAGGTATCAAAAAATTTAGCTGGAATAATTTGTGTAAGTTTGAGGGTGTGATTTATTTTTGCATATGTGAGGTTTATTTTATTTTATTTTATTTATTTTATTATTTATTTTTTCATGTGTACGAGCTCAGTACTCGGATATCATCTAAATCAAGTAATGAAAAAGAAGAATCAAAGCTTCAACTTTTTCTTGAATGGTTAAAGGTAACTCATCAAGATTATTTTCTTATCATTTTAACTTTTATGTGATAAACTTTCAACCTTTAATCTGTTATTTGAATCTTTATGAAAATCTCAGTTGAATGGAATTAAATTTTCTGGATGTAACATTAAATTTAGTGATGAGCATAAAGAGTTTATTGTTTATTCATCTGATGCTGCTGCTAAAGATGTAAATTCTTTTAACCTTTTTATGCATCAGTTTTATACTTATGTTATAATTGTGTTCATTGTGGTAAAAGATTTGCTGAAATTGAGATAAAGATTTGTTTATTTGTGTTATATTATCTTTTTAGTTTTCGGAATTTGATTTTTTAGGACTACACAACAGTAAAATCTTAAGCAGTTGATGAAGCAAGCATATTAGATCCCCAGAGCATATGGCGGTTTGCACTCTTCTCGAAGGTCAGGTTCCTTCACTGTTGGGTTTGCGATTTACGCAAACACACAACAGAGGCGCTATCGATTGTGGATTTTTACCAAACGATTGTGGATGTTTTGTAGGTGTTTGGAAGAGGAAGAGAATAAATGGATTTTGTCCAACAAAAAGGTGTTCAAACGAAAGTTATTCAAGGTAATTTTCAATTTTTTTTCTTTTTTTAATTTTTGATGGTCGATGATTTTCAGATGAAAAGAGACAGAAAAGCCTATGGCGGTGAGTGGTGATAATTATATAAGGTTTGTGTAAAAGAAAGCCGGCTCACATGAATGCGGAACTATCTGGAGTTTTCCTTGAATATTCCCTTAGATGCTTTGGTTTTCGGTTTTGTTAATTGTTGTTATGATTTCCATTTTTTTGTAGAATGAAGCAGTGACAAATGCAGAGATGGTGAAAAGTTATGAGGTATAACTCTTGGCTGTTTACAAGCCACTATAACACTTATCTTTCGAGTTTGAATCTCATTTGGAGTTTAATTTATTTAAATAATGTTGGAGTGGTTATAACTTTTTTGCCAGATATGCCTCATGCGGCCCGAGAGTTCAATTGCAAGGCTAGTCTACTCAAATTTGCAGGAAGCAACACGATCGTAGTGTGTTGGTATGTAGATTATTTACTTTCAATATACAGTAGTGTATTTTCTATTTGATATCTTGGATGAAATATGCATACACGGCATATTTTGATCTGTAGTGCACTTAAAATATAAATTCTAACAGGAAAGTTCCATGGGTTGTGAATTGAAAGTACTTATAAGTATGTTAATATTAAGAGTATATGAGTGGTTTACACATGAAACTAACCGTAGAGTAAAAAATGTATATCATTATACTTGATCTCAAGTCTCAAAGTGGTAAAATAAGTTGAAATAAGGAGACTTTAGTGGCGTCCAGTTGGAATACTAATTTGAATAAGGTTAATTGTGATGCTAAAGAAAGTTATTAATCTTATTTTATCGTTTAGTAGACGTTTGGTTATTCAGTGTATCAATATTTTGACACATCAGTTGAGACCAATGTATGAGACGTAGGATTATGAGAAATTGGTCGACGGAAAAAATTGGTACTTTGAAATATCTAATCTTTAGAACGTTAACAGTTGCATGTAAGTAATGGTATTTGGCTTTTCGAATTGATGTTTGGTCCCCTACTATTCTGGCTTATACGGTGGTCCAGAATTGCTGGGTTTTGTTAGCCTGCACACCTTTTTTTCCATCACTTATAGATGGTTAATGCATTTTTTTGGAAAGCTTTTTTGATTCTCATTATGTATTTGTCCGCTGCAGGCTAAAGAATCTAAGGAAGGCCTATGCGTATGTGAAGCATCAGTTAAGTTCCAAGTACGGTGCATACTTTCACAAGTGCTTTATGTTATAAAATACTTCACATCTACTTATTCTGTGAAAAATAGGCCAACGTTTAAAAGGAAATCAGCAAAGAAGTTAATCTATCTATAATGGATTTGACTTATAAAAAAAATTATTTCTATCTTAAGCAACAGCTTGATGATTTTGTTGCTGATGTAGTAACGAAAGGAATTACAAGTTTATGAAAGTGTTGAAAAAAATCATCACGCATGTTTTTTTTTACCTAACTTATATACATGCCAGGTGATATATGCAAATACGCACATGCAGGAGGATTTTCAGCCTTACAGGAATCATTTTCTCTTCAATGAGTTGCTGCACAACATTTTTTCTGCATGTATCAGGAATCTAGAGGCTTAGTACTCATATAATTCTAGATCTATCTATGAGATATGGTCTTATTTATAACTGATGTTGCCTCTGAAATTTTTGGGGCTTGTACTTCCTCAGAAGTCGGTGGCAAGGAGATGCCATGAAGGTAACTATAGATGCTTCTCCTTTGTGTCAAACAGTTGTCAATCAAATAATAAACACGAGCCGACAATAACTTTCTGCATTTGTGTTTTTATTAGGATGCAACTTGCTGACGCCCATATATGGTGGCAAGTCAACTACATTTGCAATGTGGTTGCAGCCACGTTCGACGTTTGGCGCTGTTCTTACATACGCAGACCTGAGCCTCGATTTCTGTCAAATATGTTGATGTCTCAAGCGGCGTCAAATATGTTGAATGCGATCGTGACAGTTAACATTGTTCTTGAGGTCATCGAAGGTCAACAGGTTTGTTAACATCATTTACATTTTCATTCCTTAATGCAGTTTTATTGCTTCCGGCTGTCACATCTGCTGCATCTTGTTGTGCTCCAAATACTAATAATGCACCACGTAATCACCAAAATGAATCACCAACAACTTCTTTCTGTTTTATAGTTCGATTAGTTTTGTTTTATAGTTCAAATTTTGAAATGAAGTTGTAGACAAGTAATCTCGATCCTTGGAGTTACGTTTTGCCAAGTAGGCTTAAACCATGCACTTTTTTGTAAACAACAACCATAATGTAACTATTTGCTTTCGTGCCATAATGCAAGTGTCTACTTTCGTACGACACTTAAAAAAAAAAACTGGCACCCCCCCCCCCCCCGCCGGTGGCCACTTAAAAGGCTTTCGTGCCTATTTCCTGTTTTGCCCTTGATCTACATCATCATATCTGATTTCATGGCGTTGATTCGCGGATTGAAGGTTAGTGTGTTTACAAAGTATTCGACTTTTTGGTCATGATAATTTCTAATTCACTTCTTCTAATGTTTTTTGTTATTTGATGAACTATGCTACTTTTTAAGGGACGTAAAAGCGTAGATTCATTCGAATTAAACAAGCTGCTGGGTATCAAAGGTGGAGTATTGAAAGTGGTTGTATTGATGAAAGTTGTGATGGTGGTACTGTCTCTTTCGGTCATGATTTTGATTATTTCAGCGTTTATAACCTTACTTTGTTCGACTTATTTAATTGTTTTATGTTTTTCAGGTTTGGTTTGAGCTTTCCAAGACCTTCGCTGACGATGTTTTGTTAATGACGGTTTTCCCTTATAGGTAATTCTTGAGTTAATATAGGAGGTAGTTTGCTTTCTTTTAACGATTGCTCGAAAAGAAAAGTGTGTGGCTATGATGATTTACCTGCGCTGCCCGCTGAAAAAAGGTTAAAGCAGTGCCAACAGGTGCCGGGAGGATGTTCTGGTAAGCTTTAACCTATTTAGTCGCATTTCTTTTTACTTATGTGGAATTTAGGGACTAACCATGATGTGTGCCAGCCTGATGTAATGGCTGCAAACGTTTAAGCCGAACACCCTCCACAATGTAGTACCAATATAGGTCGATCTCTACTTTGTTGGTATCCAAACTGTCGAAAGGTGAAAGGACGTTTTAGACATGGGATTAATTGCAAAGTACGCGCTTCTGGTGGTTGTGTTCTTTGTAAGAAAATATGGTATCTTCTTCAACTTCATGCTCGAGCATGTAAAGAACCTAAATGCAGTGTTCCCCTATGCAGGTACTCTCATCTCCCTCTTTCCTTGCATGTGATCATTCTGTCTTTTTTAGTTTTGCATCGTAATTTGTGTTCTATTACTAATAATCATATTTTTTATTATCCTTGCAACATTGGAAAACTATAACATAGGCATACAGTGATAAGAATAATAATAGTAGTATATATATGCGAGTGAAAAGGGTTGAATAAAAAAGTATAAGAAATCATGAAATATGTCAAATGGGTCAAACATGTAGGTAGTCAAAGTGGATTCCTAATGTATGTAACATACTAAATTGTTTTTTTTTTCTTACAAAAACTACATTATTTTTGTAATAATATACTATGTTTGTACTCATGTCCTCCTTTGGATAAAAGCCTTTCTGCTTCTTACAACCTTTACAGAATTATGTGTTTTATCTGCCACAATTATGTGTTTTTATCTGTCACAACTATGTCTTATTCACCATACAAGCATGGCAATATGTGGGACTGGTCTTCAATGTACACTTTTTCTTTTTTCGTTACAGAGATTTAAATGAGCATTTAAGAAGGATGCAACAACAGTCTCATAACGGTCGTAGGGCAGCTGTTATGGAGATGATGAGACAGCGTGCCGCTAAGGTTGCTAGCAGCACCTGATGACCGACTTGTAAATATTCTTGACGGACACATCAGGTTGGCATTTCGGACAAAGTTTTAGCTTGCAATGTTGTACATGGATGATGATGACGATAAAACCATACAGGAATCGCTAGACATAGAAAAGTAATTGTTCATATTACATAATGAAGAGCTAAATTCAAACAGTTTGACGGCTGCATGACCACAAGCTGCCCTGCCCTGGACTTCAACAACTAACCAAGTAGGAGTGATTGATTCAAGTCTGCTTTTTATGAGGTTAGTTTCAAGTGGCCTTTAGTATGTTGTCATCATGGTGTGGCAAAATGTACTATAATCGTCTTTTTCGTTTAAGTGTTATGTTTGGATATGAGGTGAAGCCTTAGAATGATGTTTGGGTAGTACTGATCTCATTCTCAGTTTTCGGTTGTTCCCTTTAATCCCTTCTCTGTTGTTTTGTCCTTACAAAAACATTGGAACAATTCTTATTTTAAGGAGAAAGAGAACAAACAAAAATTAAAATATGTGAGAACGGTGTATAGTTATGTTGCTGATATATCGTGTTTTAGTCACAATGACGGTCTCTTATGCATATATGCAACAGTAAAGTAGCATACATTTTCTTCTCCTGTGCTGCGGATAGTTATGATCATGTTGTTTTCTTCAGATTTGTGATATATATTTTTTAATCTAAAGTAGTGCAATAATTCTTCGAAATAGTAACCTTTTATGATTCTTGGTTCTGGCAGTTGCTTCATGCTCACCTCCTTTCCTTAGGATTAGGCAGTACATGTCGCTTATATTACTTCCATTTTAATGTCTTTTAGGAACTGATGTTAAGAGAGTGTTTGGATTAGCTTAATTTACGTTCTCCTTGATCAAGTGGTGCACTAGGAGATTTGTGGATGTGTTCTTGGAAGGCTTGCCACAAAAGACTAAAAGACGTACTGCAATAGCGATTAATTATTGTATTTTGCAAAAATTTGAGTGAGTTAAAACATGAAATGGGTATTTGATAAATTTTTTGTCCAATTCAGTTTGTAAGTCTTGGATATGAATGTTCGGCTTTTTATTTTTTTGTTGTACTCATTTGGTTGTCAACATTTTATTTTGGCTATATTTGTGGTTTTTAGACTTTGTAATGATGCATCTGTCATGGAATTTGGTTTGGTTTTACGTTCATCCAAGTAGTAAGGAGGAGCATTCGACCAGAATGGGCACGTAAATAAAATTTACCCATTAGTCATTTTGGAGAGAAAGGTGCAACAAGTTGTACACCCCACCATAGGTGAACGAAAATGAATTGTTTGAATTACTACCCCGCCGCAACGCAGGAAAAAAGATTTAAAAAAAGTCTGTCGCAACGCGACGGGGGGATTTTCCACCTTGTTAATACCAAAAGTGGTAGTATATCTTGGTCTGTTGCAGATTTTTTCTATTTAAATAGTCTTGCCCTCTATCTCTTGAGTAATATTTAAAAAAAGTTAAAATAGATTCCCTTTTAAGTTTGGGGTTTGTAACTTGTTTAATGGTTTTAGAAGTATTAATTAAACATAATTCTTTCTTAAAATAAATTCATTTTCATGTAAAATTTTGTTAAACTTGACAAATAATTTTTTTTCTAAAAAAGTAATAATATCAACTTACATTTAAATATGATAATATTAGTTCATTAAATGTTTTATAAAATGTAGAAAATTCCTATTATTCTCATTTCTTCATGTTCAAATTCACTTTTACAAATTATTTGAATAACCACGATGTTTAATAGGCTAGTAGCGTAAAAAAGATATCAAAAGCGTTAAACATTTTCTAATAAAAGTGCAAATAGCGTAAAAAGATACCGACTTATATTCATTTTTAATTTAAGTTACTTATTCTTTTTAATCTTAATTCAGGTTAATATTTTCTCTATCTTGCAATTATGGCCATTTTTTAGGTTGCTTGTACACACTTGGTAAGTTGCCCTTGACTCTGATAACGTGTTTTCTAGCTTCACCGACATTCTTTTGGCGAAAACATTAGTTTTCAAAGAGGCATAACTTTATTTTAGCGAAACCTAATTACGACTTTGAATTGTAATCCACTGGTGATGGTGGGTGTCGGTGGAAGAAGAAAGTTGGCTCATGGTCGTGGTGAAACAATAAAATGGTGATAATATGGTGGAAGAAATAAGATATTTGGTGTTGGTTGATGAAAGATGATTGTTGTGGTGGGTGTTAATGGAAGAAGAAAGACGTTGGTAGTAGTGGGTGCTGGTGTGGAGGGGCGAAGAAGAAAAATGGTCGGAGCTATGTGGATGAAAAATATGATTGATAATGGTGGGTGTTGATGAAAAGATAGTGGTGGCGGGGTGTTGGTGTTCACGTAGATGAAGAAAGATGATTGTGGTTCAAGTTGGCCTGAAAAAACGGATGTCAATGACGGTGACCTGGAAGCAAATTGTGCAAGTAAAAACAGTCTAAAATTGTATGACAAAAAAAAAGATACGTTAAATTGAGAAAATAAAGGATAAATGTTCTAAACTAAAATGACATAAATTGGGCAGTCATTTATACCATCGCTCTTTTAGTAACTTTAATCAATAAAATCCTTCTGACTTAACAAGTAATACCTATATCCGATATGAGATGACATAGCTTGTTAATTCTAAATAAAAACCAGACACAAAAATGCCAAATTATCTAATAAAAGATGAGCTACTTTGGTAGTCATATTTAAAGGATACTTGATTGTTATGCCAAGCTTCATTAAAAAAAATAATAATAAAAAATAATAAGAATAATAAATGATCAAAACGGCTTTAGATCAGCTTTAATCAACCAATCAAGATATTCAAAATTGATTTTTTTAACCAAAACCTGCTACATATAAACCACCAATATTCGATATTGTTTCATTTAAAAATGATACGATTTTTCACCTACTTTTGTACTTATTTTCTTACTGTCATATTTTAATTATATAACACTGAGCCATTTTACTAGGTTAATACATGATTATTATATAAATTGTAGAATCATAAGGAAAACGACGATTAAGTGAGCGTAACAAATATGATTGAATACTCTCTTAAATCAATCGCCAAGGCCTAATCATTTTTACTTTTTTTCTGCGTAAAAATGGTTTTCGCTCTTTTGATCAAATTGTTGGTTTGTGGGAGTTATAAACACACGTAAACGACTAGAAGTGTGTGATCCTATTGGGGGCACACACGTTAAACACGAGAGTACGTTTATTACGTTTTGATACTTGAACTTGACCCGACTTTGACTCATTAAACTAGACCCGGTTTATCCCTTGACCCGAACCCAATTGGCCGGTCCATTAGTGGGGCGTTTGGAGAGGATAATGGGCTAGTAAGAGTTGTAGTATGATAAGGTATGTGGGTTACTTGATGACCAAGTTTGGAGCCCAAAGAGGCTAGGTTTTGAAGGCTATAAATACCCTACACCTAGCTCACAAACCTTACGCATAAAATATAATCTTTATCAGGAAAAGTAATCATGCATGCTATACCCTAAACCGATTGTTTATTTGTGTGGTCATCACCTCACTCAAAACCAATCATCTTGTTTCTTTCTTTTGTTCCATGTGACTAGTCAAAATACAAAGCAAGATATTATCTTGGTAGTATGCATGCAAATTTGTTTACTTGCATGGAAACCATGCATTTGCATGGAAACCATGTGTAAGTAATGTTAACATATGCTTGTCATATAGAAACAAATTTCTTTTCCTCCTTTTAATACTACGCACCCTGCTTATGGTATTTGGTTGATCTTGTACAACAAGTGAATGAGTTGTAAGGGTTGTTTGGTTCAAGGGTTCAAGTATTAACAAGGGTTGTTTGGTTAAACGTATACGACTAGCTTCATCGGGCGTATTAGTGTTAAAGTGTTTGTGTGAGCAACCGTAGAGGTATCTATTTTAGATATTTGGGTTTCATATTGGTTTCTTGTTCCGTTACTAGAGATCAATTGCCAAGCAAGGTTAGCTTTTCTTTATTCCCTTTTAATTAATTAATAATGTATTAATTATGTGTTTATTAATTACGTGTTAACATAATTGTATTAACTAGATCCATTATCCGATGCGTACTCGTAGAGGTTACTGGTTAACTAGATCTAAAATCCCAACAGTGGCATCACGAGTCAACTCGTTTTTGCGATTATGGGTTACACGTTTCTGATATTAATAAACATGTTTTTAAAGGGCTGCATGAAACCTAGTTTAGTTATTATGTTTTATTTTAATTTTGACAATTACATGCAATACTTGTCAATTTTTAATAAATAATAACTAGTCAAACACAAATTAAAATTATATTGATAATTAGAATTAATTTGTTAATTAGAATTTAATTTACATGTGAATTATAATTACCTTGTTAATTAAAATTAAATTGTTAATTTAGAATTACATGTAAAATTAAAATTACTTGCTAATTAGAATTAAAAGTTAATTTGTATTTATTAATTGTTAATTAGAATTATTGTGATAATTAGAATTACATATTGATTTAAATACATATATTGCGTAATTACTTGTTAATTGGGATTGCCATGCTTTATGTGTTTTTCCGGCCACAAGACCCACTCAATTGCTTTTCTAAGTGATGCATGGGGCAATCTAGGTACTGCATCCTAGTGACGGTCTTATGGTTCTCCGTTTGGGGAAGACTCGAAAGAGGACTCGGAACAATATGTGGTTATTTATATTAATGTTTATGCTTGTATGTTTGTGATTCCTATATGTGCATTATTACTTGTTTTGACACCTAATTGTATGCAATATGGAATAATACATATCGTAACCATAACATTAATATTGGTCTTTATTTACACGCCTAAATATCATGCTCATTATGAACTGCTATTTGATTCGTGGAAAATTGTTTTTGTAAAATAAAGTGACCTAATATATGAAACACGTTTTCAAGAATTTAAAAACTAGACGCTATGGACACTTGGGATGTACGGCTCACCCACTAGAACAAACTAGAAATGGGGTTTAAAGAAGTGAGCACAGTCTCACTGAAAGGATGTCTAAGGTTATGCTTCAAACGCTTACGGTCCTCTGCCTCCCAATGCGTTCGATTGAGCTACCGTGAACCATGATGATCACTACAGTGTCATTACCAAAATTGTTTTATAATTAGTGTTACAAAGTTGTTTTGCATGCTTCTTTGTACACGACTTTTACTACATTTATATGTGCATACCTATTGTTAATATTAAGTCTATGCCACCCTACTATGAACACGTGCACTTGGATTGACTTCTCTGGTCAGACCTAAGGGCCTTTCCAACCCATGGTAATTATTTCTTCTTGGTCGGACCTCGGTTATTTTTACGTTCATACTTGGTCGACTTATCTCAAGTTAACCTGGTCAGACCTCGGACCCGAGGCATAAGATGAGAACTAAACATGCTTTTGACATTATTAATTGATTCTAATGCCTTAAGCAGTCTCATAAATCTAAGAGTTGCATTTTGCAATGAATGCTCGTAAACGCTACCTCTTGTCCTATTTTTTTACACAGGTGGACTTATGGTAATTAAGTGAGGTTGCAAGATGGATCTTAGTCTTAATTAGTAATTAATTGGGTAGTTAATTCTTTTAAGAATGTAATTATCGAAAATACTTGATTTGAACTTTTATGTTCTCGATTAATTGTGTTATTGCAACATAATTAGTAAACAAATTTGTTTTTCTTTGAAAGACAAACTTAGTCTCTTTTCCTATTAAGAAGAGTGAGACTTATACCTATCTTTTCTCTTTAGTTGACAAACTAAGATAGGACTCCAAAATTGATAAACTCTTATCTGATCTTTCATTACCCTTTTCGTGGTCTAGAGTTAATTGAAAGATAGAATATTTTGTGTAACCGGAAACATTGTGTTTAGAGCTACTAAAATAAATAACATCCTGCACTCGTCACGATGTATGAGTTTAAACCGCAAAGAGTAAAGGAATTACTAGCATATTTGCTAGGTAATCTTCTTGGACTCTTATTATTCCTAAAGTGCTAATTACCCTTGGGGCTATGTAGACGATAAATGAGGAATGCATGCTAAAGATTCAAGTTAATTGAATAATAGAATGGTTAGTCTATTGTCTACATAAGTAGAACTTCATATACTCTGCTCAATACCTAAGTACATGCTACTCGTAGGCAATTGAAGAGAATAGGAAAGTATATAAAACTGCTATATGCTTTCTACTAGAAATGTAACACTTACAATGTTGACAAATCCAGTGGGAGCGATTGCATTTTATTCTGAAATATCATTCATGTAATGTTGTCAATTTCAGGGGAGCTGGGATTTATTTCTTGTTAGTCACCCATTTCATTTCAAACTAGCTTTGAAATAATCTATTACTTTCCGAATATGAACAACCATTGCTTAAAGGAAAATTGCATTTTATTTTATCGAGATAACTCGTTGCCTTCCTGCCGCTAAACTCGAAATGTTATCTATAGAATAATAATCCACAATTCCTTATTAAATGTTATGGTTCTAAAACTACTTATGATATCTATGACATTATCATATCGTTTGAACAATCAATCACGTGTTGTTTGTTTTCATAATATGATGTTGTACCTTACACAAGTGGGAGAAATCTCAAAATGTGTGCAAGGAACTACAAGATTATTGGTATCTCTTGACCGCAAGGTAAGAAAACTAATAAATCTACTAGGACTTAAACATGTTAGATGTTTAATGCCCTACTACATGAAAATAAGAATTCTACTAGGACTTAAACACATGAGATGTTTATTGCCCTACTACATTCTAATAATGATTCTACTAGGACGTGAACACGCTAGATGTTTGTTGCCCTACTACATTCAAATGTCATAATATAGTGTAAAGATACTTTAACATTTGACTACATGTTTTAGTCAACATAATTATGGTTGTATGATAATGATCATAATTCTGAAGTATAAAATTAACTTGAAATTACTATAGAACTCAATAGTTTGCGTTCATGATTGCTTTTGTTAGTATAATTATGCTTACATGTTAAGACATAATTATGAAGTTCTTGAATTAGTCAATGACTTATAACATAAAGTATATATAGTAAATGTGTTATGTCTTATAGTTAACACATAAACATGAGGCTTTGAATTATTCAAAGACTTATAGTTAACACATAAACATGAGGCTTTGAATTATTCAAAGACTTATAATGTATTATTAAAATGTTCTGTTTTCTTGTTAACACATGAACATATAATCCTTGAACAGTTCTGTCTTCTTGCGAACACGTGAACATAAGGTTCTTGTATTGTTCAATGAATATACATTATTGCATGCACTTGGTTCGTAAATACTTTATATGCAATTTGGCTTGACCCAATTGACAAGTATTTGGTCCAAAGAGAATTAAGTTATCTATAGAATTCTGATATAGTTTCACAATTCTAATAACTCATAGGATACCACTTCATTATGGTATGTCTAATGTGTTGGATCAAACCTTATTCACATTCTTTGGTTCATGATAGCTTTAATTGCTCTACCTCCAAAACATATCAAGGTTAGAAATTGCGTGTGTCATGGATACACTCAATAGAGTTCAAACCTAGAAGGTATTCAAGACAACCTATAACTGAAAACCCTAATTCATTATGGATTTGAGGTTTTACCACTAAAACCAATTGAATCATAAACCCTTTTGGATTTTTGATTTTTCTACACTTCCTAGCTTGAAGATTGAAGTTTTGGTGTTCTTCCTAGCTTGACGAAACACAAAAACCGTTGTTAGAACTTTTGGTTAAAGAGTGATACTAAATTAGAGTTTTTCTATAAACCCTAATTTGAGTTGTTGGAAGGAGTTCCATAATGTCTTGATTTAAATTCTGAATTTGTTAAAATCTTATGAAGCATTTAATTAACAAATCTTGAGATGAGAACTTAAAATGTATTTTGTGGTTCTCCATAAAGGACAAATTTATTGTTTCTTAAATACTTAGTATTTAGAGAATTGTCTCTACTTACAAAAGTAAGTCGGAGTATATACGTATCTCAAAGTTTTTGAGAACAAAATACTTAACCTTCTAAAATTCACTTATTAATGTCATACTAAGGTTAAACATGAAAATGTTAACTAAAGTATAATGATTACTCTCATTCATAAATCCGCAAGGATGCCTCATCACCTGAAGTGATATTTTTAATATCAATGTTGAGGGATATAAGTTAGGAGATTATTGTAAATCAGCTAACTACTAAAATATATTATCACATCTTGAATCTGATAAATGTTTTAGAATTATGAATGATAAGATGCAGTCCTTAAAAGGCAAATCGAGTTTTGAGCTTGATTGTTATTTCGCCTAACAGTTAACCTATGAGGTTGGAATGAGTTTCTTTTGAAGAATGACTCACAAGGACAAAATTGTATACATATTAATGTTTGACATTTTATAAGAAGTTTTTAATCATACTTAAGCAATTGATTGTGATTAAATTTTCTTATATAATACATGCATTAATTATATAAAGATATTTAATTGTCATACATATGATTTGTATGTTGAATATGACAATTAGATTTTATAACTCTTTCTTTTATGATTACCTTTTGCGAGGACGGTGTGTAATCAAAAGGGTTATGAATCTATATTATATTTATGTAGTATACAAAAATTTGAGCAATCCATGTTTTGGATTGAATCATGCATCTAGGAGCTGAGATTTTGAATTTAATTACAATATGATTCTAATTGGATTAAAATAACTCTTGAGTACATCTGACATTTAGTGGGAGCAATGTGTTTTTCCTTAAATTTTACATTGTTAAAGATATCATTCTATTTAAGTTAGATATTGATCCTTAAGCTTGGAATGAAACTTCACTTGGAATTTAGGGAATAAAACAAACAACCTTGGAATAGATGTTTATATGGAATAAACAAATGCGGAAATTAAGTCTGACATAAATGCAATATATTATTCAAGCAAGTCTTCAATGATATATTTCATTTGGAATAATTTACATGGATGGAAACCTTATGTTGTTTTAACTAAGGATTCATCATGTATATATTATATTGTGTATAAGACTAGTTGTTGCTTTTGTATAAGAACAAAATGAGCTGACAACAACAATATCTAATTGAGAGGTTTTTAGATTATTGTTAATATAGATGTTTACGAATTATAAAGCATAATGTTGTATAAGTACAAATGATGCTAGAGGATTATTAATACTAGTTGTAGTAGGATTTCATCTTTTATGATAAATCTGCTAACTAGTTGTGCTCAACATAGAGCATTGTTGCATTGCACATTAATGAATGAGAATACTTTACACTTTTAGAAACTGTAAAGATGACTGTCAGTATGTTGTTAACTTTTACTACCTCATGCAAGGTAAGACAACATCTCCATACTATAATTCTTGCAATAGTATGAACATATGAGATAAGACACTCATCTTATATTTCAAATCACTCACTATATGTGATATTTGAAATAAGTATTCGGAAAGTTTACTCAGATAACTATTTAGTTTTTTTTAAAGAAAGGTTGAGAATGTTGGAAACATTATGGTTCAACTTACTAAATAAGTTTCATGCATATCTGTTTTTAGTATTTGGATAATTGGGATTGATAGACAATTTTTACTTTATGATGAATAAAGATACTTGGTATTTGTTATTCATTCATATAATAATTGTTATCCTATATTTGCATGTTTAATCATTGAGTAATTTTATTATTCTAAATACGTCCATTGTCAGTTAATAATATGGGAATATTGTTATGATAAGGCAAATGTGAGTGTTGGTTATAATTCTAATGAGAATTTGGATTGTTCCCGCCAAACTCATATGTATTCACTAGAGATGCATATTGGATTCCCCAACTTTCAAACATTTACTTTTGGATCCTTGTCATAAGTAAAATATTGAAAATGGTTTGTTATCTTCATCCTTAGACTTGAGATGCAAGCAAGTTCTGTTATGTGTGGATATCACTTTTGTAAGTATACGCAAAACGCTATCTGAACAAGGTAGTTATAAAGCTATATTTCGAGTGATGTGAATCAAAGCATCCACAACACTTATAGTCAATAAAGGATTTGTTACTCCACTTGATATGTGCAGAAAGATACCATGGCGCCTCTCCGATTTAATCGATAATTGTTTGGCCAAACCCAAAGGGTAATGCAAGATGATTCTTGATTACATTTGGTATATCAATTAAAATCGATAACAAGATTCTAAATGGTTAAACTATATGGAATGATTTGAGATCCATAATCCATGGTTTAACGGTATCTATAACAAAGGATGATTAGAGCAAGACATTGAATGACCATGCTGCTGAGAAACTTTTACGAAACTATTCTCTCAGACACTTTTAGTTAAAAAGCGAGTGAGAGCATTTGCTAGGCGTTTCCGTCGTTAGTTTTGTGTGCCATTCGACACACCAACTCCCAAGTGGGAGCTGTTGGTTTGTGGGAGTTATAAACACACGTAAACGACTAGAAGTGTGTGAGCCTATTGGGGGCACACACGTTAAACACGAGAGTACGTTTATTACGTTTTGATACTTGAACTTGACCCGACTTTGACTCATTAAACTAGACCCGGTTTATCCCTTGACCCGAACCCAATTGGCCGGTCCATTAGTGGGGCGTTTGGAGAGGATAATGGGCTAGTAAGAGTTGTAGTATGATAAGGTATGTGGGTTACTTTATGACCAAGTTTGGAGCCCAAAGAGGCTAGGTTTTGAAGGCTATAAATACCCTACACCTAGTTCACAAACCTTACGCATAAAATATAATCTTTATCAGGAAAAGTAATCATGCATGCTATACCCTAAACCGATTGTTTATTTGTGTGGTCATCACCTCACTCAAAACCAATCATCTTGTTTCTTTCTTTTGTTCCATGTGACTAGTCAAAATACAAAGCAAGATATTATACTGGTAGTATGCATGCAAATTTGTTTACTTGCATGGAAACCATGCATTTGCATGGAAACCATGCGTAAGTAATGTTAACATATGCTTGTCATATAGAAACAAATTTCTTTTCCTCCTTTTAATACTACGCACCCTACTTATGGTATTTGGTTGATCTTGTACAACAAGTGAATTGAGTTGTAAGGGTTGTTTGGTTCAAGGGTTCAAGTATTAACAAGGTTTGTTTGGTTAAACGTATACGAATAGCTTCATCGGGCGTATTCGTGTTAAAGTGTTTGTGTGAAGCAACGTAGAGGTATCTATTTTAGATATTTGGGTTTCATATTGGTTTCTTGTTCCGTTACTAGAGATCAATTGCCAAGCAATGTTAGCTTTTCTTTATTCCCTTTTAATTAATTAATAATGTATTAATTATGTGTTTATTAATTACGTGTTAACATAATTGTATTAACTAGATCCATTATCCGCTGCATACTCGTAGAGGTTACTGGTTAACTAGATCTACAATCCCAACACAAATAACTCACCGTTACACAAACTTAAACCCTCTCTTTTCATTTAAAGTTTTTTTCGTGTACAAACAACATAGGTGATTACCAACGTATTAGTGTAAAAAGTAAATTATCATTTATGAAGCTAGTCTTTGATTAAATAATACAGTAAAATAAAGATAGAAAGCATAGTGAATCTAGAATGAAAGAAAGAAATATAAAAATTCCGAAAGAGGAAACCCTCATATCCAAAGAATCAAACTTCAACCCTCTTTTGACTTTCTAATTCCATCCAACAAAAAATCAAAAAATGTCACCACAAGCCAACACTCCCGGAGATGACATCCCCTGCGACTACTGCAACCACCACATCGCCGTCATATTCTGCCGTGCTGACTCAGCTAAACTCTGCTTATTCTGCGACCAACATGTCCACGCCGCCAATGCCCTCTCTTCCAAACACCATCGTTCTCAGATCTGTGATGGCTGTCGTTCTGCTCCTGTCTCCGTTCGTTGCTCCACCGACAACCTTGTTCTCTGTCGTGACTGCGACTGGGATACTCACGGCGCCTGCTCCGTCTCCGCCGCCCATGACCGCACCTCTGTCGACGGTTTCACCGGCTGTCCCTCGCCGTTAGATCTCGCCGTCGCCTGGGGTTTGGATATTCTTAACCACAAGAAAAAACCCATCTCGAATATGTCAAAAAGTTCGGATCTTGACCCGGGTCGGGTTTCGGGTCACGGGTGGGTGCTTGACCCGGATCCCTATCTGCAGGAGGAGCTCATGGTGCCTGATGAGAGTTTTGATGAAAATGGGTTTAGTTGTGGGAAGCAAAAAAATGTGATTTTGAAACAGTTGACTGAGATTTACAAAAGAAGCTTGTTGTTATGTGATGGTGATGGTGATGATGATGATGATGATGATGATGAGGTGCCACGTCAGCAGGTTGAGGGTGATGATGTGGAAAATGAGGTGCAAGACGAGCATCAACCGTTCACGTCTTTGTTGATGATGCAAGGGCCGTTGGATGTTGATGTGATGAAAGATGGGCGTAATTCGGAGCGGGATATGGGGTGGGAGTCGAAACCGAAAGAGCATAGGCGCACTCAGGTAAAAGATTGTTTATTGTTCATAATGTAGGTTTTTGTTTGTATGTTAAGATTAGTTAGTTTTTTAATATTGGTTGCTCTAGAAACATGTGTTATATTGATAATTTGGGAGGTGTAGCATTGAGATTTCGAACTGTGAAACTGAAGATAGAGCTTATGGTAGATTATATTTCTAAACGCTCTCAGTAATCCTTTTTTTTTTTTTTTTTTTTTGAACGTGCTCTCAGTAATCTTTAAAGTAGGTAATTTTTTAAGAAAGTTATCTTAAGTTCCTCATAAGCTTGTGCACCAAACATTGCGTTTCAAGTTGTAGATACATAGTTTTATGGGTCAACTACGCAGTGTTAGGTAAATAGTTTCGGAGTAGCTGCAATACGAACTGATTATTTAGGTGATTTTATATGTACATCTTGAAGCAGAATCTGGGAAAAACTCGAACAACTTATAATTACTACTTCAAACCCTAGAACACATCAAAAGTATATGTCTTAGACGCACACTAAGTTACAACTGGATATCTGTTCTAGGTTGCTACTTATCATGTATCTATCTCGAAATGGAATGCCATCCACCCCCTTTGTCCGGAAATATATAGATTAGTTATTTACATCATTCTGATACTGGTTGAGTACCTTAGTATGATGCTAATAGTGAAGATGGTGATGTAGTTAGGAGAAACTTTGTTAAGTGCATCTGATTAAAAAATTAAAATAGGTAACTAGTTTTTTAATAGTGATTTCAGTATATTGATGGTTATTGTTGTCTTTATGCATCTAAGACATGCACCTACCTAATATCTGTGGAACCTCAATGCACCAATGTCAGGAAACATATCTTGATCGCTGACCTGAATGGTGTTTTATAGTTAGTAGAAACTTTGTAAATGCATAAGAGAATTGCGTCAGCTGTTTGTCCCAATTGTTGGCCCAATTTCCTTCGTTCTGGCCTCGAATTTACCCTAGTTTCCAATATTGGGTTGTGGTTTATGCAAGATTTCCATCTATCACCAGAGGCGGACTCACCTTTTAAGTAGGTGGTGCCCGGGAATCACCTTAGACACCGAGGTCATTAAGGAGCTATGCCTAGTGTTGTTTAGGGACCTACCTTGAAAATCTGTTGGGAACGACCTTGGCTCTCCGGGAACCGGCCAAGTGAAGCACAAAAGGGACAGAACCGACATTAGTTCAGTTTTAGTTTCTGAAAGTTGTTTTGGAACAGTGTTTGAATGAAGAAGATAATGGGTACAAGATTTAAAAAAATAAAAAATAAAAAATAAAAAAATAAAAAATAAAAGAAAAGGAAAGTAGACCTAGTGGAGGTTCACATGAAAGTAGATATGAAGTCTTGGGTAACTGTGAATATTTACTATTTTTTAAATCATTTTTGTTTTCTTTATAAAACGGTTTTGGTCTTTTTTTCCTTTGTTAAAAAGTTAAGGCGTTGCAAATTACCATACATTTCTTAGTTAGCAATAGAATACATAGTAGTAGTATTTTTTCAAGTTTTATGATAATTTGTAGCCAAGTAGAAAGTAGTTACGAACAAGCTGGTCCATATTTATACACTTCGATTTAATTAAATATATACTAGTTAAAAATTGTTAGATGGCATAAGTAGCAATATGATTAGGTATTTCTTTAATTTGTTAAATAATAAAAAGCTTATGCTAAAAATTTCAACACTCGTATATGTTTAATGCTTTTCTATTAATGATGTGCGATGTGTTAGATACACTTGACTTGTTTGACTTAGTTGACCTATTAGCTTCGACGGATTTAAGAAATATCCTTAGATCTGCCCGACTTAACAATATCTGGTTGAATTTGTAGCTTTAGCGAAACGAGGGAACCACCTTAGTTTCAATCCTGGGTCTGCCACTGTCTATCACGAGCTATCTTCCGTAGGAAATTCCTGTTAACTAGAAACAATTGTGAATTTTAGAAATTATTCTTTGCATGTCTAGAAACCATTTCTGATATATAATATTTTCCTCTATACCGCATGTTTCACTTTTGTGGACTTTACTCCTTTGTCACCAATTGGTTTTAATGTACACCCAAAAGTTTTTCGAATCCACACAAGTCCTTGTCAATCTCGTAATAGTAATTTAAATCTATAAACACCGATCTTCACAAATTTTAATCACTTGTACAAAATATTGCTAAAAATATGATCATGAGATATTTTGCGTGTATAACGGGTGATTTTTAGTAATATATGCATTTTCCATTGGATTATGAAGGAACTTGTTAATATTTTATTAGCCTGTTGCCTCATTTAACGGTTTCAATTTGTGCAACCAATTATAAAATTTGGGTGTTTCACTTTTGCAGATATGGGATTTCAATATGGGTCGGTTGGCTAGTCCAGAAGAATCTGATCCAGTAGACTCAGCAGGATATGGCACAAACAATGAAGGATTCATGATGAAAACATTCAGTGAAATTTTAAGTGAAGCATCGATGCCAGATAAGACAGGGTTAGGAAATATGTACGGGATAAATTATTCGACATCACATACTGATATTGCAGCTTTAAATGTAAAGCCATTTTTCGCTTTTGGGTCACTTTTTCTCTTATAGGTATATTATATTAAATATTAATATACTTGCTAAATATCGGTTTTTTGTAGCTCAATATACCGAATAGTTCAAATGAGAGAAAAACAACGTCAGCTTTTGGGACATCTGGATATGGTGGTTCAAATGATATCCAGTTTACGGAGCAAAACCTAACGACCGCCGAAAAAATGGCTCCGTCACTAACTAAAGCTGATATGGAGCTTTTGGCAAAGAATAGAGGCGATGCAATGCTGCGTTACAAGGAGAAGAAGAAAACACGAAGGTATTTTTTCCCTATTTTTTGGGGGGGGGGGAGTTGTTTGGATATTTGGTTTAATCAGTTGTTAATGGTAGGATAAACATATATTGCATTTGATTATCTAATTATGTAGGGCCAAATTATAACATTTGGATAATTAGTTCTATACCATCTGCAACTGGAGTGATGTTTGAAGCATAAAATAAAATCATATACTACGTAACTAATAATGTTCCTTTCTTGTAACCTATTTTGTGAGACTTTGTATCTCACAAGTTGTGTCCTTTTTGCACAGGAGTGATCTTTAATGTCACTTTTCGTATTAATTTCTTATAAAAATCTGAATATTTTCCAAACACTCTACCAACTGTTGTCTGATGAATACTGCTACGAATATCAAAAGCACATCCAAACACTATCTCATAAATCAGCTCTCTTTTCACTACAACTGGAAATCTGATTCTGATCTTCGCAATCAAAACGCACATCCATACACCCTCCTTGTAGGAATACTTGAGTAGGTATTGATAATGAAATATGTGTGCAGGTATGACAAACACATTCGGTACGAGTCTAGGAAGGCAAGAGCTGATACTAGAAAGCGAGTGAAGGGTCGATTTGTGAAGGCTAATAATGAAGATGGTGATTGTTGAAATGCTGATTTTGAGGATGATTGTATGTGTATTTATGTGGCTTCTGGATCCATTGACGAGTAGCTGTAGATGTTTTAGGTGTTGTTTGGCAGGACATGTAGAGGTACTATAATAGATCATTTGGTTACTAGTCTGGTGGTTTCTCGGGTGACCATATGAGGTCAAGGTCCTTGACTATGTACTAAATTGTATTCTTTTATCTCAAGAAATGTAACATCTGCTTGTGATTCCCATTAACTGCGAGCCCACATATGAAGATTTAGGCCTTCAAATAAGTTATTTTCTTATACATGCATGCTATGCTTTTGAAGTGGATTAGATTTAGGCCTTCAACTTCTATTCGTTTTTCTTCTCTTTACAAGCAATCTTAGAGACCATTATGTCGCGAACCATATGGTTTTGTACAAACTCTGTCACCATAAACATGTTGATCATATCTTTAGCCTTGTTAGCACCTCTATCTGCGTTTTGTAAGATTAAGTGCCTGTTTTGGCTGACAATTTCTACTTGTGATTTTGATGAACAGAAATCTTCTTCCAGTCTAATCACCTTCGCTTTCATTCCGTCCTTATCTGTTTCTTGTTTCACTTCACGCATTGTGTCTGAAATCAGCTTAGTAGCCACGGTTGCGCACCTACAAACGTCCATACATAAAGGAGTAGATGACTTCACTGGCTATCGCAATCAGACACTGCAGAAAAAAGCACATAAGCAGGTATGGAATGAACCATACAAGTACATGTCCTGCCCATTGGTCTTAAGGATCCATTCATTTCCTAATGTCAAATTTAGCATTCAAATAAGGGTCAATTTTGCTAAACCACCACCAAATTCCATTCAATTCCTAACACGTTCGCCAGCATCTGTGGCATGGAAATGACTCTTTGACATAGCTGTAAAGATGGTGCCAATTCAGTCCCATAATTCACCTAATCCATATACCCGAACCTCCTTTCAAAGAACTCTATCACAATTGACTTTAAAGCAGTCATTTGAGGCGAAAGGGAAAGGTCAAATACTTAATAAAGCACATTACATACATAATTAATCAATTAATTAACGTCTCAGTTGTAAAATTTCTATTGAGATTAATTCTTTTTTACTTTATCTTGAAATTGTTGGCGACCAGAATATTATTATAAAGTGACCCGTATGTTGAGAGGACGGCCTTAAAAGGAATCTCAAAGGTATTCTAAACACTTTCTTTCTTGCAAGTTCTATAAGTATTATTGACTTGTCTTTCGGGAGTAGGCAACACCAGATTTAGATGTGCTATTTATAGTTATTTGGCTATCCTCGACTCCTCGTGTTAATTTTAAGCTCAAAGATGAAAGAAAGAGAGTACCAACCAGGAATATGTTTAAAGCCTTCACTGACAACTGTTTTGCCTGCGTTCTTAGCAAGCTTGGTGGTAAAAAGACCGATTTGAGCTCTAGTTCCACTGTCTGCCAAGTACTGAGGTAACCTCTTAATCCCATCCACTCTAACAACTTGATTGATCTTTGCAGCAGCCGCAGAACTGTAGCTATAAGCTGCACAGCCTGCATGTTTAACCGTCAATAAATCCGGTTTGTCCACTTTAACTCTGTCGTTAACAAACTATATGAAGTCCCAAAATCCAAAGGGGAGACCATTATTTCCAATAGTCTTGGTTAAACATAGTTTATTTTAATTCTTGCTACGACATTTCCACCCACATTTCTTAATAGTTAACTAGTTAAGTGAGTCTACCCCTTTTTTTTCAACTTTACTCCACTTACTAAATTTCATTTCGAATATCATATTCTTCTCACCTCAGAAAGTTAACATACATCTTTATGAATGCATACAAGTTACATACTAGCCAAAATTTTCACTTTGGCAATACACAATTTCTTTTTTGTATGTTTCTTCTTGCAGATATGTTGGTTTTATCATTAAGAAAGTGTCACATTTAATTACAATGATCAAAGACAGTAGTTACCGCTAAGTGAAACCCTTTGTTTTCAATGTTAGATATGAGAATCGATTCCTTAATGTTTCTTTACAAGTAATCATAGAGACCATCAAGCCACGAACCATATGGTTTCGTACGAACTATGTCACCAGGAACTTTAATCGTATATTTAGCCGTGTCAAAGATATATCATACCAAACATAAAATCGTAGTATTTTAATGGTCTAGCTTCAATCTTTGAAAAAGTTTAGAAAATATAACATACGGTTATCAATTTAGGGTGGAAGTGGATTCCCTAGAGCTTTGAGATTTTGTATGTTAGCACACCTTTCACACCCCTTTTATCTGCATTTTGTAAGCTTAAGTTCCCGTTTTGGCCGACAATTTCTGGTTGTGATTTTGATAAACGGGAGTCTTCCTCCGGTCTATCCGCTTCCACTTTCTTTCGGTCCTTATCAGTTTCTTGTTTTACTTCACGCATTGTGTCTGAAATTAACTTAGTAACCACGGTTGCACCTACAAATGTCCATATGTAAAGGAGTTGATGATTTCAGTGTCTATCGACAAGCACACACATCATAAAAGAAGTGCACGAGCTGTTACGAAATGAGCCATATAAGTAGATGACATGTCCATTGGTCCCGAAGGACCCCTTCATTTCCTAGATTCGTTGCTTAATAGAAATTTAGCATTTAAATAGGGCTCAAAGATGGAAGAAAGAGAGAGTACAAACCAGGAATATGTTTAAAGCCTTCAGTGACAGCGTATTCGCCTGCGTTCTTAGCAAGCTTGGTGGTAAAAATACTGATCTGAGCTTTAGTTTCACTGTCTGGCACGTGCTACCTGCACGTTTCACTGTCGATAAACCCGGTGTGATCCCTTGAACTCGGTCTCTGATCGAGTATATGAAATTCCAAACCCCCATTTCTCAACTCGGTCTTTGTCTGAGGGAAGACCTTTGCTGTCAAAAACCAGATTTTTAATAGTCCTTGTTTAAACATTAATCTTATTTTAGTATCATTTTTGCTGAATTAATTTCCACTCACATTTCTTAATATTTAAGTCAATATACCTTTTTTTTTCCAACTTTACTCCACTTACTATATTTCATTTCGAATATCGTATTATTCTCATGTCATGCAGATTTTTTTTTTTTCCCCTCCCTAGCAAGTGGTGACCACGGTTTTCAAATGTTATCACCAAGTCTAAGATAGGTTTCATTATAAAATCAATTAGTATAGAAAGAGTAGCCTACCAAGCTTAACTTTGAATTATAATTGTAACTATGTAAGATTGAGTTTGCACACTCAACATTCCTCCCCTTAAACCCAAACTACCATGGGCCTCTCCTTCAACTATAGCCACCAAGAGTAGCCCAATATGTGAACTTTGAGTTATTGTTCTACCGATTACCAAGTTCAATATGTAAGCTCAACTCAGGTTCCATCCTAAAATCAATTAGTGATAAAAGGAGTAGTCCACCAAGCTTATATGTTAACTTTGATATTATAGTTCTACCCATGTCAGATTGGGTCTACACACACAACATCAAACTTTTAGCCGACTAATCTTACAGGGTTGAAAGTTTGAACCCACCGCCACACATACTCATGTCAAGAAGTTAACATAAAAATCTTTAAAAATAAATACAAGTCACATACATAGCCAAAATTTTCATTTTCTTAATACACAGTTTCCTTCTTGCATGTCCTTTTTCATTTATATGTTACAAATATATTGGTTAATTATTAAAGGACGTGATATGCGCATCACTAAAATGGACACTACAAAATCACATTAACAATGCACATGATAAACCATAACATATTCATATTTGTAGTGTGCATATCACCACCCTATTATTAATAACATGTTACATTTACTAGGAAGGCAGGAATGATCAGCCTTATTATTTACCAATAAGTAATAAAACCCTTTGTTTTCAATGTTTGATTGAAGAACTGGGCGCTTTTTTACCAACTAAACATGTTGCTTTGTTGACCAAATTATGAATTATTTTGAAGTACAAATAGATGTGTTATGAACATGTTATATGATGGTTCCTCTAGCCTCCGGACCCAATACCAACAATAAAAGAGGTCAATGCTTACTTTTCAACATAATACTATTTTCTTCTTTATATATGATATGAGGGGTCAATTTGCATGTCCCCTGATTACTCATACTGCTCATTTTGAAAAGCAACATTCTAGCAGTAAAAGATGAAAACGACCACAAAATGCAATGATGACTGCAAAAACATTGTTTCTTTTAAGGAGAAGGCTATTATCATTCTTGAATCTTTAGCTTTGTCACCATGATCCTTGCTTTGCATCTCTATACGTCTATAGTATTTGGAGTTCAAATCCACTTTTGGCTTTCTATATGTATCTTGCTCCTTAATCATAGCAATTTGATCTCTTGGTTTAAATCTTTTAAGTAAAAGCAATTAGATAGTTGCCAACATGAAAAAAGAAGGAAGAGACCTAGTAAATAACAACATTACTATATGAACGTGTTTGGTGATTATTGATTTACATGACATATCTTGCAAAGTTACTGTAGTGAATAATGACTTTCATTCAATTAATGATAAATTACAGACGAGCTTTGTTACACCCTGCTATTTCTTCTTACAAATCCTCTTACACCCACAACATGACAACAATATTATATATTTTTTACCCATTCATTCTCTCTTTGCATCCAAACCGTCAGTTCTGACAAGTGTCAGCATCCTGTGATTAGGCACATTTGTAAGAGGTTTTTGTAAGAATCTTTAGCATTTTTCATTAAATTATATAATTACAAAAGGGTTATTTTAGAAGTGGGCTAAGCCTAAAACATAATAACTAAGCCCATATAATATGTCGACTAACAAGTAGTGAACTTTGGTAGAAAAAAGACGGCCAGAACAATGTGAACACAGATCTTGTAGCTGACGGAAATTCAAAGCTTATACTGTAGTTTAAATGCGACTTTCTATACATCTAGGGAAGATGGTTTCACATTTGTTAAAAACAAAATTTTGTAAACTTGTCTTTGCTTGCAAATAACTTGCCCCGTATTACCTTTATTGAATCGAGGCTTAACTATTGCATAGTTTTGGTTTAGTTTAAGTACACACTCAAAATGAACCGAATTAACCATAGTTACCCTTAATTAAATCTTAAACTAAATAGCCTAGAAAAACAGATTCTTTTTAATTCAATATTGGACGTTCATTATATTGGGTAGAAAGAAATAATGAATCATATGCTTTCTAGCATAGTTGTCAGGATCCCGATCCTGATCTTAGGATCTTACGATTTTACGATCTTTGCAAAGCAAAAACGATCCGGATCCTACATAGGATCTTTGCAAGCTTAGGATCTTATATGATCCCGATCTTGACCATACGATCTTACGATCTAATCCGATCCGATCTTACTTTTCTCGGATTACAAACTAAAAATTTACAAATTTACAAATTTATAGGTTGTTTGTTTGTAGAATTCAAAAAACAACATGTTAATCTTTTTAAACATTTTATAATCATAATTTAGGACAACATTTATACGAAACATTCATAGTATTTTATGGTTATAATGTATTAGAATTTGTAGATTTGTATAAAATTACATAAATTATTAAGAAATAACATTAGAGTAGGATCTTAAGATCCCGATCCGATCTTACGATCACGATGTTACAAAGACGAAAACGATCCTGGGTAAACCTTGCTTTCTAGTATCGACTTTATTAATAAGTGCACTTTGGTTTAGTTGGTTGCAGTCTCCATAAATTCCCACTCCACCCAAACATCCTTATTTTCCACTCCCTTTTATTAAGCTTCTTCAAGTACAAAGACAACTCTCAAGTCTTTCAAGTTACTACAAATGGTTCTTTTTCTTCTTATTAATCTTCTACTATCCACATCTGCCTATGCAAACATCGAAGGTAAGTATTCTAAAATAATGTTAACGTAAGCAAATTTTTAGAAAAGATAAGTAAGTATTGGTCCATCGGCCAGTGGTATAGACCGTCCATACCACTGGCCGTGTAATATGGACGTGTTATAATTTGGATATAATAGTTGCCTAATGTTATGATATGAAATTTGATGTAGGAGATGCTTTGTATGCTTTGAGGAAATCCGTGAAGGACCCGAAAAATGTTTTGCAGAGCTGGGATCCGACTTTGGTTGATCCGTGTACTTGGTTTCATGTTACTTGCGATTCTGAACATAGAGTTACTCGACTGTAAGTAATATGCCCGTTTTCGGATTATCTGATTTAATGCTAATTATTATTGATTATCAAGTATAGATGATGAGATGTAAATCAGTGTATTTGTAATAAATCAAAAAATTATGTCTTGTTTTTGGTTCAAAAATTTGAATGTTATGTGGAAAGAATAAACTTGATACTAGGTATAAAACATATTTTGTTGTTGTTCTGTACTTTTTGTAATTTTCGTATTGTGTGTAGTGATCTTGGAAATGCAAAGCTGTCGGGTAATCTTGTTCCTGAATTAGGGAAGCTTGAGCATCTTGAGTACTTGTAAGTAAATATTTCATATTTGTTTATGTTAACAAAAGTTACTCATATTTTTGCTAAATGTTGATCATTAGCAACACCGACCAGCTCACATGCCTCGCCTCAAGGACAAAGATACTCACAATCCATATGCTAACTTGATGAAAAAAAAATGTAGCACCTACTTGTTCAACATCACAAATTTACAACCCTTGATAATATATGGCCATGTGTGTCCCATGCTTTTAGTTTGTATTGTTTAACTGTAAAACTATAGAAGAGATAGAATCCCATTTAATAGCATAGTACCATATAATACAGTTATACTAAATGCTTTGCCAGTGATGTGTTTTGTTTGCATAATTGTGCAGGGAGTTGTACATGAACAATTTTGTGGGGACAATACCATATCAGCTTGGTGGACTGAAAAATCTTATAAGCTTAGATTTGTTTCATAATAATCTCACTGGTTTCATTCCCCCTTCTCTTTCCAAGCTTTCCAAGATCCGATTCTTGTATGTTCTCTTACTCGTCTTACTTTTCTACTATGATTTACATATATACAATTGTACTTGGACAATAGATTATTGAGGATGTAAATTAGGCGGGTGAGTATCTGTCAAAATGGGTTTGGGTCAAAATAGAAGAACTTATTAGTGTGTATTAAAATGGCTGCGACCTTGTGCCGGGTTGGCTTTTCCCGCAAACACTTTTTTTTCCTTCAATTATTTATATTTTAAATATGCTAATATGATTTAAACAACTTGCTACAATACATATCGGCTGACTTAGCCCATTTAAACAATTTGACATGTCCCATTTTAGCTACAATTTTGAGTTGGCCTATTTGCCTATTTGACTCTTTTGGAATAAAAGCAAACCAATCTATAACTAAATGGGCAAAAATTCGATTACCATATATCTGATATATATTTATTAATAATTAACGTTAACAGAAATCGATAACCATATATGCAGGAGACTCAATGGTAACAACTTAACCGGACGAATTCCAAGAGATCTTACCAAGCTTCACAATCTTAAGATTCTGTGAGCTCATATTTTCTCATTCTCTTGAATTTTTATTTGGTCTTACAACTTTATGTTTATAATGTCAATTTTCGCAGGGACGTGTCTGATAATGATATAAGTGGCACATTTCCGACTTGGGGTTCCTTCTCTAAGTTGACAGAAGAAAGGTGAGTATACTTAATATACTGTCTTTTACACCCGTTGCCTTTGGACATGTGACATAAAGCGGTTTTTTGGATGCAGTTTCAAAAATAACCCGAGACTAGAAGGACCCGAACTAATGGGTTCTGTGAGGTACGATGACAATGACGGCAACTGATAATATATATGGAGCAAAAATCTCTATCGGATTTAGGGGGTGAAACAAGTCTATGTTGATTGCAAAGAATAATTATTGATGGTCAAGTACTACTAGAGTACTAGTGCTTGTCCAATGTAACAGTATTTGCTAATGTGTGATGATACTATATAATCTTTGTGGCTTGTAACAAATATATATGAAGAAAAAAGTTGCTAGATTCTTTTGTTGGAAAATTTTGGTGAATAATTTTGTTTTCACAGACAGGAATGAGATATCGAGTCCAAAAGTGAGATTGTGGAACAGAAAGGTATGAACTTCAGTTGAAGTCAAAGCCGTAACAACAAAATAAATTATGCAATAAATTCATTAATGTCATATTAATTGTTTGTCATTAAGTTGTTGTCAATGGTTGCATTGAAGGCTGAAAATTAAACATAGCCGTTCAAAAACCAACTATAAAATACATATCTTTGTTCTAAATCCAAAAGATATTTAGAGGGAAGTAATATACATATTACTCTTACAAATTTGGAGCAACACAAGTTTTGGTTCGATGATAATTCCAGGAATAAAGTGCATATCCGACAGTACAATGTACTGTCTCGATCGTCATATTTTGGGAAACAGACTGGCGAATAGATGACAAATATGTTTTAAAGAAAGCGACTTAAACACATGCCATGATCACGTTCTTAAATCGGTTTTATCTACTTTCTGTTTTCGTTTAAATAAAGTTTAAGTTTGTAGCTTTGGTTTATAAAGTTCCGTTTTTTTTAGTGTTTCATTATTGTGATTTCTGATTAGGGTATGTTTCTTCAAAATTTTGTATATGATTTACACTCATATACGTGGTATGGTGTGGTGTGGTGTGACTTGTGAGGTGTGACAATTAAGAATTGAGTGTCATGCGGAAAGAAGAAAAAAACCGCATGCCTTACGAGGGCTTTTTTAGCCCAAAAATACCTAAAACCAAATATTTTCATCAGTAAATCAGTTTATCACATAGTAAGTTATATATCAAACAATTTATTTTCTCAGTAGATTTGTTACCTAAAATTATCATTTCATTATTTTAAATTTAATATTTATAGCAACCAATCATATATGATTGTATATTTTGAAATTAAGTGCTTTAATAATCAGTCACATGTTTAACACACCACTACTATGTGATAAACTGATTTACTGATGAAAATATTTGGTTTCAGGTATTAAGTGTTTTATCTAACATCATATGTCTATTGTAATATACGGAGTACTATTTTCAAAATATACTTTAATAGTATATTACAACAAAATCAGTTAATAGCAGGGACGGAGCCAGACACAAATATTACCGGGTGCACAAATTTTTTTGAACCATAATATAATAGAGTTAAAAAGTGGATTAAAACGAAGATTTCATTAAAACGATAAATAAATGAATATATTACCTTCTAATTAGTGATTCTACGATCTCCCATAGCAAAACTACGTACACCCTCATTTTTAACATTAATAAGTTCTTCTTTCTCTATAGCACAAGTTAAAGCGCCATTAAAATAATCATCACCCATCCGATTCATAAAATCGGTTTTAATGAGCTTCATTTTAGAAAAACATCTTTCAACGTAGCGGTAGCAAATGGCAAGACTAAAGCCAACTTCAACAACCGATAAACCAAATGATGAGATGTATGCTCTTTCTTATCCACCATCTTCTTTGCAAGTTTGGCAATACTATTCAAGTTAGCGAAATCATTATCATTACGCATGATCTGATAATAGACTCCAAGTTCTGTAGGAAGGCCTAACCTTTCCTTATAAGTAAAATCACGTGGATACATCTCACTAAGTTTCACTAACTTTGATATACTAAATTCTGAAAATGAATCATGTGGACTCAACGCCACTATACAATCAAGTAAATCGGTGCTTCCTCAAAAGCGATCTCCAAACTCTTGAATTTGCATATCCATAACAATGTTGAATATATCAACCTCGAAATGATGTTGGTTTGTAATTCTATCATTTCGGCCTCTTGAATGAAAGTCAACCATATTTACCATCTCAATATCATGTTTACCACAACGAAGTTACATTCCTCAAAAGTAAAGCAAACCCTGTTTCCCTATACTCTTGCAATGCTCTTTTGGTTCCTTTTACCAATGAAACGGCCTCTAAGATCGTTTGATAAGCTCTTACGAAGATATCGGTGACAATGTATTAGTGAGCCCCAATATATTCAACAACAAGTACAATAAAAACACAAAATCATCTTTGAAGTGTGCTTTAATTTATCAAGCTTGTTTCATCTTTGGGCTTTATCATATTAGGGCTTTACAAATTTTATATTTATTTTTTTAATTGTAAATATACCAACTAAATAATACTAGAGACATATTTTGATGCCTTTGGGTGCATTTAAGATACATTTAGAAAAAATCTATAATTTTTTCAAAAATTAACACTATAGCGAAAAAATCAATGGGGTGCACGTGCACCCGCGGGCACCCCCTTGGCTCCGTTCCTGGTTAATAGTCAAGTTTTATATGAGATTTTCATGATATTGTTTAGTGGTGTGCTAAACATGTGATTTATTATTAAAGTACTAATTTTTAAAATATACACTCATATATATTTTCTAAAAACTACAAAATGAGTAGAGTGATTTTTACTAAATATCCTCAATTCAAAACATTTAAATAATTTTTTTTTCACCTGCAACACATTTTGAACATATATCAACTTTCCTTTGTTATCCTTTTAAAATTGGGTATTTTTTTATGTTAATTAATTTTGTTCTAAATTACACATAAGTCTAGCTTTACCTAAGAAAAAGCCACACACAATATCGAGCAACCGGATTTTATCAAAACTATAAACCCTCACCGCTATGCACGAGTACTTGCTTGTATCATTAAAGTGCATGTTTTACATAGTTACACCTAAGTAATATCTATGATTCTTCTAAATTACCAATATATACATTCATGGACCATGTTTTATTATTCTCAAGTTTTTTTTTTTTTTTTTTTAAGTTTTTGTGTTAGATATTATATGTTGTAACTAGAGCTCTAATCAGCTTGAAAGTAAGTGAGTTCCCTATCCGTTTTTTCACTATCATCAGTCATCTTCACAAAGAGCAAATTGCAAACACGAGTTCTAAGTTTTAAAACCTTACACAATGTTCTTAGTTGTGTGAATGCAACGATTTAGTAAACCCGTCAATGAATGAGAAAAATGTGATAAGTAATTATCAGTCGTCACATAAATCATGTTTTTTTAAGGATCATTGTATGACACACCTCATCAGTCATCATATGTATCATGTATGAAAATGTATGGAATAGTCATCACATGAATCATGAATCCTGTATAAAAATGTATTGAATAATCTTGTTGTATTGCCGAACGTTTCTTTTTCTCATATCCCACCAAAAAGTAACACAAAATTGGGCTTTTTTCATGGTTTAAGTTTTTTATACATTTTTATACATGATTCATGATTCATGTGATGACTATTCCATACATTTTCATACACGATACATGTGATGACTGATGAGGTGTGTCATACAATGATCCTTAAAAAAACATGATTCATGTGATGACTGATGATTACTTGTCACATTTTTCTCATTCGCTGACGAGTTTACTAAATTGTTGCATTCACGCAACTAAGAACATTGCGCAAGGTTTAAAACTTAGAACTTGGTGTTTACAATTTGCTCATTGTGAAGATGACTGATCATAGTGAAAGAATTGATAGGGAGCTTGCTTACTTTCAAGATGATCAGAGCTTGGTTGATATGGACTTATGGAGGGACGATACTATTCCTGATGTCAACCATCTCTTTGCAACCATTCTTTGGGCCTGCTAACAGTCCTTACGAAGGGGGAGTATTTCATATGTGCATTCGCTTACCTGGTATACTATCTTTCTTTAACTCATAATTGATTTATTTATTTCTCATATCTTAATCGCTTTTTCTATGTGATGTGATTAACTATGTTGGAATCGCTCCTAACTCGTAAATGGAACGACATTGACGGGATTACATTTTCTATCCTTGTTAGCTAAAACACATGGGCTTGTTATGTCATATAGCCATAGTTGTAAGTGTTTAGCTATAAATACCCCTCCATACTTCCATGGAGGGGTGAGATTTCTTAGTGTAAGCTTCAACTTTCTTATCAATAAAACACATAGTTCTCTCCCTTCTCTCTTGTTTCTCTCTCTAACTTGAAGATGGCTTTCTTCCATCTTCAAAGACCTCCTGATTCACCAAATCTTCCAAATATACGGTCCTAACATTGGTATCAAGAGCAAGGTCGGATTTTATCATGGTTGATTTTTGGTGATATTTTTCTTGTCAAAATACTGTTTTAGAAATCTGTTATACAAACTTACATTTCAATTTATATCATCATCATCATCATCATCACCATCATCATCATCATCATCATCATCATCATATCATCATCATCAATTTAGAAATGTGTTAAAAAGAACTTTATTTTGAACTCATATCATCATCATCGATCTACTCGTTTGATTTGAAACTTACATTTTAATTTATGTCCGAAAATAAAGAATAAAACATAACAACTGTGTTATATTTTTTCTTTAACTCGTTGGAGTTCAAACAAAACAAATTAAAGCCACACTTGTCGAACTTACCGTGACCCTCCAAAGGATCATGAAACCTTAAAATGAGTTCTTGATCCGGTTTGTGCAGAAAAATTTGGATACTTAAAGGCACAGTCGTGTTAAGTGGGTTTTAGATTAATGATGAGATAAATTATTGTGAAAGATTGAGATGTATTGATCGGTTTGGAGATGTTTTGGTGTTAATGAATCGGCCTGAATGATTGAGAGATATAGATGAAATGTTTTTTTTTGTGAGAGAAAAGTTAGATGGGGGCGAAGATAAATCTGTGTTTTAGGTTAATGGCTGTGTGACCTAATTTTAGGGTTGTGTTAGTCTTTTATCTGGTCATCAAGTGTGTATTGGATCGGGTATTTTGTGAAATGGGCTTTGATCCGAATCCATGGGCTGTCTTGGGCTATCTACTAGATCACATACAAATGTAATTGGGATGCAAGTGTGTGGATGGTAATTCGAATTTTTTTAACACAATTAGGATGAAACTTAAATGTAAAATGTTAAATACATTGTGTTTAATTTCAGTATAATTCGGCAAAAAGAATGGTATTTTGGTCATAAAATTTTCACGAGGATACAATTTTGACAAGATCGGGAAACCATTATCAAAGTTCTTTCTAACCGTTAATGAAGGCTAGTTTTGGGATATAACCGCAAGATGTGATTACGGCGATAATTCATTATTATTTATTTGAGGTTGAAGTGGGATATCACGGGTGCGTGTACTTAGTATCTTGAAGATATTGGGGTTGGTTGGATGCATGATTCTTCGAGATCCTTGTTCGAGCTTTAACCATTACGAATGACAAAGACTTGAGTTGTCTAGTTGTACCTGATGTAAGGAGTTATGTTGTTGTGCTCACAGCGTATAACTATCACTTTTAAGGAGTTACGTTGTTGTGCTCAAGTGTCACACTAAGGTGTGGATAATTTGAGAAACTTTAAGTTTACCTTTTTTCCGATGGCCATAAGAAAAAGGGTTCTTCGTCTGACAATAATGCAAGTTTAAGTCACAAGTTGGGTTATACTACTTGATCTCAAGTTCGTCATATTGGGTTCTCTCCATCATTAGTCACTACAAAAGCCGTCGAATGATAATGGGGTCGATAAAGTTATCGAGAAGAGTATACACTAGTAGAGAAGTCTTATCAGCAATTGATTCTCACATGATATTTATGGTACTTCACAATTGTTCGATTACTTGGACATACATGGCTTCGTTGTCTCCAATTCATCATCAACATACGTGGTGTATGATTCTGATTCATTGAAAACATCGGGGGGGAAGAGAGTATAGGTGTTCCTTGCTTCTTTGATGTTTTTGAATTTTTTTTCGAAAACCCGTTTCCCTTCATGAATTTCTTCAATCAGGGGGAAGAAATGAGACAATATGTGGTGAAAATTTCTCAAGTTGGTGTAATCGTCTCACTTTCACAGAGTTATCATGTGTGAAGTTACCTAAATATGATGTTGTGATGCCTCACACACGGTCATTTTATTGAGTAATTGCAGATTCACTGGTAACTATTATTCCGATAGACCGCAACATTCAGGGGGAAGTCGTTTCATTTCGTCTTTCGTGGTTTGTTTGGTGTGAAGCATCTACATACGTGAGAAGATCTTGTTGGTTTCTTGCATGTTACCCCCGAACGGATTTTCCGAAATAAGTCAGATTTACCTTGTGTGGTTTCTTGCTCATCTACAAATTCCGTTGCGTATTGAAAACTTCAAAAGTTAGAGGAAATGTTCACTACATCAAAGTTTCGAATCGCTAAAGGCGGTTGTCGGTTTGGGGGCTGATTGAAACTTCGCCAAAAAGGAGTGTCTGGAGAAGTCGCTAAAGACATGCGGCATGAATTAGGGGAAGTTAATCCAATTTATGCATATTACATCATTTGCCTACAAGTGAATAAAACGGTTCTCAAGTCAAGGTACAAGAAGAAGACAAAGAGCGTAAACTTTCATCATCCTCGGCACTTGAAGAGCTTATGAAGACCTTTCTTTATTTGTTTTTATATTTGTAGTAAATGTTGTAAGTAATCCCTTATGTCGTCCCATTGGGGGCGATTGTTGAAATCGCTCTAACTCGTAAATTGAGCGACATTGGCGGGATTACATATTCTATCCTTGTTAGCTAAAACACATGGGCTTGTTATGTCATATAGCCATAGTTGTAAGTGTTTAGCTATAAATACCCTCCATACTTCCATGGAGGGGTGAGATTTCTTAGTGTAAGCTTCACCTTTCTTATCAATAAAACACATAGTTCTCTCCCTTCTCTCTTGTTTCTCTCTCTAACTTGAAGATGGCTTTCTTCCATCTTCCAAGACCTCCCGATTCACCAAATCTTCCAAATATACGGTCCTAAAAAACTATGATGTTGATTGTGGTTAGACCAAAAGATCAGAAAATTTGTGATTACAATCTCATTGGTTTTGACCAAAAACTAATTTAAGTCACTCTATAGACTGTTAGACAAAACTAAACACCTGCACTTACCTTTCTGAGTGTAGAACCTTAAGAAGGTTGTATTCCATCATCCATAAGAAATTTCAAAATGATTTTTCTTGGCAGATCGCAAAGTGCAAATGAAATGATCGATGAGTTCTCTTGGGTCTATTGTTGTTAAAACGAGACCACGTACGCTTATTAGGTTTTAAGAAAACAGCCTGAATCCAAAATATTTCCTAGGTATATTTATAAGTTCACACATGACATTTATAGTGAAAGGTTTATGGATAATTATTAATATACGTATGACCGGATTCGAACTCGAGACTTCGGGATTGCACACATTACGTATGAGAATCAATGTAAATAATAATTAATATATTAAATGTAATATTTAATTATTGATTACAAATAAATACATAACGATAGTTAATATTTAACGAGTTTTGATTATCGGTCGTTAAATGTCAACGAGATATGAAGAAAAGTTAACAAGCCAAGAGAAGGTTTTAGGAACCCTCTTTTGGGCTTGTTTTTTGCCGAAACTATTGAATCCCACATCGGAAATCATAGTAATCTTGACATCTACCATAAGGCTATAAATACATTCCCATGTATTCATCCTTTAGATACCAGATTTCAATAGAAGGCCAAACTTCTTTTTTCTTCCCTCTTGTTCTTAGGTCAACGAGTAAAACCCCATGTAAGGGATTTGCGAGTGACCTTGAGCATAACAAAGGTGTTTGGTTAATCTATTGTGATCAAGAACCTAGCTTTTCTCATTGATTCGCTACTAATACGTGTGTACAAGAACGAAGGGCCAATGCACTTGTGTTGGTAACTTGGGTGTTCGACTTTTAGTGTAGTCGAATGTATTAAACCCTAATTTATTAGGGTTTAAGGTTTCTTGGTACTTGATCTTAATTTGGGGCTTTCATAAACCCTAATTGCATTGATTCGCAAAAGGTATGCATATACTTTTAATTCGGTTAATTAATTTACAAGTTTTATTCCTATTACTTCTGTTGCATGCTTTGATGATGTTTATGTGTTTTCTATAATTGTTATGATTAGTAAAACCCAACAGTGGCATCACGAGCCGTTAATATGTTGTAATTAATTACCGAAACACATAAAAATTGAATCTTTGTGATTATTACATGCTTTTATTGGTTTCTAGGGTTTTGAAAATTGAAACCCTGATTTTTTTTAATATGGGTCGATTACCCTTTATTGATTTAATTAGGTTTTATTTTTTGTAAAACTTGTAGAAACCCTAGGATTGCATGTATATTTTTATGTGGTTATTATGAATAATTGTTATGTGCCATGATAATATGCGTATCTTGGGATTATAATTGTTATGAGGAATCCATGGTGGAACATGCATGTTTTGCCATGGATTATTGTTTTGATTAATTGTTAAGTGATATTCACATGTTTATTAGTTTGATAATTATAAATTGGGGAAGACCTCAATATATCTAATAAAAATTCGTTATGTGCTATATGGTATATTATTGACTTTGGCTTACGCAATCGACTTGCAATGCATGTGGCTCACTTACCTTGTAGGTGAAAGCCCTAGTTAATATATGCATGGTTTTACGCCTAGAATTGTTTATTAGGTTTTATCGAACAAATTATGCATGTGGCTAATTGTTTTTACATATGTTAATTGTTAAGTTATATGTATATTATTTGAGTTCGTTTTAATTTTTATTAAAGTGCTTTTTGTTTATATTGTATGACACGTTAGTAAGCAAAAAGGGTTTTTGAGAATAGAAAATTAAATGGACTAAATATGGGTGAAATTTGATTTGTTTTCTAAGTATTAAATCTTGAACTTTTAATCGTGATGCATTTGTACTAAATGGTTAGAACGGCTCAACCACTAGAACAAACTCAAAAGGGGGTTCAAAGAAGTGCGCATGATCACCTGAAAGGATGTCTAAGGTTATGCTTTTACGGTCCTCTGCCCCCTTGTGCGTTCGATTGAAGCTACCTAGTATAACTATTCTATGTACGAAGCATCTTAGTGCAAAGTTGTAAGTTTCTCAACGCATCGATTAAAACTTTGTAGAATTTAATCTTAGCAATTTAAAACTATGAGTAAGGTTTTGAAAATTTTTATGTTATGAAGATGTATGCATGCTTCTTCATACATAAGTTTTGATTACACATCAAAAAATTGTACCCTTTAAAATTTAAGTTTATGCCATCTAATGATATGAAACACTTGAAGTTGTAATTTAGTTATGTGATACCGTGAGCTAGATTACAATAACAAGGTGAATCTTTATGTTGTGTGAGACCTCAGCTTAAATAATTTGCAGTTTCTAAATTAGACAACTTAATTAAGTTAGTTAGTGAGACCTATAACTTAAGGCATAAGATGGGATAAAACATGCTTACATTTTGCATAATTGTTTGGCAATATTGTAAATCCCATATTTTCTAGGAATTGAAAACTTGTTTGTCAATTATTGTTCTTCGACAATTACCTATTCTATACTTTCATCACTAGCAGATCAACTGATGTGGTCAAACTATGATAATGAGGGTCCTAGATTCAAGGAAAATTCTATGGTTAATATGAATATTGACCAAGGGTATTTTATTTTCTTGAAAGATTTAATTATCGAAAATACTAAAATTGAATTTTGTTAATTCTTTTGATTGCATTAATGCAACATTAAACCGTAAACGTGGTTTGGGCTTTGGTAAATTGATCTAGTTTTGTTTTCAAATAAATGTTTGATCAAGAAAAATTTACTAAAAGACAAACATAAACTCTTTTTCATGGAAGAAGAGTGAGACTCAATCCTATTCCTTTTCATGATTGAGAAAGGTATATTAGGAACATTAGAATTGTCTAAATTCTAATATAACTCATAGCAACTTCAATAGTTAAGAAAATTGCACACCATGTTTTCCTTAAGAGATTTCATTACCCTCTGTTGGTGATTGAATTCTTATACGACATTTTGGTCAACTAGAAAACATGTTTGACATTTTATGAGTTATTAAATTAGAAGCTAAACTAATTACCGTAAAATTGGTGAAAGACAAACTAGTATATTTTATCTAGTTGTTTTGTTTTGACTAATTGAAGGTGCTATACATCATTATGGCGATGGTAGACCCATTAAGGAAGAAATTGCATGCTCAATTTTGCAAGTTAATAGCATTGATGGATGATCCATCATCTACATAGTAGAATACACTCTTTTAGTACCTAAGTAATTGTTACGAATGGTCTTACAAAGGGGTAGCAACCTAATAGCACGCTATTTTCACTGGTTAATGAAACACTTACAATGTTGTCAAATCCAGTGGGAGTATGGTGTATTACTGAATAAGACATTATTGTAACGTTGTCTAATTCAGTGGGAGTTACAAGATTTATTATCTTGGTAGTAACTCAGATTATTTCTAGATTTTCTTGAAATAATACATTACGTTCAAAAATGTAGACATTCATATTCTCAAGGATAGTCATGAACGTTTCCTTGATAATTAAGTGGTCCTACATCTACTTGTAATGCTTATATATCTATGACACTATCATATTGCTCACATAAACAAACGAATGTCATGGTGTTTATCTACTATATGATGTTGTTCTATGCACAAGTGGGAGAAGTATTTATTGTGTGCAAAGGACAACACATACAAATATGATTAATGGATTCTCTTGATCGTAAGGTAAGAGATTAACGTTCTAATAAGATGACTTGTTTAGAACATATGTCAAGATTATAACATAGACTACTTTTATGTCTTATGTCATTCAAATTATAGAAACACTTGAAGTTACATTTTAGGTTAAGTGGGATCTTGGCTAGATTGTAATCTCAAGGTAAATCTCCACTTGTTGTGAGATCGAGCGTGGTTGCTTTTGCAGTTTCTTAAGTTGGACACTTCTTGGAATGACATAAATAAATAAAGTAATACTATCTTAAATATTTATGTATTTTTAGAATGACATAAATAGATAAAGTGGTATATTAACTTGAAAATAAATTAATTTAAACCAAGATGCGGTGTTCATAATTACTTTAAATTATAAATGTTTATGTGTTTATTTGTAAAGTCACAAACATGAAGTCTTTTCATTATTACAAGACTTATAATATAAAGTAAGATATTATAACTGTTATGTCTTTTGACTTGGTCAAAGAATACTTATGTTATAAAACATGCAATTGGCTTGGAATTCTATTATGCCATTAAGTTGTCTTAGTTGGTAAATAGGTAAGCCAAAAGAAATATGTTTATCTTGCATATTGTTAGATTGTCTTACCATATTAATTATAATGAAATACTGTAGGTATATGGAATGTTCAGTTAGAAGAATCAAACATTTGTTATATTGTTTGATTCAAGATAACTATATCTTCTTTTCTTTCAAAAGTTATCAAGGTTAGAAAATTGAGTATTGATTGGATATATTTAATAAAACTCAAACCTAGAAGATTAATAAAACACCATTTTAGTATGAAATGTGATGAATCACATTGAGTCTTATATTGAGGTTCTGATTTGTTAAAACTACTTTTGGAGTAGGTTATTAACGAACATGATTTACGAACTGTCAATGTGTTTTGTAATATCCCAAAAGAAAACAATTTAGTGTTGTTGTAATTGCTAAAGTATTTATAGATAGTCTTTAAATTACAAAAGCAAGTGGGAGTTTTGTTTAGATCTTGAAAAGATTAAATTACAATTACAAAACACATAATCTTCTAAAATACACTAGTAAATATCATGATGAGGTCAAATATGATAGACCTCAAGATGGTGGAATTCTCATTCATAGATCCGTAAGGATTCTCAGATAATTGATTGATGTGCTGAGATATATGAGTTGCAGGATTATGGTAAACCTGTTAATCATGATGATGCATTTACCTAATATTGAATTGTGGTAAATTATTCATACTATGAATGTTAAGATGCCGTCCAAAAAGGTGATCAACTTTGGAAACTTGGTTTATCTTAATGAAGATGAGTTTCTTCAAAAGAAGGAAAATCCTAGTGGTTTAAATCTTTGTGTAGAAATCATATGGACAAAATTGTACATGTGTTTAATGCATGACTTGTGACAAGATTATTAATCACACTTAAGCAATTAACTGTGATTGAATATTCTTTCATAGACACATTAATTATATAAAGATGATAATTGTCATACTTATTTTCGTTGATATGAAAAATGACAATGAATATCAAAACTCTTTCTTGTGTGATTGCTTTTGCGAGGACGATAAGTAATACAAAGGAGTTTTATGAATTCACATAATCTTTGAAAATGTACAAACTGCAAAAATCCATGAATGGATATATGCATGCATCTAGGAGACGATTCTTATGTTTAACTATTAAATCCAAGTTTTGGTTTAAAATTAAAATAAGATAATTTCTAAGTATTCCTGAAAGCTAGTGGGAGTATTATGTTTATTTTTTTTAAATCTTATATGTTGTGGGTAGTAACATTCCATCTAAAACTAAATGTTATGCTCTAGTTGGGAATGGAACTTCACTTGCAAGATTTAGAAAATTAGACATACAACCTTGAAGTATATGTAAACATGTGTGGTAAATAAATGAGTCTAATAGAACATGATATATCATTTGAAAAAAAGATATGTAGAACATGAATGAAATCTTAGTTTGACACAAGGATTTTTCATGTACATCATGTTATTGTTGTATCATGCTTGAATGCAAGATGATTTGACAACATTGATATCTAATGAAGTTATTAGATAACTGGTGTAATGAATATTCTAATAGAATATGTTTGAATCTAGAATTACATTCCTCAGCCTGGAATTGCTCTCAAAATTCTAGAGATGAGCAATACAGCAATTGTTGCGTAATTCTCATAGCCAACAAACTTGAAAGTTTTGGATGGCATCAAACATTACACTGTAGATATTGAAGTTTATGGAGATTTTAAAGAGCATATTGTTGTTTTGAATACAATGATCTTTGGTATAATTGAGATGACACTCAATACTAGTCATGGGAGGATTTCGTCCTTGTAAATAGCCATGTGAACTAGTTGTGCTCAACTAATAGCATAGTTGCATTATACAATAAAGAATTAGAATACCTTAAACTTTAAAATGTTTGAAAGTTTGATTGTCATAAATTGGTTGTTGAGGATGTCACACACTTTATGAAATATTATGTGGCGATATCAAGATATTTTGAATATACACATACAAGAACTTCACTAGTTGAATTCTTGAAATAAGTATTCTCAAAATTCCGATAGATCAAAGTTAGTTGAAATTATGCCTTGTCAACAAGTATGATTATCATTACTTGAGACATAATTCATTAACCAGTATTATCATGCATTGATCTATTTAGTATTTGGATAAGGGATGTTTTGAACAAATATTATTTAAATGAAATAAAATATTGGTTATGTTTATTTTTCATTTTCTTAATATTATATCCTATTTTTGCATTTTTAATCCGTGAATAACTTATGTTATTCTAAAAGTCCGTTGTCGATCAATGATGTGGGAATGTCATTGAATTAAGACAAATCGGAGTTTTGGTAGAATATACTTTAAGTATATTGATGCGTGGGACATGCCAAATTCACATGATATTCAATGAATTGAATATAGGACAGATCCCAACTCAACATGATTGTACTTTATGGATCTTTGTCATTAAGTAAATCATGTATATTTATCCTCGGACTTGAGATACCAGATAACTGTTATGAATGTAGTGCACTTGTGTGAAATAGTTTAACGCTATCCGTAAAAGGTGATTATAAGGGCTATTTTCAGAAGTGTTTCAAAGTTCATGAGTTTTGCTTGTAGTCAAGAGAATTTACTCCTTTGAATTTGTTTCAAAGCATAATACTGTTTGGGCCCCTCGTAGGATTGGCAAGATGTTTGTAAGGCCTTACCCAAGATCTATCGGAATACGTTCGATGATTTGGTAATCTTTTTCAATCAGATATAACGAGAAACAAAATATTAACTTGTGAAATGACTCGATCCATATTCACAGTTAATGAAGTATTAGAAGTAAAAGGATAAGTATTAATGATGAATCATTAAAATGGTTTTTCCTAGGAAACCACACTCGGTTTGATCTGGGGGCATTGGCGTGTTAAGCTAGACTAAACCAATGTCATTACTATATTAAGTAATATCCAATTGGGAGCTGAAAGGTTTATGGATAATTATTAATATACGTATGACCGGATTCGAACTCGAGACTTCGGGATTGAACACATTACGTATGAGAATCAATGTAAATAATAATTAATATATTAAATGTAATATTAAATTATTGATTACAAATAAATACTTAACGATAGTTAATATTTAACGAGTTTTGATTATCGGTCGTTAAATGTCAACGGGATATGAAGAAAAGTTAACAAGCCAAGAGAAAGTTTTAGGAACCCTCTTTTGGGCTTGTTTTTGGCCGAAACTATTGAATCCCACATCGGAAATCATAGTAATCTTGACATCTACCATAAGGCTATAAATACATCCCCATGTATTCATCCTTTAGATACCAGATTTCAATAGAAGGCCAAACTTCTTTTTTCTTCCCTCTTGTTCTTAGGTTAACGAGTAAAACCCCATGTAAGGGATTTGCGAGTGACCTTGAGCATAACAAAGGTGTTTGGTTAATCTATTGTGATCAAGAACCTAGCTTTTCTCATTGATTCGTTACTAATACGTGTGTACAAGAACGAAGGGCCAATGCACTTGTGTTGGTAACTTGGGTGTTCGACTTTTAGTGTAGTCGAATGTATTAAACCCTAATTTATTAAGGTTTAAGGTTTCTTGGTACTTGATCTTAATTTGGGGCTTTCATAAACCCTAATTGCATTGATTCGCAAAAGGTACGCATATACTTTTAATTCGGTTAATTAATTTACAAGTATCATTCCTATTACTTTCAATGCATGCTTTGATGATGTTTATGTGTTTTCTATAATTGTTATGATTAGTAAAACCATATAGAACACGCAACATCAATAAAACACGTTGTAGGCACAAATCTGGTATCTAATACGTAACATATAGGCGATTTTTCCCTTTTTGAAGTTCACACGTGACATTTATAGAACACGCAACATCAATCAATCACGTGCGGACACAAATCATGTGCCCTAACATGTAACATTTATGTGATTGTATTTATTGTGCAACGTCAGATAACGTAGCACTTTTATCATGTTCTTTGTAAGAAACTCGTTTAGCTAGAACAAGTCAACGGTTACTAATTATTATTGTTACTATTCTAATCTGCAGATAAATATCCCTTCGCACCTCCTGTGATCAAATTCTTCACAAAAACTTGGTAAGAAGACTAATATTTTTTAATCTCTTAAACATTCAACATGTTGATAATCACTTTATTTCATTAGTCGTGTATAGCTTTCTAGTTAGAAAAAGTCTTAAATTAATAAATAACTTCTGGATTTATCAAGATTATAGGCATCCTAACATAAGTAGCCAAAACGGATCGTCTCTAAGTTTTTAAAGGACGAGTGGAGTCCACTATGAACCTCACAACAGCTCTAGTTGCAATACGGTCTATATTGTATGATCCCGAGCTTAGTGAGGCACGAGATCTTGTGGTAGCAAGACAGGTTTCACACCTCACTCGATTTTTCTTCCTTCCTTTGTATTAAATTATTTGCGATACATAATATTATTCTTTTTGTACTTGGTATACTTAATGATCGTGCTAGATTCACCAAAAATGCTATGCAATGGACTCAGACTCTATGCAACGAAATTTCTTTTCCGTGCATTAGTGGGAGAAGAATTACAAGAAGAATTACCAGACAATCAACGCATTTGAATAGCTATATGCAATAAATGTGTTGGTCATTGATGTAAGTGATAATTGATTATGAAACTTCTTTTGTTGTTTATTTTCATACTTGGTTGTCCGAATTCTTTTGTTTAATTGTTTGGATGGTTAATGCTATGTAGGTTGTACCAGACCAACCTATCTTTTTTTATAAGTAATTATATGTATAATGTTACATTTGTGAATTAGTTCTTTGAATGATTTCTTTGAGGTGCAATTTCAGTAAATGAAGGATGCAATGGTGGCGATGAGCAGGTGATTTTAAATAAAATCAGGCTGTACCTTGATATCAACAAGCTCCGATCGTCACAAAATTAAGTTCATTCTCTAACATTCCTATCCTTTAACTAAACCATTTTATCAAACACAATTAATACAACCAAAAGCCCGTAGGTTAAGTGCAGGACATCTGTCAGCACATGGTTTCTTGATATCGCACGTTCTAAGCACATTACACGGGACAGCTTGTATATATACATAGACTATTCATCGAATGCACACTTAATAGCTATATATGAGAGATCAAATGAACTGATGGGCATAAGTGGTAACTCATAAAAGATGCGACTATAGTAACAGATTTAATACTGTTTTAATCACATTACAGTTCAAAAGATCTCATTTAAGAGTCAGGGCACCAGGAGTGCAGATATGTTAACTTTTAACCTTAACAGAACAAGCTCTCATTTTTCTTGCATATGACTACAGTAAGTTCTAAATATTTGGTATCACAATAATAGTGTATGTATTGTTGCAAATTATATGTGTCCCGGCTCGACAAAATATCATATATTTACACAAGATCCATCTCTGTTAATATCTAGTGAAAAAGAGACATAACTTTTGTATTGTGTGTAGTGATCTTGGAAATGCAAAGCTGTCGGGTAATCTTGTTCCTGAATTAGGGAAGCTTGAGCATCTTGAGTACTTGTAAGTAAATATTTTCAAATTTGTTTATGTTAACAAAAGTTACTCATATTTTTGCTAAATGTTGATCATTAGCAACACCGACCAGCTAACACGTCTCGCCTCAAGGAAAAAGTTACTCAATATCCATAGTCTAACTTGATGGGAAAAAAATGTAGTACATACTTGTTCAACATCACAAATTTACAACCCTTGATAATATATGGCCATGTGTGTCCCATGCTTTTAGTTTGAATTGTTTAACTGTAAAACTATAGAAGAGATAGAATCCCATGTACATACTTTAATAGCATAGTACCATATAATACAGTTATACTAAATGCTTTGCCAGTGATGTGTTTTGTTTGCATAATTGTGCAGGGAGTTGTACATGAACAATTTTGTGGGGACAATACCATATCAGCTTGGTGGACTGAAAAATCTTATAAGCTTAGGTTTGTTTCATAATAATCTCACTGGTTTCATTCCCCCTTCTCTTTCCAAGCTTTCCAAGATCCGATTCTTGTATGTTTTCTTACTCGTCTTACTTTTCTACTACGATTTACATATATACAATTGTACTTGGACGATAGATTAGGGAGGATGCAAATTAGGCGGGTGAGTATATGTCAAAACGGGTTTGGTCCAAAATAGAAGAACTTATTAGTGTGTATTAAAATGGCTGCGACCTTGTGCCAGGTTGGCTTTTACCGCAAACACTTTCTTTTTCCTTAAATTGTTTATATTTTAAATATGCTAATATGATTTAAACAACTTGCTACAATACATATTGGCTGACTTCGCCCATTTAAACAATTTGACATGTTCCATTTTAGCTACAATTTTGAGTTGGCCTAAATGGGCAAAAATTCGATTACCATATATCTGATATATATTTATTAATAATTAATGTTAATAGAAATTGATTAACCATATATGCAGGAGACTCAACGGTAACAATTTAACCGGATGAATTCCAAGAGATCTTACGAAGCTTCACAATCTTAAGATTCTGTGAGCTCATATTTTCTCATTCTCTTGAACTTTTATTTGGTCTTACAACTTTATGTTTATAATGTAAATATTCGCAGGGACGTGTCTGATAATGATTTAAGTGGCACATTTCCGACTTGGGGTTCCTTCTCTAAGTTGACAGAAGAAAGGTGAGTATACTTGGTATAGTGTCTTTTACACCCGTTGCCTTTGGACATGCGACATAAAGTGGTTTTTTGAATGCAGTTTCAAGAATAACCCGAGACTAGAAGGACCTGAACAAATGGGTTCTATGAGGTACAATGACAACGACGGCAACTGATAATATATATGGAGCAAAAATCTCTATCGGATTTAGGGGGGAAACAAGTCTATGTTGATTGCAAAGAATAATTACTGATGGTCAAGTACTACTAGAGTACTAGTGCTTGTCCAATGTAACAGTATTTGTTAATGTGTGATGATACTATATAATCTTTGTGGCTTGTAACAAAGATATATGAAGAAAAAAGTTGCTAGATTCTTTTGCCGGAAAATTTTGGTGAATAATTTTGTGTTCACAAACAGGAATGAGATATCGAGTCCAAAAGTGAGATATCGAAACTAAAAGGTACGAACTTCAGTTGAAGTCAAAGTCGTAACAGCAAAATAAATTATGCAATAAATTCATTAATGTCAGATTAATTGCTTGTTATTAAGTTGTTGTTAATGGTTGCATTGATGGCTGAAAATTAAACATAACCGTTCAAAAACCAACTATAAAATACAGATGTTTGGTTCTAAATATAAAAGAGATTTAGAGGGAAGTAATATACATATTACTCTTACACATTTGGATGCAACACAAGTTTTGGTTCGATGATAATTCCAGGAATAAAGTTCATATCCAATAGTACAATTTACTGTCTCGATCGTTATACTTTGGGAAATGAATGGCGAATAGACGACAAATATGTTCTAAAGAAAGCGAGTTAAACACATGCCATGATCACGTTCTTAAATCGGTTTTACCTACTTTATGTTTTTTTAAATAAAGTTTAAGTTCGTAGCTTGGGTTTATAAAGTTCATTTTTTTTGTATTGTTTCATTATTGTGATTATGTTTCTCACAAAATTTTGTATATGATTAACACTCATATACGTGGTGTGGCTCGTGAGGTGTGACAATTAAAAATTGAGTGTCATGCGAGAAGGAAAATATATATATATATATATATATATATATATATATATATATATATATATATATATACTAGCCTTACGAGGGCTTTTAGCCCAAAAATATCTAAAACCAAATATTTTCATCAGTAAATCAGTTTATGATCAAATGAGAAATATAATTAAGATGTGAACGATGAGAAGAAACCACAACCTCAAATTTGAGATGCATTTACAAAAATAGATGCATCTCCCTATTATTTCTCCCTCTTTATTTAAAATATGTGCCTAAAATTTCTTCTCACTCTTCTCATTTCAATAACTCTTCTCACATAGTAACTTATTAAACAATTTTATTTTCTCAGTAAATTTGTTACCTAAAATTATCGTTTCATTATTTTAAATTTAATATTTATAGCAACCAATAATATATATATATATATATAGTTGTATATTTTGAAAATTAAGTGCTTTAATAATTAGTCACGTGTTTAACACACCATTAAATAAAGTCATAAAAAATCATCCCATATTCGATTTGTCCAACATCATAATTCTGTTGTAATATACTATTTTTAAAGGGGCAATTTTATATCTTCCCTTCTTTTTTTAGTAGGGGTGAGCATGGTTCAGTTTGGGTCGGTTTTTGGCTAAAACCGAAATCGAACAGAAATATTCGGTTTCTATAAAACCCAAAACGGAAACCGTTCATTTTTTAGCCGTTTGGTTTTTTTGGTTTATTATTGTTTCGATCCGGTTTTTCGGTTATTTCGGTTTTAACCGTTTGTATTTAGGTGTGGCAATTTATACAAACAAACTTGTTTTACGTAGAAACTTGGTTATTCTTATTTACTTTTCTGTCAATCTAAGCCTAATAATATTTATCTCGTATTTCTATAATTACACATATAGATAAGACACACATACATGCAAGTGAAATACACATAGTGTATTCACTGTCAAATATTTATTGATATATTATCAAGTAAACACACGTACAAGACAAATATGCATATAAACGTTAAGATAAATATATTATAAATTCACCTACAAAATGAACATGAAAGTTTTAAATTTGATTTATTTAGTTATATTGTATTAATTATCTATTACTACCTCCGTCTCATAATAATTGTTCACTTTGACTTTTTTAAGTTTTTTTTATTCAACTTTAACCATAAATATTTTTATTTGTGTTATATAATATTTGATGAAAAATATATAAATAGATCAGGTTTTAAATATATTTTCATTTGTTATAATTTTCATCAAGTATGTGAAAACGTAGAGGGGGAGGGGGGTGAATACGTTACCGTTTAAAAACTTTAGATCTTTAGTATCAAATCGCTTATGAAGCTTGTTATAATATGAAAGTACCAATTATTGTTTGTGACTAATATAAAACATAGTAAACTAAGTTGTCACACAATCATGAACACCAAACCACATCACAAACAATAGTATAGTGCAAGTATAAAAGTAAAGAGATAAAGAAAGGAAAGTGCAAACCGAACACGAGGATTTATAGTGGTTCGGTCACGGATCTCCTTTACGCCCTACTCCACTCCCCGAGTACCCAACTTGAGAGTTACTTCACTAAATCAACAAGCTCCCTTCTCGGCGGAGAAAACCTTACAATCGTTAAACACACTTTTTCGGTACAAAGCTAAATATCGGGTTCTAGTTCGAGGTAGAACCAACCTAACGTCGCCTATACAATATTTCCGACACTAAGCTAGATGTCGAGTTCTTTTACAAGGGTACAACCACTCCCATTATGTTTTATGGCCCAACATAACAAACCTTGTGTTTTATGGCACAAACACATAAACCATCTAATCTAGTTTGGTGAAAGTGTTGTTATGATGCAATGATATTTACACTAATAATCCATGACACAAATGTCTAATGGGTATGAATAACTACTTCTAAATGAACTTCCATTGTTAGGAAGCCTTCATGATGAAGATCACAAGTTCCCTAAACTTGTTGTGATAGATCTTCAGCTTGTGGTGAGTGGGGATGGCTAGATCTCCAAGCTTTCATTGGTTGATCAAAGAGTATGCTTACAACAAAGATGAACGTTAGAAGAATTATGATCATGATCATTAGGGTGTTTAATGTATGTTACTACATTGTTAATGATTGATCTAAAATGTATGCAAGAAGGTGGAGAAGATATGTTTTCAAGGTGGAGAAGATATTTATAGGAAAAAGTGATCAGGAGCGTCCACGGACCACGGAACCAAATAAAGGGTTCCGCCCTTTATAAATTTTGGTTCCGTGGGTGCCTGACAGAAAATCTAAAAAATCTTTCTTCAAATCTTTCCAAGATATTACCATATTTTACCAAGATCTCATTTGATAGATTGAGTGACAATCTAACCAAAATATTCAAGAGATCTTCCAAGGATATCAAAGATGATACATGCCATGATGTAATATGTATTTTCATTTTTAGATTAAAAAGTTTATCAAAGTAAACTTGTAAAATGTGTTATGTAACTAGTTAATAAAATGTCTAGTTACCTTTTGTAAAATAAAATATCTAGTTGAGTGCTTGACAAAATAAAATGTATTTTGTCAAGTGTAAGTAAACTTTAATATTTGTATGAATATTACAGTTAGTTTACTTGTACAAATAAAAGTATATATTTGTTAGATATTTTACAAAAGATGTATTTGCATAAAATACTCGTGAATGCAAAATGTAAAATGAGGTTCGAAATAGAATGGTTAACCTATTAAAATACTTAGTGACTCTAAACGTATTTTAAACATTCTAAATGGTTTGTTAATGGGTTTGATCATAATGCCACATAACAAACATGTACGAACCTGTGTTGTAACATATGAGGACTTGAGACATCGAGAGGTGTTGAATGTATGTTGAGACAAAGTGTGATTACAAGTAACTTGTACATTTTACGTTATGTATTACAAGTTACATGTTTGTCATCAATCAAAACAAACGAGACTGTATAGATTAAATATCGTAATATTTGCACTAACAAAGTATTATATAACACATAAAAATATTAATGGTCAAAGTTAAACAAGAAAGACTAAAAAAGTCAAAGTGGACAATTATTATGGGACGGAGGGAGTAAAAAAATGTTCGGTTCGGTTTTTGTTATCGGTTTTTGGATGAAAACCGAAATCGAACCGAATTTTTTGGTTTTTGAAAAAACTAAAAACCGAACTGTCGCTTTTTAGTTTCAGTCGGTTATTTCGGTTCGGTTTTCTTCGGTTTTCGGTTTGGTTTCGGTTTTTTTGTTTTTTCTGCTCACCCTTACCTTTTAGTTGTAAATTTCATATATATCCAAACATGAATTAAAAATATTGTACATTATGCATTTAATACTTGCATTTTGAATATGTATGAAATTAATGATAAAATAAGGTGATATATGAAATTAATTTATTTTTAAAATATACTTTAATAGTATATTAAAACAGAATCATGATGTTAGTCTAGTTTTATATGGGATATTTCATGATATTGTATAGTGGTGTGCTAAACATGTGACTTATTGTTAAGCATTAATTTTCAAAACATACACTCAAATATACTTTAATAGTATATTAAAACAGAATCATGATGTTAGTCAAGTTTTATATGAGATATTTCTATGATATTGTATAGTGATGTGCTAAACATGTGACTTATTGTTAAGCACTAATTTTCAAAACATACACTCAACTATCTCTAATCTCTAATCTCTCTCATATATAATTTCTAAAAACTTAAAAATGAGTAGAGTGATTTTTACTAAAATATCCTCAATTCAAAACATTTAAATTTTCTTTTTTCACCTTCAACACATTTTGAACACTAGACGAGTACCCGCATCTAACAGCAGCGGTGTTTAGTTTTCTGCAAAATTCCGACGATCCATAAGTTTCTTTCAACAAACTGTATTTGTAGCGTTAAAGAATCATTTTCGAATAACTATAATTCTGATGCGTGGTTGCATAGCAGCAGAAATATACAACTTTCAAGAAATTTATGTGTAGTTGATCTAAGTGCAGGAGTATATTTCTAATAGGATTGTTTTAACTTATTAAGATTTTAGTAATAATAGATTCAAGCATTACAAAAAACAACGGTATTATCTAGTTGGCAATATTATATTTTAGTTTAGAGGTATACCCAACGTATGTGACCGCATTTTCTTGTTTTGTCAGTAATTTAGGCAGTGATAACTATTTTTTTTACATGTGTAGCGTTTATCATTTGGTGTGTGGCTTTTAAACTTGTAACCTTACAAATTTAATATCATCATAATAAGATTATCTTGTACTATCAATCTGCATAGATATTTAAGTATTGTTCAAAGCTATTTGTTTTTGGTACAAATAATTATCGCTAAAGATAACAATACAATTTAATTTTTGTGATTATAATAAACTTACATAACATTATTGATATACCGGACAAAAGGCTATACAATATATATTAAGTTTTAAAAGACGATTCATATATGCTAGTCCCTTAAGTGTTGCAAGACCAACATTTTTCAAAATAATATTATATAAATGACAAAGTACATGTGTCAAAGCAAAATAAACAACAAAAAACTACAATTACTTGGTCTCTCATTTTTTTAAATTTGTCACAGGTTCCACAACCACTTCATCATTTCTCATATAATTTTGTCAAATTTGAAACCTGGTTTGACCCGGGTAGTACAACCGGTTGAACCGTTCTGGTAAAAAAACAGGTCGATTTAAACCGAGTCAACCCGACAGGTTGGGTCGAAAACAAGTCAAATTAAACCGGGTCAACCCGCCGAGTTTGATGCGTCTCGGGTCAACCCGGTTTTCGATGTGTATTAATGGTTTCATTTTGAAATATATGTCTTCAACATTTTCACATTTAGTTTCAACTTTTCACTTTTTACTTTTTGGTTTTTCCTTTATATATAGTGTATAGCAGGGTACCCGCACATTTCGGCGGCAGGTACCCTGTGACGATTAACCGGAGAAATAGATCTGATGAAACCTGATTCACCAGATTGTATCAGTTTCAACGGGTCCTCTCTGGTTTATTTTCGGATGACTTTAATTGGTTAGCCAAACCGGTGGCGACACCGGTTCCCGGTTGAACATGTTGGTTCGGTCCGGTCCGGTTTTCAAAACTATATGTAACATCAACTTGTTAGTTTGTATGGAGTTTTGTGTGTTTAATTAGTTTGTATAATATGTATAATAACATGTACTTTTCATTTTAGGGTGTTTTAAAAATAAGATTAATTAGTTGTTTTTAATTTGGTAGATGTGCTTTTAATTGGTTGTACAATGTGAATAAATTATTATAATTTTAAGTAATGTGGTATTTTAATAAGAGTATTAATTACACTATGCATTTATCTCTCATTTGACCACTTTCAACAATTCAACTTTTCAACTTTTCACCTTTGACTATTTTTCTTTTATATGTAGTACAGATATAGCAGGGTACTCGCGCGTTTTGGCGGCGGGTACCCTGTGATGATTAACCGCATAAATAGACCTCGATAAGACCTGATTCACCAGTATGTATCGGTTTCAACGGGTCCTCTCTGGTTCGTTTTCGGATGGCTTTAATTAGTTAGCCGAACCGGTGGCGACACCGGTTCCCGGTTGAACACGTTGATCCGGTCAGGTTTTCAAAACTATATGTAACATCAACTTGTTAGCTTGTATGAAGTTTTGTGTGTTTTATTAATTTGTATAATGTGTATAATCACATGTACTTTTAATTTTAGGGTGTTTTAAAAATATCATTAATTTGTGTATTTAATTATTTTATAGTTTAGATTATGTTGGAGCTTCTTTAAATTGTACGTTATGAAAATTTTATTGTACTTTTAGTAAGGGGGTGTTTTAATTGGTTGTTTTTAATTTGGTAGATGTGCTTGTAATTGGTTGTACAATGTGAATAAATTATTGTACTTTTAAGTAATGGGGTGCTTTAATAAGAGTATTAATTACACTATGTATTTCTCTCTCATTTGACCGATTTCAACTTTTCAACTTTTCAATTTTTCACCTTTGACCGTTTTTCTATTATATGTAGTATAGATATATCAACTTTCCTTTATTATCCTTTTAAAATTGGGTATTTTTTTTTATGTTAACTAATTAAGTTCTAAACTACACATAATTCTAGCATTATCTAAGAAAAAACTATGCATAATATCGAGCAACCGGATTTTATGAAAACTATAAACCACCACCGCTATGCACGGGTACTTGCTTGTATCATTAAAGTGTTTTACATAGTTACACCTAAGTAATATATATGATTCTTCTAAATTACCAATGTATACATTCATGGACCATGTTTTACTATTCATAAGTTTTTGTGTTACTCCCTCCGTCTCAATATAATTGTCCATATTTTTATTTTGGGATATCTCAAAAAGATTGTCCACTTTTCATATTTAGTAAAACTATATAGAATATATTAGGTGAATATTTTCTTTGAGTGGTTGAGATTTATAATGGCTCCATTTTTATTAAACTTGATGATTTCTCTCTCATGACAATAATTTTGAGACGGAGAGAGTATATATTATATGTTGTAACTAGAGCTCTAATCTGCTTGAAAGTAAACGAATTCCCTATCAATTCTTTCACTATGATCATTCATCTTCACAAAGAGCAAGTTGCAAACTCCAAGTTCTAAGTTTTAAAACCTTGCACAATGTTCTTAGTTGCGTGAATGCAACGATTTAGTAAACCCGTCAACGAATGAGAAAAATGTGACAAGTAATCATCAGTCGTCACATAAATCATGTTTTTTTAAGTATCTTTGTAAGACGCAGCTCATTTCCATCTTGTTACAAAGATCCTTAAAAAATAATGGTAATATCTAAAATCTATAAGATAAAACCGTTTAATACTATTTCCATCTTATAAAAACAAATAATTATAACTTACACTTACAAAAACTCTCAGAAAACTTAAATCATGAAAAAAGCCCAATTTTGTGACTTTTTGGCGGGATATGAGAAAAAGAAACTCGGCAATACAACAAGATTATTCCATACATTTTCATACATGATTCATGTGATGACTATTCCATACATTGTCATACATGATTCATGTGATGATTGATGAGGTGTGTCTTACAATTATCCTTAAAAAAACATGATTCATGTGATGACTGATGATTACTTGTCACATTTTTCTCATTCGTTGAGGGGTTTACTAAACTGTTGCATTCACGCAACTAAGAACATTGTGCAAGGTTTAAAACTTAGAACTTGGTGTTTACAATTTGCTCATTGTGAAGATGACTAATCATAGTGAAAGAATTGATAGGGAGGTTGCTTACTTTCAAGCTGATAAGAGCTTGGTTGATATGGATTTATGGAGGGACGATACTATTCCTGATGTCAACCATCTCTTTGCAACCATTGTTGGGCCTGCTAACAGTCCTTACGAAGGGGGAGTATTTCATATGTGCATTTGCTTACCTGGTCTACTATCTTTCTCTAACTCATAATTGATTTATTTATTTCTCATATCTTAATCGCTTTTTCTATGTGATGTGATTAACTATGATGTTGATTGTGGTTAGACCAAGAGATCAGCTAATTTGTGATTACAATCTCATTGGTTTTGACCAAGAACTGATTTAAGTCACTCTATAGACTGTTATACAAAACTAAACACCTGCACTTACCTGTCTGAGTGTAGAACCTTAAGAAGGTTGTATTCCATCATCCATAAGAAATTTCAAAATGATTTTACTGGCAGATCTGCAAAGCTGCAAATGAAATGATCTGATGAGTTCTACTGGGTCTATTGTTGTTAAAACGAGACCACGTACGCTTATTAGGTTTTAAGAAAACAGCCTGAATCCAAAATATTTCCTAGGTATATTTATAAGTTCACACATGACATTTATAGAACACACAACATCAATAAACCACGTTGTAGGCACAAATCCGGTGTCTAATACGTAACATATAGGCGATTTTTCCCTTTTTGAAGTTCACACGTGACATTTATAGAACACGCAACATCAATCAATCACGTGCGGACACAAATCATGTGCCCTAACATGTAACATTTATGTGATTGTATTTATTGTGCAACATCAGATCCCGTAGCATTTTTATTGTGTTGCTGTAAGAAACTCGTTTAGCTAGAACAAGTCAACGGTTACTAATTATTGTTGTTACTATTCTAATCTGCAGATAAATATCCCTTCGCACCTCCTGTGATCAAATTCTTCACAAAAACTTGGTAAGAAGACTAATATATTTTAGAGTTAACTACATTTTTGGTCCTTGTGGTTGTACCTGGATTTCACTTTTGGTCCATTTGTTCAAAAGGTTGCGATTTTAGTCCAAAATGCATAGTTTGGTTCCACTTTTGGTCCATTTTTCTAACGAAGTTAGTTCAGTTAGTTAAGTCGTTTGCAACGTTAGTCCTTTATAACGGTCGCTTTGCTACGTTAGTCCTTTATACCAAAGATCTTTTGCAACATTTGCAACGTTAGTCCTTTCAGTTAGTTAGTCCTTTAAAAAAATTCTAAAAAAATTAGGAAAAAAATTTAGAAAAAATTATAATTTTTTCTAAAATAAAATTCGAAAAAAATTTTGAAATATATTCTAAAAAGAAAACTTCTTTTTTTCCGAAAAAAATTCTAAAAGAAACTTTTTTTAAAAAATAACTTTTTTCGAAAAAAAAATTTCGAAAAAATTTCGAAATATATTCTAGAGTAAATTACACCGTTCGTCCCACGTGGTTTTGCTCCAAATCACAGTAGTCCCTGTTCTTTTTTTTTGCTTTTTGCTCCTGTGGTTTACATATTGCACGAGTTAGTCCTTATCGCTAGCCGTTATCTTTTCGTTATCTCAATGGCATCGTTAGTCCTAACCAAGCGATCACTTGCAGCGTTAGTCCTTTATACTAACGACCGTTAATAACTCAAAATTTTATTAAAAAAATCTTTTCTACGCGGTTTTAATCGTTTTAGCCGTTTTCTTACGTTTTCATGCGTTTTTGTCCGTTTATATCGTTTTTCGTCTACTTTTCTTATGTTTTTCTTACGTTTTATCCGTTTTAAACGTTTTCATTAGTTTTTACGCTTTTGTCCGTTTTCTTACGTTTTGTCCGTTTTAAATGGAAAAAAATGACGTATTTTTAAAAAAATGGCGTATTTTAAAAAACGTATTTTTTAAAAATGACGTATTTATTTTAAATCGAAAAAATGACGTATTTTTTAAATCGGAAAAAAAATGACGTATTTTAAAAAAAAAGCGTATTTTTTAATCGGAAAAAAATTATTTTTTTAAAAAATGACGTATTTTTAAAAAATGACGTATTTTTAAATCGGAAAAAATGACTTATTTTTAAAAAAGCGTATTTATTTTAAATCGGAAAAAAAAAAAACGTATTTTTAAAAAAATGACGTATTTTTTTAAATCGGAAAAAAATGGCGTATTTTTTAAAAAAGACGTATTTTTATAAAAATGTATTTTTAAATCGGAAAAAATCGAGATTAAAACAACGTCATTTTTTTTTAAATTACACCGTATAAAAACGGACAAAAACGTAAGAAAAGCGGACAAAAAAAACGAAGGAAAACATATAAAAAGGGACAAAAATGTAAGAAAAACGGACAAAAGCGTAAAACAACGAAGGAAAACGTATAAAAACTTAAGAAAAACAGACAAAAGCGTAAAAGTAAGGAAAGCGTATAAGCAGGACAAAAACGTAAGAAAAACGTAAAAAATTAGACAAAACGTATATAAACGGACAAAAGCGATAAAGCGGGCTTGAAAAAACCGCGTAGAAAAAATTTTTTTTAATAAAATTTTGGAGTTATTAACGGTCGTTAGTATAAAGGACTAACGCTGCAAGTGATCGCTTGGTTAGGACTAACGGTGCCATTGAGATAACGAAAAAAATTCAAAATATATTCTAATTTTTTTTTAAATGTATATACATTGAAAAAACGTTTTTTTAAAAACTTTTTTTTAATGTATATACATTTTAAAAAAAAACGTTTTTTCAATGTATATACATTTAAAAAAAAATAGAATATATTTTGAAATTTTTCGAAAAAGTTTTTCTTAGAATATATTTTTAGAATTTTTTCGGAAAAAAAAGTTTTTTTTAGAATATATTTCGAAATTTTTTCGGAAAAAAAAAAGTTTCTTTTTAGAATTTTTTTCGGAAAAAAAAAAGTTTTTTTTTAGAATATATTTCGAAATTTTTTTCGAATTTTATTTTAGAAAAAAAAATTATAATTTTTTTTTCTAAATTTTTTTTTCTGAATTTTTTTTTTAGGAATTTTTTTTAAAGGACTAACTAACTGAAAGGACTAACGTTGCAAAAGATCTTTGGTATAAAGGACTACCGTTGCAAACGACCGTTATAAAGGACTAACGTTGCAAACGACTTAACTAACTGAACTAACTTCGTTAGAAAAAGGGACCAAAAGTGGAACCAAACTATGCATTTTGGACTAAAATCGCAACTTTTTGAACAAATGGACCAAAAGTGGAATCCAGGTACAACCACAAGGACCAAAAATGTAGTTAACTCTATATTTTAATCTCTTAAACATTCAACATGTTGATAATCACTTTATTTCATTAGTCGTGTATGCTTTCTAGTTAGAAAAAGTCTTAAATTAATAAATAACTTCTGGATTTATCATGATTATAGGCATCCTAACATAAGTAGCCAAAACGGAGATCTGTCTCTAAGTTTTTTAAAGGACGAGTGGAGTCCAGCTATGAACCTCACAACAGCTCTAGTTGCAATACAGTCTATATTGTATGATCCCGAGCTTAGTGAGGCACGAGATCTTGTGGTAGCAAGACAGGTTTCACACCTCACTCGATTTTTCTTCCTTCCTTTGTATTAAATTATTTGCAGTACATAATATTATTCTTTTTGTGACTGCAGTATACTAATGATCGTACTAGATTCACCAAAAATGCTATGCAATGGACCAGGGACGGAGCCAGACACAAATATTATCGGGTGCACAAATTTTTTTGAACCATAATATAATAAAGTTAAAAAGTGGATTAAAACGAAGATTTCATTAAAACGATAAATAAATGAATATATTACCTTCTAATTAGTGATTCTACGATCTCTCATAGCAAAAAAACGCTTACGTACACCCTCATTTTTAACATTAATAAGTTCTTCTTTCTCTATAGCACAAGTTAAAGCGCCGTTAAAATAATCATCACCCATCCGATTCGCAAATCGGTTTTAATGAGCTTCATTTTAGAAAAACATCTTTCAACCGTAGCGGTAGCAACAGGCAAGACTAAAGCCAACTTCAACAACCGATAGACCAAATGATGAGATGTATGCTCTTTCTTATCCACCATCTTCTTTGCAAGTTTGGCAATACTATACAAGTTTTGAAATCATTATCATTACGCATGATCGATAATAGACTCCAAGTTACGTAGGAAGGCCTAACCTTTCCTTATAAGTAAAATCAGCGGGATACATCTCACTAAGTTTCACTAACTTTGATATACTAAATTCTGAAAATGAATCATGTGGACTCAACGCCGCTATACAATCAAGTAAACCGGTGCTTCCCTCACTAAAACGATCTCCAAACTCTTGAATTTGCATATCCATAACAATGTTGAATATATCAACCTCGAAATGATGTTGGTTTGTAATTCTATCATTCGCCTCTTGAATGAAAGTCAGCCATATTTACCATCTCAATATCATGTTTACCACAACGAAGTTACATTCCTCAAAAGTAAAGCAAAACTGTTTCCTATACTCTTGCAATGCTCTTTTGGTTCCTTTTACCAATGAAACGGCCTCTAAGATCGTTTGATCGCTCTTCTGAAGATGTCGTGACAATGTATTAGTGAGCCCCAATATGTTCAACAACAAATACAATAAAAACACAAAATCATCTTTGGGCTTGTGCTTTAATTTATCAAACTTGTTTCATCTTTAGGCTTTTGTCATATTAGGGCTTTTACAAAATTTTATATTTATTTTTTAATTGTAAATATATCAACTAAATAATACTAGAGACATATTTTGATGCACCGGGTGCATTTAAGATACATTTAGAAAAAATCTATAATTTTTTCAAAAATTAACACTATAGCGAAAAAATCAATGGGTGCACGTGCACCCGCGGGCACCCCCTTGGCTCCGTCCCTGCAATGGACTCAGCTCTATGCAACCGAAATTTCTTTTCCGTGCATTAGTGGGAGAAGAATTACAAGAAGAATTACCAGACAATCAACGCATTTGAATAGCTATATGCAATAAATGTGTTGGTCATTGATGTAGGGCGTGATAATTGATTATGAAACTTCTTTTGTTGTTTATTTTCATACTTGGTTGTCCGAATTCTTTTGTTTAATTGTTTGGATGGTTAATGCTATGTAGGTTGTACCAGACCAACCTATCTTTTTTTATAAGTAATTATCTGTATAATGTTCTGACTGTGAATTAGTTCTTTGAATGATTTGCTGAGGTGCAATTTCAGTAAATGAAGGATGCAATGGTGGCGATGAGCTGGTGCTTATTAATAAAATCAGGCCGTACGTTGATACCAACAAGCTCTAATCGTCACAAAATTAAGTTCATTTCTCTAACATTCCTATCCTTTAGTTAAACCATTTTATTCAAGCACAATTAATACAACCAAAAGCTTGTGGGTTACATGGTTTCTTGATATCGCACGTTCTAAGCACATTGCACGGGACAACTTGTATATATACAGACTATTCATTGAATGCACGCTTAATAACTATATGAGAGAGGTCAAATGAATTGATGGTCATAAGTCATAACTCATAAAAGACATGACTATAGTAACAAATTTAATACTGTTTTAATCGCATTTACAGTTCAAAAGATCTAATTTAAGAGTCAGGGCACCAGGAGTGCAGATATGTTAACTTTTAACCTTAACAGAACAAGCTGTCATTTTTCTTGCATATGACTACAGTAAGTTTTAAATATTTTGTATCACAATAATACTGTATGTATTGTTGCAAATTATATGCGTCCCGGCTCAACAAATATCCTATCTTTACAGAAGATCCATCTCTGTTAATATCTAGTGAAAAAGAGACATAACTAATTAATGCATCATATACTGATGGTTTAATAGGGTCGGTAATCACTGTAATCATACACTTTAAGGGACTAACTTAACAATAGGTGCTTATTCTTGATGATCATCTTTGAATGAGAAGGTTAAGTATAAGTTACTCTACTAAAGTCGAACTTAATTATCGTGTTATCGGTTCAAGCAAGTGAACAACATATGATAAACTATAATTGTTTCCTATGTTTTCAAGTACTGATACATATGACATAAAGTCATCACCACATAATAACAAGTAAAGTGAATATCATATAAACTACTAGCTGTTACTGATATGTAAAATCAATATTTCGCGATTCGTAGTTTTAATCTTCAGGAAGAAAACTAACAAGTAAAGCTTATGAACAATAATATCTCTCTAGTATTTAATATAATTCTTAACATGGAAAAGACTACCATATATGTCAGCTGGACTGGACTCGGTTGTGTTTCATTCACCTCACACTTCATTGAGATTTCTGGCGTTTCATGTACTGGAGGATAGGCTCCTTCACCTATAAGTTAAATACTGTGTTTAAAATAAGGGCATAGAATTAAATTTATGAAAGCTTGTTGTCATTAGCAGGAAGTATTTATGTACCGTGCTTGATTTTCTGGAGCGTTTGCTAAGAGAAGACTGACCACTACAAATCACACTGTCCATTGTATTATCTTTATTGACATTTCCTTTCCTACCTTTTTCGCTCCCTGCTGCATAGCTCTCTATCGAAGCAACAGGCTGAAAAACAAGTGTTACAATAAATAAACAGATTAAGTACAGATATATAATAACAATAGACATTTTTCAAGTTCTAAGAAACTTATAAATGAGAACCTGGTTCTTGCTTGTGGGAGTGCTGTGTCCGTTCTCTCTCAACTTAGAAACTATGGGGTCACAACTGTTGGAAACATTCTGATGCAGATCGGATCTGTCCTTTGTGCGTGTGAGATCTGAACCAATGGAATGAACTGCACCAAATGTGGATGTATCCCTACGATTTGTCCCTGAACAAGTTTCCGATTAGTTAGATCATGTCTTTCGATACTGGGATTATAATCTCACAATATCCATACCTATTTGATTTTCTGAATTGTTGGATTTGTTAAGTGTTTCTCCTTCATCCATCTGGTCAGATTTATAACAAAAAATATTAGCAGAGTAGCATTTGAAAACCAGAAATAGGACAGATGGAAGACAGATAAGTTTAGTACCATTGCATCCATGTCTAAGGCTTTCTGAACTTCAGCAAGTTTCTTCTTGGTTAGATCAGAATGGATCACACGCTTTCCTGTAAATTTTACATATTTTTATTAGAAATGTTATATATGGTTACACAATAATCAGAATTCAAATCAGTCACTGTGAAACATTTACCAAGCCTACGGTTGTTTGTGGCTTCAATATAACCTTCTTTGGTCATCTTATCCATTAGCTTGCGAGCAGTAGTTTGGTTAGCCTCTCTACCAAGCTTGCTTTGCAGCTTAGAAATAGTAATGTAGTCCATTGGAAGAGCATGATAGAGCGCCTGCATTAAACGAAAAAAGCAAGGTTGTCAAGATCGGGATCCTACCCAGGATCGTTTTTGTCTTTGCAAGATCGTGATCGTAAGATCGGATCGGGATCTTAAGATCCTACTCTAATGTTATTTCTTAATAGTTTATGTAATTTTATACAAATTTACAAATTGTAATACATTATAACCACAAAATACTATGAATGTTTCATATAAATGTTGTCATAAATTATGATTATGAAATGTTTAAAAAGATTAACATGTTGTTTTTTGAATTCTAACAACAAACAACCCATAAATTTGTAGTTTTTTAGTTTGTAATCCGAGAAGAGTAAGATCGGATCGGATTAGATCGTAAGATCGTATGGTCAAGATCGGGATCCTATAAGATCTTAAGCTTGCAAAGATCCTATGTAGGATCCGGATCGTTTTTGCTTTGAAGTATCGTAAAATCGTAAGATCCTAAGATCAGGATCGGGATCCTGACAACCATGGAAAAAAGTATAGTTTCAATAAATGTCAAGAAAAAGATAACTGCAGACAGATGTGAGCTCACCTTCATGTAGATATGAGCTTCAACTGTGTTGGATGGACTTTTCTTACTTGGTGAAAAATAGCCATCGGCTTCATTTTTCACAGTATCAAATTCATCTCCCAAATTCTACAGTTGCAGTTATTAAATAACAAAAAGATTTAGTTAATGATCAAAGGGGTATTGAAAAATTAAGTAAAAGAAGCGTAGGAGATGACCCTTGGCCTCATGATGCTGAAAATGTCCTTTCCAGCTCTTATTAGAGTGCCTTCGTCAACAAGCTTTTCCGTAATATCTAAAAAAACGAAATTAAACTTATGGAATGACTGCAACGAATATCAGCTTTATTAGCTTCATTTTCCGATCAGATTAGTTGCTTACCTTCAATCAGAGTCTGCAAATACAACAAACAACAATATGTCATTGTTACATAATTGAGAGGAATGAACATGCTCATTGGTGAAATAAAGGAAAGAAACTGTACCAGTGAGATGTCAGCAAAAGCTGAGAGCACATCAGAGACCTCAACTTTGTCTAGATGATAAGATTTGACCCAGTCCCTCACACGGTTTAGTTGATGTTCATCTTCAGCTGGATTCTGAGTATCATCTGCGTGTTTGGGATGACATAACTGGTCTCAGATTATATCCAATATAAAGCATACATTCTATCTCTCAATAATGTTTGTTAACATGTTTAACAAGCCTGGTCGGAGTAAGTACCTTCATCAACCTTAGTATCATTTTGTTTCCCTTTCTGGTTGTCTGATAAAAAGAAATATGGTTATTGGTAGGTTTTTAAAATATTTAAGATACTGGAATCTATGCATCAACTGAAACATATTGATGTAAAAATTACCCATTGGTGTGATTATGTACTCTTCATCAGAAATGCTGGCCTAAAATGGATTGTTAAAGTTACCACGCAAGTCAGTATGATATGTAAGAGGTATGAAGCTTCTAAGACTAAACATATATGTGTCACTCAAGATGAAATGACACTGGACATCAATCATTGTGGAAATTTTAATCCATTCTACTATAAACATGAATCGATAAGGATTGTGTTTTATCTCAAACAGGTCAAAATAAATACATTGGCTAAAAAGAATCTGGGTCAAATGGGCCAAATTTTGCCCAGTATATTTTGAAAGAACACAGCCTTCTAGATTCCTTTATTCAAAAGTTTATGTTAATATTGTAATAATATAGTTTCCTTAATTAAACTCAACAAATTATGAATACAAAATAAACAAAATAGTTTTTGAGAGTCAACCCAACCCGAGCTAAAAGTACTTTATTTGACCCATTTCCGACCAACCTATTTTCCACTTTTAAAGAATATAATTGACACTTCACCTCGCTATCAGCATCACTATCGCCATCTTCTTGCATAGAATCAGCACCCAAACTCACATTATCGTCCTCACAAGGATCAAGCACACTTTTAACCTATAATGTTCAAGAAACATAACATGTTACTGTATATTTTGAATCATAAATTCTAGCTTGCTATTGCACTCGTAACTCCTTACCTTCAAAGCTAGTACAAAATGCTTGCTGTTAACATTTCCAACCTCCATTTTCAAAGGATTTTGGGTCCACGTGTTATGGGTTTCATCCTCTGTGCAACCTCTGAAGAATGGAGGCTCGTAATCAGCAGGCTACAAGATAAAAAATATTTTAGCCATATTACTTATATTTCAAATGAATCAAGGCAATAGGCGTAGTCCTTAGTCATGTTATATGGACAAATATAATCCTGTTATGTAATACAAATCTACAGAGGCATCTAAATGTATGGTTTCATACTAATTTTTTTAGTGACAAAACTCTCAAGTATAAGTTACTGAACTCATTTATTTAAATAAATGGATAAGAACAGCCTCTACCAACAAACAGGGAAAGCAAGATATAATGCCGAACAGGATTACAACTAATCAGTTCCTTTTATAAAGAATAGGAGAAAAGGTTATGTAGATCATACCGTGACATCATCATAATAGAGGAGTTTCATCAAAATGGTGCGCTGAAACAAAGTCAAAGTAGGCCACTGTGAGAAGAGTATCCATACAAAGACGTCAGTTTAGAGACAGAAAACTTTGTGAGCATGTTACCTCTTCTGGCATCTTATCTAGAGTTCTCATCAGTTGAACCAGTGTACGAATCATTTTACAAGCAGAACTCCTGAGATAGAATGGTATCCATATAAAGACGTCAATGTAACTTTTAGTTTGATTCAACTAGTAGGCCCGGAAAACATAGACAAAGCTAAACCAATTCATAAGGGAATAGTAGTACTTCATTTGACTTTGGGTAATCTCTGCTGTTGCCAACTTGAATTCTCCTTGCTTCTTGTTTCCAACTCGATTGATATTCATAGAAACCTCTTGACTCTCAGAATTTGAGTAACTGAAAGAAACTGCAGGATAATATATATGTTAGTAAAGCAAAGTGTTACTATTAAAAGTTTAAACAAACTATACTAATGAATTAACAGAACTGGCCATGAGTTCCTGTAAAATAGTACTGAAATAGTAACTAAGAATCATATCCTCTCATTCATAGCACAATAATTTGTAGAATCCTACATGCATATTCTTCAATCATTGGCCCTTCTACTTTCTCACATATGCAGAACATTAGTGTCTTGAGATATTTCTTCTGCAAAGCGTCATATACACCTGCAAAAACAAACATGCATATCACGAAGAAAAATAAGTAACTAAATGTAAGAAAACTATATCTTAAAAGCACATAAAAAGTATCAAAAGCATTATACCTTTCTCCATCCAGTCAACTAGTCTTCTAGACTCTGCATCCATAGGCATAAGCTTTTTGATCTTCATTTCTGTTAATGACATGCAAAGTCATTCCATAAGGTCAAAACCATTCAGCTACAAAATTAGACTTTAGTCAGAAAGACCATTGGCATTTACCTAAAGGCC
>OU343224.1:74993597-75109849 GCA_910596185.1 Chrysanthemum makinoi | reverse complement strand
AGCTTGCTTACTTTCAAGATGATCGAGCTTGGTTGATATGGACTTATGGAGGGACGATACTATTCCTGATGTCAACCATCTCTTTGCAACCATTGTTGGGCTTTGCCGGTCCTTCGAGAGGGGAGTATTTCATATGTGCATTAAACACGGTCTACTATCTTTCTCTAACTCATAATTGATTTATTTATTTCTCATATCTTAATCGCTTTTTCTATGTGATGTGATTAACTATGTTGGAATCGCTCCTAACTCGTAAATGGAACGACATTGACGGGATTACATTTTCTATCCTTGTTAGCTAAAACACATGGGCTTGTTATGTCATATAGCCATAGTTGTAAGTGTTTAGCTATAAATACCCTCCATACTTCCATGGAGGGGTGAGATTTCTTAGTGTAAGCTTCACCTTTCTTATCAATAAAACACATAGTTCTCTCCCTTCTCTCTTGTTTCTCTCTCTAACTTGAAGATGGCTTTCTTCCATCTTCAAAGACCTCCTGATTCACCAAATCTTCCAAATATACGGTCCTAACATTGGTATCAAGAGCAAGGTCGGATTTTATCATGGTTGATTTTTGGTGATGTTTTTCTTGTCAAAATACTGTTTTAGAAATCTGTTATACAAACTTACATTTCAATTTATATCATCATCATCACCATCATCATCATCATCATCATCATACCATCATCATCATCATCATCAATTTAGAAATCTGTTAAAAAGAACTTTATTTTGAACTCATATCATCATCATCAATCTACTCGTTTTATTTTAAACTTACATTTTAATTTATGTCCGAAAATAAAGAATAAAACATAACAACTGTGTTATATTTTTTCTTTAACTCGTTGGAGTTCAAACAAAACAAATTAAAACCACACTTGTCGAACTTACCGTGACCCTCCAAAGGATCATGAAACCTTCAAATGAGTTCTTGATCCGGTTTGTGCAGAAAAATTTGGATACTTAAAGGCACAGTCGTGTTAAGTGGGTTTTAGATTAATGATGAGATAAATTATTGTGAAAGATTGAGATGTATTGATCGGTTTGGAGATGTTTTGGTGTTAATGAATCGGCCTGAATGATTGAGAGATATAGATGAAATGTTTTTTGAGAGAAAAGTTAGATGGAAGATAAATCGTGTTTTTTAGGTTAATGGTATGTGACCTAATTTTAGGGTTGTGTTAGTCTTTTATCTGGTCATCAAGTGTGTATTGGATCGGGTATTTTGTGAAATGGGCTTTGATCGAATCCATGGGCTCGTCTTGGGCTATCTACTAGATCACATACAAATGTAATTGGGATGCAAGTGTGTGGATGGTAATTCGAATTTTTTTAACACAATTAGGATGAAACTTAAATGTAAAATGTTAAATACATTGTGTTTAATTTCAGTATAATTCGGCAAAAAGAATGGTATTTTGGTCATAAAATTTTCACGAGGATACAATTTTGACAAGATCGGGAAACCATTATCAAAGTTCTTTCTAACCGTTAATGAAGGCTAGTTTTGGGATATAACCGCAAGATGTGATTACGGCGATAATTCATTATTATTTATTTGAGGTTGAAGTGGGATATCACGGGTGCGTGTACTTAGTATCTTGAAGATATTGGGGTTGGTTGGATGCATGATTCTTCGAGATCCTTGTTCGAGCTTTAACAATTACGAATGACAAAGACTTGAGTTGTCTAGTTGTACCTGATGTAAGGAGTTATGTTGTTGTGCTCACAACGTATAACTATCACTTTTAAGGAGTTACGTTGTTGTGCTCAAGTGTCACACTAAGGTGTGGATAATTTGAGAAACTTTAAGTTTACCTTTTTTCGATGGTGTTAAGAAAAAGGGTTCTTCGTCTGACAATAGTGCAAGTTTAAGTCACAAGTTGGGTTATACTACTTGATCTCAAGTTCGTCATATTGAGTTCTCTCCATCAGTAGTCACTACAAAAAGCCGTCAGAATGATAATGGGGTCAGTAAAGAGTTATCTGAGAAGAGTATACACAAGTAGAGAAGTCTTATCAGCAATTGATTCTCACATGATATTTATGGTACTTCACAATTGTTCGATTACTTGGACATACATGGCTTCGTTGTCTCCAATTCATCATCAACATACGTGGTGTATGATTCGATTCATGAAAACATCGGGGAAGAGAGTATAGGTGTTCCTTGCTTCTTTGATGTTTTGAATTTTTTCGAAAACCCGTTTCCCTTCATGAATTTCTTCAATCAGGGGGAAGAAATGAGACAATCTGTGGTGAAAATTTCTCAAGTTGGTGTAATCGTCTCACTTTCACAGAGTTATCATGTGTGAAGTTACCTAAATATGATGTTGTGATGCCTCACACACGGTCATTTTATTGAGTAATTGCAGATTCACAGGTAACTATTATTCCGATGAGCGCAACATTAGTGGTTTTCATTTACTCTTTCGTGGTTTGTTTGGTGTGAAGCATCTACATACGTGAGAAGATCTTGTTGGTTTCTTGCATGTTACCCGAACGGATTTTCGAAATAAGTCGATTACCTTGTGTGGTTTCTGCTCATCTACAAATTCATAGCGTCTTGAAAACTTCAAAAGTTAGAGGAAATGTTCACTACATCAAAGTTTCGAATCGCTAAAGCGGTTGTCGGTTTGGGGGCTGATTGAAACTTCGCCAGGAGTGTGCAGAAGCTAAAGACATGCGGCATGAATTAGGGGAAGTTAATCCAATTTATGCATATTACATCATTTGCCTACAAGTGAATAAAACGGTTCTCAAGTCAAGGTACAAGAAGAAGACAAAGAGCGTAAACTTTCATCATCCTCAGCACTTGAAGAGCTTATGAAGACCTTTCTTTATTTGTTTTTTATATTTGTAGTAAATGTTGTAAGTAATCCCTTATGTCGTCCCATTGGGGGACGATTGTTGAAATCGCTCCTAACTCGTAAATTGAACGACATTGACGGGATTACATATTCTATCCTTGTTAGCTAAAACACATGGGCTTGTTATGTCATATAGCCATAGTTGTAAGTGTTTAGCTATAAATACCCCTCCATACTTCCATGGAGGGGTGAGATTTCTTAGTGTAAGCTTCACCTTTCTTATCAATAAAACACATAGTTCTCTCCCTTCTCTCTTGTTTCTCTCTCTAACTTGAAGATGGCTTTCTTCCATCTTCCAAGACCTCCCGATTCACCAAATCTTCCAAATATACGGTCCTAACAAACTATGATGTTGATTGTGGTTAGACCAAAAGATCAGAAAATTTGTGATTACAATCTCATTGGTTTTGACCAAAAACTGATTTAAGTTACTCTATAGACTGTTAGACAAAACTAAACACCTGCACTTACAATGCGGTGTAGAACCTTAAGAAGGTTGTATTCCATCATCCATAAGAAATTTCAAAATGATTTTCTTGGCGATCGCAAAGCGCAAATGAAATGATCTGATGAGTTCTACTGGGTCTATTGTTGTTAAAACGAGACCACGTACGCTTATTAGGTTTTAAGAAAACAGCCTGAATCCAAAATGTTTCCTAGGTATATTTATAAGTTCACACATGACATTTATAGTGAAAGGTTTATGGATAATTATTAATATACGTATGACCGGATTCGAACTCGAGACTTCGGGATTGCACACATTACGTATGAGAATCAATGTAAATAATAATTAATATATTAAATGTAATATTTAATTATTGATTACAAATAAATACATAACGATAGTTAATATTTACGATTTTGATTATCGGTCGTTAAATGTCAACGAGATATGAAGAAAAGTTAACAAGCCAAGAGAAGGTTTTAGGAACCCTCTTTTGGTTGTGGCCAAACTATTGAATCCCACATCAGAAATCATAGTAATCTTGACATCTACCATAAGGCTATAAATACATCCCCATGTATTCATCCTTTGATACTAGATTTCAATAGAAGGCCAAACTTCTTTTTTCTTCCCTCTTGTTCTTAGGTCAACGAGTAAAACCCCATGTAAGGGATTTCGCGGTGACCTTGAGCATAAAAAAAGGTGTTTGGTTAATCTATTGTGATCAAGAACCTAGCTTTTCTCATTGATTCGCTACTAATACGTGTGTACAAGAACGAAGGGCAAATGCACTTGTGTTGGTAACTTGGTGTCGACTTTTAGTGTAGTTGAATGTATTAAACCCTAATTTATTAGGGTTTAAGGTTTCTTGGTACTTGATCTTAATTTGGGGCTTTCATAAACCCTAATTGCATTGATTCATAAAGGTGCATATACTTTTAATTCGGTTAATTAATTTACAAGTATTATTCCTATTACTTCTGCTGCATGCTTTGATGATGTTTATGTGTTTTCTATAATTGTTATGATTAGTAAAACCCAACGGTGGCATCCTGTGAGCCGTTAATATGTTATAATTAATTATCGAAACACATAAAAATTGAATCTTTGTGATTATTACATGCTTTTATTGGTTTCTAGGGTTTTGAAAATTGAAACCCTAATTTTTTTAATATGGGTCGATTACCCTTTATTGATTTAATTAGGTTTTATTTTTTGTAAAACTTGTAGAAACCCTAGGATTGCATGTATATTTTTATGTGGTTATTATGAATAATTGTTATTTGCCATGATAATATGCGTATCTTGGGATTATAATTGTTATGAGGAATCCATGGTGGAACATGCATGTTTTGCCATGGATTATTGTTTTGATTAATTGTTAAGTGATATTCACATGTTTGTTAGTTTGATAATTATAAATTGGGGAAGACCTCAATATATCTAATAAAAATTCGTTATGTGCTATATGGTATATTATTGACTTTGGCTTACGCAATCGACTTGCGATGCATGTGGCTCACTTACCTTGTAGGTGAAAGCCCTAGTTAATATATGCATGGTTTTACGCCTAGAATTGTTTATTAGGTTTTATCGAACAAATTATGCATGTGGCTAATTGTTTTTACATATGTTAATTGTTAAGTTATATGTATATTATTTGAGTTCGTTTTAATTTTTATTAAAGTGCTTTTTGTTTATATTGTATGACACGTTAGTAAGCAAAAAGGGTTTTTTGAGAATAGAAAATTAAACGGACTAAATATGGGTGAAATTTGATTTGTTTTCTAAGTATTAAATCTTGAACTTTTAATCGACTGATGCGACTGTACTAAATGGTTAGAACGGCTTACCCACTAGAACAAACTCAAAAGGGGGTTCAAAGAAGTGCGCCTGTCGAAAGGATGTCTAAGGTTATGCTTGGCTTACACGGTCCTCACGCTTGCTGCGTTCGATTGGAGTTACCTAGTATAACTATTCTATGTACGAAGCATCTTAGTGCAAAGTTGTAAGTTTCTCAACGCATCGATTAAAACTTTGTAGAATTTAATCTTAGAAATTTAAAACTATGAGTAAGGTTTTGAAAATTTTTATGTTATGAAGATGTATGCATGCTTCTTCATACATAAGTTTTGATTACACATCAAAAAATTGTACCTTTTAAAATTTAAGTTTATGCCATCTAATGATATGAAACACTTGAAGTTGTAATTTAGTTATGTGAGACCTTGAGCTAGATTACAATAACAAGGTGAATCTTTATGTTGTGTGAGACCTCAACTTAAATAATTTGCAGTTTCTAAATTAGACAACTTAATTAAGTTAATTAGTGAGACCTATAACTTAAGGCATAAGATGGGATAAAACATGCTTACATTTTGCATAATTGTTTGGCAATATTGTAAATCCCATATTTTCTAGGAATTGAAAACTTGTTTGTCAATTATTGTTCTTCGACAATTACCTATTCTATACTTTCATCACTAGCGAGATCAATGTGTGTGAAACTATGATAATAAGGGTCCTAGATTCAAGGAAAATTCTATGGTTAATATGAATATTGACCAAGGGTATTTTATTTTCTTGAAAGATTTAATTATCGAAAATACTAAAATTGAATTTTGTTAATTCTTTTGATTGCATTAATGCAACATTAAACCGTAAACGTGGTTTGGGCTTTGGTAAATTGATCTAGTTCTGTTTTCAAATAAATGTTTGATCAAGAAAAATTTACTAAAAGACAAACATAAACTCTTTTCATGGAAGAAGAGTGAGACTCAATCCTATTCCTTTTCATGATTGAGAAAGGTATATTAGGAACATTAGAATTGTCTAAATTCTAATATAACTCATAGCAACTTCAATAGTTAAGAAAATTGCACACCATGTTTTCCTTAAGAGATTTCATTACCCTCTTTGGTGATTGAATTCTTATATGACATTTTGGTCAACTAGAAAACATGTTTGACATTTTATGAGTTATTAAATTAGAAGCTAAACTAATTACCGCAAAATTGGTGAAAGACAAACTAGTATATTTTATCTAGTTGTTTTGTTTTGACTAATTGAAGGTGCTATACATTATTATGGCGATGGTAGACCCATTAAGGAAGAAATTGCATGCTCAATTTTTCAAGTTAATAGCATTGATGGATGATCCATCATCTACATAGTAGAATACACTCTTTTAGTACCTAAGTAATTGTTACGAATGGTCTTAAAAAGGGGTAACAACATAATAGCACGCTATTTTCACTGGTTAATGAAACACTTACAATGTTGTCAAATCCAATGGGAGTATGGTGTATTCTTGAATAAGACATTATTGTAACGTTGTCTAATTCAATGGGAGTTACAAGATTTATTATCTTGGTAGTAACTCAGATTATTTCTAGATTTTCTTGAAATAATACATTACGTTCAAAAATGTAGACATTCATATTCTCAAGGATAGTCATGAACGTTTCCTTGATAATTAAGTGTCCTACATCCACTTGTAATGCTTATATATCTATGACACTATCATATTGCTCACATAAACAAACGAATGTCATGGTGTTTATCTACTATATGATGTTGTTCTATGCACAAGTGGGAGAAGTATTTATTGTGTGCAAAGGAACAACACATACAAATATGATTAATGGATTCTCTTGATCGTAAGGTAAGAGATTAACGTTCTAATAAGATTGACTTGTTTAGAACATATGTCAAGATTATAACATAGACTACTTTTATGTCTTATGTCATTCAAATTATAGAAACACTTGAAGTTACATTTTAGGTTAAGTGGGATCTTGGCTAGATTGTAATCTCAAGGTAAATCTCCACTTGTTGTGAGATCGAGCGTGGTTGCTTTTGCAGTTTCTTAAGTTGGACACTTCTTGGAATGACATAAATAAATAAAGTAATACTATCTTAAATATTTATGTATTTTAATGACATAAATAGATAAAGTGGTATATTAACTTGAAAATAAATTAATTTAAACCAAGATCTGATTGTTCATAATTACTTTAAATTATAAATGTTTATGTGTTTATTTGTAAAGTCACAAACATGAAGTCTTTTCATTATTACAAGACTTATAATATAAAGTAAGATATTATAACTGTTATGTCTTTTGACTTGGTCAAAGAATACTTATGTTATAAAACATGCAATTGGCTTGGAATTCTATTATGCCATTAAGTTGTCTTAGTTGGTAAATAGGTAAGCCAAAAGGAATATGTTTATCTTGCATATTGTTAGATTGTCTTACCATATTAATTCTAATGAAATACTGTAGGTATATGGAATGTTCAGTTAGAAGAATCAAACATTTGTTATATTGTTTGATTCAAGATAACTATATCTTCTTTTCTTTCAAAAGTTATCAAGGTTAGAAAATTGAGTATTGATTGGATATATTTAATAAAACTCAAACCTAGAAGATTAATAAGACACCATTTTAGTATGAAATGTGATGAATCACATTGAGTCTTATATTGAGGATTTATGATTTGTTAAAACTACTTTTGGAGTAGGTTATTAACGAACATGATTTGACTTGTCAATGTGTTTTGTAATATCCCAAAAGAAAACAATTTAGTGTTGTTGTAATTGCTAAAGTATTTATAGATAGTCTTTAAATTACAAAAGCAAGTGGGAGTTTTGTTTAGATCTTGAAAAGATTAAATTACAATTACAAAACACATAATCTTCTAAAATACACTAGTAAATATCATGATGAGGTCAAATATGATAGACCTCAAGATGGTGGAATTCTCATTCATAGATCCGTAAGGATTCTCAGGATAATTGATTGATGTCTTTGAGATATATGAGTTGCAGGATTATGGTAAACCGTTTAATCATGATGATGTATTTACCTAATATTGAATTGTGGTAAATTATTTATACTATGAATGTTAAGATCCGTCAAAAAGATGATCAACTTTGGAAACTTGGTTTATCTTAATGAAGATGAGTTTCTTCAAAGAAGGGAAAATCTAGTGGTTTAAATCTTAGTGTAGAAATCATATGGACAAAATTGTACATGTGTTTAATGCATGACTTGTGACAAGATTATTAATCACACTTTAGCAATTAGCGTGATTGAATATTCTTTCATAGACACATTAATTATATAAAGATGATAATTGTCATACTTATTTTCGTTGATATGAAAAATGACAATGAATATCAAAACTCTTTCTTGTGTGATTGCTTTTAGGGCGATAAGTAATACAAATGTGTTTTATGAATTCACATAATCTTTGAAAATGTACAAACTGCAAAAATCCATGAATGGATATATGCATGCATCTAGGAGACGATTCTTATGTTTAACTATTAAATCCAAGTTTTGGTTTAAAATTAAAATAAGATAATTTCTAAGTATTCCTGAAAGCTAGTGGGAGTATTATGTTTATTTTCTTTAAATCTTATATGTTGTGGGTAGTAACATTCCATCTAAAACTAAATGTTATGCTCTAGTTGGGAATGGAACTTCACTTGCAAGATTTAGAAAATTAGACATACAACCTTGAAGTATATGTAAACATGTGTGGTAAATAAATGAGTCTAATAGAACATGATATATCATTTGAAAAATAGATATGTAGAACATGAATGAAATCTTAGTTTGACACAAGGATTTTTCATGTACATCATGTTATTGTTGTATCATACTTGAATGCAAGATGATTTGACAACATTGATATCTAATGAAGTTATTAGATAACTGGTGTAATGAATATTCTAATAGAATATGTTTGAATCTAGAATTACATTCCTCACCGGAATTGCTCTCAAAATTCTAGAGATGAGCAATACGACAATTGTTGCGTAATTCTCATAGCCAACAAACTTGAAAGTTTTGGATGGCATCAAACATTACTTGTAGATATTGAAGTTTATGGAGATTTTAAAGAGCATATTGTTGTTTTGAATACAATGATCTTTGGTATAATTGAGATGACACTCAATACTAGTCATGGGAGGATTTCATCCTTGTAAATAGCCATGTGAACTAGTTGTGCTCAACTAAGAGCATAGTTGCATTATACAATAAAGAATTAGAATACCTTAAACTTTAAAATGTTTGAAAGTTTGATTGTCATAAATTGGTTGTTGAGGATGTCACATACTTTATGAAATATTATGTGGCGATATCAAGATATTTTGAATATACACATACAAGAACTTCACTAGTTGAATTCTTGAAATAAGTATTCTCAAAATTCCGATAGATCAAAGTTAGTTGAAATTATGCCTTGTCAACAAGTATGATTATCATTACTTGAGACATAATTCATTAACCAGTATTATCATGCATTGATCTATTTAATATTTGGATAAGGGATGTTTTGAACAAATATTATTTAAATGAAATAAAATATTGGTTATGTTTATTTTTCATTTTCTTAATATTATATCCTATTTTTGCATGTTTAATCCGTGAATAACTTATGTTATTCTAAAAGTCCGTTGTCGATCAATGATGTGGGAATGTCATTGAATTAAGACAAATCTGAGTTTTGGTAGAATATACTTTAAGTATATTGATGCGTGGGACATGCCAAATTCACATGATATTCAATGAATTGAATATAGGACAGATCCCAACTCAACATGATTGTACTTTATGGATCTTTGTCATTAAGTAAATCATGTATATTTATCCTCAGACTTGAGATACCAGATAACTATTATGAATGTAGTGCACTTGTGTGAAATAGTTTAACGCTATCCGTAAAAGGTGATTATAAGGGCTATTTTCAGAAGTGTTTCAAAGTTCATGAGTTTTGCTTGTAGTCAAGAGAATTTGCTCCTTTGAATTTGTTTCAAAGCATAATACTGTTTGGGCCCTCGTAGGATTGGCAAGATGTTTGTAAGGCCTTACCCAAGATCTATCCGGAATACGTTCAGATGATTTGGTAATCTTATTCAATCAGATATAACGAGAAACAAAATATTAACTTGTGAAATGACTCGATCCATATTCACAGTTAATGAACTATTAGAAGTAAAAGGATAAGTATTAATGATGAATCATTAAAATGGTTTTTTCAGGGAAACCACACTCGGTTCGATCTGGGGGCATTGGCGTGTTAAGCTAGACTAAACCAATGTCATTACTATATTAAGTAATATCCAAGTGGGAATGAAAGGTTTATGGGTAATTATTAATATACGTATGACGGATTGAACTTCGAGACTTCGGGATTGCACACATGCATATGAGAATCAATGTATATAATAATTAATATATTAAATGTAATATTTAATTATTGATTACAAATAAATATACTTAACGATAGTTAATATTTAACGAGTTTTGATTATCGGTCGTTAAATGTCAACGGGATATGAAGAAAAGTTAACAAGCCAAGAGAAAGTTTTAGGAACCCTCTTTTGGGCTTGTTTTTGGCCGAAACTATTGAATCCCACATCGGAAATCATAGTAATCTTGACATCTACCATAAGGCTATAAATACATCCCCATGTATTCATCCTTTAGATACCAGATTTCAATAGAAGGCCAAACTTCTTTTTTCTTCCCTCTTGTTCTTAGGTTAACGAGTAAAACCCCATGTAAGGGATTTGCAGTGACCTTGGCATAACAAGGTGTTTGGTTAATATATTGTGATCAAGAACCTAGCTTTTCTCATTGATTCGTTACTAATACGTGTGTACAAGAACGAAGGGCCAATGCACTTGTGTTGGTAACTTGGGTGTTCGACTTTTAGTGTAGTCAAATGTATTAAACCCTAATTTATTAGGGTTTAAGGTTTCTTAGTACTTGATCTTAATTTGGGGCTTTCATAAACCCTAATTGCATTGATTAAGCAAAAGACGCATATACTTTTAATTCGGTTAATTAATTTACAAGTATCATTCCTATTATTTCCGATGCATGCTTTGATGATGTTTATGTGTTTTCTATAATTGTTATGATTAGTAAAACCCAACATATAGAACACGCAACATCAATAAACCACGTTGTAGGCACAAATCCGGTATCTAATACGTAACATATAGGCGATTTTTCCCTTTTTGAAGTTCACACGTGACATTTATAGAACCGCAAACATCAATCAATCACGTGCGGACACAAATCATGTGCCCTAACATGTAACATTTATGTGATTGTATTTATTGTGCAACGTCAGATAACGTAGCACTTTTATCATGTTCTTTGTAAGAAACTCGTTTAGCTAGAACAAGTCAACGGTTACTAATTATTATTGTTACTATTCTAATCTGCGGATAAATATCCTTCGCACCTCACGTGATCAAATTCTTCACAAAAACTTGGTAAGAAGACTAATATATTTTAATCTCTTAAACATTCAACATGTTGATAATCACTTTATTTCATTAGTCGTGTATAGCTTTCTAGTTAGAAAAAGTCTTAAATTAATAAATAACTACGGATTTATCATGATTATAGGCATCCTAACATAAGTAGCCAAAACGGAGATCTGTCTCTAAGTTTTTTAAGGGCGAGTGGAGTCCACTATGAACCTCACAACAGCTCTAGTTGCAATACAGTCTATATTGTATGATCCCGAGCTTAGTGAGGCACGAGATCTTGTGGTAGCAAGACAGGTTTCACACCTCACTCGATTTTTCTTCCTTCCTTTGTATTAAATTATTTGCGATTACATAATATTATTCTTTTTGTATTTGCGGTATACTAATGATCGTTACTAGATTCACCAAAAATGCTATGCAATGGACTCACTCTATGCAATGAAATATCTTTTCCGTGCATTAGTGGGAGAAGAATTACAAGAAGAATTACCGGACAATCAGCATTTGAATAACTATTTGCAATAAATGTGTTGGTCATTGATGTAGGCGTGATAATTGATTATGAAACTTCTTTTGTTGTTTATTTTCATACTTGGTTGTCCGAATTCTTTTGTTTAATTGTTTGGATGGTTAATGCTATGTAGGTTGTACGGACCAACCTATCTTTTTATAAGTAATTATATGTATAATGTTGACTTATTTGTGAATTAGTTCTTTGAATGATTTCTTTGAGGTGCAATTTCGAGTAAATGAAGGATGCAATGGTGGCGATGGCGGTGATTTTAAATAAAATCGGTACGTACCTTGATATCAACAAGCTCCGATCGTCACAAAATTAAGTTCATTCTCTAACATTCCTATCCTTTAACTAAACCATTTTATCAAACACAATTAATACAACCAAAAGCCCGTAGGTTAAGTGCAGGACATCTGTCAGCACATGGTTTCTTGATATCGCACGTTCTAAGCACATTACAGGACTGACTTGTATATATACATAGACTATTCATCGAATGCACACTTAATAGCTATATATGAGAGATCAAATGAACTGATGGGCATAAGTGGTAACTCATAAAGATGCGACTATAGTACAGATTTATCTTGTTTTAATCACATTAGATTCAAAAGATCTAATTTAGAGTCGAGGGCACCAGAGTGCAGATATGTTAACTTTTAACCTTAACAGAACAAGCTATCATTTTTCTTGCATACGACTACAGTAAGTTCTAAATATTAGGTATCACAATAATAGTGTATGTATTGTTGCAAATTATATGTGTCCCGGCTCGACAAAATATCATATATTTACACAAGATCCATCTCTGTTAATATCTAGTGAAAAAGAGACATAACTTTTGTATTGTGTGTAGTGATCTTGGAAATGCAAAGCTGTCGGGTAATCTTGTTCCTGAATTAGGGAAGCTTGAGCATCTTGAGTACTTGTAAGTAAATATTTTCAAATTTGTTTATGTTAACAAAAGTTACTCATATTTTTGCTAAATGATGATCATTAGCAACACCGACCAGCTAACATGTCTCGCCTCAAGGAAAAAGTTACTCAATATCCATAGTCTAACTTGATGGGGAAAAAATGTAGTACATACTTGTTCAACATCACAAATTTACAACCCTTGATAATATATGGCCATGTGTGTCCCATGCTTTTAGTTTGAATTGTTTAACTGTAAAACTATAGAAGAGATAGAATCCCATGTACATACTTTAATAGCATAGTACCATATAATACAGTTATACTAAATGCTTTGCCAGTGATGTGTTTTGTTTGCATAATTGTGCAGGGAGTTGTACATGAACAATTTTGTGGGGACAATACCATATCGGCTTGGTGGATGAAAAATCTTATAAGCTTAGATTTGTTTCATAATAATCTCACTGGTTTCATTCCCCCTTCTCTTTCCAAGCTTTCCAAGATCCGATTCTTGTATGTTTTCTTACTCGTCTTACTTTTCTACTACGATTTACATATATACAATTGTACTTGGACGACAGATTAGGGAGGATGCAAATTAGGCGGGTGAGTATATGTCAAAACGGGTTTGGGCCAAAACAGAAGAACTTATTAGTGTGTATTAAAATGGCTGCGACCTTGTGCCAGGTTGGCTTTTACCGCAAACACTTTCTTTTTCCTTAAATTGTTTATATTTTAAATATGCTAATATGATTTTAACAACTTGCTACAATACATATTGGTGACTTATCCCATTTAAACAATTTGACATGTTCCATTTTAGCTACAATTTTGAGTTGGCCTAAATGGGCAAAAATTCGATTACCATATATCTGATATATATTTATTAATAATTAATGTTAATAGAAATTGATTAACCATATATGCAGGAGACTCAACGGTAACAATTTAACCGGATGAATTCCAAGAGATCTTCTGAAGCTTCACAATCTTAAGATTACGTGAGCTCATATTTTCTCATTCTCTTGAACTTTTATTTGGTCTTACAACTTTATGTTTATAATGTAAATATTAGCGAGGGGCGTGTCTGATAATGATTTAAGTGGCACATTTCCGACTTGGGGTTCCTTCTCTAAGTTGACAGAAGAAAGGTGAGTATACTTGGTATAGTGTCTTTTACACCCGTTGCCTTTGGACATGCGACATAAAGTGGTTTTTGAATCAGGTTTCAAGAATAACCCGAGACTAGAAGGACCTGAACAAATGGGTTCTATGAGGTACAATGACAACGACGGCAACTGATAATATATATGGAGCAAAAATCTCTATCGGATTTAGGGGGGAAACAAGTCTATGTTGATTGCAAAGAATAATTACTGATGGTCAAGTACTACTAGAGTACTAGTGCTTGTCAATGTAACGATATTTGTTAATGTGTGATGATACTATATAATCTTTGTGGCTTGTAACAAAGATATATGAAGAAAAAAGTTGCTAGATTCTTTTCTTGGAAAATTTTGGTGAATAATTTTGTGTTCACAAACAGGAATGAGATATCGAGTCCAAAAGTGAGATATCGGAACTAAAAGGTACGAACTTCAGTTGAAGTCAAAGTCGTAACAGCAAAATAAATTATGCAATAAATTCATTAATGTCAGATTAATTGCTTGTTATTAAGTTGTTGTTAATGGTTGCATTGATGGCTGAAAATTAAACATAACCGTTCAAAAACCAACTATAAAATACAAATCTTTGGTTCTAAATATAAAAGAGATTTAGAGGGAAGTAATATACATATTACTCTTACACATTTGGATGCAACACAAGTTTTGGTTCGATGATAATTCGGGAATAAAGTTCATATCCAATAGTACAATTTCTTGTCTCGTCGTTATACTTTGGGAAATGAATGGCGAATAGGCGACAAATATGTTCTAAAAGCGAGTTAAACACATGCCATGATCACGTTCTTAAATGGTTTTACCTACTTTATGTTTTTAAATAAAGTTTAAGTTAAGTAGCTTGGGTTTTATAAAGTTCATTTTTTTGTATTGTTTCATTATTGTGATTATGTTTCTCACAAAATTTTGTATATGATTAACACTCATATACGTGGTGTGGCTCGTGAGGTGTGACAATTAAAAATTGAGTGTCATGCGAGAAGGAAAAAATATATATATATATATATATATATATATATATATAGGGGAGAGTTAACGTGAGATCAAGCTTAAAGTTGTAAAAATAAGATCAAGTCTAAAAAACCACTAAAACATTTATAAATAACAATTTTAGCAATAATACTCATAAAAATAATATTTTAATACAAAATAACATTTTAGCAACTAATAACTTAATGATACATGAGTTTGGATTAGTGATACACATGATACACATTACACTAATAAGTATTCCAAAATCGATACATATACAATAACATGATACACATTACACTTCTAATCAAAGTGTATCACCTAGATTTCGTAAATTTGAAAAAGAAATCTATCAAAACTTTAACAATTTTAATTGTAGTTAATAAAAAATTTATTTTTGTTGTTAGGAGAGTATTGCTTGTCAAATTTTAGTTGGATCTCATTTTAACAACTTTAAGCTTGATCTTATTTGATCTAGATTCTATATATATATATATATATATATATATATATATATATATATATATATATATGCTAGTCTTACGAGGGCTTTTTTAGCCCAAAAATATCTAAAACCAAATATTTTCATCAGTAAATCAGTTTATAATCAAATGAGAAATATAATTAAGATGTGAACGATGAGAAGAAACCACAACCTCAAATTTGAGATGCATTTACAAAAATAGATGCATCTCCCTATTATTTCTCCCTCTTTATTTAAAATATGTGGCTAAAATTTCTTCTCACTCTTCTCATTTCAATAACTCTTCTCACTAGATTCATTCCCGTTTATCACATAGTAACTTATTAAACAATTTTATTTTCTCAGTAAATTTGTTACCTAAAATTATCGTTTCATTATTTTAAATTTAATATTTATAGCAACCAATAATATATATATATTGTTGTATATTTTGAAAATTAAGTGCTTTAATAATTAGTCACGTGTTTAACACACCATTAAATAAAGTCATAAAAAATCATCCCATATTCGATTTGTCCAACATCATAATTCTGTTGTAATATACTATTTTTAAAGGGGCAATTTTATATCTTCCCTTCTTTTAGTAGGGGTGAGCATGGTTCAGTTTGGGTCGGTTTTTGGCTAAAACCGAAATCGAACAGAAATATTCGGTTTCTATAAAACCCAAAACGGAAACCGTTCATTTTTTAGCCGTTTGGTTTTTTTGGTTTATTATCGTTTCGATCCGGTTTTTTGGTTATTTCGGTTTTAACCGTTTGTATTTAGGTGTGGCAATTTATATAAACAAACTTGTTTTACGTAGAAACTTGGTTATTCTTATTTACTTTTCTGTCAATCTAAGCCTAATAATATTTATCTCGTATTTCTATAATTACACATATAGATAAGACACACATACATGCAAGTGAAATACACATAGTGTATTCACTGTCAAATATTTATTGATATATTATCAAGTAAACACACGTACAAGACAAATATGCATATAAACGTTAAGATAAATATATTATAAATCCACCTACAAAATGAACATGAAAGTTTTAAATTTGATTTATTTAGTTATATTGTATTAATTATCTATTACTACCTCCGTCTCATAATAATTGTTCACTTTGACTTTTTTAAGTCTTTTTTATTCAACTTTAACCATAAATATTTTTATTTGTGTTGTATAATATTTGATGAAAAATATATAAATAGATCAGGTTTTAAATATATTTTCATTTGTTATAATTTTCATCAAGTATGTGAAAGCATTAGGGGGTGAATACGTTACGTTTAAAAACTTTAGATCTTTAGTATCAAATAAACATGAAGCTTGTTATAATATTAAAGTACCAATTATTGTTTGTGACTAATATAAAACATAGTAAACTAAGTTGTCACATAATCATGAACACCAAACCACATCACAAACAATAGTATAGTGCAAGTATAAAAGTAAAGAGATAAAGAAAGGAAAGTGCAAACCGAACACGGGGATTTATAGTGGTTCGGTCCACGGATCTCCTTCGCCCTACTCCACTCCCCAAGTACCCAACTTGAGAGTTACTTCACTAAATCAACAAGCTCCCTTCTCGGCGGAGAAAACCTTACAATAAATTAAACACACTTTTTCGGTACAAAGCTAAATCTAGGGTTCTAGTTCGAGGTAAAACCAACCTAACGTCGCCTATACAATATTTCCGACACTAAGCTAGATGTCGAGTTCTTTTACAAGGGTACAACCACTCCCATTATGTTTTATGGCCCAACATAACAAACCTTGTGTTTTATGACACAAACACATAAACCATCTAATCTAGTTTGGTGAAAGTGTTGTTATGATGCAATGATGTTTACACTAATAATCCATGACACAAATGTCTAATGGGTATGAATAACTACTTCTAAATGAACTTCCATTGTTAGGAAGCCTTCATGATGAAGATCACAAGTTCCCTAAACTTGTTGTGATAGATCTTCAGCTTGTGGTGAGTGGGGATGGCTAGATCTCCAAGCTTTCCTTGGTTGATCAAAGAGTATGCTTACAACAAAGATGAATGTTAGAAGCATTATGATCATGATCATTAGGGTGTTTAATGTATGTTACTACATTGTTAATGATTGATCTAAAATGTATGCAAGAAGGTGGAGAAGATGTGTTTTCAAGTGGTTAAGAAATGAGAAAATAATGGGCTTCTATTTATAGGAAAAAGTGATCAGGAGCGTCCACGGACCACGGAACCAAATAAAGGGTTCCGCCCTTTATAAATTTTGGTTCCGTGGGTGCCTGACAGAAAATCTAAAAAATCTTTCTTCAAATCTTTCCAAGATATTACCATATTTTACCAAGATCTCATTTGATAGATTGAGTGACAATCTAACCAAAATATTCAAGAGATCTTCCAAGGATATCAAAGATGATACATGCCATGATGTAATATGTATTTTCATTTTTAGATTAAAAAGTTTATCAAAGTAAACTTGTAAAATGTGTTATGTAACTAGTTAATAAAATGTCTAGTTACCTTTTGTAAAATAAAATATCTAGTTGAGTGCTTGACAAAATAAAATGTATTTTGTCAAGTGTAAGTAAACTTTAGTATTTGTATGAATATTACAGTTAGTTTACTTGTACAAATAAAAGTATATATTTGTTAGATATTTTACAAAAGATGTATTTGCATAAAATACTCGTGAATGCAAAATGTAAAATGAGGTTCGAAATAGAATGGTTAACCTATTAAAATACTTAGTGACTCTAAACGTATTTTAAACATTCTAAATGGTTTGTTAATGGGTTTGATCATAATGCCACATAACAAACATGTACGAACATGTGTTGTAACATATGAGGACTTGAGGCATCGAGAGGTGTTGAATGTATGTTGAGACAAAGTGTGATTACAAGTAACTTGTACATTTTACGTTATGTATTACAAGTTACATGTTTGTCATCAATCAAAACAAACGAGACTGTATAGATTAAATATCGTAATATTTGCACTAACAAAATATTATATAACACATAAAAATATTAATGGTCAAAGTTAAACAAGAAAGACTAAAAAAAATCAAAGTGGACAATTATTATGGGACGGAGGGAGTAAAAAAATGTTCGGTTCGGTTTTTGTTATCGGTTTTTGGATGAAAACCGAAATCGAACCGAATTTTTTGGCGCTTTTTAGTTTTAGTCGGTTATTTCGGTTCGGTTTTCTTCGGTTTTCGGTTTGGTTTCGGTTTTTTTGTTTTTTCTGCTCACCCTTACCTTTTAGTTGTAAATTTCATATATATCCAAACATGAATTAAAAATATTGTACATTATGCATTTAATACTTGCATTTTGAATATGTATGAAATTAGTGATAAAATAAGGTGATATATGAAATTAATTTATTTTTAAAATATACTTTAATAGTATATTAAAACAGAATCATGATGTTAGTCAAGTTTTATATGGGATATTTCATGATATTGTATAGTGGTGTGCTAAACATGTGACTTATTGTTAAGCATTAATTTTCAAAACATACACTCAAATATACTTTAATAGTATATTAAAACAGAATCATGATGTTAGTCAAGTTTTATATGAGATATTTCTATGATATTGTATAGTGATGTGCTAAACATGTGACTTATTGTTAAGCACTAATTTTCAAAACATACACTCAACTATCTCTAATCTCTAATCTCTCTCATATATAATTTCTAAAAACTTAAAAATGAGTAGAGTGATTTTTACTAAAATATCCTCAATTCAAAACATTTAAATTTTCTTTTTTCACCTTCAACACATTTTGAACACTAGGCAGTACCGCATCTAACGGCCGGTGTTTAGTTTTCACAAAATTCGACGATCCATAAGTTTCTTTCAACAAACTGTATTTGTAGCGTTAAAGAATCATTTTCGAATAACTATAATTCTGATGCGTGGTTGCATAGCAGCAGAAATATACAACTTTCAAGAAATTTATGTGTAGTTGATCTAAGTGCATGAGTATATTTCTAATAGGATTGTTTTAACTTATTAAGATTTTAGTAATAATAGATTCAAGCATTACAAAAAGCAACGGTATTATCTAGTTGGCAATATTATATTTTAGTTTAGAGGTATACCCAACGTATGTGACCGCATTTTCTTATTTTGTCAGTAATTTAGGCAGTGATAACTATTTTTTTTACATGTGTAGCGTTTATCATTTGGTGTGTGGCTTTTAAACTTGTAACCTTACAAATTTAATATCATCATAATAAGATTATCTTGTACTATCAATCTGCATAGATATTTAAGTATTGTTCAAAGCTATTTGTTTTTGGTACAAATAATTATCGCTAAAGATAACAATACAATTTAATTTTTGTGATTATAATAAACTTACATAACATTATTGATATACCGGACAAAAGGCTATACAATATATATTAAGTTTTAAAAGGCGATTCATATATCTTTAGTCCCTTAAGTGTTGCAAGACCAACATTTTTCAAAATAATATTATATAAATGACAAAGTACATGTGTCAAAGCAAAATAAACAACAAAAAACTACAATTACTTGGTCTCTCATTTTTTTAAATTTGTCACAGGTTCCACAACCACTTCATCATTTCTCATATAATTTTGTCAAATTTGAAACTGGTTTGACCGGGTAGTACAATAGGTTGAACCGTTCGGTCAAAAAGCAGTCGATTTAAACCGAGTCAACCCGGCAGGTTGGGTGAAAACAAGTCAAATTAAACGGGTCAACCGCCCAGAGTTTGATCGTCTCGGGTCAACCGGTTTTGATGTGTATTAATGGTTTCATTTTGAAATATATGTCTTCAACATTTTCACATTTAGTTTCAACTTTTCAATTTTTACTTTTTGGTTTTTCCTTTATATATAGTGTATAGCAGGGTACCCGCACATTTTAGGCGGGTACCTGTGACGATTAAGGAGAAATAGATCGATGAAACACGATTCACCGGATTGTATCATTTCAACGGGTCCTCTCTGGTTTGTTTTGGATGACTTTAATTGGTTAGCCAAACGGTGGCGACACCGGTTCGGTTAATTTATGTTGGTTCGGTCCGGTTTTCAAAACTATATGTAACATCAACTTGTTAGCTTGTATGGAGTTTTGTGTGTTTTATTAATTTGTATAATATGTATAATAACATGTACTTTTCATTTTAGGGTGTTTTAAAAATAAGGTTAATTAGTTGTTTTTAATTTGGTAGATGTGCTTTTAATTAGTTGTACAATGTGAATAAATTATTATACTTTTAAGTAATGTGGTATTTTAATAAGAGTATTTATTACACTATGCATTTCTCTCTCATTTGACCACTTTCAACAATTCAACTTTTCAACTTTTCACCTTTGACTATTTTTCTATTATATGTGATACGGATATAGCGAGGGTACTTCGTAGCGTTTTGGCGTACACTGTGATATTAACATAAATAGACCTCGATAAGACTTGATTCACCAGGTATGTATCGGTTTCAACGGGTCCTCTCAGTTCGTTTTGGATGGCTTTAATTAGTTAGCGAACCGGTGCGTTTACTGGTTCCGGTTAATTCACGTTGATCCGGTCAGGTTTTCAAAACTATATGTAACATCAACTTGTTAGCTTGTATGAAGTTTTGTGTGTTTTATTAATTTGTATAATGTGTATAATCACATGTACTTTTCATTTTAGGGTGTTTTAAAAATATCATTAATTTGTGTATTTAATTATTTTATAGTTTAGATTATGTTGGAGCTTCTTTAAATTGTACGTTATGAAAATTTTATTGTACTTTTAGTAAAGGGGTGTTTTAATTGGTTGTTTTTAATTTGGTAGATGTGCTTGTAATTGGTTGTACACTGTGAATAAATTATTGTACTTTTAAGTAATGGGGTGCTTTAATAAGAGTATTAATTACACTATGTATTTCTCTCTCATTTGACCGATTTCAACTTTTCAACTTTTCAATTTTTCACCTTTGACCGTTTTTCTATTATATGTAGTATAGATATATCAACTTTCCTTTATTATCCTTTTAAAATTGGGTATTTTTTTTATGTTAACTAATTAAGTTCTAAACTACACATAATTCTAGCATTATCTAAGGAAAAACTATGCATAATATCGAGCAACCGGATTTTATGAAAACTATAAACCACTATCGCTATGCACGGGTACTTGCTTGTATCATTAAAGTGTTTTACATAGTTACACCTAAGTAATATATATGATTCTTCTAAATTACCAATGTATACATTCATGGACCATGTTTTACTATTCATAAGTTTTTGTGTTACTCCCTCCGTCTCAATATAATTGTCCATATTTTTATTTTGGGATATCTCAAAAAGATTGTCCACTTTTCATTTTTAGTAAAAACTATAGAATATATTAGGTGAATATTTTCTTTGAGTGGTTGAGATTTATAATGGCTCTATTTTTATTAAACTTGATGATTTCTCTCTCATGACAATAATTTTGAGACGGAGAGAGTATATATTATATGTTGTAACTAGAGCTCTAATCAGCTTGAAAGTAAATGAATTCCCTATCAATTCTTTCACTATGATCATTCATCTTCACAAAGAGCAAGTTGCAAACTCCAAGTTCTAAGTTTTAAAACCTTGCACAATGTTCTTAGTTGCGTGAATGCAACAATTTAGTAAACCCGTCAACGAATGAGAAAAATGTGACAAGTAATCATCAATCGTCACATAAATCATGTTTTTTTAAGTATCTTTGTAAGACGCAGCTCATTTCCATCTTGTTACAAAGATCCTTAAAAAATAATGGTAATATCTAAAATCTATAAGATAAAACCGTTTAATACTATTTCCATCTTATAAAAACAAATAATTATAACTTACACTTACAAAAACTCTCAGAAAACTTAAATCATGAAAAAAGCCCAATTTTGTGACTTTTTGGCGGGATATGAGAAAAAGAAACTCGGCAATACAACAAGATTATTCCATACATTTTCATACATGATTCATGTGATGACTATTCCATACATTGTCATACATGATTCATGTGATGATTGATGAGGTGTGTCTTACAATTATCCTTAAAAAAACATGATTCATGTGATGGTGATGATTACTTGTCACATTTTCTCATTAGTTGAGGGGTTTACTAAGCTTTGCATTCACATGACTAAGAACATTGTGCAAGGTTTAAAACTTAGAACTTGGTGTTTACAATTTGCTCATTGTGAAGATGACTAATCATAGTGAAAGAATTGATAGGGAGGTTGCTTACTTTCAAGGCGATAAGAGCTTGGTTGATATGGATTTATGGAGGGGCGATACTATTCACGATGTCAAGTTGTCAACCATCTCTTTGCAACCATTGTTGGGCTGCTACTTGAGTCCTTCTACGGAGGGTATTTCATATGTGCATTAAGCTTACACGGTCTACTATCTTTCTCTAACTCATAATTGATTTATTTATTTCTCATATCTTAATAAGCTTTTTCTATGTGATGTGATTAACTATGATGTTGATTGTGGTTAGACCAAGAGATCAGCTAATTTGTGATTACAATCTCATTGGTTTTGACCAAGAACTGATTTAAGTCACTCTATAGACTGTTATACAAAACTAAACACACTGCACTTACACCATGGAGTGTAGAACCTTAAGAAGGTTGTTTTCCCATCATCCATAAGAAATTTCAAAATGATTTTCTTGGCGGAATCGCAAGAATTTGCAAATGAAATGATCGATGAGTTCTTTGGGTCTATTGTTGTTAAAAAGCGAGACCGATGCGCTTATTAGGTTTTAAGAAAATAGCTGAATCAAAATATTTCCTAGGTATATTTATAAGTTCACACATGACATTTATAGATCACACAACATCAATAAACCACGTTGTAGGCACAAATCCGATGTCTATCTACGTAACATATAAGGCGATTTTTCCCTTTTTGAAGTTCACACGTGACATTTATAGAACACGCAACATCAATCAATCACGTCGGACACAAATCACATTGCCATAACATGTAACATTTATGTGATTGTATTTATTGTGCAACATCGGATCAGTAGCATTTTTATTGTGTTCTTTGTAAAGCTTCGTTTAAGCTAGAACAAGTCAACGGTTACTAATTATTGTTGTTACTGTTAGGTCACAAGGTTTACTACACAAGCTTATAAGAAAGATAGAGAGGCGATTGAACAAGATATCACACACACACACGAGATATCTGATATGACGGTTATGCGTAGAGTGATTGTGAAAGAAATAACTTGAACAACCAACCTTCAAATGAAGGTTTACATAAGGTATTTATAGGCAGGGAGCTAGGGCAACACTCCTACTCCTTCCCTTTCTCCTATGGGCTTGGGCCTAAGCTCATGGGCCTTATACATAAGCTTAAGGCTAATAACAAACATAAAGGCCATAATAAGCTAACTATTACATATGAGTAACTAACACTTGAATAAGGTTTAGGAGTGATTCCAACAATCTCCCCTCAAGTGTTATTACATATGAGTAACAAACACTCAAGTGTTGGTGATGAAAAGCGGTGAAGGCGTTGATGTAATAGTAGCTTTGGCGTCTTCTGACATTCTTCTTTCTTGTGAGAAGAATTGCCTTGATTTGAACAATCTCCCGGTGTAGAGATAGTTTACTTTGAACGGTTATGCTTTGGCGTCATCTTTAACTTTGTTCTTTGATCATTGTTCTTTGTGATGAAAGTGATAGTATGTTGTTGTGCGCATCAAATCGCCTCAAGTGCCTTCGGCTCTGATGTCTCCGTCATTCTTCAACATGCTCACACGCTCTTTGGCGTTGGAATTCAGTACTGATGGAGTTCTTTAAGTCTTTAACTTTGTAGATTCTCTGTATTGACGAGAATCATTCATTTGTTGTGTTGCTTTAAGATATAACTTCCATTAGTGATGATGTTGGCGTGAGCATGAGAAGAATCTGCACGATCATTCCGCTCGAGAGCTTCCATAAGAAGAAAACATTAAAACGATTAGTAATAAGCGGGTTCCGGCACTTACAAGTTTGAACTTCGAGAGTGTTAACAACATAGTGTGAAAACACAACTCTAATTCTTACAAAGGCGGTTTCTGAATCGGAGTCCCACAAGTGAGATAACACGATGTACCGAAGTACACCTCGATTGAGATGAGTCGTTGAGGTACACCGAAGCATCACCTCACGACAGTAGACCGTTTGAGACCACTAAGCGCAATCCACGGGGAGTTGCGGCGACCTGCTGTCGGTACGTTTGATGTTGACCTGGCGGAGTTTCCATTCAATCATTGAGGATCACAAATGTAAACCTCTCATAAATGTTCTCGACAGATTGCTAAGATCTGTGAAGGACTCGATAATGTATCACTGAAATTCTTATTGTTGAATGTCAAGTGATGAAATGTCAAGTGTACCTAAGAGATCTTTTGATGAATCTCGTGGCTCTAGACTCAATAGTGCGTTTTGGTTTTCTGGAGCGGAGACTAGGGAGAGGGTCTCCTTCTTCAATACCAGCAATCTCTAAGAAAGAGCCGATAGTTTACGTAGGGTTCCCTGTGAGAATGAAACAAGCTTCTGTTGAGAGAAACTTGAGTGGATAAGAAGGTTTAGTGCATGCGTCACTGGGTCCATGACGACTTTTAATCTTCAATACCGGCGTCACTAAGTGACAACCAGTAGCATATGAATTGAACCCGGTGTTTGCCCTAAGTTGAATAATCTGGAGGGCTATTTCTTTTCACCCTTTTCTTTGCATTTCTTTTTAATTCTTCAACTCCTTCTTTCTCCGATTCTCATTTTCTCCTTTTTACAATCATACCTAAGGACTTCTAAATACTAACTATTTGTGGTGTCCTGGGGTAGATCCATCCGGATCTGGCGGATCATAGGACGGTTATTCCTAACCTTAGTCACCTTATAACTCCATGACTAACCTATGTTGCCATAAAACCACTGATGTGAAAAATCTCTCAAAGTGTTTATGAATGAAAAACATTTTAGTACCACTGTTGAGATAAGATTTTGCATAAATACTCCCCTCCACATGTGCTTAAGAGTTTTAACGGTTAAAATGCCAGTGAGGAAAAGCGCGCACATTTTGAATTGATTCACTCAAGATAGACAATCCCCATGAGACGATTCATTGGCATAGTTAAAGAGTTGCATTGTCGACTTTTAGGTGACAACTAGATCTAATAACTACCTTGAAGGTGTAGACAATCCTCGAAAGGTCGTCAAACCCGTCGGAGTTCATGTTTATCAAGAGTTTCTCGAATGGTACATTCTACTTAGACAAGTCCTTTGCGAGACACGTTTACATCACTAGCGAACTAGCTTGAAATTATTACCCGTCGGGACAAGTCTTTTCGAGTTACTAACAGTTAAGCATCGTCAATTCGTTGGTTAAGTCCGAAGCACACAGATTCATTTGCATTTTACACAACATATTTCTTATCACACATTTTCTCCCCTCAAAAATGGCATATTAAGGTGTTATTTTTGAAACGTTTGAGAATAAATATGACCATTTCGAGTGTTGTGGGAAGAATGACCACTTGTGAACAATTTTTGAACAAAGTTTCAAATACTCCCCCTCAACAAGTGATATAAACGGTTGAGGTTTTGAAAATCATAAGGAAAGTACTTGTTCTTTTGAGCAAAACCTTGAAAAAGAAAGGTTTGATAGGTTTTACTCAAAAGTAAGAAGCTTTCGCTCCTTTTCTAAGGATTGTGGCGATGAGCGTACCACGGGGTCCTTTATTTACAAGTACGGGTTGTACACTGTAATGTGTGCACAAGCCATGAACATAATTAATCAAACATCCAAAATGATATGAAGAAAACAATTCAAGGGGTACCAGGAAGTGCGGTGATGTTCCCAAGAGTGTGCGGGCGTTGAAATCGGTTATGTTTCTCTGGATCGACCACCGACATAACTCTTCAATCGGCCCGATCCCTTGAAACAACCGTTCATCAATCATTGTGATGATCCGTCTCACATCCCTCCTTTCACGAGAATTCCGGCTTAGGAGACCCAATTTTCTGGCGTATATCCTTCAACCCGTATGCCAATCCATCCCTAACCAGCTTCAAGGTATGATCCCCGAACTTGTGGAGTTCGCTACACGATTAAGCGAGTTTCTTTGAAGTTCACTACGGTAAACAACGCCGAAAGGTTTATTGATGAGTGTATATTGAGATAGCTGGTTGATATCGGGAAGATCAAGCTTTGGAGGTGTGAAGTTGACACGCGCGTCGATAAGATTCAACGACCAATGGAGATCTTCTATATGTTCCTTGATGACAATGCGTCTTATGAAGATGAGAAGTGACTTGATAAATTCGCGTTGTACTGCGGTTGAGAATTGTCTCATGCGACCATGTACCTTGGCAAGGTACATGTCTTCGATGTCATTGAGAGACAAATTCTCAAAGTCACCTCGAGAGAAAGCATAGTCTCATTCATCTTGTCGTTTGACTACGATCTTCTTTAGGAATGTGTAGTCCCACTTAGACGAAGGGTCAACGTGTATGATGGCAACGATATCTTTAGAACTATGCACAGCATGTTGAGACTTCGAACGGCGGCTTACGTAGTAGATTCGTTACGGCGGTGATGAATCCCATACAATGCATCTCGGTATGCTTCCACGTGTTGGAGAACAAGTGATTGGCACGTTCCTCAATGGCTATGCGGTTTGAGTAGGCAGTGCTGGGAATGGAAGTTTCAACGATGTAGCATATTTTCTTGAATCATCGTCACCGTGTAGAAGAAAATCCAGGTCTTTGTTGAAGAAGTATCGGAAAGGAATCCTTGGTTCAGCTGGTTGGCCAAGTGTTGGTAGAGGTTTGGTCCAATCGGTGTAGTATGGAGGGTTGTCCCTTTGTGTGAAGTCAATGTTTGCTTCGGGGTTGAGCCAATCCATGTTGTTAGACATAGCTCGAGCAATGTTTTCAAGGTGATATTCGACCTCGAGGGCACTTTCGGAGCTGTCTTTTAGAAGTTGAAACGCTTCATTCTTGATTCGCTTCAACTCAGATTTCGTCATTTTCTTCACATGGAACTTTTCTTGCGAATTTTAGCATGCTCCAATGTAGAACCGTCTACCAAATTCTGACCTTCTTGAGGGTAGGGAGTGTTGTTAACAAGATTAGCAAACCATTCAAATTCCTTAGTTTTATCGTCATCTAGCCATGATCGACGTCGGTCTGAGCGTCTTCTTCTTCTTCTTTTGAAGGCTTAGATGATGATCTGGTTTCGAACTTGTTTGGGAGAAGTGGGTTGTTGTTGGGGCTCAAGGACCTCTTCATCGTCACCACCCGTATACTCAAAGTGATCATCGGTTTTACGAGTCGGGGTGGTAACTTCGGAATCGATCCGAGGTTTTTCGGTAGAAGAGCGAGGAGGAGATTTTGTTGAACATGAGGCGTTGTGGAGGAGGTTGCATCAAAGAAGATTCACCGGGCCCTTCGGCGTTTAGGTGCGAGAGTCTTTATCCTTATCCTTGTCTTCATCGTCTCTAGGGCGTTTAGACTTTTCAGCTTCAAATCTACAAGCTTCTTGAAGTTGGTAGTCCAGCAATGCTTGAAACAGCTTTCCTTCATCGAGTAAATGTCCCATCGTGCGGACATTTGTGTGACAAGCTTGGCCACCAATTCATTATCCGAGAAAACTACGGGATCGGTTGGATTGATTGTGACGGTTAAGGGCGTTGATCGAATAGTTTGCTTGGCGTTCTGCATAAGATTTGGATAAAGTTGTTTGGTGAACAACTCCTTTGTGACTTTAGGAGCATACTCGAGAAGGTACTTTTAGTGTAGCCTTGATCATTTCGTTCAGTTCCTCTTGACGGCGATTTTTCATGAATTCTGAACAAACTTCCTTTCTCCTTTCATCTTTTCATGCTCGTCATACATATCTTTGTATGTGATCGAAAGAAATTCACTTTTGTTGAGCACGTTTTTCTTTCTGACTTGTTTGACGGCTTTGGTAATCCGTTCATGAGCTTGAGAAATCCAAGATTTAGATGGTTTCTTCACGGATTTGGATGATGATTTGGTTGACTTCTTTGATGGTGGTGGGAGGAGTGAGAAGAGCGAATCGATGATGAAGAGATATGAGGAGACTCTGGATCCCGGAGGTTCAGGTTTCTTCCTTTGATCGTCGCAGGACTATCTAGAAGAAGCGTATCATAATCAACATCTTTATCTTTTTCGGACTTCTCGGTTTAGGTTCCTCAAACTCATATTCGATAGTATCCTCCACAAGCTTTTGTTGTTGCACAAGAGTGGTGGCACCAAATCCCTTATCGGGTTGATTAACCGCATCGGGGAGATGGTTCGAGTGGACGACACCACTTGATCCTCGGGACCACCCATTTGGTCTTTAGCAAATTCTTGACTTTGTGTTGGTGTCTCAGGAATTTGATCGTCTTCTTGTATACATTTTCCGGTGGCTCTTTATCACTTTCTGAGCTTTCATCATAAGGTACAAGTACAGGAGTCTTTCCTTTGCCATGTTCAGCTATTGGACTAGGAGGTTTTGGTGCGATGAAGAGTCATCCTTTGCGATTCAGTTAGTGGACCTCATCGTCGATTGTGTTTCTTGAGCTCGTCCACAGCTTTCTTTGCGGTTCAGGTGTAGGAATAGGTTCAACTTCCTTTACGGGAACAATCCTTGTACGAGGAGGATTCCTTTTGGGAAGCTTCCTATAGATATCTGTACTTGTGACACTTCCGCACTGCCTCTTACGGTCCTCCGAGTAGGTGTACGAAGATCTTTCATCAAGATGACCAACTTTGCCTTTTTTACGGCTAACCGATACCTTTTATATGTTTCAAGCTTTTTGATTTCGGTAGTTAGAAGGTGATCAGGTAATACCGTACCTTGTTTCTTTGTTGACGATTCTTTGATTCGACGGATAATATGGGTTCGATCAATATGTCGTGATTATCAGGGTCATTGAGCCTCATGGGGATGTCAGGATGAAGTCCAAGTGCTCTCTGGATCAACAGTTTGGTGTATCGACATAGGGAATCTTTGAGCCAAGCTTCTTGTGAAATGAGCATCATGTCTTCCCATATCGGTGCTTCGATTTCAATGTCCTTCTTGTTGATCAATGACCAGAAAATTTGCAGTTCCATGAGCTTGGGATGCTCATAGCCTTTATCCGCGACCGAGACCGATTTGGTGATGATCATGTAGAGTGTTCTCCATGGTTGAGGAATATACTTGAGCTCCACGTGAGAGTGCTTAGTAATGATTCCTGAAGCTTCATCATAACCAATATCTATCAAGAATTTCGGATTGTCTCTTCATAGGGGTAGCAAAGAAGTCGTTTGGGCGATGTCGGGAATGATGAGAACAGCCCGTAAGTCAGCAGGAGTGATAGTGACTTGTTTGTGATTAAGTGTCACATTCACTGCACTTTGACCATTGATCCTCTGCATAGAATCCCAGAATTGTTGAATGTAGACCTCTGGGCTGTGGCGAGTGTGAGAGCATGTTACGGTAGGGATGATTCCTAAGAATATCCACGCAATGAGACAAGAAGATTATGAGCATGTGAGGGTGTCAAAGTCAACCCTAAGGTTGTTCTTTCCAATCTTTCTCGGATAACCCTCTGGAAAGATATCGGCAATTGTAAGAACTTCAGATGCATCCACAATCATTTGTTCGACCATGTCGTGATCGAAATAACATTAGCCAAAAGAACCAACATATCGAAAGACATAGTGTTAGTCAACGGAAGGTCTTATTGTCTAGTTATTGAATGTACGGTGTCAATGATTGTTACGAGTCCTAAGTCACTTGTTTGTCCAATAGTCTAATGATGTCGTGAAATGTTTCGTGAGTTAGTTAACTTTAAGTTTTAAAGTTTATGTTATCACTTATTGTTCACAATATATCAAACGATTAAGTTTATTAGTGACATTGTTGGATTCGTGACGTTATGATTAGTTTATTTACAAGTTTGTACACGTAACAATTCATTATGAAGGTCAATCCGGGCTTAAGCGTAGTTTTGGCAAAGTTAAGCGTAAGCAGTGATGATATACGGCGTGAGCGAAAGCTTACGCGTAGGATCCTAACTACGCGTAAGAAATGTTACAGCGTAAGAAAAAGGGACCTTATCGTGGAGCTTACGGCGTGGCGTATATATATACCTTACGCGTAAGGCTTACTCGTAAGAGTAGACCTTATCGCGTAGAGGTCACTTTTACGCATATCCTTCACGAGGATACGGCGTAGTCCCATTGTAGAACCTTACGCGTAATAGTTATGCGTGGAATTATTCTTACGCATAACTTGACTACGCGTAGGGTAATCCTTATCGTAGAGAATCAAATTGACCTTGATTACTGAATTTTAAGCGTAGCAAGCCTGAAATAAAACCATCATATCATCAATATTAACACATGAATTCATTTTAACAACAAACCATGGCATGAATCATTCGTTAATAGTTACGCGTAGAAAGTCATACGCGTAGGTCAAAACCCTAAGGGTTAAGATTTACGCGTAACATTTCTAGCCATGGGATATGCATCAAACAAATTACGGGGTCTAGAGTGTTGTTAGAGTCTTTAGGCCAGGTATTAACCTCTAATTCGTTGTGAATCAAAATTACCCAAAGTTATGAACTTTAAACCCTAACTTCAAATTGTTAATCAATTAGTGTTTCTGGGTGGTTAACAACCATGGAAATCATCAATTCATCAACATATGACCATAACCCAACAATCTTTTTGACCAAAACACTTCACATTTGGAAACACCCAAATTCGACTCATAAACCCTAATTATAAAATCCATTAATTCGTGTTTCTGGGTGTGTTTTGAGCATAGAAATGATATCATAGATGTTGTTAAAACATTTTGACACATTCTTTTTAACCACAAACACCCATTCTTGATTGGGTGTTCATACGCTTATGCGTAGAACACAAAATCTAGATTACACGACGTTTTAACCGTTGGATTTGTGTAAAATTTAAAACCATTGTTTAAAATCTTGTTAGGAACATGAAATCACTTACAAATTGATGATCTTAAACACGGTTTTGATGAGCGATTCTTAGGCGAGGATGTTTTAGGTTTTGAGTAATAAATGAGATGTGAAATGTTAGGTGGAGGAAATTTTTATTCAAAATATGTTTAAGGTTTTGGCAGTTTGGTCCCTCCACCTATTCCTTTTACATACAAAGCCATTTAACTTCCATTTTGGTTACCAAACAAAGGTTTTTAAGAAAGAAACTTGACGACACTCCCCTTGACTTAAGAAATAATGAAAGGTTATAAATTTAGTCAGGAGGTGTCATTGTACCAGAAAATTTACCACCATTTGTTAAAAGAAACAAACGAGATAAGATAACATGCAAGTACAGCAGATGATTTGAAAGCAGTTAAAGTTATAATTTTCTCCCCCTCAACACTAGATCGAAAAATATTGAATTTTGAAAGATTATAGTGTTGACGGAAGAAACGTACTTGCAATGTTGAAAGAAAATAGATAGAAGAATATTTTTGTTGTTTTATCGGGTTTTATATTTTTGTATTTTGTTTTTGAAAAATATTTACAAAAGAGATTTTGGTGTTTGACAGGTTTTAAGACTGTTTTAGGAGGTCATCAATTCCTCTTGAGTCAAACACCTCATACCAATCCGGTGGACCAACTCATTAAACCTAGCGGGAGGCAAGGCTTTGGTGAGAAGATCGCCAATTGGTATTACGTACCCACAAAATATAATTCAACGATACCTGTTCCACGTGATCCTTGATGAAATGATATCGAAGATCGATGTGCTTTGATTTGAGTTTGGAGTTGCACGAGATCGCAATAGCACTCGATTGTCGCAGTACATCGGGATTCTGTCAAATACGTAACCATAGTCTTTGAGTTGTGTTCTCATCCGGATGACTTGAGCACAACACAGACATGGCTACATATTCGGTTGAGGACAGCGATGTACAATCCTGCTTCTTCGATTGCCATGACACCGGTTTATCACCAAGAAATTGTAAAGCTCCTGAAGTACTTTTCCGTGAGTCTAAGCATCCTGCGTGGTCGGCGTCTGAAAAAGCGATTAGTTCAAAACCGAATCCCGGATACGGATCCCCAAGTTAATGGTTCCCTTTATGTATCGGAGGATTCTTTTAGCCTCGGAGAGGTGGGTTTCAGTTGGGCGCGACTGATAACGGGAGCAAAGATATACGGCAAAGACAATATCAGTGCGCTGGTGTTAGATACATGAGAAACCTAATAATACTACGGTATTTTGTAGGGTCCACCAATTTCCCATGTAAATCGGCGTCTAGCTTCTTGGTATGAGCCATTGGTGTGGCATAGGTGTCCGCAGTTTTCATTCCAAATTTGTTTAACAATTCAAGGGCATATTGGACTGACTCAAGAAAATACCACGGGGTGATTGATGAACTTGTGGTCCTAGAAAGAACGTGAGTTCACCCATCATGGACATTTCAAAATTTTTCTTCATTAGTTTTGCAAAAGCGATTGAAAACTTTTTATGTGTAGACCCAAAAATGATGTCATCCACGTAAATTTGAACAATTAAGATATGTGTCCCGTGATATTGTATAAAAAGAGTTGGGTCAACCGAACCTTTGGTGAAATTATTAGCAATGAGGAAGGATGATAGCTTATCGTACCATGCCGAGGAGCTTGTTTGAGACCATCTGAGCTTTGTTCGGTTTGTAGACGTGATTCGAAACTTCGGGATCAACGAATCCATCACGGTTGGTGACATAAACCGTTTTTTTAAGTTGTCCATTGAGAAACGCGGTTTTGACATCCATCTGATAGACCGTCATATTCATATGAGCTGCGAACGCTAGAAATATCGAACGACCTCAAGACGAGCAACGAGCAAAAGATTCTTCAAAGTCTATTCCCTCTTCGGCGATAACCCTTAGCCACCGGGCGTGACTTATTTCGGATAACATTTCCTTGACATCAATTTGTTTTCCAAATCCATTTTAGACCAATGGCGTAGACTCCTGTTGGTCTTTCAACCAATTCCCATACTTCAAGGCGTTTGAATTGGTTGAGTTCTTCTTGCATGGATTCAATCGGTTGTCTTTTGTCATTCGTCTTTGATGTTTTTAGGTTCAGATTGGCGGACGGTGAGTGCATAAATGCAATGTTCACCGTCACGTGTGAAGGCGTTGTCTTGTAACGACTGGTTGATTCGGGTTGCCAATAATGTTTTCGAGAGGATGGTCTTTCGTCCATCTATGTGTGGAGGGTTGATGTTGATATACATTGTGCGATTCTAAGGATTCAAATGGTTTGTTGAAGATTCGCGACATCCGGTGCAGCGATCTCATTAGCAAAGCGGGTTGAAGAACACATTTGGATCAAAATCTGCGGTGGGGTACTACATTGAGAATATCATCGCATCTTCATCATTGATGGAAGCGGTTTGTTCAACTGTTGTGGTGGAGTCAACTGGTGTAGGTGCATCTTCAACGGTAGTTGTTGTAGCGGTGTATCGGGTATAAGAGTATTATCGGGTTGAGCAGCGGAAACAGCGGATACACACGAGCACGTTCATCAATATCGTCCTTTGAGCAGTGGAGCAAATAACCTTTCCATTTGTTGGAGTAAGGGGGGGCTTTGTTCAGTGATGATGGGGTTTGAGGGAAGTTTAAGCGGTTGTGTCCGGGTTCCAAGTTGTTATACTCAGAAGCCATTTCCGTAAGTTCATCAAAATGAGCATGAATCGTTTCCATCACCTGTTTTGTACGGCGATTCCAGATTCGGAAACCTTTTGAATTATCACAAGATATCGATAAAGACTCCAAAGTCAGCTTTGGCTTTGAGCTTTCCAAAGTCATCACGATCATTATTCGGATAGCAAAGAGATCCAAATACATGAAAGTGTTTTAGATTCGGTTTTCTGTTATGGACGAGCTCGAAAGGTGTTTTGTTGTGGCGTTTTGTAATCATAGAACGGTTTTGAGTATAGCATGCAGATGATACGACTTACGCCCATAAGTAATCTGGAAGTTTAGCATTGATTAACATTGTTCTTGCGGCTTCCACTAGCGTTACGGTTTCGTCTTTCGACAACTCCGTTTTGTTACGGTATGCGTGCAATAGATGTCGATCTTTGAATTCCCACTTTCTCATAAAATTCACGAAGAGTTTGATTAACAAATTCAGTTCCTCTATCATTACGATTAGTCGACGGTGTTTCGTAGCTGAACTTGTATTTTCGTGAGAAAGGTGATGATCATTCGTGGAGCTTGATCTTTGCTTCGAAGAAAGTAGACCCAAGTCCAGCGTGAATAGTCATCAACAATTACTAAGATGTAGCGTTTGCCATTGATCGTTTGCACGCATCGGGCCACACAAATCCATGTGAAGAAGATGAAGCACATGCTGAGAGCTGTGTTCCACCTTTGAAGGAAAATGAGCACGAGTGCTTTTGCCTTGTTCACAAGTTGAGCAAAGGTGATCTTTAGAATATCGAAACCGTGGAAGTCCTTCAACTAGTTTGTGTCGAGCAAGGTTGGTGATGGTTTGAAAGTTTAGATGTGAGAGACGACGGTGCCATAGCCAGGATTTTGTTGATGTTGCCTTTGAAAGTAAACATATGGGAGATGAAGCAACCATGTCTTTCATAGAGATAGTGTAGAGACTAGAATTACTCGATCCAGATATAAGGTCATTTCCTTGTAGATCACGAATGAAACAAGTTTTCTCCCGGAAAGCAACCTCCAAATCTCCATCACAAAAGCCGACCTCGAAAGCAGTTATGACCGAGGCCTTCCGCATAGTAAACCCCGCTAATTTCGATGTTCCCATTGACATAGTCTCCGTAGCCCATGATAGGTGCGAAGTGATCATTCCCGAACCTGACAATGCCAATGAACTTTGCAATAAAGTTTGATAACAGTTTAAGATTGCTGTCATGTGTCGGGAACATCCGCTATCAACAATCCAGAGAATGATCTGTATCACCTGCATTACACACGGACTACGGATGGAATAGAAGTAGATGTGGAACCCGAAATGTTAGAGGGTTCCGTAGCGGTTATAGTAGATATACACACATCAATAGCTTTAGGTATCCACTTAAATCCTAGTGTGTTATATATCCATTTCGGCCATCTCCAACTAGTATTTGCTTTAGTCTTAGTGAATGCACTAGGTGGTACTACATTCCTAGGAGGTGACACAGGAGCTACAGGGACAACAATGCGTTTCTTAGAATCTAAAGATGGCGGTCTACCAAGCACGGACTTAGAAAGATTAGTGGGCCTAGAGGTATTCCGGTTCTTAGGATTCCTTAAGCGAGAGATGATAGCTTTAGCAACACATTTATCATGGCAATCAGAATTCATACTTTTACCACAAATAACACAAGGTGCATCGGACTGAATATCAAAAGTACTTAACGGTTTAGCATTCGTTACATCACTATTTCTATTACATTTGCGAGACGCAATATCTATAGTGGAGGCAGCGTGAGTCTTATTCATAGTCCTAGGGTGTTCTTCTACTTTAGCATTCTTGATTGATCTTTTCTTAGTCCGCAACTTCCTATTCTTCGATTGAGTGCTCCTAGGTCGTGAAGTGCGGACGTTTGGAAAAAGGCTCAACTATTCTGTTTCAGTAGAAGGAAGCACGTTAGCTACTTGTGATTTGGCAGAAGAGATTCTAGGTTCATGAGTACTAAGTGTTATTGGGGCTAATCTCTTAATGATGGTTGGCGGAAGTTGTTCATACTTTCCTAACATTTCTCTTAACTTGAGGATAGTGTGAATCGGATCTTGATTTTCAGACCGAACATTTCCAGCAAAATGCATAACTTCTTTAGTGTGTGCAAGATAATGATCAAGTTCATTTGATGCTTCATCACGAGTCTTTTTGAGTAAATCAAATATGACACCATATTCCTTTTAACTTTTACAAGTTCTTGTTCATATTTTGAGATTTGACACTTAAAAGACACGTTTTGATCATCCAATTGCTCAATTTTATGATCAGAAGATTTTGCACGCATAATGAGCGATTTTGTGTTGAAAAACAAGTTGTTGATCGTGAATATCTTTTTGACACCAATTAAGACGGCGAATTGCATTTGAAAGTTCGTTTGACAATCGTTTGTTTTCAACTTTTAAGGACTCGATCTGAAGCACATTATTAGTGTTCTCAACATTTATCACGATTCAACGATATCGGAGAGGTATGATCAAATGCATATGACAAAAAATTCTCTAGCACAACATTATGGACATCAGCACGGATGACATCTTCCAAGAGTCGATCAACATCTTTTCTCAACAGTTTCTTTTTACGTTTAGTATTAGAAATAGATGTTTTCGTTTTCTAAAGCGACCTTCATCACTTCAAGTTCCTTATGAAAATCCTTTTCCCGGGCTAATGCACAATTTTTCAAATTTTTAACATTAGGTAAAAGATTTTTCGGAAAAATGTCTCTTTGTTCTCGCGCCGGAGGCGATTGAAAGTGATCAATTTTGATTTCAGAACAATATTCTATCTCATGTTGTAAAATTTTGAGGTCAGCCATGAAGATGTCAAAATATCTAAGAATTTTTCGATTTTCGGGTTTTGAATTTACTTCACTGATGGAAGGTAAAGGACCATAAATTTGTGCATAATCGGGTTGGGGATTAACATTAGAAGACTTAGGTGTTTTGATGATAACCCTTGGTGTGTTAGAAGAATCCGTTGGTGTGGCGAAAGTGACCGCTTTTGAATAGTTAAAAGGTTTGTTGTAAACAACTTTTTCTAATTTTGATCGACTCTCGTCTTATGCATCTAATTCCTCTTGACGATGATATTCAACAACATTCATAACAGAATTATCAACTTTATATTCGCCTTTGGAAACTTCGGGATTTGGTTTGAATGCTTTTGTTGAAAGCTTAGGTTTGTGTCGCAAGATTCGGTCCATATCCATTTGGATTGGGTTTTAAAGTAAACTTTTCAATGGCGGTGACCGACTCGCCATGTTTGTAAACAACAGTTTTAAACTCTTTAAGTTTGTTTTGCAAGCCGATGATTTCTTCAAGATGATCATCTATTCGTTTCGTTGAATGCTTTTTGTATGCAGAGAAGTGTTTTTGACAAGTTAACAACTCGGCCTTAGCTTTTTGATTTTCCAAGGTGAGAGCGTTAATTTGCTTTTTATGTTCATGTTTGGTGTTCTATTTGGACAACAAAGCATTCTTCGAAATGGCTAGATCACGCATCTGTCTTTCTAAATATTTTTCGTTTTGATAAGATTTGGCAAAGGCGGCTTCAAAACCGTTTTCACGTTTTCTTGAGTTTTGAAAAAGTTGAGTTGCTTTTGTAAACATTCAAAATCCTTGGTTAGCAGTGCATTTTTGCATTTCAAGTCTTGATTAATGGCATGACATTTTTCCACTATGGTTTGTTGGTCTTGTATTAAGCGAGCAAAATCTGGATGAGGCAAAAGTTCGGCGTGTTCAGCGTGAGTCTCAACATGATCATTACTGAGATCTTCAAGTATAACCACGGAGTCAATTTGATTATCAAGGGAGACCGTTTGGTCATCTTGATCGTCAAATATAACTACGGGGTCTAGTTGAAAATCGTCGGAATGAGATGTGGATGGATCATTTTGAACATTCTCGAGTCTTCTTGGATTTAAATGTTGGCGGAGATAGTAGATCGAGATGAATATGGTTTGTTGAATTGAGACAAGCCATCGAGTGTCATACACTGGACCTGTGTCACTCATGTGTAACTCATGCATATTAGCCATCAACATAACAGTTGCATTGGCACGCAAGTCCTCCATATCATCATCAGATGCGCATTTGCCATAAAACTCGTTCTTTGTGCGTGAGAGATCCACCAACTTCATCCTTAAGAGCCAAAAGAAGAGCCTCTTTGAAATAAGCACTGCCCCTAGTCCTTGGCTTTGGGCATGCATTAGCCAGTGTCCCTTCTCATTGCAGTTGTAGCATCGAAGACCATTCAACCCATTCGAGCATTTCCTGTTCCACCACTGGAGCTCAATTGTTATTCCTACCCACAACATTAAACCCTTGACCACCGCCCATCTGACGACCATAACCACGATTCGGAACTTCAACTCGTCCATTGTTCACAACAGCTTGATTCCTTGTATTAGATGAGGAGCGAATACGGTTGTTGGATTTGTTGGTATAACGGCTAAAGGCATTAGCAATCATAGCAAATCCTTGTTGCAATGCTTGAGCGGATCGATTCCTCATTAGCCGGCTTGAGCATTGTTGTTATTGTATGGAACCAATTGAGTTTGTTGAGATGGAGGTTGTGAAGGATCATGTGGTGTGATTGTAGCATTGGTTGAGTTCTTTGGTTGAGGAGAATAAGCGTTTGAGCATATAAGGCAAGTTGTTGATTTTACGGATGTGTCGGAGGAGCAATTTGAGCACGGAGAATCCTTTCCCTATCAACTTCCTTTTCATGAGGCTTCAAGTAATCGTACAACAATCCGTAGGTAGACTGATGCATGTTTTTCGCTTGACGGAGAAAAATGACATACTTCTCCCATTCAGGGCCAAGACTACTTAGGAACTTAGTATTCACTGCAATTCTTGGCATGTGGATGTTGTGTTTATCCAAATCATTGATGATGTCGGAAAATCGGTGATGATAGGACTCGAGTGTCTCTCCAGGTTCAATCATGAAGTGTTCATAAGCCAAGTAAATTTTGGATTCCAAATCTTCTGATTGAGTACTGATCCTTCCATAAGAAGACGAATATGATCCCACATTTTCTTTGCGGTCTTTTGAGCATCAACACTACCAAGAATTAGGTTTGGTAATCCTAGGAGGATATATTCCATTGCAAGCTCATCGGCTTCATAGTGTAGAAGTTCTTGAGGATTCAAGTCACTGCATAGCAATGTTCGTTTGCTCATCTCTTGGTGGAATGGCATTTGGATCTTCGGGTACAATGACAGTAGGCATCTCAAATGGACCTTCCAAGATAACCTTCTTTAAGAACTTTCCATGTGGCTTCTTTAGATCACAAAACCTAAAGAACCTTATCACCCATTGATCGTAGTTTCCTGGAGTGAGCATTGGAGGTCTATCAAGTGAACCAGCCTCATGAATTGATTATTGGCTGCTTCAATCCATTTACTTTAAAACCCAATCCAAATGGATATGGTTAGTTATGTAAACCTGGCTCTGATACCACTGTTAGGTCACAAGGTTTACTACACAAGCTTATAAGAAAGATAGAGAGGCGATTGAACAAGATATCACACACACACACACGAGATAATACGACTGGTTATGCGTAGAGTGTTTGTGAAAGAAATAACTTGAACAACCAACCTTCAAATGAAGGTTTACATAAGGTATTTATAGGCAAGGAGCTAGGGCAACACTCCTACTCCTTCCCTTTCTCCTATGGGCTTGGGCCAAAGCTCATGGGCCTTCTACATAAGCTTAAGGCTAATGAGATTGAAGACTAATCACAACATAACACTGAATTTACAATATCAAGAATGTAAATTGGAGTGAAATGTAAATGGGTTTTGTTATTGGAATTATGAATTTGTTACAAACTGGAAAGAGAGAGATTACATCAAAAACTAAGAATTGAAAATGAGAAAATGAAACTATTTAAAGAGAATGACAAAGAGGAAAATCATTATGTTTGTTGGGTATGTCACGTGTTTGTCACGTGATTCATAAGAGCATATAACAATCCATCCTTCTTCAAATGATCCTTGTCCTCAAGGATCAAGCACAAACTCTGGAAACCTCTGCACAATGTCAGCTAAATTCTCCCATGTAGCATCTTCAACATCACCATTTGACCACTGAATAAGACCAAACACTACCATCCTGTTATTTTGTTTAACCATTTTCCTTTCAAGCAACTTGAATGGTGTAGCAACTATCAATCCTTCATCATTACACTGAGGAAAATCTCCCATGGAAACAGATTCACAAAAACATGGTTTCAACTGAGAAACATGGAAAACTGGATGGACTTTTGCACTAGTTGGTAGTTGAAGTTTATAAGCCACTTTCCCAATTCTTTGGATAACTTTGAAATGGCCCAAAAACTTAGAAGAAAGCTTGTTTTGTCTTCCTTGTCTCCTGAGTTAACTGTCTATAAGGCTGCAATTTCAGATACACCCAATCTCCTATGGCAAACTCTCTATCAGTTCTATGCTTGTCTGCCTGCACTTTCATTCTATCTTGTGCCTTCTTGAGATTGAACTTTAACATCTGAACTTTCTGTTCCCTTGTCTGCAAAGCTCTATCTACAGCATCAACAGGACTATCTCTGGCCATATAAGGAATATGCAAAGGAGGAACTTGACCATACACAGCTTCATAAGGAGTAGTATTAATGGCACTATGAAAATTGGTATTGTACCAATATTCAACCAATGAGATCCACTTAACCCAATCTTTTGGAGACTCACTGTCATACACCGAGATATGTCTCCAAACATTTGTTGACTACTTCTGTTTGGCCATCACTTTGTGGATGATAAGCAGATGACATTTTCAACTGCACTTGTAACATCTTGAACAATGATTGCCAAAACTGACTCATAAAAATCTTGTCTCTGTCACTCACTATAGACTTGGGTAACCCATGAAGTTTGTAGACATTATCAAGGAACAACTGAGACACTTGAGAAGCTGTGTAGGGGTGATTGATTGGGAGAAAATGGGCATATTTGGATAGTCTATCCACAACCACCAATAAGGCACTTTTCCCATGAGACATAGGTAATGATTCTATGAAATCCATTGAAATATCTTCCCAAATTCTATCTGGAACCTTCAGAGGTTGTAACAACCCTGGATAAGCAGACAAATCAGCCTTATTCCTTTGACAAATGTCACAATTCGACCCACTGCTTAACCATCTTTCTTAATCCTTTCCAATAGAAATAAGTGGTGAGTCTTTTAGTAGTAGCACGTACTCGAATGACCACCAATAGATGTACCATGAAAGTGAGCCACCAACTTAGTTCTAAGGTCTTCATCTTTACCTACCACCCACTTGTTCTTTCTCCTTAACTGATCATTATGCCAAGTATATTTACTATCAGTAAGTGTCCATTGTTTTAGTTCCTCCACCACTTTTTTAAGACTTGGATCACTAGACCAAGTAGATACCACTGCAGTCATCAGCTCATTAGTAACACCACCAGTTATCAAGGTAAATAAAGCCCCTTGTCTTTCAACTCTTGACAAAGCATCTGCCACTGTGTTCTCTTTTCCTTTTTTATACTCAATGTCATAATCAAAACCAAGTAACTTTGGCAACCACTTAGACTGAAAAGGAGTAGTAATTCTCTGGTCCAAAACATACTTCAAACTAAAGTGATCAGTTCTAATTTTAAAGTGCACATGTCCAATAGGTACCCTCTCCACTTCTGCAATGCTAAAACCACAGCAAGTAATTCTTTCTCATAAGTAGATAAGGCTTGGTGTTTGGGTGCTAATGATTTGCTCAAGTAAGCTATAGGATGACCCTTCTGTTGCAAAACAGCTCCAATACCAAAACCGAAGCATCGGTTTCAATAATGAACTCTTCATTGAAATTTGGCAAAGCTAAAATAGGTGATTGACTCATTCTTTGCTTGCAAACTTTCAAAAGCATCTTGAGCCTGAGTAGTCCATTTAAAAGCATTCTTTTTCAACAGGTAAGGGGTTGGCTGATACTAGAATAGTCTTTAATGAACCTTCTATAATACCCAGTTAAACCCAAAAATCCTCTTAACTGCTTCAAATTAGTAGGAACAGGCCAATCTTTCATTGCTTGAATCTTACTAGGGTCTGTGGATACTCCTTTACCAGAAATTACATGCCCCAAATACTCAACTTGTGTTGTTCCAAACACACATTTGCTCTGCTTTGCAAACAATGTGTTGTCCCTCATTACTTGCAGGACCAATTTCAAGTGCTCAAGATGTTCTAGCATAGAAGGACTATACACTAGAATATCATCAAAAAATACCAAGGTAAACTTCCTCAAAAAAAATTTGAACACAGAATTCATCAAAGCTTGGAAGGTGGATGGGGCATTAGTTAAGCCAAAAGGCATAACCACAAATTCATAGTGGCCTTCATGAGACTTAAAAGCAGTCTTGTACACATCCTTCTCATGCATTCTAATTTGATGATACCACGATCTAAGGTCAAGTTTAGAGAATACCTGAGCTCCTTGCAACTCATCTATAAGCTCCTCAATCACAGGAATAGGAAATTTGTCCTTCACAGTTTGTTTGTTCAAATTCCTATAATCAATGCACATCCTCCAAGAACCATCCTTCTTTTTAACCAACACAATAGGAGAAGAAAAAGGACTATTGCTTGGTCTGATCACCCCTGTATCCAATAACTCTTTAATCATAACTTCTATTGTATCTTTCTGAGCTGGTGGATACCTATAAGGTCTAACATTCACACTCACATCAGCAGTTTTTAAAGGAATGGTGTGGTCAAAACTTCTATGTGGTGGTAACTCTTTGGGTATCTCAAAAACATCTGCAAATTCTGTAAGTAGCTGCTGTAATTCTGTCTGCATTGGTAACTCTTCTTCATTAGCACATTGCATCAAATTTAGTGTAGCAGATGAACCAAAACAACACATAGCAGACAATTTGGCACTTCTGTTAGGTACCACTGCTCTAGCTAAATCCTTCCCACTTAACCAAGCAATCTCAGGTGAGTTGTACCCCTTAATAGCACCTTTTGCCCTTTGTATACAAACGCATTCTTAGGTCACGAAAATTCCATAAAATTGTTCCCAAAGTAGATAGCCACTGAACTCCAAGAACCAAATCACAACCTCCCAATGGTAATAACATGACATCAGTTTGAAACAACACACCATTTATTTTCCATTGAAAGTCTTTAACCATATCTTGGCTCACCATTTTAGTACCTCCGACTGATACTTGAAGAGGACAAGTTTTTCTAATGTTACAACCAAGTCTTTTGGCTTTTTGATAGTCCAAAAAGTTATGTGTACTTCCTGAGTCCATCAATATATGCAATAATTGGTTCAATACATGCCCTTTAAGCCTCATAGTGTTATGTGTGGGAATACCAGATAGTGCATTAAGAGATATATGAGGTGTATCTTCATCAAAGTGACTCAATTCATGTTCTTCCCCTTCAACCATACACTCCTCTATCTCTTCCTCTTCTAATCCTTTCACTTCCAAAGTAAACATCTGACCCTCACATTTATGACCAGGCAAATACTTCTTGTCACAATAAAAACACAAACCCTTTGCCCTTTTCTCATCAAATTCTTTCGACTTAAGCTGTCTTCTTGGCCTCATTTCACTTACTGAATTATTCCTAACCACATTTTGACTGACAGGTGGAGGTAAAGCCAAAGTAGTTGTAGCTTTGGTAGGATAATTCATATTTCTATTCACAAAAGTATTCACAGGTTTAGGATTTGTTAAAATGGGAGTAGTATACCTTTGTTTAGCAAGAGCTAAAGCAGCTTCTTGCAAATTAGATAAACTAAAAGCGTCTGCAAGTGTTCTTGGCTTAAACATTCTCACATTCACCTCTACAGTGACAGGAGACCGGTATATACATGCTAACTGACTGATCTTACTGTATGTTCACCATGGTTAACAATGCTTCAAAATCATTCGTACTTGTTTCATTGTGGTTTTATACCTCAAATTCTTAAGTTCTGCCATGGGATCCTCATTAGCCTCACCAAATCTCTTAAGAACAACCTCTTCATACACTGGCCAAGTAACATTATTACCATGGATCTTCATAAACTGCAAATGCCAAGCCAAAGCCCTTTCATACATGTGAATGGAGACTATCTTAACCTTGTCTTCTTCAGTCACCCCATCAATTACAAAGAACTGTTTGATTCTATACATCCAACCCTTCACATCATCTCCATAAAACTTGGGAAACTCCATCTTCCCCATTCTACTGAATCTACTTGAGCCTTCACCATTTCTGATTCTATTCATATCAGTATTCATCACTTGATATTGAGTCATCAAGTCAGAAACACAAGTGGTCAGATTAATCATTCTTTCTTCCAATGAAGACATAGAAGTAGTAACATGATTAGTAACCCAATTCTTGATGCTATCATCTACATGTGGCTCCATTGTATTGTTATTTCTTGTTCCCACCATTTTCTTGTTACAACAACTAACAAACTAACAACTGATTCAGAAAAGAAACCGGAGCTACACCAGAACAGAGTATTCCACCATACACAGCCTAACTAACGTGTTTTGGATTAGGAAACGGATCAATTATAATCAAGAAACGTATTTTGGATTGGACGAATGGTCTAGAGTGACCAGAGTTGATGTTTGTATGGTGGATGATCAATGATCAAGAAAATTTCCGGTGTAACAGAATTATAACAGAAAACGGTTTCCTAACAACTCTCTAACAGTTTCCAGCCATTATGAGTAACTAACAATTGAATAAGGTGTAGGAGTGATTCCAACAGTTACTATTCTAATCTGCAGATAAATATCCCTTCGCACCTCCTGTGATCAAATTCTTCACAAAAACTTGGTAAGAAGACTAATATATTTTAATCTCTTAAACATTCAACATGTTGATAATCACTTTATTTCATTAGTCGTGTATAGCTTTCTAGTTAGAAAAAGTCTTAAATTAATAAATAACTTCTGGATTTATCATGATTATAGGCATCCTAACATAAGTAGCTAAAACGGAGATCTGTCTCTAAGTTTTTTAAAGGACGAGTGGAGTCCAGCTATGAACCTCACAACAGCTCTAGTTGCAATACAGTCTATATTGTATGATCCCGAGCTTAGTGAGGCACGAGATCTTGTGGTAGCAAGACAGGTTTCACACCTCACTCGATTTTTCTTCCTTCCTTTGTATTAAATTATTTGCAGTACATAATATTATTCTTTTTGTGACTGCAGTATACTAATGATCGTACTAGATTCACCAAAAATGCTATGCAATGGACTCAGCTCTATGCAATCGAAATATCTTTTCCGTGCATTAGTGGGAGAAGAATTACCAGACAATCAACGCATTTGAATAACTATTTGCAATAAATGTGTTGGTCATTGATGTAGGGCGTGATAATTGATTCTGAAACTTCTTTTGTTGTTTATTTTCATACTTGGTTGTCCGAATTCTTTTGTTTAATTGTTTGGATGGTTAATGCTATGTAGGTTGTACCAGACCAACCTATCTTTTTTTATAAGTAATTATCTGTATAATGTTCTGACTGTGAATTAGTTCTTTGAATGATTTGCTGAGGTGCAATTTCAGTAAATGAAGGATGCAATGGTGGCGATGAGCTGGTGGTTATTAATAAAATCAGGCCGTACGTTGATACCAACAAGCTCTAATCGTCACAAAATTAAGTTCATTTCTCTAACATTCCTATCCTTTAGTTAAACCATTTTATTCAAGCACAATTAATACAACCAAAAGCTTGTGGGTTACATGGTTTCTTGATATCGCACGTTCTAAGCACATTGCACGGGACAACTTGTATATATACAGACTATTCATTGAATGCACGCTTAATAACTATATGAGAGAGGTCAAATGAATTGATGGTCATAAGTCATAACTCATAAAAGACATGACTATAGTAACAAATTTAATACTGTTTTAATCGCATTTACAGTTCAAAAGATCTAATTTAAGAGTCAGGGCACCAGGAGTGCAGATATGTTAACTTTTAACCTTAACAGAACAAGCTGTCATTTTTCTTGCATATGACTACAGTAAGTTTTAAATATTTTGTATCACAATAATACTGTATGTATTGTTGCAAATTATATCGTCCGGCTCAACAAATATCCTATCTTTACAGAAGATCCATCTCTGTTAATATCTAGTGAAAAAGAGACATAACTAATTAATGCATCATATACTGATGGTTTAATAGGGTCGGTAATCACTGTAATCATACACTTTAAGGGACTAACTTAACAATAGGTGCTTATTCTTGATGATCATCTTTGAATGAGAAGGTTAAGTATAAGTTACTCTACTAAAGTCGAACTTAATTATCGTGTTATCGGTTCAAGCAAGTGAACAACATATGATAAACTATAATTGTTTCCTATGTTTTCAAGTACTGATACATATGACATAAAGTCATCACCACATAATCACAAGTAAAGTGAATATCATATAAACTACTAGCTGTTACTGATATGTAAAATTAATATTTCGCGATTCGTAGTTTTAATCTTCAGGAAGAAAACTAACAAGTAAAGCTTATGAACAATAATATCTCTCTAGTATTTAATATAATTCTTAACATGGAAAAGACTACCATATATGTCAGCTGGACTGGACTCGGTTGTGTTTCATTCACCTCACACTTCATTGAGATTTCTGGCGTTTCATGTACTGGAGGATAGGCTCCTTCACCTATAAGTTAAATACTGTGTTTAAAATAAGGGCATAGAATTAAATTTATGAAAGCTTGTTGTCATTAGCAGGAAGTATTTATGTACCGTGCTTGATTTTCTGGAGCGTTTGCTAAGAGAAGACTGACCACTACAAATCACACTGTCCATTGTATTATCTTTATTGACATTTCCTTTCCTACCTTTTTCGCTCCCTGCTGCATAGCTCTCTATCGAAGCAACAGGCTGAAAAACAAGTGTTACAATAAATAAACAGATTAAGTACAGATATATAATAACAATAGACATTTTTCAAGTTCTAAGAAACTTATAAATGAGAACCTGGTTCTTGCTTGTGGGAGTGCTGTGTCCGTTCTCTCTCAACTTAGAAACTATGGGGTCACAACTGTTGGAAACATTCTGATGCAGATCGGATCTGTCCTTTGTGCGTGTGAGATCTGAACCAATGGAATGAACTGCACCAAATGTGGATGTATCCCTACGATTTGTCCCTGAACAAGTTTCCGATTAGTTAGATCATGTCTTTCGATACTGGGATTATAATCTCACAATATCCATACCTATTTGATTTTCTGAATTGTTGGATTTGTTAAGTGTTTCTCCTTCATCCATCTGGTCAGATTTATAACAAAAAATATTAGCAGAGTAGCATTTGAAAACCAGAAATAGGACAGATGGAAGACAGATAAGTTTAGTACCATTGCATCCATGTCTAAGGCTTTCTGAACTTCAGCAAGTTTCTTCTTGGTTAGATCAGAATGGATCACACGCTTTCCTGTAAATTTTACATATTTTTATTAGAAATGTTATATATGGTTACACAATAATCAGAATTCAAATCAGTCACTGTGAAACATTTACCAAGCCTACGGTTGTTTGTGGCTTCAATATAACCTTCTTTGGTCATCTTATCCATTAGCTTGCGAGCAGTAGTTTGGTTAGCCTCTCTACCAAGCTTGCTTTGCAGCTTAGAAATAGTAATGTAGTCCATTGGAAGAGCATGATAGAGCGCCTGCATTAAACGAAAAAAGTATAGTTTCAATAAATGTCAAGAAAAAGATAACTGCAGACAGATGTGAGCTCACCTTCATGTAGATATGAGCTTCAACTGTGTTGGATGGACTTTTCTTACTTGGTGAAAAATAGCCATCGGCTTCATTTTTCACAGTATCAAATTCATCTCCCAAATTCTACAGTTGCAGTTATTAAATAACAAAAAGATTTAGTTAATGATCAAAGGGGTATTGAAAAATTAAGTAAAAGAAGCGTAGGAGATGACCCTTGGCCTCATGATGCTGAAAATGTCCTTTCCAGCTCTTATTAGAGTGCCTTCGTCAACAAGCTTTTCCGTAATATCTAAAAAAACGAAATTAAACTTATGGAATGACTGCAACGAATATCAGCTTTATTAGCTTCATTTTCCGATCAGATTAGTTGCTTACCTTCAATCAGAGTCTGCAAATACAACAAACAACAATATGTCATTGTTACATAATTGAGAGGAATGAACATGCTCATTGGTGAAATAAAGGAAAGAAACTGTACCAGTGAGATGTCAGCAAAAGCTGAGAGCACATCAGAGACCTCAACTTTGTCTAGATGATAAGATTTGACCCAGTCCCTCACACGGTTTAGTTGATGTTCATCTTCAGCTGGATTCTGAGTATCATCTGCGTGTTTGGGATGACATAACTGGTCTCAGATTATATCCAATATAAAGCATACATTCTATCTCTCAATAATGTTTGTTAACATGTTTAACAAGCCTGGTCGGAGTAAGTACCTTCATCAACCTTAGTATCATTTTGTTTCCCTTTCTGGTTGTCTGATAAAAAGAAATATGGTTATTGGTAGGTTTTTAAAATATTTAAGATACTGGAATCTATGCATCAACTGAAACATATTGATGTAAAAATTACCCATTGGTGTGATTATGTACTCTTCATCAGAAATGCTGGCCTAAAATGGATTGTTAAAGTTACCACGCAAGTCAGTATGATATGTAAGAGGTATGAAGCTTCTAAGACTAAACATATATGTGTCACTCAAGATGAAATGACACTGGACATCAATCATTGTGGAAATTTTAATCCATTCTACTATAAACATGAATCGATAAGGATTGTGTTTTATCTCAAACAGGTCAAAATAAATACATTGGCTAAAAAGAATCTGGGTCAAATGGGCCAAATTTTGCCCAGTATATTTTGAAAGAACACAGCCTTCTAGATTCCTTTATTCAAAAGTTTATGTTAATATTGTAATAATATAGTTTCCTTAATTAAACTCAACAAATTATGAATACAAAATAAACAAAATAGTTTTTGAGAGTCAACCCAACCCGAGCTAAAAGTACTTTATTTGACCCATTTCCGACCAACCTATTTTCCACTTTTAAAGAATATAATTGACACTTCACCTCGCTATCAGCATCACTATCGCCATCTTCTTGCATAGAATCAGCACCCAAACTCACATTATCGTCCTCACAAGGATCAAGCACACTTTTAACCTATAATGTTCAAGAAACATAACATGTTACTGTATATTTTGAATCATAAATTCTAGCTTGCTATTGCACTCGTAACTCCTTACCTTCAAAGCTAGTACAAAATGCTTGCTGTTAACATTTCCAACCTCCATTTTCAAAGGATTTTGGGTCCACGTGTTATGGGTTTCATCCTCTGTGCAACCTCTGAAGAATGGAGGCTCGTAATCAGCAGGCTACAAGATAAAAAATATTTTAGCCATATTACTTATATTTCAAATGAATCAAGGCAATAGGCGTAGTCCTTAGTCATGTTATATGGACAAATATAATCCTGTTATGTAATACAAATCTACAGAGGCATCTAAATGTATGGTTTCATACTAATTTTTTTAGTGACAAAACTCTCAAGTATAAGTTACTGAACTCATTTATTTAAATAAATGGATAAAAACAGCCTCTACCAACAAACAGGGAAAGCAAGATATAATGCCGAACAGGATTACAACTAATCAGTTCCTTTTATAAAGAATAGGAGAAAAGGTTATGTAGATCATACCGTGACATCATCATAATAGAGGAGTTTCATCAAAATGGTGCGCTGAAACAAAGTCAAAGTAGGCCACTGTAAGAAGAGTATCCATACAAAGACGTCAGTTTAGAGACAGAAAACTTTGTGAGCATGTTACCTCTTCTGGCATCTTATCTAGAGTTCTCATCAGTTGAACCAGTGTACGAATCATTTTACAAGCAGAACTCCTGAGATAGAATGGTATCCATATAAAGACGTCAATGTAACTTTTAGTTTGATTCAACTAGTAGGCCCGGAAAACATAGACAAAGCTAAACCAATTCATAAGGGAATAGTAGTACTTCATTTGACTTTGGGTAATCTCTGCTGTTGCCAACTTGAATTCTCCTTGCTTCTTGTTTCCAACTCGATTGATATTCATCGAAACCTCTTGACTCTCAGAATTTGAGTAACTGAAAGAAACTGCAGGATAATATATATGTTAGTAAAGCAAAGTGTTACTATTAAAAGTTTAAACAAACTATACTAATGAATTAACAGAACTGGCCATGAGTTCCTGTAAAATAGTACTGAAATAGTAACTAAGAATCATATCCTCTCATTCATAGCACAATAATTTGTAGAATCCTACAGGCATATTCTTCAATCATTGGCCCTTCTACTTTCTCACATATGCAGAACATTAGTGTCTTGAGATATTTCTTCTGCAAAGCGTCATATACACCTGCAAAAACAAAACGCCGCATATCACCGAAGAAAAATAAGTAACTAAATGTAAGAAAACTATATCTTAAAAGCACATAAAAAGTATCAAAAGCATTATACCTTTCTCCATCCAGTCAACTAGTCTTCTAGACTCTGCATCCATAGGCATAAGCTTTTTGATCTTCATTTCTGTTAATGACATGCAAAGTCATTCCATAAGGTCAAAACCATTCAGCTACAAAATTAGATTTTAGTCAGAAAGACCATTGGCATTTACCTAAGGCGGGCACACCCTTATCGCTGAAGTATTTCTCTGGAAAAAGGCCTCTGATATAACTGATATTGAATATCGCTATGCGTAGTAGGTTCCTTGTCTGTTTTTAAGCAAATAAACTGATTAATCGCAAACAAAAAAGCAGTAAAGTAACAGATCACAGTTAGCCTCTAAGGCTTAAGCAATGATCTAGAATCAAAGAATTACACTTCTTTTCTAACATCATATCAGCTTCCTATTAAGGTTCACTAATCTTTGAGGGTGTAAACATTACGACATTAAACTCAGCCTAAGGTTTGTAACTGTATCAATAATAAGTTGCCACCACTTTTGAAGGCGTTACTCAATTTTAATGGACTAAACTAAATCAATACACATCACACATGTTTTGACATTTGAATCGTTATTGTTGATTTTGTTTCAAATTAGACCCAAAATTGTGTGCATCGTAGCATTCTGCTAACTGAATCTCTTCTGCAGGACATACCATACATCGTGCTTAGTTGCAGTTAACCACATATTGCATATTCTACACAATTAGAGTTGCTATATAGATGAATAGTAGCATAATAACAGACGAAACACCAAGTCACTAAATGTCGTAAAATATACACATTTATGCTCCTACATTCCTCAACTTTTAGCTAGCACATCAATGAAGTCATGTATAACAGAATGTGCAGTAAAATTGATAAAGTTGACTACGTAACGTGAAATCTTATGTCACAGGTTGAACTAAAAACAGGCCTGAATCATCAAGTTATATATTCAATACAAGCTTATTCTGAGCCTATCATGCAATACTAATGAGTAAAACAGTTAGTGATTCTTAAACATAAGTTACACGTTACTGAGATCATCATGAACATGAATTGAAATGTTCGATAACAGACATCACAAAATGCAACATAAATTCGTATCTAACATAACTAAATTACTACGAGGACATGTAACACAACATTAAATACAAATCGACAAATCCATAACTAGTAGAGCAGAATCCTACTATCTAATGGACGAAATTCAAACGAAAACACATAAACTCGCTAAAACTATAAACTATAAAGTACACTCATCAGAAAATCAAGCGATAATCACCGCTGAAGACATAAAACTTGTGGTTAAGCTAATCAACAAGCGATAACTTACAACTTCCATAACTAAAATCATTATGAACAGCCGAACAGGTATCTAACAGCATAAATCACAAAAATATCAGAAAAGTTGTTTCAACATAGATAACTTCAATACGATTAACACAAATTGACTCAAAATCACCATAGATTAAGCAATAATTCCTCTACAGATGTATAACTAGTGTTTAAGCTAAAAAACTAACAATAATGGCGTCACACAAAAGTAACGTCATCATTAAACTTAAATTCAGCAACACAATCACAAAATGACTCAAATCATCATAAAATCGTTACTACTTGAGACAGGTCATTTAACTAGTGATATTAACGTCATCATGAAGTTGAATTCAGCAACATAAATCACAAAATGACTCAAATTATCATAAAATCAAGCAATAGTTACTATCAAGACAGATCATTTTCATTTCAGCTATTTTCGAGCGATAATGACGTAATCGTGTTAATGATTTTAACAAAATAAATCACAAAATGTTAACTAGCGTTGTAAACTAACGATAATGACGTTATACGTAAGCTTCAATCTACCAACTAAATCACAAAATGACTCAAAATCATCATACAGTGAGCATTTAAACTAAAACTAGTGATAATAACGTCATTGTGTTGATGATTTTAACAACAAATATCACAAAATTCGTTTCAACATGAACAAATTTAATATGATTATCACCTAATTACGTAAACAAACTCAAACAACGCAACATAAATCCAAATTATCAAAATATGAAGCTACAAACTAACAAACGTGAGTGACATCATCGTTTTCATGAACTTATCAACATAAATCACAAAATTCATTTCAACATGAATAAAATCAATACGATTATCACCTAATCGCAACATGAATCAAAATTATCATAAAATCAAGCTAAAAACTAACATGACGTCATCATGAACATGAACTTAAAATCATAAATCACAAATTCATTCCAAAATCAACATGATGATGACGTCATACTCATACAAACACAAATCACAAAATTCGTTTCGGCATCAATACGATTAAATTGCATAAAGTATCACAAATTTCATTTATAATCATTACGATTCATAAACTATATCATCTGAAGCAAAATAAATCAAAATTATCATAAAATTAAGCTATAAACTAGCATACTTGAGTGACGTCATCGTTTTCATGAGCTTAACAGCATAATTCACAAAATGTATCACATAATTCATTTAAACATGATAAAATCAGTTACGAGTAAATAAAAAGTAAATAAAAAGAGTGAAAATGATGATTACTAGAAGAAGTGAATCCTGTTCAGTGATCTCTGATTCCTTCAATTTCTGTGCCTGCAAAAATCGGTCATCAAACAGTTAAAAACTGTTAAAATCGAGTGTTGATTTTATAAAATTATGATATATGTGTGTGAAAATGAGTGTGTATTTAGTGTGTGAGAGAGAAGAATTGAAGAAGAAGGTTTGTTACCATTTTGATTTTTGAGAGAGTGAAGTGAGCGGGAGAAGACGACGTTGAGAGTATTTATAGTAGCTAGAGGAAACGGAGTTGAGAATTAACCTTGGTTGGGTATATGAGGGTTAAATCGAGCATGCACAAGACGTGTTTGATGGAACGGTTACACAATACTAACTAAAATTATTTAGGTTTATTAGATTGGGTGTGTTCGTAAAAAATAGCATTAGCATTTAGCAGCGAGCAATAGCAGTAGTAAGTTGCAGGTGTGAGATATTTTTTTATAAAAACGTTTGATAACGTAGTTGTGATTGTAATTATAGTGTACAAAACAACTCTTAAATGCTACTTCAGAGAGCGTTGGAAAAAGAATATTTAAAAATATATATATATATATATATGGCTTGGGCTGGCTGGGACAACGCCAACCTCTATAGCACGAAGAAAGGTGTGGGGCTGGCGTTATAGAATAGTGTTATGGGATGGCACGAGTGCTAACAGCCCCACACCTTGTGCTCTAAGTTTTTGAGTTTGTTGCATCTAAGAAATATTTATCATTTCCTGTAATACCAGTTTATCGTCATTTAAGTTATCTTCTTTTTCTTTTTCTTTTTTTTTAAACGGCAATTTTAACTATCTCACAATATTTAAACCACAAATACTCACATATTCTAAGCAAGACTTGAACCAACAACTACTTGATTGGATAACTTCTCACACAACATAAGGTAGTATTGGAACACAAAACCTTTTAGTAACTATGTATTAATTTGTGGATAATTTTCAATGGATTAGTTCGTGGAATTGATGAATTTAGAGAAATTTAGCTAAAACATGAGCACATCAAAGTCACCTGAAGTGTTACAAATTTGACAGAAAAATCTCACTGTAAATTAGTAATATTGCTCCAACGCACACGAACAATAGGAACGTCAATAAAGTTCACAAAATCTAACACGCATTCACTTCATGAATGTGGTCTATTAGTCTTTGTAACTGTTGAAGTAATTCATTGTGCCGAAGATCTTTCGGACTTGGTACGGCAAGGTCTTACGGATTCCTGTATATATGAAATAAATGTGTTAGCCTCGCCTTGAGTTTGACCCCAAAACTAAGCTCCAGTGTGAGAGTAAGTACAGGGTTTATGCCGAAAGGCTGAAGTAATAAATGTGAGAGAGAAAGCAAAAAATGTTACCTGTGTGCGAGTAAATGCGAGGGTATTTATTTCGTCTGAAATACTATGCACTTTTATTGTTCTGGCACTGTTCCTGACACATAGGGGATGGTGAGCCGAGCTATCCCTAGGCGCGAGCGTATGGAGACAACGTCCCATGAAACCAGACGGCATACATTTGGTTCTTGGTATTAACCGCTGGATCGAGAGGTCTCCTAGATAAAAGGTTGCTTTGATCATATATTGCGCCTTCCGGTGGCCGTCCAGTAATGAGCCTTCCGGTGTTGGGTCGTCCGATCATATACGTCGTCAGTAACATTCCAAAGTTGATGGTTAGCTTATTTGATTAGTCACAAGCTCAGAGTTGGCGTGCTAAACTGTAGATTGCTATATACATTCATTGTTTAGCTTACAAAGATAAGGGGCCGACTAGGGGTTGAGCAGGTTCAATCTGGGTCGATTTTTAGCAAAAACCAAAATCAATTACTCGGTTTTTACAAAACCCTAAACGTTTTTGGCTATTTTTATTTTTTAGGTTTACCGATTTGGTTTAATTTTTCGGTTACATAACAGCTTATATGGGATAGGTCAATTTGTACCAACAAACTAGTTCTATCTAAGAAAATAGTTTATTATCCTTGTTATTTTTATTTTTTTTGTTGGTGTAAGCCTAATAACGTTACACCAATATCTACACACACACATAAATTAAACACACATAATATGACCATTGTCGAATACATATAGACATATTTTCTAGCGAACACATACACGGAAAGCACACACATAAACGTCAAAGACGTAACCTTTGTTTTTAACATTTTATAGTTTCATAAACTCGTTACTCATAGAATTTCGTAGAATCTCTAAAAGAATGTTTCTCAGAAAAAAATATATGACTTGACCTAGGCTAAAGGTAATTGCATTGCTTCCAACCTTATTATATAAAATAAAAAGTTCATGGAGTATAGAGGGAATTCTATGGCCCTTTGCCTCCATTCGCAAAGTTACTTCACACAACACAAAGTGAAAAAATTGGAGCTTCTCAACGTACATGTCCACCCCTCAAAAATCAGGAGAAGCATTCTCGAAATATACCAAATAAAACCAGTCAGCCTTTTCAAATCGTTTCGTCGTAACATCAAGCAGTTGCAGCCAAAGGTACCGACCTGTAGCATACTCTCTTAGCAGCACGAACAATGTCTTCAATCTGCATGAAAATGCCCAAGAATGAAAAGAAAACAGCTAATTAGCTATGAACCACCACTTTGAAATTCAAAACAAATATGAAGTCGACAACTAGTAAAGAAATTTGACCTGAGGAAAAGCCATTCTCTCAAGGTTGGCAGCATAAGGTGTGGGAACATCAGCACCGGCGATCCTCTCCACTGGGGCATCAAGATAGCCAAAGCTATCTTCAACAACCGATGCGCTACATAGGAGAAACACATTAAACTTGAGTACAGTTTGAATTACTTAGAATCATCTATCTGTTAACTCACAGGGCCACAAGGGACAACTTCGACCCGCTTTGGATTGTGTTTTGTCTCAAAGGGGTAAAAAAAAGTTGAGTTTTGCAAAGTCACATATAAAACATTCCAGATCTTCATATTCCAAAATGTATGTCAAGTGTTGGAATAATATTGCATAGTAAATAAAACTGATGCATTAACAATCTATTAGAAGGCTTCAAATATGAACAAAAAGTTTCTACTGATCAGTGGGCTGCATTTTCGCCTGTACTAAAATGACATGCGACCCATTGCTCAGACCCACCCATCTTGCCACACCTGGCTAACTCATACCAGCACAAGTTTCATGAAACAATAGAAAAAGGATGAGAAATCAAAAAGTGGCAGATACCAGATTTCAGCACCAATGCCATGTTGAGGAAACCCTTCCTCCACAGTGACTAGCCTGTTAGTTTTCCTCACTGAAGCGTTGATTGTAGCTCTATCCAGGGGTCTGATGGAACGCAGGTTGATAATCTGTAAAAAGAGGCTTAAATATTGAATACCCATAGTATATTTTCTTCAATAAACATAAATTTTGGCCTTTGGTCTTATATAGCTTACCTCTGCACTTATTCCGTCCTTTTCAAGTATTTCAGCCGCCTAAAATTCCAGAAGACCATAACATCAGATTTGCAGAAGAAATATTGTTCTTATTATTAAAGAGAATCTAATTCAGTGAAACTGCTCCATATCTCCAATTTGCATATAGGATTTCCTCTATAAAAAACATAGCAGAGGAACACCTCATAGGCTTAAAGTAGTTATTCCAACAAACCTTAAGAGCATAGCCAACCATCTTGGAGAAAGCTGTGATAGTGATATCTTTCCCTTCTCTTTCAATCTGTGGCCAGTAAACATAAGAAAACTGTGAGCCAAATCCAATAAATTTACAGCAAACTTCAACAAAATATTAATTTGTTGTGGTATACAAACCTTTGCTTTTCCTATTGGGAGGCAGAAACTTGAATCAAGGGCTTCATCAGAAATTGGGAAGGATTCACCATATCTGTCGTATATCACAGTCTCAGGGAATATGTAATGATATTATTGAGAAACAAATGAAAATAGACAGTTTACTCACAACAACTCGTTCTCAAGGAAAACAACGGGATCAGGGTCTCTAATTGCAGCTTTTAGAAGACCACGGGCATCTTCAGAGGAGTAAGGTACAAGCACTTTCAAACCAGGGACTGAGCCATACCATGCACCATAACACTGCATCGCATTGCAAACATAAAACATATTAAAACCTTGTTAGGAAAAGATATTTTTTATGCAGAATGGTGATAGCGAAGAACCTAATATCAATGTACGCAACAGTATACCATCTATCTGACATGCATGATAAACAAAGTAGTCGAGTACATCCTTAACGCAGCTAATCACCTGAACTTCGCTTAAACTAATATAGCAATACAATCTTATCCTTCTAATCACATAGCATGGTTCCCAACTTTATATAATGTTTTACAATTACCATTTTAGCTTTTTGTGGTTTCAGCGATAAGGTAAAATGATAAACAATTTGCCCATAGAATAGTATAAAGTCCTAGACCTAGAGAGGCTAAATTTAATATAATAACAAAAAAGGCTAATGTTACCTAAATCAAGTGGAGATGCTTTCATCAGGAAATATAAATAAATCAATGAAGAGCAGTTAATGCTATAAATCCCATCAAGAGAAGAGAGTCAAAGAAACTGACCTGGGAATGTTGGGCACCAACACCAGCAGCAGGCCCATTTGGTCCCCTGAAAACGATAGGTACGTTAATCTGCCCAGCAGACATGTAGTTTGACTTTGCTGCAGAATTGATAATATGATCTATTGCCTGCAAAAAATCATGACAAGTTCAAATTATATTCATTTTGTAACAGTTCAAGAAATTATTGGAACTACAACTGCTATTGCAACACAAAATATAAATACACAGAGATTGAAATATGTGCTTTAAGATTGTAGATTATGCATTCAATTTCTAAAAGATGGTACTAGAGTGATTGTGGGTGAAGGGAAAATAAGCATATATAATCAAAACTGCTAACGCGAAAAATAAGATCTTTTGCATATTTTAACATCAGTAGTCCGTGTGTACAAAACATATATCACATGTAATTCAAAGTACCAAGAAACACTGCTAAATTTTTAGAGAAACATATAACCATGAAAAATTAGCAACAGAAGCAATTATTTTTTGTTACAATTTCAGAAGCGATTGCAGAAGCAACAGAAGCGCCTGCAGAAGCAATTATTTTGTATTACAATTTCAAAATTACTACCCCTATCCCTATGACATCTTGTCAGAACATATATCTCCCTAAGTCTCATTTGAATATTTTGTTAAACAATCACATGTAATCCAAAGTACCAAGAAACACTGCTAAATTTGTAGAGAAACATATAACCATGAAAATTTTGCCTTTGCTTTCAGGAGTCCAATGTTACATATGTTAGGATTACAATGATACCAATCTTCAACTCAAACATTTGTGCTAAAAATACAGAAATCACAGCTTTATCTGATAATCGAAATGGCTACCAAGTAAGAATATCCGAATGTAATTATCTAAGATTCTAAAAATCCTGTCAACAACTGAGTTGAAATTATGTAAACTGTTGAACCTCTTTGTTCATTGTGGCAGCCACCGACTGTGAGAGCTAATATGCTCCCTTCTAACCCTTATCCCAAATTGTCTTAATTCATGACCTAAGTAAATCCTTATGAAAGCACATCCACACATGATAACAATGAAAAAACGTAAAGACGCTTAAAAATTAGGGCTCTAACCTGCATGGAGAAGTTGAAAGTCATGAACTCAATCACAGGCTTAAGACCATGATAGGCAGAACCAACTCCAATCCCAGTGAACCCAGCCTGAAAAAAGAAAAGAACAAGAATTTATAAACTGGAAGCTATAGAAAGGTTAGTAAATCCACTAAAACTGATAGGAATAAATTTCAAACCTCTGTGATCGGGGTATCAACAACCCTTTCAGGACCGTATTTGTCCAATAATCCCTTGGTTATCTAGCAATGCAAAGAACACAAGTTTAACAAGAAGACCAAAACACATGTGCAGATATGTTGTATACGGTTGTTAGAATTTAATAGAGGCAATAAATTCTAACCTTGTATGCACCCTGGTATTCTCCAACCTGCACACACAAAAAGGAATATGAGCACGAAAGAAATGAAAAGAAGCTTAGCATCTCAAAGAAATATTTTTACCTCTTCGCCCATAACAAAGACATTAGGATCAGCAGCCATTTCCTCATCAAGAGCAGAGTTCAAAGCGTCTCGTACTGTCATCTGTAACAACTTAAATAGTAAATCTGTATACCTTTTACAAATCTATCCGTGACACCGAGAACAATTTAAACAAAATACTATCAGCTTGACATAAATAATCTTTTGAAATACAACTGTAAAAGCTTTTCCCACTGAACTACCAAACTTAAGCAGGTTAACTATATTTATTATAATTCAAAAATTTGTCCAGGGATCTCACACACTCACTCAGCATTCAGCCTATCACAAGTTCAGGGCAGTGAATCCTGATATATGAAGTACTATTTTGATGCATACATATGATACTAAAACGAAGCAACTCCGGCAGAAATATGAAAGAAAGAGTTGTAAATCCCAACATCGAAAGAATTCGAAGTGACCCTCTATAACGAATACAGTATCATGTTATCTAACAAATAGCACAACTTAATCCAGTTACTGTGGTATTTAGTACATGAAAACCCTAACCCTTATGCTTCATACAAAACTAGACGGCTTTTAAACACTCATACAGATCATACCATCATCTACCATGTAATTGGATTCAAGGACCATCACCCTAGAGAGCGTTTATTAGCTTGCTAAAAAAACTTTGCATCCTGCACCATTTGTTTCTATTTCTTGTGCAATAAATTCATACTGGCTACGAGCCTAAACAAATTCTTATCGTAAATTCACTAAGTTGTATTCAAACAGCCTAACATCCTCTACTATAGTTGCTCGTCGGAAAGTAATACAACAAAAAAACACATAAAAAGCGAAACTCGAATGAATCACCTCTTTAGTTCCAGATGAATAATGCCTCATTGACGACACTACAGGCCTTAACCTCATCACATCCTAAACAAACAAAAAACATTAGCACAAACATCGCCTTTTCGCCATTTCGATATAATACTAGAGAATAATAAGAGAATTAAAATCATTTCTTGATTTACCTTAGCACCAACAACTTTTTGCCTTATAACCCCCAACATCTTTATATCAACAAACTTCAAATCACAAGGCAAAACAAAATAAGTATATAACTAACAATACCTAAAAATAGTTAAATAAGACTCTAGATTATGAAATGAAATGACACGTCATCAGTATTTGGATCAACACAGCATCAGATCTATAACAATTAATAGAGAAAGTGATAATTAAAAAAGTTACCAGGAAATAATAAATTTCCGATCAACGGCGGCTGAAGGTTGTTGAAAAAGATAGGGGCTACCACAAAAATTGAAAAATATAAAGAATCTTACTAGTAGTATGTTTGGTGTCCTTTCATAAATATTTTATGTTTAGGGGTATTTCTGCTTTTTTATTTAAAAAAATATATACTTTTTGGTAAATTTCACTGTTGGTATCTGAACTTAGCCCCGTTCTCACATTTCGTCCTCCATTTTGTTTTAGTGGCGTACGTAGTCCCCAACATTTAACGAAATTTCATCGTTGGTCCCAGGTACCCGTTTTGGCTAACAATCGTTAAATTTTGCGTTAATTGACTAGTCAAAGGAGTATTTTCGTCTTTTCACGTACTTTTTTTTGCGCGTTTGGTCCCTGAGTATACAAACTGTTTGGTTCCTCCTATTACACAAATTAGCGCGAATTTGGTCCATTACCCGCCTAAAACACTTCACTAGAAAGCTTATTTATACTAAAGACAGAAGGATCGATTGTTGATACCCAAGAACACACACAAACACACAAATTCGAAACAAGGAAAAGTTGAAACAATGGCAGGAAATGGATACTTTCAAAATGATCAAGAAGAGTATGAAAAAGTGTTAGACAACTATTTACCTTTTTACGCAGTCCTGATGCTTTTGGGGATGAACCCATTGATGAATACGATTCGTATAGGCAAGTAGCTGAGTGGATGAGGAGCAGGATTCTGAATTGGATTCGGACACAAGACTTTTACTATGATGAGATTTTGGGACTTAATGAGGAGGAGGAGCAAGATGATGATGAGGAGGAGAAAGATGAGGAGGAGGAGCAAAATGATGAGGAGTAGCAAAATGATGAAGGGGAGGAGCAAAATCAGGAGCAGCAACAAGAGGATGATGATATTGGGTTAGCAGTTGTTGATGCTTTGGAAAACAAGATTAAAAATCTTGAACTTTTGTTTCAACAAATCAAGGAAAGGAAAGAAAACAAGGAAGAGATATGTGGTTCTAACAAGCTGGAGTGAAATGGAGTCAAGTAGTTTCTGATGATGGTCTTTCTATGTTTTTAGTATTTTAATTGGTTAATTAGATGAATGATGTTGTTGTAACCTCAAAAAAATATTAATGAAAAATTTAGTTGTTAATTAGTTATTTCTTATTTATGGTTGCTTGTGAATTACCAAATATTTTTGACTCAAGGAAGTCAACAAACAAAAGATTGCAGTTTGTGGTATTTGAATATTTTGAGTATCTCAAGTTTGCAAAAAACATGTAAACTTTAAATTTGCAGAAAACATGTAAATCATGAGACTATGATTTGTAGTAATCATGAACCCATAATTTGCAGAAATCCATAACCTAAACACAAATCAATAACACAAATTTTCAAAAGACAATAACATCATTGAAACTGCTACTAAGTCAAATGCATTACCGTCAAATGTTTTATCATTCCTAAAGATTATCTGTTATACTAGCATCATTATTTACAGTCATAAAAAGTTAAGAAGTTTTACAACCATCATCATAAACTTCCAAATAGCATGATAACCTAACACAAAAGCTTAATTTCTACAAATGTGTGCTCCTAAACCTTTTTGTGTTTTAGTCCCAAAAGTCTTTTCACAAATAACAATCCAAGTTTTGTGTGTTGCCAAGCCTAGCACTATATCCTGATCAAATTTGAGTTTGTGGATACGCTTTTGAATTAGGATTGGCAGAGCTAGGATAGGATTCTGAGCTGGAAGAGGCTTAGGAGGTTCAATAACTTGGAGAGGAACAACTTCTATCACATCAGAGCTTGAAGAATCTTCAATTAGATACCCAGAGCTTGTAGTAGAATCAGATTGTGGATAATACCAAGCAAGCAATTGGGGTGGGATTCTAGTACCATCACTGCTTGAATCAGAGCTAATAGGTATGACTTATGCAAATAAAAAATGGTAGGTTAGTTTGATTGATGACAATGTTAAGATATATTACTATCTAACAAAAAGCTTTTGAAGGTATACCAACGTAAAATTAAGTGATCCAATACTCATTTGGTCCTCTCAATGTAATCCCAAACAAGGCTGCAATGTAGAAGAATCCAATATTCTCTTATTTGGTCCTCTCAATGTTATCCCAAACAAGGCTGCAAGGTACTCTCTTTGGTGGCCAAGCACAAACAACGCTGCAAGGTACTCTATTTGGTGGCCAAGCATAAACAAGGCTGCAAGGTTCTATCTTTGGTGGCCAAACACAAACAAGGCTGCAAGGTACTCTATTTGGTGGCCAAGTACAAACAAGGCTGCAAGGTTCTATCTTTGGTGGCCAAACACAAACAAGGTTGCGCTTTCCAAGGTTCCAATGTGTTCTCTGATTTGGTCCTTTCAGTGTAATCACAAACATGCACCACAAATAATCAAACACAAAAAACATAAATAGGCACATTGCATTTGGTTCTATCAGTGTTCAAAGGTAGACATCAAACTAAATTCTAGGCACATTACATGCATAACTAGGCACATTACATTTGGTTCTGCTAGGGTTCAAGGGTAGGCATAAAACTACATTCTAGGCACATTACAAGGCTACAATGTGTAAAAAAACTAGTGGGAAATACTATGTTGTTTGTAACATGCAAATACTAACAAGCACAACAAAACCCCCAAAACTGGTAACAGAAAACAACCTCATATCTGATAAACAAGATAAATTACAATAAAAAATGAGTGTAAAAAGATTTATCAAATGATCAAGAACAATATCCCTCTAAATACCTGTACGCTTAGGTGACTCCATTGTCTTGATAAAGTTTTTGATATCTCCAAAACATCCACTCACAACCCCCCCCCCCCCCCCCCATTAGCATTCAAAACTTAACCGCGCTAATCCAAGGCCCATGAGTAAAATCAGCATCCTCACCCACATCCTTAACAACTTTCCTCATATACTCATGTTTCGACATTATAGACTCCTCTCCACCTTCCCGAGTATTCGCTATTTTACGTAGCTTCGCCCTTTGAAAAATACCCGCAAGACCTGGTATTATCCTAACCGGATTTTCGGCTGAACTTTTAACATTGTGGTTTTATGATGAAACTGGGGGTGCATTCATTTTCTTGTCTTATTTGGTGGCAGCAACAATCTTTTTTTGCCAATTTCTATTGTGTTTTAGAATGATGTTGGTGAGTGCCATAAACCCTAATCCTTAATCGGACTAGGACAGGGAAGACTCGTGCAACTGTATTCCCACATCAAGGACTATGACAGGGGACGACTTGTGCAAATGACTTTCCACATCAGTGACTAAGAAAGTACTTAAATGGTTCAAATATGGTAGTTTTTGTCGGGTTTTCCTTTTTCCCGCCAAATAATCCTATAGCACAAAATACTTGTTTGTCCCTGAACTTTCGCATTTGTGATAGAAACTAAGAACGTGATGAAGATAGTTTCTTGATCGTTTATGAGCCTTAGGGTTTAACAATAACATATACATACGCAGCGGAATAACAAAGAATAATTATGTTATTGACACAAGGTTTTTCATTCACAATCACCTCCAATTATATTAATAATGAGGTTAACTAACACTAACTATAGACGTTTATAGGAACACGTCTACTAACTAAACTAATAACCTAGGCGTTTACAAGACTATACGCCTAGGACACACATACCCCTTTACTAGACGTCTACATCTTGTACGTACTTACTAAACTAATGACCCTATGTCTCTTTATATACTAGAGACATCTATGGTTTACAAGAGGAATCATAATACAATTAGGAAACTAAATATTCTTTTAAGCATATCTTCTAGAATCTTTCAAATCCTCCATCTTTTTGTACTTTACCTTCTTGTCACTTTTAGTCCTTCTTGTTTTGTATCATCAAATCTATAATAGACCCAACAATTTGTATCAACGTAAGTACACCAACTTCACCTTCCATATTAGTCCTTTGGCCTTTTTCCCACCAAACCACCATGTCACTCACGACTTCCATTTTCACCTATATAACTAGTCACATGAGTATGTCTTATCCTCATAGCACCTTCCATTTTCATCCACAATTGGCATCACAACACCCAAATGGCTGAAAGGAAAACCAGATTTGTTACATCCACAACACCCAAATGGATGAAACAAGAACCAAATGCTAAAAGATGCTAGCTTTTATAAAATATTTTATTGATCATACCCCTAATTAGTCTGATGAGGTCAGCAATGCACCACAAAAGTTCACTGCACTATGGTTGAGCAGGATCTCTGAACTACACAAGTTCAATGTTCATGTGACTGACATTAAAGTAAATTAGATAAAGACGTCGACATCTTTGAAATACAAGATTATCCAGAAAAAGATGTGTCCAATAAAGGCACGGGCAGAGTTTAATCAAACCTTAGACAACATACTAGTGAAACTAATTCGTGGTACATTTAATATGCCAAGAGAAAAGGATGAACTCGTTGATGTTGATGAAGTTGTAGCTGATGAAGAGGTGGAAGGCAATGGAAGACCAGCGAAGAGGAGAATGGTGTATGCTAATAAGATGGATTAGGAAAATTTCCAAAAATGATGGTTGATGTTGAGAATGAAAATAATGGGTGGTTTTGTGTTTAATTTCAAATTTCTATGTATTTTGTATTTTACGGTATGTAGCATGGTTGGACGGTGCTTGCTTCATCTTTTGGGACAATGTCTTTTGTAACCGTGTTGTTATGGTTAATCAAAATCACCTCTATTTTATGTGTTTACTAATTTTATTTTCTCCAAAAATGATCATGAAAGAATATACCAAAGTACAAACTTATGATAATTAACTAATTTCAAATGCATTTACAGTTTGCAGTTTAATGTGTTATACTGAACAACACAGTTGTTTAAGTGTGCAATTGCAGTATGCAATTGCATTTCCAAACAACTCATAAAACTACAAACTGAAAATGCCCATAGCATGAATCGACTTTTATAAGTCAACTTACAAACAACACTCAACTACAAAATGTAATATTACTAGAGTTTAATACTTACTACTTGCAACAAACATAAGTCAATGATCTAAAATAAAAGCTAACACGACACAAAAAAACATAGCAATCCTGCATATTTAATATTAGTAGAGTAAGATGTTAAGTTTTACAACAAATGTTTGCAGCATTGCCAAATATTAGTTAATGTACCCATGTAGCAACAAAAGTAGTACTTTATAAACATCTAATTACAATAAAAATAAATAAGTCAATGTTGCTTGGACTTCCCCTTCATGCTTGTAGATCCTACTTCCGGAGCATTTGGAGCTCTTAAACCAAGTATGAATCAAGTGATGGCTATTTTACTGTAGTACCTTAGAGCTGTAATTGAAGGAGCTTGTAAAGAAGCTATTGAAGGAGATATTTTCCTTTGACCAAATGTTTTTGAAGTTGAAGGAGCTCTGGATGGTTTGGTTCCCTCCTTAACATAACCTATGCATCTTTTGGGAGCAGCTTGAGCAGTTGAAGTGGAGCAACTTGTCTTTTGGGAGCTCTGGATCTCTTGGCAGCAGCTTGAGCAGTTGAAGTGGAAGCAGCTTGACTTTTGGGAGCTCTGGATCTCTTGGAACCTTTTACATTATCAGAAACATACTCTTCACTCGAAACATCTTCATCACCTTCAATATGAATCACCTATGCCTCATTTGCCATTATGGAGCTCTACATCTCTAGGTTTTGTATCCTCTTTTCAAGGAATTGTATTTTCTTTTCAAGGTTTTTAATCCTCTTTTCACTGAAAACAACTTCATGACTGGATTTTTTAATCACATCTTTCTCCCTTTCTCTATAAAAATACACCTCCTCAATGGGTTATATCCTTTTTTCAAGGATTTCTATCTTCTTTTCGAGGTTTTGAATCCTGCTTTCACAAACCTTTTCCTCATACTGATCTACAAGTTAATAGGTCAAATTGGGTAAAGGGCCCTATTTGCTTAGTGTATAAGTAATCCATTGCATTTTGAGTAATGCAGATTGACTTGCTAAAGTCAAATTGGGTAAAGGGCCTTATTTACTAACGTTAAATTGCAGTTTTAGTAATGAAAATAATAATCTAACCTAAAATGCATTCATTAGGGCAACAAAAGGGGACATTAACATCAAAAGGGTCTAAATACATGTTCAAAGTTTGCCATTTCTCAAAAAAGCCAAATTGCATACCTTTATTATGCTCTGCTTGGTTTTCCTCCATGGTTTTTTTGGTCTGACCAAACACATCTTCAAGGGTTGGAAAAACGTCACTGGGTCCATTTGAGATTACTGTGAAATAAGATAGGGTCAGTTCAACAACAAAAAAGACAAATCAAGTCATTAAGGCAAAATTTTATTCTAAACAAGAACAATGCAACAATGTGTTAACCTTTCACCATAGCATAATTTCATAAGTCGTCTAACATTTCATCTGACACATCATCGCCTACCTTCCAGTTATTCTTATATTTTTCATAAAGATAATCTGCCATGTCTTCAGTTAATGTAACTTTGCTCCAATCTTTATTTGCCATTGCAAGAATGATGGTAGCAAATCGTTCAAGAGTTTTGTGTGCCGATTTGTGTAATCGTTCAAAAGTTGTGTGTGTAAAAATGATAGGGTTGTACAGTAACAAGTGGGAAGATGATCGGGTTGTACAATAAGAAGTGTAATGATCGGGTTGTGAGACTTGTTGTATACTTAGGGACCAAACACGCCAAAAAAACATACACGAAAAGACGAAAATACCCCTTTGACTAGTCAACTAACGACAAAATTTAACGATTGTTAGCCAATATAGTGTACCAGGGACCAAACGAGTGACGTTTTAAAATGTTGGGGACTACGTACGCCACTAAAACAAAATATAGGACGAAATGTGAGAACGAGGCGAAGTTCAGGGACCAACGGTACCCAAATATTTTATCGTTCTCGACTATCACTTATGAAAAGAGACTAAAAAAATAAAAGAAAGTGAATCAAAAAGTTTATGTTTCCAAGTATCATTTAAGAAGTAAAAGGATTAAAAAAGAATGATGATTTGATTGATTTTGAAGTAAATTGTTTTCTTTAAAAATTGATTGAGAACTGAGCATAAGTGCCCTACATTATTATTTTGGGATTCATATAATAAATGTCTATTTTAAATTTCAGCCAATGAAAATAGAATTTGGTTGACAAATGTGATATTTGATTGATACAGAGTGTAGTTAGTAATTTTTTTTAAACTTTGTGGATTATGAAGTACCACTTATTATAAAACAGGAGTGTAATTTGTTTTTGTTTTTGTGAGATGGATTTAGTTTAATCGAGCTTGACAATTGATCCTCGAAATTGTTTGTTAGGTCACCATATTGTAACACAAGCATCTATATGTTAGAAATAAGATAAGAGATAGATCGGATGAACACTTAACACAAAACACATGTATGAATGAAAACCTTTAGGCGTAGGATTTGAATGTAAGTGAACAACCAACTCCCAAATGGGAGTTTACAAGATTATTTATAGGGGAAGGAACTAGGGCAACACACTAGTTCCCTTCTTTTTCTTATTGGGCTTGGGCCAAGGCTTATGGGCTTTCAACATAAGCCTTGCCATTAATACTAACTTAAAAGCCTAATTAAGCTAACTATTACATATTGATTACTAACACTTGAGAAGTAGTTTAGGAGTGATTCCAACAATCTCCCCCTAAGTGTTAGAAATTGATGTCTTCTGTAATATTGAACAGTTGTTGGTGCAGATGTAATAGTTGCATTGACGTCTTCCGACATTCTTCTTTCTTGTGAGAAGAAGTGCCTTGATCCAACAATCTCCCCAGTGTAGGGATCTTGTTTCTTTTGAAGTATTCTGCTTTGACGTCTTTGATTCTTTGTTCTTTGTGGTGGTTGTGATAGTATGTTGTTGTCAGCTACAGATCAGCTTCGTTGCTCCAGTGTCTCCACGTCTTTCTCCAACATGCTCACACGCCATTTGACAATGAATTACAGATGTGAAGTAGTTCTCGAGTCTTTGTAACTTTGTAGATTCTTCGATTAGATGAAGAATCATTATGACTTTGTGTTGCCTTTGATTTTGAGAGAACTTCTTTTGTGATGTTGTTGGTATAAGCATGTGGAGAATCATCACGATCTCTTCCTCCCGCGAGCATCCATCGCCAGCAAAGCATCTCCGATACGCGAACACCAATTGATCATTGTAATCTTTTCATAAAGAATTGATTACTACAATTGTTCTATTGATGAATGTCTTGATTCCATTCACCTTGGTCGGCGAATCACCGTCCGAATCCGTAAGGGGCGGTTTGCATTACATTGAACATGTTCAAGTAATGACCCACATATTCAGGACTCGATTCTTGAAAGGAATCTCCTTAGCGGGATTTCCAAAGACTTACAAGTTTGAACTTCGAGAGTGCTAACAGCATAATGTGAAAACACATCTCTAGTTCTAGCAAAGGTCGCTCAAACCGGATGCCCTCAAGAAGGCTAACACGATGTACCGAAGTACATCTACGGTTCAGGTGAGTCGTTGAGGTACACCAAAGCATCACCTCACGATCAGACCGCTTTGAGACAACACTAAGCGTAACCCACAAGGAGTTACCAAAGTGACCTGTCGTGGCGTTTGATGTTGACCTTGGAGGAGTTTCCATTCAATCACTGAGGATCACAGTTGTGAACCCCTCATAAATGTTCTCGACAGATTGCTAAGATCTGTGAAGGACTCGATAATGTGCCACTTGCGTCCTTATTGTTGTACGATAAGTGATGAAATGTCAAGTGTTCCTAAGAGATATTTTGATGAATCTCGTGGCTCTAGACTCAATAGTGCGCTTTGGTTTTCCTGAGCGAAGACTAGGGAGAGGGTCTCCTTCTTCAATACCATCAATCTCTAAGAGAAAGCCGATAGTTTACGTAGGGTTCCCTGTGAGAATGAAACAAGCTTCTGTTGAGAGAAACTTGAGTGGCTAAGAAGGTTTAGTGCATGCGTCACTGACGACTTTAATCTTCAATACCGGTGTCATCAAGTGACAACCAGTAGCATATGAGTTGAACCCGGTGTCTGCCTTAAGTTGAATAATCTGGAGGGCTATTTATTTTCACCCTTTTCTTTACTTTTTCTTTTTAATTCTTCAACTCCTTTCTCTGAGGAAGAGGCAAAATAGAATCAACTTGAATTCGGGCCCACTATTCGAAATCTTCTCTCTCAGATTCTCATTTTCTCCTTTTTTATAATCATACCTAAGGACTTCTAAATTCTAACTATTGGTGGTGTCCTTGGGTAGATCCCTCTGGCTCTGGCGGATCATAGGACGGTTATTCCTAACCTTAGTCACCTTATAACTCCATGACTAACCTATGTTGCCATAAAACCATTTACATGAAAAATCTCTCAAAGTGGTTATGAGTAAAAACATTTTGTACCACTGAAAGAGTTTTATATTTAGCAGAAATACTCCCCCTCAACACGTGCTTAAGTATTATGACAGAAATCTGCACGGTGAGAGAAGAGCGCGCACTTTTGAATTGATCAACTCAAGATAGACAAATTCCCCGCGAGACATGGTTACATCACTGACTAGGTCAGCTTGAAGTTGTAAACACTCCTTGGTGAGGAGGTTTGACCGGTCAAGGTTCATGTCTACCAAGAGTTTCTCGAATGGTACATTCTACTAGGACAAGTCCTTTGCGAGACACGTTTACATCACTAGCGAACTAGCTTGAAATTATTACCCGTCCCGGACAAGTCTTTTCGAGTTACTGACATTTAAGAGCTCGTCAATTCATTGGTTAAGTCTTTTAACACGAAGTTTCAATAGCAATCCACAACATATTTCTTATCACATAATTTTTCTCCCCCTCAAAAATGGCATATAAATGTTATTTTTGACGAAATTTTGATATCGAATATGTCCATTTCGAGTTTTGTGGGAAGATTTCCACGAAGAATAATTTGTGAACAAAGTTTTAATCAAATACTCCCCCTCAATAAGTAATAATAACTTTTGAGGTTTTGAAAACATAAGGGGAAATACTTGTTCTTTTGAGCAAAACATTGAAAGTGAAAGTTTTGATTAGTTTTACTAAAAAGTAAGAAGCTTTCGCTCCTTTTATAAGGATTGTGGCATTGATGCTTACCACAGGGTCCTTTCAATACAAGTACGGGTTGTACACTGTTTTGTGTGCATAAGCCATTGTCAAGTATAGATCAACACATCAAAATATTAATGAAAGAAACAAATCAAGGAGTACCAGGAAGTCCGTCAATAATACCAGGAGTTCTGTCTGGACGTTGGTAGCCTGTTAGAGATATGCTTTGACGTCCACCCACGAAACTCTCCAATGTCCTTAACTGATCCCGACGAAACAACCTTTCATCAATTCTGGTAATGATCTTCTTTGCATCCCTCCTTTCACTTGAATTCCACCTTTTCTTCAACCCTATTCCTTCATGTATCTCCTTTAACTGATATGCTAACCCGTCCCAAACCTTCTTTAAAGTGTGATCACAAAACTTGTGAAGCTCCTTGCACGCCATGAAACAATTACGGTGAAATTCACTACGGTAAACTACCCCAAACTTAGGTTTCTTAAGGATGGTGTACTGAGCCAGGTGGTTGGTATAAGGAATGTATAGCATTGGTGGTGTGAGATTGACATGTTTTTTATATGATTCCACGGCAAGTTGAAGGTCTTCAACACGTTCCTGGATGACGATGCTTCGAATGAATATCAACAATGACTTGATGTACTGGAGCTGGATGTTGGTGGAGAACTGTCGCATTCGACCTTGTACCTTAGCAAGATACATGTCTTCAATGTCATTGAGTGACAATCTCGGGAAATCCTCTTCAAGAAAGTCAAATTCTGTTCGTCTTGACGCTTGACTACGATTTTCTTCAAGAATGTGTAGTCCCACTTTGTAGACAAAGCTAACATGCATTATGGCAACGATCCGTTGGTCACTATACACCTCCTTTTTGATTTGAGTACCGGCAGCGTAGTAAATTCTTCTTCGCTCGTGCCAATGATGAATTCTATATAGTGCGTCGAGGTCATACTTTACCACATTGTCAACGAACATATGTGTGGCTTCTTCCTCGATGGCCACGTTGTTGGAGAAGATTGTCACGGAAAGGGAAGGTGAGTGAAGTAGCATATTTCTTGCTTACATCGCTACCATGCTGAAGAAATTCCAGGTCTTTGTTGAAGAAATATTGGTAGGGAATCTTCGGTTGATCCGGTCAGCCAATGGTGGGTAGTGGCTTTGTCTAGTCGGTGTAGTATGGAGCCTTGTCAGGTCTGGTGAAGTCGATATTGGATTCAGGGTTGAGCCAATCAATGTTGTTGGACATAGCTTGGGCGATGTTGTCAAGATGATATTCAACTTCAATTTCACTGTCGGAGCTGTCTTTTAGCAGTTGAAAAGCTTCGTTCTTGATGCGTTTTAACTCTGCTTTCGTCATCTTCTTCACCTTAAACTTTTCCTGAATTAACTTGGCATGCTCCAGTGTTTGACCATCTACCGGTTCTTGGCCTTCCGGTAATTGAGGGGTTGCATCAACAAGCTTTGAGAACCAGTCATATTCTTTTGTGTCATCTTCATCTAGCCATGATAAAATGGATGTTGACTTTTTCTGCTTTGGCTTGGAGGATGATGCTGGTTGCTTAGTTGATGTAGAAGAAGGAGGTTATTGTTGGGGCTCAGGAATCTCCTCATCGTCACCACCAGTGTATTCAAAATGATCACCGAGTTTTTTCCATTGGTGGTGGAGACTCGAGTCCGAGGTTTGTCTCAGAAGGGAGGACGTTGAGGAGATCTTCTAGAGGTGGAGGTCCTTTGGGGTGGTGGATGCATAGATGATGAATCGTCATTTTTCTTCTTACGTTTTGGCTCAGAATCTTTATCCGCATCATCATCGTCTCTTGGACGCTTAGCCCTTTTAGCTGACGCTTTGCATGAAGTTTTGAGTTGATATTCCAGCAATGCCTCAAATAGTTTAGCTTCTTCAGAAGTAAACGTTGCGGATCGTTTAGACATTTGTAGAACAAGCTTGGAAATCAATTCTGCATCGGAGACAACCGTAAGCTCAATTGGATTGATTTGCATTGCTACAGGAGTATATTGCATTATTTGCTTGACCAATTGCATGAGATTAGGATAAAGTTGTCTGGTGAACATCTATCTTGTCACTCTAGGGACGGCGTCGAGAAGAAACTTGTGAGTGTATTCTCTGATCGTCTTGTCCATTTCCCCTTGGATAATTCTATTGAGAAACTGTTGAATCTGTTCCCGTTCATCTAAAAACTCGTTTATCACCTTCTGAAGTAGATTGATTTTGTCCGCAATCTGATTCAGTTTCTTGTTGACCACGTTTTTCTTCCTTACTTGCCTGACAGCTTTCACAATCTTTGTCTTCGCACGTGATGCCTAAGTATCGGTCAGTTTCTTTACAGATTTGGATGCGGATCTGATGGTAGCGTCTTTGGATGGTGGTGGTGAAGAATGAGATGATGAGTCAGACGAAGATGAGTCATGAGAAGGTTCTGGGTCATTAGGTGGCTCAGAAGTTTGTTCCGGGTTATGTTCAGGACTATCTAGAAGATAATCATCAGCTTCTTTTTCAGCTTTAGCCTTTTCTTCTGCCTTTACCCTGGCCTCTTCTTCTGCTTTAGCTTGTGCTTCCTCTTCAGCTTTTTCTTTGGCAGCTTCCTCAACGTCTCTGTCTGTGGCCCTCTCATCCTGTTCTTGTGCCTCTTCTTCTTCCTCAAAGGTGAATGGCACCTCATAAGATTTCTGCATTTGCTCTGTGGATTCCTTGGCGGTGGCACCAGTTCGCTTATCGGGTCGATTAACCGCATCACGAATTGGTATTTTAAGTGCTCCACCACTGGAATCACCAGGGCCACGAGTTTGTTGAAGGTAAAATTCCGTAGCAGCATGTTGTTGCCTGAGATGCTTCAGTGTCTTTCTGTAGTCTTTATCCTCATCCTTTGGTTCTTCATCTGAACTCTCTTCTTCTTCCTGCTCTTCTGCTGGAGTTTTACCCTTGTCAGTTTTAGGACTAAGAGGTTTGTCTGCTGTTGTCGTATCATCAGTAGCAATTTCTGAGTAGTGAACCTCTTCATCCGATTCAGTATCCTTGGAGTCTTCGTCCATTATTTTAAGTGCCGTTTGAGGATTAGGAGTGGCTCTCTTTGTCGGAACTTTTCTTTTCTTTGGGAGGATTTCTCTTTGGATACTTTAGGGTACTTCCAGTGCTTGCTATACTTCCAGTACCGCCTCTCCTGGTCTTCTTGACTGGTATAGCGGAAGACTTTTCATCAATGAAGCCAAATTTGCTTGATGCTACTGCTTCTTGATATCTTGAGTATGATTGAAGTTGCTTGATATCATTTGTAAAACCCTAAAAGTCTAAAACGCATGGAAAGACTATTTTACCCCTCTAATTTAATATTTAATTAATACGTAACATATGCAAAGTACTTCGAGCTCATTTAAATGCGCTTATAACCTAACTCGTATATATGTAACTTGTACCAAGTAATAAAATCGACACACCTTACTCATATCACACGTTTTCCTTTTGAACATGGACCGATTTTTTTTTTTAAATTATACACACATTAACTTACATCTAAAAGCCCACCTAATATTGTAAATTGAAAAGAGCGCTTGGGCTTGGCCCTCCCTTTTCCTCGGCTGAAACCACCCCATATTACCCATTTACATTTTTTTGTTTGTTTTGTAACCTACATCTACGCTCTTCAAATAAATGCATGAAACCCTAGAGAAGAAAAAAAATAAGATAAGTGGCGGCATGTTCTTTTCTTCCTCCTTCCAGTCGGACAGAAGCAAACATCAGGGAGGCTGTGATAAGGTGTTTGTGAGCATGAGTTTTGAATTCGAAAAGCTTGGGTCTTGGCTGTGATCGTGGGTTTGCTACTCTTGATTCTCGTCTTTCTTGCTTCGCCACGCTGCTAGGGTTCGTATCACTCTCATCTCCATTGTTCCTTCCTCTTGTTTTATAAGTCGTGTGGCATGATTTTGTTTTCGAATGCATGAGATCACGTTATAAACCTACATAAAATAATAAGAGTGTCACATGAAATCATATCTAGATCACCATGTTGTTAGACCTATATATATACTTCTGTTTTGAATCTCTCTTGTCGCATGAAATAAAATGTTGATGGCCTTATATTTCGATCCTATGAACCTGTTAAAGACCCATTCGACACCTTATATCAGTAGTAAAACAGGTCATACGAACTATCACCTCTTGTCTCGTTAAAATTGAAATCACATGTTTGACTGTTATGTCAAATAAATCATGCACAAGATGTGTCGTGTATATGGATTTTTGGATGTCAAGTTGATCTATCTATACTACTTTATAAAAGGTTTAGGACATTCTAAATATAGAAGTCTTAAAAATTTTAAGACCAAAAACATTTCTATAAAAAGAAATTAGCCAACCATTTAGTAAATGTTATTCACAGACTTATGATTAACTTTATTGGTCAATACATTTTTGTTAATAGACTTTATGACCATAAATAAATGTATACGTTTTTACCATTTACTATGAAATCAATACCCAACTTGTAACAGCTCATAGAATGTGATTTAATACTTGGTCAATGACATCTCTACCATACACCAATTCAAAAGCGTAACACTACTTCACATTGTAACAACACACATTCAATGTGAAGTTACTAATAGTAAATGATTATTAAAAATGTGTACTGCATCCACCATATATATACACAAAGAAGACTAAATCCCATCAACAAGCTACAACTATATCCTAACCCATCACACTCAACCACAAACAACCTCTTCAAACAAACAACAAGACTCTAAATAAACTCAAAGATCTCAGTTTTCTCTTATCATTATCAAAGATTCGTTCTTAAAACAAACGAATAAGAGATTAACCATCATAGATCTATCAAAAGCATAACTTTTCTTTAAATATCCGAAAGTATAAATGAAAGAACAAAACATATATGTATCATTCTTCCTTTATTTCGTTTAAAGAAAACACAAAAATAACCTACCAGAGACCTTTGGAAAGATTTTGAAGCCGAAAATGATTTTGGTTCTTCATTCGGGCGGGTTGTGTTCACGGAGTAGTAAATGAAGATGAAAGAACAAATATAGTGTGTGGTTGCTATTCAAATTAACACAAGTAGATAGATATAGATTTGATGTTGCATTTAGTTTATTTATTGATTTTGTAGATTATTTGTTGTTGCGTTCATTTTTGTTGAGTGTGATGGGAATGAAACTGAAAGAAAATGTTTTGGTTGGTTCCATTGTGTGGCTGCGGGATCTGTTTGAAGAGGCTTTAGGGTGTGAAAGTGATATTAGGGTTATAATTGGGTTTGTGTTTAATGATGGGTTGGGCATCTAAATTCGTATATGGGCCTCATAGTTTATACTTTATAGTGCATATCCGAGTTTTTAATGGTTTATGGTAGATTCATGGTTTTGTCATTGTTAAGTTATTGCTTCATAATTTTTCGGTTCATATTATATGAGCTTTATATTTTGATCAAATTATTTTATTTTTTTGTGAGCCTTTGTTAAACGTTCAAAGTTGACATATGTAATGTAAGTAAATACAGTATAGTTTGTGTTTTCTTTATTGTAGTGAATCACTATTATTTAAGAATTTTCATATAGTGTTTCATTAAATTGCTAAATTTACACATATTCGGTTATTCGTCACATGAAAATTCCATCACTTTTTTTAGTCTCTTCTCATAAGAACCAAGATTTTTATGATTCTTTTTCCATTATATGATTTTGTATATTTATAAAATTTCTTTCTATATTGGTATATGATCCAAAGTAAATTTTAAATATGTATTATGTAACATATGTGAGTTAGAAAGGCGGTTGTTTAAACTTTGAATGGTTAAAAAACCAAAAAAGTCTACTGGTATATATGGCAATCACAAGATGATGACCATTGAAACTTGAGACTTGCTTAAAATCCTAAGTGAAGAGCTTGGTTAACAGATATGCAAAGTACCAAAAGGAGTTTATTTATTTATTTATTTATTTTTAATAATTGAACATACTTCTTTTACATAGATTTTGACATGAGAATATGAACTAAGTTTACAATAATAGTTAGTTGTCTCACAAAAGAAGTAAAAGATAGTTTATAATTAGAGGGAATTGCATATATACCTAATGAAACTTGTATATTTGCATATTTTTTCAAAATACAAATTTTTAGACGCTAAGTAAAAGCTATGAACCTTAAAAGAAAAATTAGAAAATATATGATTGACACTTATGATGGATGAAATGGTATGGGTTGTTATGATGGTAATAAAGAGTAGACACAATAAGAGAGTATGGTGATAGTACAAAAGAGTACCTTCAAACAAATGAAAGATAAAAGTTAGTAGACTATAAATGTATAACTCTTAAGTGTGTAAATGTATAACTTTTAAGTAAGGAGACAAAAATCATATTTGTTAACCACTTTCAGCTCCTACTTTAATAATATTACTAACTATCGCTTTTATATCGTCCTCACTTAAAGTTATGCTCATATAAAATACACATCATTCTTAAATTTTTATTTTTACAAATAATATACAATCGAAAAACATTTGCTCGCCGGAAATGTTTTTATTTCAGGGTACCCGCCGCCACAACGCGCGAGTACCTTGCTAGTCTTCTTGTAAAGCTAAACTAAAAACAGAAAATTAAATCACGCATAAGCAAATAATGAAGATTTCGAAATCATTTCGGTAATACTATATATATCGCATATAATATATGAAGAAAACGTTTTTGCATGGGACCTTTAGATCAAAATTAGTTTACAAATATGAAAAATAAATTGTTCTTGGTCTTGTCGGGGGTCATGTTTAAGGGCGATCGCGGGGCAAATGGGTGAGCTGTTTAATGTTTTAAAAAGGTGTCGGGGAAGTCAAGCCGGGGATTAATCATAATATATTTTTACTAGGTCGTGAATGCTAATTGTTTGAACCGCGAACGAGCTTGAATATTGATCGAACATGCATATGGAGTCTTGTGGGGGTAACTTCAAGGGTGATCGCGGGATTTATGGTTGAGTCTTTTGGAGTTTTGAAAGTGTTCCGGTGAAGATTAGTCGGGGGTAATCACTAGGTGTGTTTTCCGAGTTGTAAAAGTTAGCCATTTGAACCGCAAGCGACCTTGAATATGGGTCGAAACATGTATAAGTAAAATGAAATATAAGCGTATAAGATGAATTGAAATCAGTAACTACATTTGAATTATATATATACTTATTTTCATTTTAGACCTTAAACCTTGATATTTTTCCATGCAAACCTTTTACTTTTATAACTTGTCATATTAGACTCTAGTCTTTGGAAAATTGACACAATACACTTTAAACTTTATTTTAAATTATTTACATTGTAAACCTTAAACTTTGAGATATTTACCATGCGAACCCTATACTTTGAAGTATGATCTAATAAAGCCTTAAAATAGGATATTTGTCATATTAAACATTTAATTTTGCCATTTATCATTTGTAACCCATAAGTTTGGCTAATTAATGACTATTACCCTAAAGTATTTTAATTCCGTCCATTACTAAAAATGAGAATACGCTTATAAATCTAAGAATATTAATGCAATTAATCCGTTATGACTTAATTGAGCTAATAAGTATTAAAAAAATCGTAATCCATGTAGATTCGTTGAAGGAGACGTGACGTTGTATCTTCGTGTTCATTCATTCGTTTGCTTTCCCTTCATTGGCGTTAAGGTACAGATATTCTATCCCTTTTCAGTAGGGATTTCTCATGACTTTTCGATCCTTGACTTTACTTCACTTATGATATTCCTTTGCTATGATTTCCTTATGCTATGATCCTTTTGATATGATTCCGACATAATCCTTTGATATGATTTTGTTCGCTATGATATTCGTTTGTTATGATTATGAACTTCTGATTATGAACCTTATGATTATGAACCTTATGATTATGAACCTTCTGATTATGAACCATCTGATTATGAACCTCTGATTATGAACTTATGTTGTGGAAATCTGATATGAACTTTTGACTTCTGAACCTTTGATATGAACCTTTATGATATGATTATGCTTTGACCCTTCAGTTTGATACACGAGCCAAATATGTTTCCTAGTTATAGAGGTACCATGACCATGTCATTGATGCACCAATGGCATGACTCCAGTGTGTACGAGTGATGTTACACACCGTCCCCTTTCTGTTATATGATTATGAGCTCAATATATATGTTTGGCCACTATGTTTCTGCGGGGGCGTATGGATGCATCCTAGATATGTTTTGATATGATATGATATGATATGATTTATATGGTGAATGATGTCGTGTGCAATACGCGTCTTCACAGTCTGGGAGCTAGCTACTCCATTGGTTACTGAGGTCTCCCCTCTTATTATATATGGTATTCCGAGGTCACCCCTCCGAATACAATGGCTACTTACGATATGATATGATATGTTTCCGGGCTCGTGGTAGATTTCTAAAAACCCTTACACTTTTGATATACCTATATTGTACCTTCTGTATTCCCCAACGCACATATGCTGTATTTATTGTTCATTACTCAACACCCTTATATGACTCACTCTACTACCAAGATATATATATTCCATTGCTTTGATATGTCACACTCTTATTCTGTTACTTCAGACTATCGTTCCATTCACGTACCGGGTTATTATATGTTTATTGAATTTTATGATGCTATTCATGTTTTATGTGACTACTGATTACCCTGCTACGATATGATTAATATATGGTTATCTGATTTACCTGTTGTCGTCTGATGATATGTAATCTCACTGTTATGTGACCCTCTGAATTGTCTGGTGACCATGCTAGTGTGTAATCGATAGTTTTGTCTGTTTATTATGTGTACTTCGTTCAGTTAATCTCGTGGACTATGACTTATCCATTGTATCCTTATATGCTTGTTGTCGATCTGCCATGTTTACATTTCTGTCTATGCTACGGATTAATTGGGTAAATGGTTCAACTTATGACGTCTGGCTTGTAAACTTGTTTAACTACCTTACTATGTCCCTAATTCATTCAATTATAATGTTCATACTGTATTCCTACTTGTTACTTGTGACTGCCATGTTTTGACTGTTGTTAGTACTTTCGCTGCTATGATACTGGTTATGTTTTCAACTAAGGGTTTTTGACATGTGTGATTGCCATGCTCACTTACTAATTAATTGCTTCCGCTTGCCTTGAGATTTATGTTTGACTTGTATGTCCTCTGATTTCCTGAATTGATTGTATGCCATATATATGTTGTGTGGTTACGACTTCTGCTATGCTTGCTTATGTTTCAGTACTTGTATGCCTGGTTTGTATGTGCTTGTATATATGTCATCAATACTTTGCTTTGCGTCGTTCTCTTTGTTATCTGTTCTTTTTGGATATTTGTATAATTGTGTTATGCAGGATCCTCTTTGACTCATTGTTCTCATTTCGCTGCGACCTTGTTATTAGTTTCCTTATTTCACTTCACATTTCTGATTGTATTTAGCTTTCGTTTTGTTATATCTGTTCATTGAGCTTTTTAAGCTCAGCCGCATTTCTTTTCCTGCGGCAGGTTTTAGGTTTGAAGATGGGCTTTGATGGGCTGAGAGTTGGATTGTCTGAGTGGACCAATCCTAGTTACCTTATTTTGAAGAGCTTTTGTTTTGAGATTTCATTTCATTTTGGATATTGTATTTTCCTTGTCAGTCAGTTGTTTATATGATTTGATACTTCATTTTTAAGGTCTCTGTTTGTAAAGATTTTAATTGTATGTTATGATATGACACTAGAATGTGACACTTCTACCCTTGTCGGGTTGGGATGTTACATCATTAGTGAGAAGGCAGTCAGGCAAAACTGCACCTTGTTTCTCTGTTGTTGAGTATTTGAATCTGACAACATTTAGTGTAAGCTCAAACAACGCGGAGTGATGGTCGGGGTCATCAAGTCTCAAGGGAATGTCCAGATTATTCCCGAGTATTCTTTGTATCAACAACTTAGTGTATCTGATGTAGGGGATCTTGGTGCCAGGCTTCTTGAGACAAGACATCATGTCTTTCCAGATCAGAGTTGCGAAGTCAATATGCATCTTGTTGACCATGCCCCAGAATATCTGTAGTTCCATGAGCTTTGGATGCTCATAACCACTATCACGCCCGTAAACAGATTTGGCAATCATGATGTACAATGTTCTCCATGGTGAGGGATGTTTTTAGATCAACTCAAGAATGTTTAGTGATGATCCCAGCAGCTTCATCATAGCCAATATTGACCATGAATTGGAGAGTAGCCTCTTCCGATGGAGTAGCTACATAATCAGCAGGCTGGATGCCAGGGAGCAGGATAATTGCTCTTAAATCTGCAACAGTGATGGTGACTTGTTTGTTGTTGAGAGTCACCGTGACCGCATCATGACCATCAACTTTATTCATAGTGTTCCAGAACTGATGGATGTAGATCACAGGCATAGTTGCTGAGTTAGTGAGCATGTTGTTGTAGGGATGAGTCTTCAGAATATCCACAACAATACGGCATGAAGACTCAGAGCAAGTGAAGTTCTCAAAATCCACTTTGAGGTTGTTCTTTCCAATCTTCATGTTGTAACCGGTAGGGAAAATGTCTTCCATCGTGAGTACGTTTGGTGCATTAACGTTTTCCATTGTGACGTCCATATTGTGATCTGAAAGATATTGAGCCAAAAGAACCAACATATCGAAAGACATTACGTTAGTCAAAAGTTGATTTTATTGACCAATTATTGAATGTGTAATGTTAATGAATGTTACGAGTCCAATGTCACTTGTTTGTCCAATAGTCTAAAGTAGTCGTGATAAGTTACGTGAGTTTATTAATTTTGAATTTTAAAGTCCAAATTTTCACTCATTCACACAACATTAAAAACCATTATTGCTTATTAGTGACATTTTGGTTTTGTGACGTTATGATTTATTTATTTACAAGTTTGTATGCGTAACAATTCATAATTATGGTTAAAATAAGGCTTAAGCGTAAAGTTACAAGCTTATGCGTAAACAGTTGTGACCATACGCGTAAGCATAAGCTTATGCGTAGGAGCTCCTCTTACGCATAAGAAATATTACGCGTAGGAAAAGAGCTCTTGGCATAAGGCTTACGCGTAAGCGTATGTGAGAGCTTATGCGTAAGGTTTACTCGTAAGAGTGAACCTTATGCGTAAGACTCTAGTTTACACATATCCTTCACAGGATACGCGTAGTCCCCATGTAGAACCTTACACGTAAAGGTTACGCGTAAGATTTCTCGTACGAATAACTTTCTACCCGTAAGATGATCCTTTATGCGTAGAATTCCATTTCTTAACCTTGATTCTGAATTTTTCACGCGTAAAACCTGAAATAAGTTTATCATAACACATTCATTAACATTTTTATTCAATTTCTTTCATTCACACAAGTTATCACATTCAGTTATGGTTACGCGTAGGATAAGCATACGCGTATACTTAAACCCTAGAATTTTAATTTTTACGAATAAGAAATCCAACCATAGGATTTGCACCATAATCATTCTGGGATGTTATATATGTCTATTGAGTTGTTATCAACAAGTTTTAACACAAAAAAACCTCAAGAATCCATAATACCCAATTTCAACGAGTTATAAACTCTAAAGTTCAATTATCCACAATTCATGTTTCTGGGTGTGATTCAAGACTGGTTTTGGTTAATTAAACATGTAAGAAATATCTCTCAAGCAATTAATTGCACAGAAACACTCTCAATAGAAAACCCCCAATTCATACGCATAAACCCTAAATTTGAAAATGATTGATTAATGTTTCTGGGTGGATTTAGTTGTTAGAAATAGTTTTAGAATGATTATAACAACGTTTTAACACACTCATTTTAACAACAAACACCCAAAACATGATTGCATGTTCATACGCATATGCATAAACATGAAATCAAGCCTAGGGAAAAATCTAACCGTTGGTTTTCTGTATAAATCAAAACCTATATTTAGAATATCACCTAGAATCAGTAACCACTTACAAATTAGAGGTTTAAAGCACAGATTTGAAGGTTGAATCTTAGGCGTAGGATGAGTAGTTGAAGAATTAAATGTAAGAGTTTAATGAGTTTTGAAAATTAGGTGGAGAGTTTTTAATAAAATTAGTTTAAACTTTTGACAACTTTGGTCCCTCCACCTCAACCATTTTCATCCATAGCCTATAACTTTCATTTTGGTTAAGTACAAAGTGTAATTTTAGAAAGAAACTTAACGACACTCCCCCTCGACTTTGAAAATATGAAATTTTATAAATTTGAGTCCGAGGAGTGTCAAGAAGCAAGAAACATAACCACCAGTATCAAAGATACAACCAATTCTAGTTAACATGCAAGTACAAGGTTTTATGAAACAGAAAATATTTACTTTCTCCCCCTCAACACGTGTTCGGGAAAATTGTGAAAAGTTTGATAGAACAAAGTGTTGACTGAAGTTTTGTACTTGCCATGTTTGAAAGAAATTAGATAGAAGAATATTTTTGAATTTTATCAGATTTTATATTTTTGTATTTTGTTTTTGAAAAATTTATTTACAAAAAAAGGTTTTGGTGTTTGACTGGTTTTAGGATTGTTTTAAAAGTTCGTCCAGTTCCTCTGGAGTCAAACACCTCATACCAATCCGGTGGACCAACTCAAGAAACCTAGCAGAGCTAAAGCTTTGGTGAGAAGATCTGCCAGTTGGTATTCAGTTACCACAAAGTATAATTCAACGGTACCCTTTTCCACATGCTCCTTGATGAAATGATATCGAAGATCGATGTACTTAGACTTCGAATGTTGAACAGAGTTGCAGGAGATCGCAATAGCACTTCGATTGTCGCAGTACATCGGAATTCTGTCAAATACGTAACCATAGTCCTTGAGTTGTGTCCTGATCCAAATGACTTGAGCACAACACGCGGACATGGCTACATATTTTGCTTCTGTTGAGGACAGCGATGTACAATCCTGCTTCTTCGATTGCCATGACACCAGTTTATCACCAAGAAATTGTAGAGCTCGTGAAGTACTTTTCCGTGAATCTAAGCAACCCGCGTGATCGCGTCGAAAAAGCTATTAGTTCAAAACCAGAATCCTTCGGATACCAAATTCCCAAGTTAATGGTTCCCTTTATGTATCGGAGGATTCTTTTAGCCTCAGTGAGGTGAGTTTCAGTTGGTCTTGACCGATAACGGAGCAAAGATGTACAGCAAATACAATGTCAGGCCTACTGGCTGTTAGATACATGAGAGACCCAATGATACTTCGGTATTTGGTAGGGTCAACCAATTTCCCATGTAAACCAGCGTCCAGTTTCTTGGTATGTGCCATTGGTGTGGCATAGGTATCACAGTTTTGCATTCCATGTTTGTTTAAAATTTCAAGAGCATATTTGGACTAACTCAGAAAAATACCACGGGGTGATTGATGAACTTGCAATCCAAGAAAGAATGTAAGTTCACCCATCATGGACATTTCAAAATGTTTTTTCATAAGTTTTGAAAAAGCATTTGAGTACTTTAGATGTGTTGACCCAAAAATGATGTCATCCACATAAATTTGAACGATTAAAATGTGTTCCCCGTGATATTGTATGAATAGTGTTGGGTCAACCGATCCTTTAGTGAAATTATTGTCAATAAGAAAGGATGATAACTTATCATACCACGCCCGATGGGCTTGTTTGAGACCGTAGAGAGCCTTGTTCAGTTTGTAGACGTGATTAGGGAACTCTGGATCAACAAATCCTTCGGTCGACTAACATAGACCGCTTTCCTTCAGTTTACCATTCGAAAAGCGGTTTTAACATCCATCCGAAAGACCGTGATGTTCATGTGAGCCACAAATGCCGAAAAATTGCATGCCTCAAGTCTAGAAACCGTGCGAATGATTCCTCGTAGTCGATCCGTTCGCTTGTCTATAACCCTTAGCCACCGACGTGACTTATTTCTCGATAACCGTACCTTCAAAGATCCAACTTGTTTTTCCAAATCCATTTCGCACCAATAACGTAGACCCCTGTTGGTTTTACAACCAATTCCCATACTTCAAGACGTTTAAACTGATTAAGTTCTTCTTGCATGGATTCAATCCAGTTGTCGTAAGTCATTGCTTCTTTAATTTTTTTGGGTTCAGATTGACAAACGGTAAGTGCATAAATGCAATGTTCACCGACAGTCTGAAGGCGTTGTCTAGTTACGACAGGTTGATTTGGGTTTCCAATGATGTTCGCAAGAGGATGGTCTTAAGTCCAACGATGTGTAGAGGGTTGATGTTGATATACATTGTGCAGATTTGGAGGATTCAAATGACTTGTAGATAATTCCGCAACATCAGAAGTGGTAGTTTCATTTGCAAAAGGGTTGAAGAACGCATTTGGATCATAATCTGCAGGTTAGGGTACACCATGGTTCAGAAGATCATCAGCTGGTTTAGCGTCATTGGATGTGGTTTGTTTGGCTGTTGTTGTAGAATCAATTGGAGGTGCATCTTCAACAGTAGTTGTTGTTTCGTGTATCGTATAGGATTATTATCGGGTTGACCGGAAACATTTGATACATCCGAGCACGTTGATCAATATCATCACTAAACGAGGAGCAAATAGTCGCTCCATTTGTTGACGAGTAAGTCGCAAGCTTGGTTCACCTGATGATGGGGTTTGGGGAAAGTTTAGACGGTTATTTCCAGGTTCCAAGCTGTTTTGCTCAGAAGCCATTTCTGTAAGCTCATCGAAATTGGCATGAATCATTTCCATAATCTCCCTTGTACGACGATTCCAGATCCGGTAACCCTTAGAATTTTCACAATATCCAACAAAGACTCCAATGTCAGCTTTAGCCTTGAGCTTTCCAAAGTCATCACGATCATTATTTGGATAGCAAAGAGATCCAAAGACATGAAAGTGTTTAAGATTCGGTTTGTGGTTGTGGATAAGCTCGTAAGGTGTTTTGTTGTGGCGTTTAGAAATCATTGAATGGTTCTGAGTGTAGCATGCAGTAGATACGGCTTCAGCCCACAAGTAATCTGGAAGGTTTGCATTAATCAACATCGTTCTTGCAGCTTCCACTAACGCACGGTTTCGTCTTTCAACAACTCCGTTTTGTTCTGGTGTTCGTGCAATTGATGTTTGATGCTCAATTCCCACTTTCTCATAATAAGCACGAAGAGTTTGATTCACAAATTCAGCCTTTATCCGCTTCGATTTGTCCGACCGTGTTCGGAGCTGAATTTGAATTTTCGTGAGAAAGGTGATGATCATCTGTGGAGCTTGATCTTTACATCGTAGAAAATAAACCCAAGTCCATCTTGAGTAGTCATCAACAATTACCAAAATGTAGCATTTGCCATTAATCGTCTGCACACGCATCGGGCCACACAAATCCATGTGAAGAAGATGAAGCACATGTTGTGAGCTGTGTTCCACCTTTGAAGAAAAATGAGCACGAGTGCTTTTCCCTTGTTCACAAGCTGAGCATAGGTGATCTTTAGAATACCGAAATCGTGTGAGACCTTCAACAAGTTTGAAACGTGCAAGGTTGGTTATGGTTTGAAAGTTTAGATGTGAGAGACGACGGTGCCATAGCCAGGATTTTGTAGATGTTGCCTTAGAAAGTAGATAGATGGGAGATGAAGCAATCATGTCTGGCATTGAGATTATGTAAAGACTTGATGTGCGGTGACCAGACATAAGATCGTTTCCTTGTAGATCATGAATGAAACAAGTTTTCTCCCTAAAAGCAACTTCCAAATCTCCATCACAAAATTGATCGACTGAAAATAGATTGTGACCGAGCCCTTCCACTTAATAAGCTCTGCTAATTTCAATGTTCTCATTGATGTAATCTCCGAAGCCCATGATAGCAGCGAAGTGATCATTCCCGAATCTGACCATCTGCACACGCATCGGGCCACACAAATCCATGTGAAGAAGATGAAGCACATGTTGTGAGATGTGTTCCACCTTTGAAGAAAAATGAGCACAAGTGCTTTTCCCTTGTTCACAAGCTGAGCATAGGTGATATTTAGAATACCGAAATCGTGGGAGACCTTCAACAAGTTTGAAACGTGCAAGGTTGGTTATGGTTTGAAAGTTTAGATGTGAGACGACTGATTGCCATAGCCAGGATTTTGTAGATGTTGCCTTAGAAAGTAGATAGATGGGAGATGAAGCAATCATGTCTGGCATTGAGATTGTGTAAAGACTTGATGTGCGGTGACCAGACATAAGATCGTTTCCTTGTAGATCATGAATGAAACAAGTTTTCTCCCTAAAAGCAACTTCCAAATCTCCATCACAAAATTGATCGACTGAAAATAGATTGTGACCGAGCCCTTCCACTTAATAAGCTCTGCTAATTTCAATGTTCTCATTGATGTAATCTCCGAAGCCCATGATAGCAGCGAAGTGATCATTCCCGAATCTGACAGTGCCAATGAACTTTGAGACAAAGTTTGATAATAGTTTAAGATTGCCTGTCATGTCTCGGGAACATCCGCTATCAACAACCCGAGGATGATCGTATCACCGCATTACACAATGCACGGATGGAATAGAAGTAGATGTGAAACCCGAAGAGTTAGAGGGTTCCGATGCAGTTATAGGTGAAACACGCATGTTAATGATTTTAGGTATCCATGTAAAGCCAAGTGTATTGTGTAACCATTTCTGCCATCTCTAACTAGTCTTAGCTTTGGTCTTAGTGAATGGACTAGGTGATAAGTTCTTCCTAGGAGGTGAAGTGGGTTATATGCGTACATCAATGATTAAGGCATGAGCACTAGAAGGCGGTTTACCTAGCACATACTTAGAAGCATTAGTGGGCCTAGAGGTATTCCGTTTTCTATTGTTCCGCTTACGAGATAAAATAGTCTTAGCAACACCCTTGTCATGACAACCAGAAAACATACTTTTAAGACAACCAACACAAGATGATTCAAACATAACATTCAAAGTACTTAAAGGTTCAGCATTCATTACATCACTTTTTCTATTACATTTGTCTAACGCAATGTCTAAAGTGGGTGCAACTTGAGTCTTATTCAAAGTTCTAAGGTGTTCTTCTACTTCAGAGGTCTTTATTTTTCTTTTCTTACGTCGCAACTTCCTATTCTTTCTTGATGGGCTCTTAAGCTGTGAAGTGCTAGCTTTGGGAAAAGAGGCAACTATTCATGTTTCAGTAGAGGGAAGCACATTAGAATCTTGTGTTTTGTCAGTTGGTTTTCTAGAGTCAAGTTTTTGCTTTTCAGGTGCAGGAACATTAATGTTACTAAGCTTATCATTATTATACTTTCTTAGCTTTGCTTTCAACTCAACAATAGTGTGCAACAAATCTTGATTTTCAGAGCGAATTTGTGCATTACTATGTATGACATCTTTAGTGTGTGCAAGATGATTATCAAGTTCTTGTGATGCTTTTTCACGAGTCTGTTTCAGCAAATCAAATATGACACCATATTCTGTTTTGACTTTGGCAATTCTTGTTCATATTTTGAAATTTGACACTTTAAAGACACGTTTTCATCATCCAGATGTTATATTTTTGGATCAACAGATTTTGAATGCAACTGGTTGATTTTGTTTTGCAAAGCAAGTTCTCGATTTTGACACCATTGAAGACGAGGTTTTGCATTTGAAAGCTTGTTTAATAATCGCTCATTTTCAATTTTCAAAGATTTGATTTGCTGCACATTATCGTTATTTTCAACATTTTCAACAGAATCAACAACAATATAATCAAATGCATATGCAACAGAATGAAGTAACACAACATTAATGGTATCAACACAGAGAACATCTTCCAAGAGTCGATCAACAGCTTTTCTCAACATTTTCTTTTTACGTTTAGTATTTGAAATCGTTGTTTCAGTTTGTTCGAAAACTCTTTTCATAAGTCCAAGCTCTTTGTGAAAATCCCTTTCCCAATAAATGGCACACATTTTCAAATTTCGAACATGAGGTAAAATTATTTTCTGAAAAACATCTCTTTGTGCTCGCGCTTGAGGCGATTGAAAATGTTCAACTTTTATTTCAGAATTGAATTCAATTTCACGTTCCAAAAGTTTGATGTCCGATAAGAATGTTTCAAAATATTTTATAACTTGACATTGTTTAGCTAATGGTTTTATTTCATTGAATGAAGGTAAAGGACCATTAATCTGTGCAGCATTGGAAAGGGGACCATCATTAGAAGACTCAGAAGTAGGTGTGATAACCCAAGGTGTGTTAGAATGATCCTGTTGTGTGACGAAAGTTACGGCTTTTGAATAGTTAAATGGTTTGTTATAAACAACATTTTCCAATTTTGACCGACTCTCATCTTCTGCATCAAATTCCTCCATGCGGTTATATTCAACAACACTCATAGAGGAATCATCAATTCTATGTTCTCAGACTGTAAACTTGAGGATTTGATTTGAATGCTCTATGTGAAAACTTAGGTTTGTAATCAGCAAGATTCGGTCCATATCCATTTGGATTTGGTTTAAAAGTAAACTTTTGAATAGTTGTGATTGACTCACCATGTTTGTAAACAACATTTCGAAACTCTTTGATTTTGTTTTGTAAGTCGACAATTTCTTCAAGATAGTCATCTATTTGTTTCCTTGAATGTTTTTTGTATTCACAAAACTGTTTTTGACAAGTTAACAACTCAGACTTGGCTTTTTGAGTTTCCGAAGTGAGAGCGTTAAGTTGTTGTTTATGATCATATTTCAGTTGTTCTATTTGAGACAACAAAGCATTCTTGGATGCAACTAGATCACATATATGTTTTTCCAAAGATTTTTCATTTTGGTATGATTTAGCAAATGCGACTTCAAAACCTTTTTCACGTTTCTCTTTTAATTGAAAAATGTTGAGTTGGAACTTTAGACATTCATTGTCCTTAGTCAACAGTGCAATTTTATCGTGTAATTTCTTATTGATGTCTTTGCACATATCCATTCGAGATTCTTGGGTCTTAATTAAGGTCATGAGCTCAATATGAGTCTCAACATGGTCAATATTTAGATCCTCAAATATAACCACGGAGTCAACTTGATTATCATTATTAACTATAAGGTCATCTTGATCGTCAAATATAACTACGAGATCTATTTGATTATCATCGGAATGAGATGTAGATGGCTCATGTTGAACACTCTGAGCCTCGTCAGATGCAGATGTTGGCGGAGATATCGATCCGAAATGAATATAGTTTGATCCGCACTGAGACAAGTCCGTGTCATACACTGGGCATGTGTCACTCATGTGGAGCTCTTGCATGTTTGCCATTAACATCACAAATGCATTAGCGCAAGTCCTCCATGTCATCATCCGAAGTCGCATTTGCCATGAAGTTATGTTCCTTGTTGGTAAGAGTTCCACCAGCTTCATACTTGAGAGGCAAGAGTAAAGCCTCTTTGTGATAAGCGCTGCCTCTTGTCCTCGGCTTTGGGCATGCATTAACCAGATGACCCTTCTCATTACGCTTATAACAACGAAGACCATTAACCCCGAGCATTTCCTGCTTCAACCGCATGAGCTCGTTGTTGTGGAGCACCCATGTTATTCCTTCCATTAGCATTAAACCCTTGACCACTACCCATCTGACGAACATTACCACGATTCTGAACTTCAACACGACCGTTGTTAACAACAGCTTGATTCCTAGTGTTTGATGAGGTACGAATGCGATTGTTGGATTTGTTAGAGTATCGGCCAAAGGCTCTCGCAATCATGACAAACCCTTGTTGCAATGCATCGAAAGCTTCAGCATCCTCATTAGATTCACTGTAAAGTGTTTGATCATTGTTGTTGTAAGGAACCAATTGAGTTTCTTGGGATTGTTGCTGTGATGGATCATATGGGGTAATTGTAGCAGTTGGTTGTGGAGGATTAGTGAAGACAGTTTGTAAGGTTGGAAATTGAGGATAACAAGCTTGAGCCCACAATGCAAGAGTTTGATTATCCGGGAGTGAAGGTGAAATAGGAGCTCCACGGATGACTCTTTCTCTATCAACTTCCTTTTGGTGGGGCTTCAAATAGTCATACAATAATCCGTATGTAGCATGATGAAGATTCTTCGCTTGACGGATGAAAATAACATACTTTTCCCAATCAGGACCAAGACTACTGAGGAACTTAGTGTTGATTGCAATTCTTGACATAATGATGTTATGTTTTTCCAAGTCATTGATGATGTCTGAGAATCGATGATGATATGACTCTAATGTCTCCCCTGGTTCAATCATGAAGTGTTCATATGCTAAGTAGATTTTTGATTCCATATCTTCTTGATTGTGTTCAGTGCCTTCCATGAGAAGATGAATATGCTCCCACATTGCTTTAGCAGTCTTTTGAGCATCAACACTATGAAGTATCGGATTGGGTAATCCCAAAAGAATATATTGCATTGCAAGTTCATCAGCTTCTAAGTGAAGAAGTTGATCAGCAATAAGTTGATCAATACCGACAATGTTGGTGATATCATCTCTTGGTAGAACAACATTTGGATCTCCGGGTACAGTGAGAGTAGGAATCTGAAATGGACCTTCAAGGATGACCTTCTTCAAGAACTTTCCATGTGGCTTCTTTAGATCACAAAACCTAAAGAACCTTATCACCCATTGATCGTAGTTTCCGGGAGTGAGCATTGGAGGTCTATCAAGTGATCCAGCTGCATGAATGGATTGTTGGCTACTTAAAGCTTCACACATCTTTGCAAACCAAGACGGTTCCTTCATAGCATACTTGGATGGATGCTGATTTTGAAAGTTTGTGTAAGGTTGTACTTGTATACTAGGTGGTGGTTGAATCATATGTGGTGGAATTGCTCCTTGAGGAAATTGTTGTTGAAAATGATGTTGTTGTTGATAGAGTTGTTGTTGTTGATGGAGTTGTTGTTGTTGTTGTTGAGGATACATATGAGGAAAGTAGCTAAAGTATGGTGGTTGAGACATCTTGAAACTTGTGTTGATGATGGATCTTTGTAGTCGAATGAAACAATGTTGATGAAGTAATCTCAAGCGTAGAAAGCCAGCTTATGCGTAGAAAAATACCTTATGCGTAAAAAACCAACTTACGCGTAAAAGAGAGCTTACGCGTAGAATAGCTTATGCGTAAGACTTGAGGAAAAACTTAGCTTAGGCGTAAAACTAAAGGCTTAGTAGTAGAATGCTTATGCGTAAGATTAGCTTATGCTTAAGACTATGCTTAGGCGTAAGACAATGCTTAGGCGTAAAGAATTCTACGCGTAAGTGATTAGCTTAGGCGTAAAACTAGGGTTTTGCCCAAAAATCCTTTACACTTATACCAGTGTAAAAGATATCCAAAGTCGAAGTGTTTTCAGGCTTATACTAGCAAGAAAACACTGAGTAAACCAATAGCACTGAAGATCAAACGTTGAGAAGCTTATGCGTAGACTTTGAATTCTTACGAGTAAAACTAGGGTTTTACTATGCGTAGGAATATCCAAACTTTGCCAAAACTGATTTTTAAGCGCAAAAGAGTTTAGAAACCTGATTTTCTGGATGAAATAGCTTCAAAATCACCAAAATAACAAGAAAGTTGAAAACTTGATTATCAAAACTAATTTTTACCTTTACGCGTAGACTAGACTACACAAACAAAACCAAGCTAAAAAACAATGAAACACACGTAAAGTTTCAAACTTTATGCCAAAAACTTAAACTTTATCACCAAATAACCTTTAAAATATAAGAATTTTGAGTTTTAAAGTGTAAAAATTTGAGTTTTGAAGCGTATGAAATGTTTAATGCCGAAACTCACGCGTATGCCAAAAACTTCAAAAAAAACAAAATTTGTTTCACCCAACTAGATGGCGAATGATACCACTGTTAGGTCACCATATTGTAACACAAGCATCTATATGTTAGAAATAAGATAAGAGATAGATCGGATGAACACTTAACATAAAACACATGTATGAATGAAAACCTTTAGGCGTAGGATTTGAATGTAAGTGAACAACCAACTCCCAAATAGGAGTTTACAAGATTATTTATAGGGGAAGGAACTAGGGCAACACACTAGTTCCCTTCCTTTTCTTATTGGGCTTGGGCCAAGGCTTATGGGCTTTCTACTTAAGCCTTGCCATTAATACTAACTTAAAAGCCTAATTAAGCTAACTATTACATATTGATTACTAACACTTGAGAAGTAGTTTAGGAGTGATTCTAACATTGTTTTTAACCATGTTTATGTTGCAACGAGAATACCTAATTCTGGCTAAATAGGTATGTGAATGTAAGATGTAAAAACTTATACATTACTCTAAGGTAGAAAGACTTTATGTAAGAATTTTAGTATTTTTACCGAGTAACTTGGTAAACGAGTTGACTTGTGGTAAGCTTGAGGGTATTGATTAATTTACTGAGCATGAAGACAAGTTGGCTAGGCAATTATAAATTCAATTGGTAAATCAGCGAAAGTTAAAATCTTGATTGTCTTTGTTTTTGATGAACATTTTTTGTAATAATTTGTATGAGACGTGATAGTCTCTAGTTTATGTCAAAATCACCACCCTACATCAATATTAACTATTTTTTAAAATAGTATTGACAAACATTGATGATCGACAAAACTATAAGAAAAACATGGGCTAATCCAATGTGACCCATGGTGCACAACCCAATTTTGAAGTTGTGATATAACACGAAATGATTCATATGCTTAAAATGTGTGCCTAAGTGTAGTGACGAAACTTGAATAAGTTCACATGAGGGGCCACAATGGAGTTGTGTTATTTTGGAGAGCCAATCCTTAAAAATGTTATTATTTTAGTTTGTTTGTACGTGGGAAACAATCAAATTTACATATGAAGGTAAAAAGTTTAGGGGGACAACCCCACATTGCTCTCAATATACTACGCAGTCTCTGCGTAAGTGTATGTCCAATATTATGATTGTCGTGTGTGCCAAATTAAATCGTGAAAATGATGAATGAGAAAGTACATGATGTATCCGTTAAGCAACTAATTCATTAGACATAAATTGAAGAGAGTGTTTGTTAAAAGTAGCAGTGAGCAGGCTGTGAACAGTAATCGTGAACGGTAAATGTTTTTTTAAATAAAAACATTTTGTAACACATGTAACCGTAATTATAAATGAGTAAAATGACGTAAAATGATATATCAATATTTACATAGAACATGCTTATATGTGTAAAATGGTCGGGTGTTGCTCACATACAAGACAACAACATGGTTATATTCAACCTTCATTTGTAGCCCAGTAACTACAATATATGCATTTACTGATGCATCCATAGCAAGATAACACAGAAATACTGTTAGGATTTGGAAAATCCATATAGAAGAGTCGGTCACCCTGAGTTTAGTCTAGCATGTGTTAGCTCGTAGACTTAGCTATATTTATTAGTAATTAGATTAGTTAAGTAACATCATGGTGGACGGACGAGTCTTTACCCACTGTATACCTGATCCACAGCCCGAAGGAGGGCGTATTTGTAAGAACTATAAAAGCCCCCTCCCACCATGGGAAGGGCTGGAGCTTCTCATTCTTCCTAATCTAATATTTCATTTTCTCTCTCTAGAAGTTCTCAACTCACTTTCTCTCTCTAAAAGTTTCTACTATTCGATCCATACTTATCTTGTTTAGTGTGTTTGTGATAACCAATCTCTTACAATTGGTATCAAGAGCTAAGGTTTTATCATAGATTTCTTGAGAGCTCGAATTTTAGATTGGTTATTAGTGTTCTTTTTTATGGTTCGAATTTTATGCATTTTCACACTTGTTTGATCTTGTTTTGTGGTTAAAAGTAAATCTTTGTACTTTCTTGATTAGGTGTGTTTGTTTAGCTTAGTTTGATCCTTGGTTTAGTTTTTTCATGTGTTTATTGGTTGATTTGGTGAAATTCGTGGGTTTTGGTGTCTTGTTCCATGTTGAGATTTGACTTGTTCTTGGTTGAGATTTGTCGTTTCTTGGTTGAGATTTGAGTATTTTATGCTTAAAATTGTTGAGATTTGATAATAAAGACAAAACTGCGTTTTGTCATATAGCAAAAAGACAAAACAGTAAGAAAGTGACATTTGTACTTTTTGGAAAGCAACACTGCGTTTTGTCTTAGATAATTGCGAATTGGTTATCAAATCTGCGATTTGGTTGTTGAGATTTGTCACATATTGCGTTTTGACTCCAAAAAGGTTGCGTTTTGTTTAAGTTATTGCGGTTTGCTAATGACAATTATGGCTTGTTACATTACGTTTTGATTCAAGTAAACTGCGTTTTGCCAAAAAGTTAGTTGCGGTTTGTCTACTTTTTGCGGTGTGGCTACATATGTTGCGGTTTGGCTACATAGGTTGCGGTTTGGCTACATAGGTTTCGTTTTGGCTACATAAGTTGCGGTTTGTATCATTTTTCTACGATTTGTCTAAACTCATTGCCAACCTATCCTCGAATCAAGATCAAATCCATTCCCATTTCCAATTGCACCAACCTCATATCAAAGGAGTAAAATAAATCGAGGCAATTTATGAACTGATTCAACATCAAAACGACATCAAACCAAAACACAATCTATCCTGGCTGTCCCCAACCCAATATCAAACGCTTGCCCGAAAACAATCAAACAATTGATATATCTCAGTTCTATCTTGTTGTGTTATCTAAGTTTCGTTATAACTACAAAAAACCACAACAGATATTCGTCATCGATCTTGTGAAGAAAAATATTTTTTAATATCTAAATCTTTATAAGAAAGACCAAAACAACAATGTTTTAATCCTCTTATCTTTCGGTTCATAAGTAATCTGCAAAACAAGAACGAAAAACGTTGTTAGGATCCAAATATTATTGTGTTGATGATTCGGGTGGTCTTGGATGATCAAAATACATGTTTACCATTTTAGAGAGAGAAAGTAGAGATATGGGTGTTCAAGCTAGAGACTTGGTTCACAAATTATGGAATATTAGATTGAAAGCACCACCCCTTCCATGGAAGGAAGGGGTATTTATACTTACACAATACACGACCTCCTATCGGCCTGTGGATCAGGTATACAGTGGGTAAAGACCCGTCCTTCCTCCACGGTGTTGCTCTAAACTAATCTACGCTACAAACTAACTAATTAACTACTGAACAACGTAAATAACTACAAGTCTACGAGCTAACTTATGCTAGATAACATTTGGGGTGACCGACTCTTCACTATGGAATTTTCTAATTCCTAACAATCTCCCCCTGAGGGAGGTCACCCTATGTTTTATATTTCGAATCCTAGCATTCAATTCTTGACTTTGTTCTTGAGCTCGTAGACTTGAATTCTTCATTTCTGCAATCTTTGTGCTTTTGTAGCGATTCTTCAAAGTCCGCGTAGTTTTGTACTTTGAGTGGAGGTCTTTGAACTGATCCACATCTTGATGATCTTTGAGCTTTCTTTGAGATCATCACCACAAGAAATCTCTGGATCACTCTTTGTTGTGTTGCCATCATGTGAAGTTGTGACTTTCGGACCGACATGCTCACACTTTTGAATCATGACATATTTCCATCAGAGTAGCGGAAGCCTTCGGTTCATGATATTTGCGCGGGCGAAGCATATGAAATATCGAGCGTGGTTATGTAGATATGCACCAGTCATGATTTCTTCAAATTAAGTGTGATGCCGTGAGCATGCGGCATTGATTGACTCCTCAATTCCGATCACCGCAACCATCCAAATGTACCGCAAACAGTTAGCAATAAAAGCGCACGAAAGTGTCTTTGATCACTTTCGTTGAATTGAGGTACACGCCCACGGTTCCCGCTGATCGGACAAGCCTGCGGATCGTAGGATTCCTAAGAATCTCCTTGAGGGGTTTCGCAATGTTCTAGCTGTTCTCAAACCGGAACGTCTCAAAGAAGACAACACGGAGTGAGTGAACCAAAGAATTGAGATTCACTGATTGATGAAAAATGATTTGAAAAGCAATCGCGTATTGCTTGAAGAAAGAGTTTTGCAATACGACGAAGGTTTTATGAGAAAGATCAATTTTCAATCAAAATACTTTTTGTATTAGAGAATGAGTACACATTCGACGCTAGCTTAAAAAGAAGAGATTCGCACATCAAACGGTTTTTCTAAAAGTATTTTTCAATCAGAGATACTTTTGAATTTGAAATGAATACACATTCGACGTGCAAGAGAAAAGAAGGTTTGCACATCGAACGGTTTTTCCAAAAGTATTCGCCAATTCCATTCTCGACCAAGGTTGATTCAAGATTGAATCTCCCCATCGTTTCTATCCAGTTGTCACAAGCTTGATCTTTTGCAAGATTTCACATGTCACCCACCAAGAGCTTGTTAGATGTTGGCTCTAGAAGGATTTCCATCTTCATTGTGAATATTTTACATATCACTTGGATGTTCCGCAATACCACAAAGGGATAATGCGTAGGATTCTTAATATATTCTTACTTTCCACATTGTGTGAAACAACAAGTCTTCATTAATTTAGTGTCCTAATGAGATATTGTGGATGATCTCTTGGCTCTAGACTCAATCGTGCACATTTGGTTCCTATGCCGGAGACTAGGAGAGGGTCTCCTTCTTCAATATCAACAATCTCTAAGAGAAAGTCGATAGATAATGTATGGTTCCTCGTGAGAAATGAAACAAGCCCTTTTAAGAGGAACTTGAGTGGCTTGGGAAGTTTAGTGCGCAAGCGCCACTGGGTCCATGACTTCTTGTCTTCAATACCAGTGTTACCATGGCAACCACTAGTAGCATATGTATTGAACCCGTTTTTGCTCTAAGGTTGAATTATTGGAGGGCTATTTCTTTTCACCCTTTCATATTCATTTCTTTTTCATTCTTCAACCCCTTCAGTGCTTACCGAGACTTCATAACTAGAACCTTGTTGGGTTTATTCCAAGACTAGCTCTGCTCTCACCAAGACTCTTCCCATTTCTTACTTTTCTCCTTTTTCATCATACCTAAGGACTCTACACTATCTAGTGGATTATCCCTGGGTAGATCCCTCCGTTCGGGCGGATCGTGGGAACAAATACCTAACCTAACCATCCTTATAACTCCATACATAAAGTAAAATGGTAGGTCTTTTGGTACAGTTCATTCTTACTTGAGACCAATTGAAAAATCATTTGGAAAAACAATCAAGGTACTTGTGATACGAGATCAAAGCATTTTGTACCTTAATAGTTTTGATCATTTAGAAAACCTCCCTCTCAACATGTGCATATGATTTAGAAATTGTTTAGCACAAGGAGGCAAGAGGACTTTGAAATATTTTCTTTGATCACAATTTTCATACAAAAAGCCATTTGATTTTCTTGGTAAAATTCTCCCCCTCAATATGTGCATAGGATAAGAGAAATCATTTTAACACATAGAGGCAAGAGTTCTTTTGAAGCACATCCACCTAACACACAAGCCATTAAGAAACCATTTGAAAACTCAATCAAGGTACTTTATGTTAAAAACATAAAAGCTTTTGTACCTCGATAGTTTATTTTCTTTAAAATGATCCCTCAATATATGCTTCGAGATTCGAAAGCGCTTTAGCACATACGAGAGCAAATGCACAATTGAATCAAAAAGATCAACTTTTATCAAATTTCATTATTAAATCACAAATTCTCCCCCGATCAAAAATATCAAACCCTTTGAGATTTTGGATCCCAAGTGATTTAATAAGGTTTATAAAACATGGGAGAATATGTGGCCTTGTTTTAACTTTGAAAAAATGACAGATAAGGACCATTTTAAGACATTAAAGATTGTTAGTATCATGTATGATTGTTTTATGAGATCTTTAAGTAAAATAAAACAATTTCACAATCAAACAAGAACAGAAAATATTTCATTTTGAAAGACCTTGATTCAAAAGAAAAATCATACCATGACATAACATTAAATCTTTAGATCACCACTTATTAACGCATTAAAGCGGAACTTTTGTGAAGAAATATCGTTTGAAAATATTTTATTTTAAATCACTCTCCCCTCAATCCATGACAGAAGTCAATAATTGAGTGACTTAGGTTTTGATAATATGAAGTCCGGTGATTTTCAAAAATTAGTCCAATATATTTTCAAAACAATATTTTCCATTTTCAGAACAATTTTATCAAGTTTGTTTTAAGAAAAATGGTATCATCCACTACTTTTTCCCGCACAAGATACGTTAGATGGTTGAGAAGCTTATGTTGTTGCTGTAGGGCTTGGAAGAAAAACCGTCCTGGCGATGCAAAGTGAGACTTCTTCTTACGTTGCATTTTGAATGCCAACCGAGGTCAAATTAAGCTCCGTTTCTTCAATCACTTAGAAGAAAACCATCTGCCGATGCAAGAAGACCTCTTACGCTGCATTTATGCCAACTCTCCATAGAAGTCCAATTAAGTCTCGCTTCTTCATTTGTCAACCCAAGATCTAGTTACCCTTTCTTTTCGGCATCTAAACATCATATTATGTGGATCCGATCGGAACATTCTTATACCAAGATACCTCATACGCTAGTGAACACACATACAGATATATGGTGGTCGACATCACCCAAACAAGAATCGACTAATAAAAGTCAATCCAACATATCAATCAATTCATATATGGCATGGGAATAATGTGTTTATCAAACTCTAATCATCTAATCCTAATAATCACATCCTAGAAACCTAGTCCTTCAACATAGGCAATTGTATTTAATGATAAGCACGAGGATGATTAAGAAAGTCCGTTAGATGATATAAATTTGAAAACATTATCCCTCTCAATCAACGACTCATTTTACTGAAAAGGTTTAAAAGCGCTGAAGTCATTGATTGAGTTTTCAATTTTTACTAAAACTCTAAAACTGATTGATTTTCAAGCAACTCATTTTCCACCATTTTGAAATACAACAAATATTTTTCTGAAGAATTTTAGACGGAAAAACATTTGTGTAGGAACAGCAGTCCTTCGACCTACTTTCCTCATTTTGATTTTAGGATAAGTGCACGAAATATTTTGAAAATTTGTTTAGCGCAACACTTTCCTTTCTTTAAGAACGGGTTGCTATCGGAAATAATAGCAAGCCATAGTTTAAGCACGGGTTACAACAAATAACTGCAAGCCATTTTTGAAGTCCGGTTACTGTCAAATAATCAGAAGCCATATTTTGAGACATGATTTGAAAAGAATATTTACACCTCCCGCCGAACTTCATCTATGGTCCCATGCCATTATTAAATGACATTTCTATGACCGTAGATGTTATCGATACCAGAAGACATGTCATGAGAAAACATATTTTTGGTATTTTGAAATTTCTCGATTTTTATGGGTTTTTCTTGGTTTTATATTTTTGTATTTTGTTTTTGATAAATATTTACAAAGATAGAGTAGATGATATAATTTAAGAGGATGATGATACGAAAATCCGAGATAAGGATATCGAGCAGCACATCGTAGAAGATAGAATTCGTCATCTCTTAAATTTCCACCACCAAAGCTTCCGAGGCTCCTGAATAGAAGATAGAACATGAGCCTTTGAGAAAAAGAGACTTTGGCACTTTCCCCAAACCGAAAAATCCTTATGTTGAGCAGATTCAAAGCTCTATTTCAAGCTTGCTTTAGCCAGGTGCACAAGGAAGCACACCATTATCATAAATCCCGCCGCCCATTTAAGAACGATAATCGAGGATCTCCATTCAGGGTTATATCATCAAGTAGAAGAACAACAACGTATCATCCCACATTTGAATACCTCTTCTCAAATTCCTTTTCCAATCGAAGTCCGAGCAATCCATTCCAAAGGTGTCAAGAGAACACTTCCACCACGTAGTTAAATTGATGCAAATACCTCTTAGACTAGAGCTCACAAACCCCAATACACATAATGAAGACAAAGAAACTTATACCATCGAAGTAGCATATTAAGTCCAATAGCCAAAGAATAACCCCAATGTATACTTTTCTCTCCCCTAAAGAAAGTGTATGAAGCTCAAGAACCCGGCACCAATGCCCAAAGAGATAATAACCGATAACATTGAAGAAGCAGGCCGAATCATCGATTCTCTCGCGGAGGACTATCTCTCAGGATTTCAACTCCGAATAAGTGATATCTCGAATCACTGATTAAGCACTCAAGTGAAACAAAATTTGAGCCCCCAATGTACACAATCCCTCTCCCCGATGATTGCGATAACATCGAAATCATCACACACTTGTACCTCTTTTTATCATCGAAACTAACTCTTCCATCTCTTCCCCACATAGTTGGAATAAAAACACCGAACGCCATGAGTCAAATCTTGAGTTTCTCTGCGGTAATGACAATAGTCTTCCAGGGATATCTTCAATCACTTAGAAGTATTAAGCTCGTCAAGATTACTCATGATAGATGTGTGTCTCCTTCCCCTCACTGGTTTTGATACTCGTAATCAAAGAACTCTATGTAAGCCCGTATACATGAAATATTTTGAGAAGAACACCGGTAATCTTGTGGAATCAACATGTCAAGTAGAATGTGAGCAAGTCTAATTGGGGATTAAATCATACATTTCACCCTCCCCCCAATTAGTGCTCTCCCTAAACCGACAACTGCTTTGATAGACGCCTGCATTAAGAAGAAGTCTTTGATAATCAAATGCAACTCGCCTTTAGTCTTCTAACATATAGCGTAAAATGTAGAACCGCATCAGACTAGACCTTCTTCAAGATTGTCCAAATGGGATTAGATAGTTAAGATCTTCGACTCACCAAAACACAAGAACATCACCAAAAAGCATCCCAATTAACTTACATCTTGCAAATCCCCTTAATTATGATCCCTCCCAATCAAACAAGAACATAAAGATGTTCATCAAGGAAATCGCAAGAATCACCTTGTGAAGCGAAATAACACACAAATGGTAACACCAAAGCAAACAATCACATCAAACAAGAACGAAGGTTGTTGAATCATCATGTTGATGTGCACGTGAAGCATTAATCAAAAGCACTTTGTCAATAAACTCATATCAACTTGTGAAGATGTCAACTAACATCTCTTAGAAGAAACGCCATGTAAAGATGACCCGATAAGAAGAAGCTCGGTTCTTACATGAGTTTAGAGCCGTTTGACCATTTATTCGCAGATATCGATCAACCATGCAGAATTATCATACTTCTTCTCCCCCTCAAGAATTGCATACGAAGATGCCATTCTTGACTAAATAAGTGAAAATCATCCTAATGTTCTATTCACACTTCTCTCCCGCAAAAAATAAGCACATGATGTCGCCATCTTCATTATAATCGAGCAAGTGGAATGAGAAAACAATCGCTGGTAGCCCGTTCACTTTATGACCGGCGCATGGAAAAGCATGAAGCATGTTGATGAGAATGGTCATAATAGAGAAGATTTCTCTTCTTCTAAGATAATGGGCACCTAAACGCATAACATTTATTTTCTTTAGAGTACGAGGCATGAACTGTTGTGTTCATACATCATAATCTCTCTCTTTTCAATCTCTTGGCAAAACAAGTAATCAACCCCATTATCATTCAAGTAGGCTCTTTGTCGACAAATGATGGAGAAAACCCAATATGATGAATTTGACCACGGAAGTAACTAACTCAACTCGTGACTTAAACTTCCACATATGTAACAAAGAGCGTGCATAGAATTCATGCCCATATGAATCTCTAAGTACTCTATACTCTTCACCCAACCAACCATCAAGTATTAGACGACATCACCTCTTGAACTCCACAATTCATGTGACACCGAAAGCACTACAACGTAACTCCTTTAAGTGATAGTTATTTTGAGGTGATAAGAGCCCAATTCCCCAAGTGGTAAAAGATAAGGTAAAAGACACCCAATAATAACTAGATTTCCAAGTCTTTGTTTTTGATAATAAGCTCGAACAAGGATCATGAAGAATCTTCATCCAACCATCCCCGATATCTTCAGATACTAAGTACACTCGCCCGTGATATTTCACTTCAACCTCAAATAAATAATAGTGAATTAACTCCGTTGTCACATCTTCTTGGTTAAGAGTTCAAATCTAGCCTCCTTTGACGTTTTAAGTGAACTATGATAATGGTTTCATCCCGACCATGGTTAAAAGCACATATCCCCGTAAAACCATGTAATAATCAAACTGACATGAAGACAACCCAAACACACACCCAATTCATGAAGTACATCCTTTTATCCCTTCTTTGAAGCAGAAACCGTAGCACCAGCATCACAAATGATCCCGAAATACACTTTCCTTTTCTCCGTGATGGTTCCATTATTACGGATTTTACAACTCTATGGTTTAAACCGAAAATAGATTCTTTCGGGATTTTACAAAACCAAGAATAAACCATAAGATAGATCCGAAATGCACTTACTAATACCGGGGATGTTTCCATTGTCACGGGATTTTACAATTCTATGATTTAAACCGAGAAATAGGTTCTTTCACGGGATTTTATAAAATCAAGACAAAACCGTAAACAATGTCGTACTTTGAATATGTTATGACAACTTTGATTTCTAAGTGAATATCTCTGCTTTAGGGAACATGCGTGGTTCATCGCTGGTTCATTTTCCAACATCATCAACATTATCATCACCCATCCAGTAAGCACTTTGGTAAACACATCATTCTCGTGATTCAAATTCCGGCAATTGCTGTGACCATATGGTGAAGTAAACCTGATATACCAAATTTGAATAAGAAGTAAAATTCCCCAGATTTGTTACTTAAGCTTGTACTAATCCTCGTGAAAAAGAAACGGTGTACCCAATCTACAAAACCTCTTGACATTCTCAACTGAGTGAGACACCGAAGTGATAGCTACGCTTGTAGGTTGCTGAGAAGAATCACAAGTGTAACTAAATTGTTAGGAATTAGAAATTCCGGGTATTAAAGAGTCGGTCACCTCAAGTATATGTAATCATTAGAAAGCTCGTGGTCGTAGTTATTTTAAGTTAAGTAGTATTTAGTTAAGTAACACCGTGGAGGACGGACGGGTCTTTACCCACTGTATGCCTGATCCACGTTGTGTGGCGTTTTATTGTAAGACTATAAATACTCTCTACCTCCCAAGGTAGAGTTGGAGCTCATAATAATATCTTTCACTTTCTCTCACTAAGTTCCCTAAACCTCTAACTTTCTCTCTAGAATTCCACTTATACGCCCACTTTGTGTTAATGGTTTGATGTGTTTGTGAAATCCAATATCCAACAATTGGTATCAAGAGCCATGGTTAGATCATATCTTGCACATCTTTGGATTTCTAGTGGTTTTAGGTGGTTTTTGAGTTTGAAAAAGTTTAGTGGTTTTGCATCATTTGATTGATTTCTAGTGTTAAAGTTTCGATTTTGGTTGTACTTTTGTGTTTAGAATCATCACAAGTGTTTAGGTTTTGATCTAGAAGGTTTGAATCATAGTGGTTGGGTTGTTTTGGATTGAAAAGTGGTGTTTATGTGTTTTTCATGCTAGCGACTTGAGCTACGGAAAAGTTTCTTCGTAGCGACTTGCTTCACATTTTTGTAGCGAGTTACGGGTTTGGAGCTAGCGACTTACCTAGCGATTTACAGTACAAGTAGTGGACTCTCCACTACGTAGCTTACTTTGGTAGCGACTTGGTCTGTAGCGAGTTGCTCTTTAGCGACTTGTATTCCTAGCGACTTGAGTAGCGAATTGCTGCCAAAATTTCGCTAGCGACTTGAGGTTAGCGAGTTACTACTTAGCGACTTGCATTTGCTCTAGCGACTGGGACTCTAGCGACTGAGTGGTGTAGCGAATTAAGCGTTAGCGACTTAGTGCATTATCTTCTAGCGACTTAGTGCATTATCTTCTAGCGACTTAGTGCATTAACTTCTAGCGACTTGAGTGATTGTTTACGGTTGTTCCTTTGATTTAGTAAAATCCCGTGAAAGAATCTATTTCCCGGTTTAATCATAGAGTTATAAAATCCCGTATAAAGCTGTAAACATGTCTACCAACGCCTACCTTGTCATCTCCACTGCTGTCGAGGATGTTCAAGCAACCGCTCGGATACTCGCCCACCCATGCTTGACAGAACTGACTACGATTCTTGGGCTCAACGAATCAGATTGTACTGCCTTGGGAAGGAAAATGGTGTCAACATTCTCAAATCCATTGATGAAGGACCATATCGAGTTGAGACGACTAGAGACATACTTGATACTAATGAAGATGGTACTCTTGTGTTACGGAATGGACAGACCTAAAATGTATGATGAGCTTGATGATAAGGAGAAAAAGAGATTCGATGCGATATCGGGCTTCAAACATTGTTCTTCAAGGTCTTCCTAAAGACATCTACAAGTCGATCAATCATAACACCGATGCAAAGGCGATGGGATAATGTTAAGATGCTTCTCTCGTGTTCGAATTAACTATGGAAGACAGAGAATCACTACTCTATGACGAATTTGAACACTTCAAGATGAAACCAGATGAGAGTGTCTATGAGTACTATGTGAGATTTCATAAGTTAGTGAATGACATGAGGAACATCAAAATGACTATGCCTAACATTCACTTTGACTCAAAATTTGTGAACAACATGAATCCCGAATGGCACAAGTTTGTCACTGCCGTGAAGCTCACTAAAGGATTGAAGAATACAAACTATGAGCAACTCTATGCCTTCCTCCTTCGAATGAAGACATGCTATGTTTGAAAAATTGATTCTCAATCGGTCAAAACCAACTGTGGAGAGACAAGCTCGTCTAATGACTCAACTGCCTTCTACTCAAACATCAGAATCACAACCAAAGCATCACAAGTCATACCCTTGGGTAATGGTAATCACAAACTCATTCCCGATCCTATGTTCAAACAAGCGATCTTTGATCCACACGTGGGTAACTTCATTAATCAACTAGCTCTCCTGATTAGTCAAAACATGAATTCTCTCCCACAAACCAACAACAACCTCGAACAAAGATCTAACCCACACAATCAAGCCAATGTTAAAGATGGAAGGATCGTGGTGCAACCAATTCGAAAGACAAGATGATCGGGGAAGAGGTGGAGCTGGTAGAGGTTATGTTGGCAAACAGAATCGAGGAAGGAATGGTAACCAAGGTCAAGCTAAGCCAATCAAATGTTATAACTGTGGTGGTGAGGGACACATTGCAAGGAACTGCACATCTCCAAAGCGCCCACGAATGCCGATTACTTCGAGATAAGATGCTCAGGTACAAGCTCAGACAATGGTGCTACTTTGGATGAAGAGGAATTGTTGTTTCTAGCTGAGGGCAATGCCAAGACCTATGATGCGATGTGGATGAGCGCCTATTCAGGGAGATAGGTCACAATCATCGAATGCCTTTCAAGTCACGATTGTGATGCATACGAATCAGATGTGGATGATGGACCTACGGCACACACAATTTTTATGGCTAGCATTTCTCCAATGGTTCTCCCAAGGTCTCTTCTTCACCACTAGCTGGCCCATCCCGAGACAAACTCATCTCAGAGGTATTAAAACTATACGATAATGTTGATGTGCAAAAGATGCATGACAAAGTACATTCAACTGAAACTACTGAATCAAATATTGAAAATATGGGTAATATCGATATTATCCCATATGATCAATACGTGAAACAAAGTGAAAGTGAAGGTGTACCAAGTGATGCATCTTCGCGTCAACAATGACTATGTTTTTGATGAATACACCGCATGTGCCCACGATGATTCCGTAATTTCTGAACTAAATGCCTATAAAGAACGTGTTGCTATTTATGAACAACGTGCTAAATTTGAGTTGACCACTCGTGAGCGGGAAATGGATGACCAAGTGCGCATATCATTAGAAAAAGTAAATTTAGAGAAGAAGTATTGAAACAAGAATTAAATTCCTTGCAAGAAAAACTTTCTAAAACAGCTAAGCAAAAACAAGAACTTCAAGAAAATGTGAAAATGCTTAAGCAAGAATTTAATGCAAAGGAATCAAAACTCTTGAGAGATTTTTCTAATCTGAAAACTTTGAAAAACAAACTTGAAAACAAGTTGTACATACAAGGAAACACCATTCAGATTGCTCACATGGTCACTAAACATAGAGTCCTAAGCGATAAGCATAGTGTTCCCATTATAGATAAACCCAACCCTGAGTACGGAAAGATAGCAAAAGCAGCTCAAAGTGTGATCTATGATGGCAATGAGATTCTTAAACCTAGAGAGAAACCTAGTTGCGTTGAGTGCACCGAGGAGGATAAGAAATCGATGAAGTCACTAGGGAAAGAATGAACAAAAATTAGATGATCCTAAATGCAAAGAGAAAAAAATAATTATCACTCCCCATGACTACAAAAGGAAAACTGGATTTCCTTGAACATGTTTAAGCCTCAGACATTGTTGACTCCCGAACAAGTTTTCTCGAAAAAGGATTTAGATAAGCGTAAAGTTGATAATATTGTTGAAACAAACCCTCCCCTATGGAAAATGCCTAGAGTTAAGCGTGTATCCTCCTAATACACCAATGCATCTTGTTCCTAGCAAAATTGCCACTAAAAGCAAGACCTTAATTAGCCAATATGTTATATTTCAACTATTTGTTGATTTTGAGAAAACTTGCAAGAAAAGGATCACACCCATTGGTATAACGGAAGGAGAAAGGGGTTTTGAGCAAATGAAAGAATGTTATTTAACCGAGGTCATGCCTTTCTTTAAACTTCTGAAAGATCACTTTGAGAGTCTTAAAAAGGGGATAGAAACCGATATCAAGGGAATGGAAAAGGAATTTGATGCAATGGTAGTTGAAGTTAGTGATTATGAGCTTGCACTAAAATATAATGAGATTGAGAGGAAGAACTTGCATACATTAAATGAGACTCTTATCATATGAATGTGTTGCTCAAGATATCTTTTTCACCGCTTCAAATTGCTCTATTAATGCTTCCAAATTTCATGAACTATCTGGGCCGAAAGTCTCCCATGATCATGTCATTGAGCTTGAAAAAACTAATTCTGAACTAAACGAGAAAATTGAACTGAATGATCACGACAATTTGGTTAAACATTTTTCTAAACTGGAAGTTGAGCATTTTAATTTACAACTAAAATATCAACATCTTAAAGAAAATGTTAAAACTTCAAATATCAAGACATCGTCAGATGCTCCAGAGTTTGATGCAGTTTTTCAAATTAACAAACGGGATGAACAGATTCAAGCTCAGGCAACACGATCGAAAAGTTGAAAGCCCAAATCTCTCAATTAAAGGGTCAAACGAACAATATGACAAGCTCCCAAATCCCTCCTCCTTTAGATTCTCAGAATTCTCAAACTTTTCATCTTCAAAACTTAGTTGATGCCTTACAAAAGGAAAACGAGAGTTTTCTAGAAGAAAATGAAAAAGTTAAACGACATTTTAAAGAGTTATATGATTCAATAAAAGTCACCCGTGACCAAAACAACGAAAAAATAACGTCTCTACAAAAGGAAATTGAGAATCTGAGAAGTCGTGGAAATGGGAAACGCCACTTGTTTTCAATAAGAATGTTGTCTCAAAGTCACCCTTAGACTGCAAATACACTGTGATGGTTAAATATATTCCTCCTCATCTTAGGAATAATGAACATGCTTTTCATGAATACTGTGCTCACCTTAAGGATAGTCTAGAATGTCTCCGTGAGATTGTCGAAGAGGATTTCATTAACAAACCTCTTGATAGTGAAATTAGGTTTGCTTGCCTCCGGGCCAAACGATCTCAAGAGTTGCTAGAATGTGTAATTGCCACATGTCCCAAATCCTTAACCTTAGGTACAAAAGGCAAAGCTGTGATGCCTTGTTCTATGCCTAGTGCCAAGCAGAAATCCGTTCTATGCCCAGTCTTAAGAAAGGAAACACTAATGTGCCTTCAAGTAGTTCGGATTCCAGATATGTTAGTGCTAAGAAAGTGAACTTTAGTGTGCCTGCAAAAAGCTCAAATCACATTCTTAAAGTATACACTAATGTGCCTTCTAGTACTTCGATCCTTGCATCAAGTTCAGAATGCAAAATTAGATCAACCAACTAATGTTCCCATTCCCTACAGAGTAATCGTGACTTTAAAGCGAGCAAGTCAAAGTCTCAAGACAATACAAGGAATGATAGGACCTTGCAAGCTAAGAATGTGCATTGGAAGAGAGTAGAAGACCAATCTAGGAACTTTAAGCTTGAGTTGAATAAAACGAATCGTGTTGATTCTAGTATTAGCCTTAGGCGATCGTAATTAATTCAATTCCGATACTATTCTGCAAACCTTGTAATGATATTTGCTTGAATTCTGTTGCTAATCATGAATGTGGTGTGAATGCTTTGTCTAATGTGTCAAATGCCCGTTAAAATTGTTAATGATAATAATCGTGCAAATAAGGCAAAAAGGCAAAAACGAAAGATTGTTAGAAAACAATGGAAACCCACAGGAAGAACTTTTATAAAGATAGGTTATTATTGGATACCTTTTGGCCATAAGAATAATCATTTGTGTTCTCAAACTGCTAAGATTATTCCCACTAGAAAATGGATGCCTACTGGTAGAACTATTCCCTTAAGAAATGAACATACTTTGAATAGGTCAAATACGACACCCAAGATTGCATCTATTCCCAATGATTCCATTGCTTCTACTTCGATATGGATGTTTCTGATTCGATGTGGGTGTTCCACCATCAAGTACTAACCAAGTGGAACCCATTCTTGCATGGGGATCCCAATTATCCAGTTATCCATTCTTGTCCGTGTTCAACGCGCAGATCATTCAAATCGCTCGTGGTACCTGGACTCAGCCGTTCCAAGCATATGACCGAGACCGTCGCGCTCATGAACTTCGTGAGCAAATTCATCAGGACAGTTAGATTCGGTAATGATCATTTTGGTGCAATTAAGGGTTATGGTGATTATGTTGTTGGTGATAGTGTTATCTCTAGAGTATACTATGTGGAAGGTTTGGGTCATAATCTGCTCTCTCGTTGGTCAATTCGTGATTCCGATCTAGAAGTAGCCTTCGAAAACATACACCGCTTTGTTAGAGATCATAATGGCAAGGAACTGTTAAAAGGAACTCGTGGTTCAAATCTTTACACCATCTCCATAGATGATATGATGAAGTCTTCTCCAATTTGCTTGTTGTCAAAGGCTTCTAAAACAAAGTCATGGTTATGGCATCGACGTCTCAATCACTTGAACTTCGGCACCATCAATGATCTCTCCGGAAAGGACTTAGTTGTAGGTTTACCTCGACTAAAGTATGAAAAGGATCATCTTTGTTCAAGATGTCAATTGGGAAATAGCAAGAAGTATGCCCATAAACCCAAACCTACTAACTCTGTCACAGAAGTTCTTCATACAATTCATATGGATTTATGTGGACCAATGAGAGTGCGGAATATCTTTGGGAAGAAATATGTGTTAGTTATAGTTGATGATTACTCTAGATTCACCGGGGTCAAGTTCTTAAGGACAAAGGATGAAACTCCAGATATCATCATCAAACTTATCAAACAAATGCAGTTCGACTTAACAAAACCGCCGAATTATCCGGACGACAATGGAACCGAAGTTTGTTAACAAACATCTTAGTGAATTCTATGAAAGCATTGGAATCAGCCATCAAAGAAGTGTTCCACGAACTCCTCAACAGAACGGTGTAGTTGAAAGACTAAATCGAACTCTTGTAGAAGCCGCTCGAACAATGCTGATTTACTCAAAAGTTCCAATGTTTCTCTCAATGGGCTATTGCACGCATGCTACACACAAAATCGCTCGATTCACAATCGCTCATGGAAAGACACCATATGAACTTGTCCACAACAGAAAACCTAATCTCTTTTCCCTTCGTGTGTTTGGAGCTTTGTGCTATCCAACTAATGAGGGTCAAGACTTAGGGAAACTTAGAGCTAAAGCTGACATTGGAGTATTTGTAGGATATGCACCAAACAAAAAGGGATACCGAATCTATAACAAAAGAACCCGAAATATCATGGAAACCATTCACGCTACGTTTGATGAGCCGACCGTCAAATGGCTCTGACACTCCACCGTGACCCGCACTTCAAAAGTGTACCCATTGGTTCATCTCTTGTTCCAAACTCTTCTCAAGAAACTCCATATGTACCTCCATCTCAAGATGATTTAAAGAAATTGTTTGATCCTATGTTTGATGAACTGTATGATTCAATTACTAATGAGGTGTTGATCCCTACAACGGAAGATGCTCATATTCCTGTGAATGAAGACAATCCTTCAGCCTCAATATCTTTAAGTCAAGAAGCACCTGCTGCCGATCCTTCTTCGCCTCATCAACAAATCATCATTCTTCAAATGTACATCATGGAAATGTTTCAGGCATCAATGATGAAGTTAATCCCTTTGCTACTCCCGAAGATGCTCCATTTGAAAACATATTTGCTACTCCTGAATCATCATCAGAACCATCTTCTTCAAGACATCGACTCGCTACCTCAGCCTCAACAACTGCCATGAACACCTTAGAAAATGGACTCACGATCATCCATTAGACAACATCATTGGAAATCCTCTCGTCCTGTATCAACACGGAAACAACTTGCAACCGATGCCTTATGGTGTTTCTTCAACTCCGTACTATCTAAGATCGAACCAAAAGATGTTAAAACCGCCATGAATGAAGACAGCTGGTTCAATGCCATGCAAGATGAAATTCATGAGTTTGATCGACTTGATGTATGGGAGTTAGTACCGCCCGCATCTGTGCTATGATTATTGCTCCAAAATGGATCTTCAAAGTGAAACTTGATGAGCATGGTGATGTGTTGAAAACCAAGGCCCGATTAGTTGCTAAAGGATATCGTCAAGAGGAGGGTATAAACTTTGAAGAATCTTTTGCTCCAGCTTGCTCGAATCGAGGCAATCGAATCTTTCGCGCTAATGCGCTAGTAAGAACATGGTAGTTTATCGATGGATGTGAAGACGGCATTTCTGAACGGAGATCTTAAAGAAGTCGCTCACGCCGCCAACTGAAGGATTTGTGAATCAAGAGCATCCTACTCACGTTTATCGCCTGAAGAAGGCTCTTTACGGTTTAAAGCAAGCTCCAAGGGCATGGTATGATACACTGTCAAAGTTTCTTCTATCAACCGGATTCAGCAAAGGAGCAGTTGATCCTACCTTATTCACCAGAAGTCGCAAACATTTAACTCATGTTCAAATTTATGTTGATGATATTATTTTTGCCTCGCTGACCCAATGGAATGTGATCGTTTTTCTAATGAAATGAGTTCAAAGTTTCAAATGTCAATGATGGGACAAATGTCATTTTTCTTGGGATTACAAATTTCACAAAGTCCCTGAGGCATTTTCATAAATCAATCTAAATATGCAACAGAGATTTTAAAGAAATTTGGATTTGATTCAAGTGACCTCTGACACCCCCATGATTGATCGAACCAAACTAGATGAGGACCACTGTGGATCATGATTGACCAAACGAAATATCGTAGTATGATTGGATCCCCGATGTACCCACACTAGTAGACCGCACATCTTGTTCGCTGTTTGCATGTGTGCTAGATACCGTGCTAAGCCTACTAAAAAGCACCTTGAAGCGCTTAAACGGGTCTTTCGGTATCTCCAAGGAACCATCAATATGGGACTATGGTACCGAAGGACACCGGTATGTCACTAACGGCCTATGCGATGCCGATCATGCAGTTGTCAAGATACACGCGAAGTACATCCGAGGTGCTTTTGGGTGATAAGCTTGTGAGCTGGTCTTCAAAGAAGCAAATGAGTACTTCTATTTCTCTAGAAGGGAATACATAGCCATGTCATCCTGTTGTGCTCAAATCTTATGGATGAGATCTCAATTATCCGACTATGGCTTTGTATTCAACAAAATCCTCTCAGATCGCGGATAAAAAGTGCTATTGCTCTCATGCAACAACGTTCAACACTCAAGAGCAAAGCATATCACATTCACATCATTTCATCAAAAAGTGGAAAAAGGTGTGGTGGAACTATATTTGTGAGGTCTCAATATCGTTAGCGACATCTTCACCAAAGCTCTTCCAAGAGAACGTTGAGTTTATTCTTCCACGACTTGGCTTGAAAAGCCTTCAACCAGAATCACTCAAACGTCTTCAGGAGGAAGACGAGGAGTAAAGGTCTATCTTCATCTATCTCTTGTAAATATTTATTCAAAAATCAAAATACAAAATTATAAAACCCTCAAAAATCAAATAGAAAATTATAAAAAAAATTAAAAATCAAAAATTAAAAAATCTTCAAAAATAAATATTGTTTCAATTTGTCATGTTTTTTTGTTCGATAATATCTCGTCTTTTGTGCTGTCATTCAAAGAATGACACGGACTTTAGATGTTGTTCAATTTTAAAAAAAAAAAAAAATCAAAAATATTTTGGGAGAAAGAGAAACATGGTTTATTGTCATTTTCAAGCAATAACCGGTTTTAAAGAAAGAACAGAGCCATGTTTTACCATGTTTTCAAATTCCATGCTCTGATTCTATAAACATTTATCTGCCGAAAACTAAATGCTTTGAAAAATAACTCGGTCTCTATTTTTGATAATCATTTATTTGTCAAAATCTCTATCTCTCAATCAACAACCTATGTCATTGATTGAGGGGAGAATGATTTCAATTAAATTAAAAGGTTATTTGTCATTCAATTGTTTTCAAAAGATGTACATGTTTTATCAATGGAGTTTAAAGTCTTAAATTCTTATCATTAAAACGCTTTCATTATCAAGTCACAATTCTCCTTAAAAGCTTTCAAAATCAATTTAAATCTATAAGAGATCACAAATCTCAAATGATTTGATAATTGTGATCGGGGAGAATGTGTGATTTAAATTGGATTTAAACTGATAATTCGGTAAATGGTTTTATAAGAATGCATGTCCTCCCTCATGTGACAAACGATATCAAATTTTCCATGCACATGTTGAGGGGGAGCATCTATCTTAAACCTATAATTTGAAACGTGATAACTTATCTCAATGTGCGTGTTCTCTAGTATGTGTAAAACTCCTTTCAAACCTCGAAGCACATATTGAGGGGGAGCAAAATCATGAAAACCTCATCCTTCCCAAAATGCTTTATCTACTTGATTCGATTTGGGAAGTGATGTTGATATCTTTTAGAAAATGGTAATCAAAGAAGTTAATTCTTTCTCTTGCCTCCGTGTGCAAAACATTTTCAAATACTTGATGCACATGTTGAGGGGAGTTCTCGTTCTAAAAATATCAAAAACAATTCAGGTACAAAATGCTTTGATAATATATCACAAGTATCCGAATTGATTTTCAAATGGTTTTCAATTGGTTCCAATGGCAGATGAACAATACCAAATAGACCGACCAACTTTACTTTATGTACGGTGATATAAGGATGATAAGGTTAGGTATTGGTTCCCATGATCCGTAACGGAGGGATCTACCTAAGGACTATCCACTAGTTAGTGTAGAGTTCTTAGGTATGATGATAAAAGGAGAAAATGAGATATGGGAAGAGCGGACTAAGACGAGCTAGTAATCGAATAAACCCAACAAGGTTCTAGCTATGAAGTCTCGGTAAGCACTCAAGGGGTTGAAGAATTAAAAAGAATTGAATGAGAAAAGGGTGAAAACAAATAGCCCTCCATTTATTCAACCTTAGGGCGAAACCGTTCAATTCATATGCTAACATGGTAACATCGGTATTGAAGACAAGACGTCATGGACCCGACGACCGCACTTCAACTTTTCAAACCACTCAAGTTCCTCTTAAAAGGACTTGTTTCATTCTCACGGGAACCGACATTATCTATCGACTTTCTCTTAGAGATTGTTGATATTGAAGAAGGAGACCTCTCCCTAGTCTCCCGCATGGATCCAAATATGCAAAATTGAGTCTAGAGCCACGAGATCATCAATAAATCTCATTAGGACACTTTCAATGAAGACTCTCTGTTTCACACAATGGGGAAAGAGAGATTATATCTTGAGTCCTACGCATTATCCTTGTGGTATTGCCGTGAACATCTGAAAGTGATGTGTTTACATACTCACAATGAAGATGGAAAGCCTTCTAGAGCCAACATCAAACAAGCTTCTGGTAGGTGGCATGTGAGATCTATTATATGGATCAACCATGTGACAACCGAACGAAACAATGGGCGATTCAAATTTTGAATCAACTCGGTTCAGGTTATGGATTGACGGATACCTTTGAAAAACCGGTCTTTGTGCTTAAAAACTCTTTTCTTTAGCACATCGAACCGTACTAATTTTTCAAATCAAAAGGTGTTTTTATGATTGATAATTGATTTTCATTAAAACCTTCATTACATTGCAAAAACAATTTCTATTGAGCACTACATTGTTTTTCAAATATCTTTTCATCAATCGACTCAAATTACCGTTCACTCACCCGTGTTGTCTTCTTTGAGATGTTCCGTTTGAGAACAGCTAGAGCAACCGCGAAACCCTGTCAAGGAAATTCTTCGAATTATAACGATCACAGTAAGATATGTACGATCAACGGGAACCGCGTGTACCTCAATTCATCGAAAGTGATCAAAGACACTTTCGTGCAATTTATTGCTAATCTTATATGTACACCACGCGCTTGGTACCGATCGTAATGAAGCGGTCAATTCATAGCCGCATGCTCACTTAACACATTCATCTCAAAAGAAATCATGATTAGTGCATCAATGACTCGGATATTTTCACTCCATGCTTCTCGCTATCGCCAATATCATGAATCAACTAAAGCTTCCGCTACTCTGATGAGAAGATATCATGATTCCGAATGTGAGCATGTCGGTCCTAAAGTCACAACATCACATAATACCAACACCACAATGGATGTATCGAGATTTTGATAGTCTGATGATCTCAAATGATGGCTCAAAATTATTATCACGTGGATCAAGAAAAGACCTCCACTGGAGTAACCAAACATGCAATGAAGAATCAATGACTACGAGCAAAGTACTACATCAAGAATGCAAGATCAATTGTTAATGTAATATCTGATTGTATTCAATGTAATTTAGTACATGATTGAGGTGACCTCCCTTGGGGAGATTGTTAGGAATTAGAAATTCCAGGTATTAAAGAGTCGGTCACATCAAGTATATGTAATCATTAGAAAGCTCGTAGTCGTAGTTATTTTAAGTTAAGTAGTATTTAGTTAGGTAACACCGTGGAGGACGGACGGGTCTTTACCCACTGTATGCCCGATCCACAACCGTTGTGTGGCGTTTTATTGTAAGACTATAAATACTCTCTACCTCCCAAGGTAGAGAGTTGGAGCTCATAATAATATCTTTCACTTTCTCTCACTAAGTTCCCTAAACCTCTAACTTTCTCTCTCTAGAATTCCATCTTATACCACTTGTGTTAATGGTTTGATGTGTTTGTGAAATCCAATATCCAAC